>OY829327.1:67256999-68456999 GCA_963691655.1 Toxonevra muliebris | reverse complement strand
CCCTGGAAGCCCTCAACGACTTCCTCATGACATCCACTGTGTCAATTTTTAAACCCCGAGACTCCATCTCGTAGGTCAACTCTTCTTGGTTTAAACGATTTATTTCCATAATTGAGATTAAGAAGAAAAAAAATTGAAATAAAAGAAAAGAGAGGAAAAAAAAACAAAATCGCAGAATTTCCCAAAAGAAAATTTCCCACTAGTATACACTAGTCACAGATAAAAAAATAAAACACGAAAATAATATAGTAAAAAAAATTAAATAATAATTGTTTGCAAAAAAAAAAATAAATAATAATAATAAAAAAAAATAATTAAAATATCGCAAAATTAAAAAAAAATTAAAACTTTAATAACGCAAGAAATCGACAAAATTTATCTTTAATTAAACTTTAACTTTAATTTATACCGAGAAAAAAAAAATTCAATTAAAAGAAAATTAAAAAAATTAATTTAAAAAAAATGTATAACAACTAGAACTTAGTGAAATCAAATAATAATTAGGATAAAATTAAAAAAAAATTTAATAAAAAATTTAAATGAAATTTTTTTTAATAAAACGAGGAACCGAAAAACAAAAAAAAATGAACTTTAAATTAACTTTAAATTATACCAAACAAAATCAAATTAAAGAAAATTTAAAAAAAATAAAAAAAATTTAATTAAAAAAAATTAAAATTAAAATAACTAAAATTTAATGAAACCGAATAGAATAAAATTAAAATTAAAAAAAAAAATTTAATAAAAAATTAAAAAAACTAACCAAAAATTCAATAAAACCGATTGAAAAAAAAATAGTAATAAAACGGAACGGACTCACCGAACGCAAAACCAAAACCACCAACCAAGTTTTCCGGACAAAGTTGGGTACACAATTTTTACTTTTCCGACTGCTGATGTTCACCGCTGGAACTCAAAGTAATTTTCTTCTGGAAGGAAAAAAAATTATTAGTGACACAATTCACTAAATTATATAAAAAACAAATAAAAAATAAAAAAAAATACAAAAATACAAGTTCGTGAGAATTCCGATTCTCAATTTAAATTTCTTAATAAATGAATGCCGTACGTTGGGCGCCAATTTGTCACCGTCACTTTCGCTTTTAAATTAAATTTAAAGGAGAAAGACGGAACCTCTGCGTTGCCAGCTATCTCAGTGGAGAAGTGGTCGCAGGTTCAACATAAAATGAGAATAAGAATAACAAAAAAATATTTTTTTTTGGAAACGCTCGATTTCTGTAGCTCAATACTGAGCTACCGCACAATTTTACCAAAGGTAAAATTAAATTTCACCCGCACAACCTGCTGGGCTCACGAGCACACAAACGGACTTTCACAAATTTTAAAAAGAAAGGAGAGAAAATAAAGTTAGTAGTAGGAGAAGCCTACTCCACAAACAAAATAGTCACTGGCAATTAGCACCAACTGCCAAAAAGTGACCATAAAAAAAAATAAAATAAAAATAAAATGCTACTCCCTGGGTTAATGGGTTTATGAACCCTTCTATATTCGCGCACAAGGATCGCGACCCGAAAATTAATTCCCGAACAAAGTAACCCGGCTAAAATTACTTTACCACTGTCGCTACAAGTTAGCGACACAACAAAATAAAAATTTATTTTAACTCCGCGCTCAATATTTAATAGAATTAATAAATTAAATTAAATTTAACACTATTGGTCCACCACGACTTGGTGGTACCAATCACAATAATATTAATTTAAAATACTTTGGTTCACCCGACTTGGTGATACCAAAGTACACAAAATTAATTCACCAAAAAAAAAAAGGACACAAAAGAAAATTTAATAATTCGCACAAAAAAAAAAAAAAATCGCACAAGATTCAAAAAAAAAAAATGGATAATTTAAAATAAATCGTCAAATATTCGCACTAAGAAAAATCCTGATAGTCGCTCTCGAAAGCTAGCACAGAACTGAATATAAGTACGGTGCAAAAATATGTACCACTTACATTCAGCCGCATACATTATATTTTCGTCCGCTATGTCAGCAGGACACAATGCAGTTTCTCCAAGAAACTGGTCTCTAAACGGGAAATCATCATACCCATACATGTGTGGGTGTACATGATTACACCCTGGACAAAGTCCCCGACCCAACCAATTGTATGAGAATTGGCGGCAATGCACCTGTATTAGTGCATAGCGGAGTCATACCGTTGAATTTTCACTAGAAAATCAACCAAATGAGAGAACCAAAGTTTTCCCGTTTTTCCGCAAACTTACAACAAATACACCTCTGCGCTCTCTTACAGAAGTCTCCATATCCCCACTCCCAGTAGTATAATCTAGTACTAAATGGTACTCTTTTACTATTGTGAATGTGGATATCGGCCAAAAAGAAGAGGAAGAGTGACAGAAGAAAGATAGAGAAAGAGAAGACGAAAAAGGTTAGGAAGTGCAGCACGCGGCTGCGCTTCCTAACAAAATTAAAATTAAATAATTTTAATTTCGCGAGTGACGCGCCGCGGAATTAAATCGCGATACACTTTATCGCTAGAGCCGAACTTTCATAAAATAAACTAAGGTTAATTTTATAAGGAGTAGTACTAATTTTTTCCGTGAAGTACCTTAATGTACATAAAAGTAAAATTAAAACAATTCTATTATTTTAACAAATACCGTAGGAACTCGATTCTCGCACGTAATGAAAACCGGGCTCGATGCAAGTTTCGAGGTTGTCGGAAGTACTGAGCTTTTGTTTTCAATACAAATTAAAAGGGGCTTGTATCTGTCTGTTTAGAATCTAATTTTATTATGTTATTTTGATTTGTGTTAGTTTTGTGCAGACTCGATTATTCAGTACTAAACTTCTTCTAAGCCTCTGGAGCATCATGACATCACCCATTCCAAGCAAATATTGATTGCTGATATAGCCTGCTCCGGTGCAATTTTTTTCGAATTGAGCACCACGTCTTTAGTTTCTTTAGCGAGAGTTTCGCCATCGTCGTTATCGTATTCTTCATTTAAAGCTCAAAATTGATCCAATTAAATACAATTCGTCAGCAGTATAAAATTGACGGTACTTCCCTGAACTTTATTCAGTCTAATACAATGTAAAGACGACCACAATAGTCTAGTGGTCCAACCAGTGCACTAGACTTTCATCTGGGAGGTTCGGGTTCGATTCCCATCTCTGTCTGGTGGTTAATTTTCATAACTTTCTTATAAAGTGCGGTTCACGCAAAATTGGCACGCAGGAAAGTTGCTGTATCTTTTTAACCAGAACACTCAGAATAACAAATAATGCATTAAATGATAAGTTTAATATTGTGTTTTAGTACTATAATATTAAAAGATTTAAATTTCTTTGTTGTGCAAAAAGTTCCGGGTATTCCTTTTAATGGACCCCATCAACCTTTGAACATCCGCTCTGGATACTTTTGCGGTTATTTGGTTCCATTTTAGTAACATTGAATTCACATTTTTGACAATACCTGCATTTTTCTTCAACTTATATTTTGTAATAGCCCAGTATTTTTCGATCGGTCGAAGCTGGGGGCAATTGGGTGGATTCATATATTTGGGCACTACATCTACTTTATTTGTCTGATACCAATCCATGGTTTTCTTAGAGTAGTGGCAACTGGCTAAATCAGGCCAAAACTTCACTGGCGAGTGGTGGTGATGAACAAATGGCAATAGTCGTTTCGAAAGGCACTATTTGATGAAAATATCAAACGTCATAGAAGAGGATGTCACAAATGCCCTGGATTTGAGACCACAGCTGCAAATAGCCTGCCACACCATTGCTTTCTTTGCAAATTTATCCATTTTTATGTACTTGAATTTTGAGGGTACATTACCACGATTCGTTGCCATATAAAATTTTTGACCTGGAAGCTTTTTAAGATCAAATTTTACGTATGATTCATCATCCACAATAATGCATCCATTGAATTTGATCAAAACATTATTATAAAGACGAGCACGTTTTTTTGGCCAGCAAATTCTGTTTGTCTGTTCTATTCGGATATTTTATAGCACGATAGCACTTTAGCCCAGCTTTTATGCGTATTCGTCTAGCAGTACTTTTGCTGGTATTGCATATTTTGGCACGATCGCTATCCGATAGTCCGGGATTGCTTTTGATGGACCTCAAGATCTTTGCTTTTAATTTTAGGTAACTCTACATACCGTTCTTTTGAAGATATTTAACACTTTCGCAATCTTTGAACAAGACCACGACGGATTTTCAATAAATTTGTCCACAATCAATTTTCTATTTGCAGCTTCCATTGTGCACACAATCACCAACTTGCGATCAATTAATATGAAAAATTTATCCAGTAACGGTAACAATATTGTAAACAAATCCCAGTAAAAAATTTGTTGTTATTATGACTAGGGGCGACGTGGTGACCACAACAAAGCGTGACAAATTGGCGTGAACCGCGCCTTGTGTATGAGAATTATAAGATAGTGTACAAGTACACACCTTGGTTGGTAATGGCAAAACCACCAAGCCGATAAAAAATTGCCACACCGCCGTTCGGAATCGGCTTTAAACTGTAGGTCCAGTTATTAGATACCACAATGTGCCGTTCAGGCCAAAGTGTGTCTCTCGATAGCCACTTCAACCTAACTTAATGCAATGTAAAAAATAGCTGTATTGAAAGACAAGGCAAAAAATGTCGCAAGTACGTAATTTAAAATTTGGGCCGCAAGTATTGAAGTGTGCAAGTGTCAAGCATGTTGAAAAAACTGCTGGAACTATTGAGTCCAATTTTTTTTAAAAATATTCAGCAAACATGTCGCCACAAGTAGACACAACCATTTTGCCAAATATTGTTTAGCCTATTTTTTGTATCCATTATTAGCGAATTTTGTACTTTTAATCTAAAAAATTCTCAGAAATCTACATATGTTTGAAACAAACAACTGATTAAAAATTTAATTGTTTATAAACGATAGAATGCGTAATAACATAAGGAAATAAGAACAAAATATTTTCATACATTTTTCTTTGGCTGAAATTACTTTTGGGTTTTGGTTGAAATTCCTTTGGTCGTTCCCCGTTTTGAGATATTTGGATTTTTAGTACGAGGAATTAAATTTCAATGCCAAAATAGCAAAGTACAAAGCGTGTATTGTATTCGAAAACCAACATTACGAAATTTAATTAAATAACTTCTAAATATTACGACTTATTTCATCTTTTCATCAGGAGTTATTTCATTTCTTCTGAGAAGTATTTTTATTTTTCCTAATGGAAAAATAAAAATACTCCTAAAATTATTGCCGATTAGGAGTTATTTCACTGTAACTCCCAGTAAAAAATTAAATATCCCCTAATTTTTTTATATAAGGATTTTTATTTTCTTTTTATTTCATTTTTTTCGATTAAGAGTTACTTTATTTAGGAGTTATTTCGGAGTTCCTCGTATATCGTTTATATTTTACAGTTTAAGAGCTACTGGTAAGTAATTCGTAAAAAATATTATTTTTGTTTGTAAATATATATTTACAAAAATATTTTAAAATCAATATCGAAAATTTTAAATATTAAAAGTTTTATGAATGTACGAAATGTAATATAAATAAATCATAATCGATTATACATAAATCAGCTACACCCTAACAATGGAAATATTGGTGAATTACGTGGAGGAGCATTCGCAGAAAACCGATTCAGGGTAGGAAGACTAAAGGTACGGCGTTGCAGCAAAATTGTCAATCGACTTTCTTTTTTTTCTTCTCTTTCTGTGATTGTGAAATGATCAAAATTATTTAATTTTAAAAATCCACAAAAATTACAGAAAAATTCGAAACGATACCAATTTACTTATCGTGCAAACTCAATCGTTGAAACGATAGCATTTGACAATTTTTGACGAAATCGGAGATCAATCGGAGTGTAATATGGCTGCTTTTTTCGACACTTCAAATATGTGATTATTCCAACGAACTTCAAATTGAATGGGTATGCCTAGAACATCAAGAATCATTGGTTTTGCAAATATCTACCCCACCCATAACCAGTAGGTTAATTGAGAATTGGGAGCTTGTTTGTACGACAACAGGCAACACTGGGCCTTATGCGCATTAAACTCAACTCTACGTGATCTCAGTTGGTGATTAATTTGGGACCATTTATGAGTATGTCATACATAACATGATTTTTTCTCTCAATTACCTGGAACTAAGTGCCTTCGAGTACGCAAACCTCATGCTTAGATTAGAATGTTAAGGAGGTGGGCATTAAGTTCGCAGATCACTGCGGCCATCTAGAGCCTATTGTGATATCCCCCAAGGAATTTATTGTTTTTATAGTTCTCCTATAAATTCCGTTTATTTCTTTTGAGGAAATTTAATATCTCTTTAAGAGAACTATCCGTCTTGAACTATGTCTTGTGGTTGTAGGATAGAATTTCCTAAGTATCGAAGTCGAGTTCATATTAGACCTTCACAGTGGCATAAAAATAAAATATGTTCTCTTGTTTCTTTCTCCTCATTACATATTCGGCAAGTATCGCCTTGTGCTAGACACAATATCGATAAGTCTTTATTTGCCCTACAATACCCTATGTAGAATATTGTCGCAATTCGGATTTGATTTCTGCTTAAATTAAGCACTTGTTTAGTTCTGTGTAGACAGATCTTTGGCATGAATGATTTAGCTTGTCTGTAACAGACATGTATACATAATAATAACGACGAATTAATACTTTTAATCACTTACTAATATATTTATTCGTATATATCAGAATATAGTCAAACCCAATAGTTGTTAGTTTTTTAATTCAAACAATTGGTTTAACTATGAAAACATTTCTAAATTTCACGTTTCATGGTAGATCATTAAATAAAACTCAAATTCATATGCACACAAATATTTAAATATTTGTTAGTTCATTACGTACTAATTTTCACTCATAAAAAGCAACAAATAATTGTTAAACAATAAGAATTTAACTGCCAAATACAAAAACTTTTTACATACATACACTGAACACGGTAATTACCTTAAAACCAAAACGAATGTTGTTAACACAAATATAAATAATTTTGACATTCGTGATTAACATAAGAATGTAATTTTTAAATAGAATGCAGCGCGGAATGCATAAGAAAAACGTCGTGTTGCATGGCATAATCAAATAAATAGTGACAGGAAGAAGAGAGGGGAGACAACTTCTAGAGGCATTAAAACTGGTGCACTTGTTGGCAGCGTTTAAGGCTAATATATCTACAAATATTCAGTGGCCTTAGCCACTGTGTGTCTGAATCAAATTATTGTTGTTGTGAATAGAAAACTCTCTTGATTACCAAAAGAAGGAATATAATTAACGTATTGTGTGGAGATTTGACATTTACGGGTTAGAAACTTTTGAGACGCTCTACATTTTATTTCGTTACAGTAGCACAGCTGGATACGCAAACATACAAATGCATGTATTAGATATTTGCTACACAGTGTTTTCTTATTTTCTATGGGGTATTTATAAAATTATTGTTGTTTTGGTATGGCAAAGTTAAGCGCTAATGAACTCAACATGTCAACAAAGTGATTATGTTCTTTTACATATGTTAATTTAAACGATTTCATTAATGTTTGTTTTGTATTCATCAAAATGTAAATGAACTATGAAGTAGAAAATATTTGATCGTGAAAATGTTCAACCAAAAGTTAGCACCCAGCAGTTGAATTATGTGCATGTAAAATCTTTTCTTAATTTCTTCAGAATTAAAATTTGGTAAGCATATAAATAATTAATATTTTTCCATAAAGTACGTACAAAAATAATTTAATTATCATTTACATTGGAAATCATGTTGTTTCAATTATATTCTTTCTATATAAGTACGCAGCAATGACCGCAATTATGTTTCATGCCCAACAACACAATGAATCTGCATGCACTTGACCCACACTAATCAATAAATCAACCAATTTTCCAATTTACCCTTTACTAACCAACTCGAATTTCAATGCAGCGTTGAAAGATCGATGATGTCTACACGCTACAGTGCGCATGCATCACACATACACACTCTTCCATGGAGGGATCGCATTTGATATGATGATTTCTTTTAACAAGTTTTCAAAAAGATTTCAACGAGCACACAGTTGGAACTTTAGCTCCCACAATTAATCATTTTGGTTGTGTATTGTATGTAAATAAATTTATTCTTGATTCATTTTCAGGTGAATGTGCAATGAAATGGAACCATTTCTTGGTTTTGAATTTATTTTAATTTAATGAAGTTTTTCTACAGTTCAAAAGTTCAGTAAATGTTAAATTTATTAGAAAACTCTATTTCCTGAGCATAAGAAAATAAGATTCGTACTTCATACACGATTAATAAAGTGGGCACAAATAATGAACAATTAAATTCTCATAGTTAATCATTCAAGACTTTAACTAGGTGGTCCAGTTGTTTTTCAAATAAAACATTAATCAATAAACTTTTTTTTTTCATAGATATTAATACTTTTGGTTGAAGGTTAAAGACATGAAGAGCATAAAGTTATCTTCATTTATGCACACAGAATTAATTTAACTGTATATTTTTTAATATAATAATACAAAATTTGTGATGTAAGTTTAACCTTATGCCTGTATTTCACAATGCCAAATTCAATAAAATTCAATTTCATATATTATATATAATAAAGAATTTGAAAAAATTTTGGCCCAATAAATTTAAAAAAATCTTAATTTGTGGTAAAAATTTGTGAACTTTCAAGACGCTTTTGGAACCTGAAGGTGTTATCTGATTTCAAAATCTTCACTCCATTTTTGGCTGATTTTCGCGTACAGCATGAGTTCCTCCTTTATCGAGAGCCAAAACACGCTATTTTTGCCTAAGCGATGCGAATGTCGAAAAACCATTTTCGTAAGGCTGTCGTTTTGAAACATTTTTTGTGAAGTGAAATTTTTAAAATGTTGAAGTTGATAGAGATGAACATATTTAAATTTTTTTGTTATATCGATTTTAGCTTTTTATTGAAACTGGAAAACCGAAGTGTTTTTGTGAAAGAGGAAGTGACGAAGTGTCGGGGTTGAAAGTGAAGTGAAAAAGTTCAATTGAAGTGACAGCGGCAGCACTGGTAAGGCGCACGCTTCTTATAAGTTCATTAGTATTAAGCGGATTTGTTTTTAAATTTTTGATCAACCGATACATAATCTCTTTTACATGCGCACACTCGACTAGATGTTTAGTACCATTATCCAACACGCGCGTCGCTACTTGTTTTTAGTACCATTTTCCTCCACGATTTTTTAGTAAGTTTCGAAAAGTGAATTGATGTGATGAGTACGGAGCGAATTTTTTACTTCAACATTTCCGACCCAGCTGTAATATCTTCACACGTGGCTGGATCATCGGAACATGGGTTCTTAACCCTTTCTTCTCAATTTTTTTTTGTCGGGGTAAAATTTTTTTTGTAGTTTTAGACTCGAAAAAACAAAGTTTATAAAGATACACTTGTTCACTGCTTATGAAAGGTGAAATTTTGAAACATTTTTGGAATTTGGGTTTATTTTTACTAAAATCAACTTTATAGATTTTTGTTCTTCATTTACCTATTGTAAAATTTGATGGTCAACCTATTTCTTGAACATAATTAATTCTTGTAAGGGGGCACAAAAGAAACTTTTTTTGAAAATGGCAAAAAAGACCCACAATGGTGGGTGGCAAAGGGTTAATATAATAGAGGAAAATATTCTACGGAAAATTCTACTATAAATTGCTGAACATACAAACAACTTCTGATGCAAAATTAACAAATTGTCATATGGTTTATTATACATAATCTGTTAGAAATGGGCAAACTTTAGGCCCATGTAAAAAAGAAATTAGGCATAAACTTTTAAAACGCCGAGACCCGTATAAGTTTTTTTTTCCAAGTCCTATCAGAATCCACTATTTCAGAACCTTACTATTTTTTTAACAGCTACAGAAAATAATTAAAAAATCATCAACCTTTCACGTCTTTTGAACAATATAAGTAACCAAATTTCTTATGTACATTATATTGTACATTAAAGTTGCGTGAATTTGTACACTATAATGTACAATTTCTTTAAGCGTGTAAACAATTTTTTCAACAATTTTTTTTATAAATTATTAATTTTGTATTATGAAGAGGAGTTTTAACTTTCGTTTTAAACTATTATAATTTAAAAAAAGTTTATATATGCTCAAAATTTCAAACTGTTTTCTTAAATTCATACGAATGTAATTTGGACTGTTTTTCAAAATCAAATTAAAAAAAACTGTACTCCCGTTTTTACTCAAACTTTTGCTTGGTTTCCGCGTCGTATATATAAATTCAAGCTAAATCACCTGGTTAGATTTTACTAAAGATGCTAGACCTTTTGTTTTAATATTTTTTAAGAAATATGGTGTAAAACGTACACTCCCACCTATTTGCTGTTATTCAAAATTCCGGGAAGCCTTGGAAGCCATGGCATTCAAACAACGATCATCTTGTATCATTTCTTGGAGCAATCTTAAATCTTCGTCTATTTCTTGCTTTCATCAGTGCCATTTGTATCGTCCATCAAAAACTCGATTGAAAAATTTTATATTATTATTTTAAATAATAAATATTATTTTAAATAAATCAGTATATACAACTGACCGTACAGATGTTCATTATAAATCAAGATGACAATAAAGTAATTTATTAACTTCTTTTATTTGGTTTATTTGGCAAAAACATGTTACTTAACATGTACTTTTAATTGGCGTGATCAAGCAAGATTTCATTTGAAAGCACATTATTCTTATGAAAGTGCTCACTGAGAGATCAATTTAATATTGACTGCAGGTTTGAAAATATCTATTACTTATTCACACACACTTTTAAAACTACTTACCTTTCTATTCTTTCGTATGCACAAACAAAATTAATTATTTAAACACGTAATAAATTGAAAAGTATATTGTCATTGTTGTATCATAATATTGAAAACAATCCATCAAGTATTTATAACAAGATCATTGACAGCATGATCATGCAAGTTTATATCTTACAAATTTAATGTTTTAGAATTTTTTCTTTGTTTTGAATCACTTACATTGAATTGGATTCGTGTTATAAATGTAAATAATATAGAATACTTATGTAATATTATTGGCTGAAATTTAGGCAAAAACAATATTGGAGAAAGAAAGAATTTCGAACATGAAAAGCTTTTTGGATTACTGGGAATAGATCAGACTGGGGTAGTTAACTAACTAATCAATTAACTATGCATTCAACTACAACAAAATTTTGTTCAACTAAATTGGTTGAAATGAAGTAGAAATTTTTGTCAATTTTATTTAATTTTATTTAAAATTTCTTCAACTACATTTCAACTTATTTAGTTGTAGCTAAAATAATTTCAACTGCAACTAAGTGATACTACCCCCAGTCTGGAATAGATAATTCAATTCCAGAATAAGGAGAACACAACATTTAACTCATTAGCATTTACATTACATTTGCCTAGTTTAGCAAAATCACAATATCACACTTATTTTGTTATGCGATTGTTTGATTGCTAGCAAGCGGAAGACAAGCATGAAGTTCAAAATAAATTTACATTATACAGCGCGAATTTTATTGGACCTCAAAGTTCTCAAAGAAAAAGACCTGAGCTTTCTCTTAGCCAAAAAAAAAAGAAGAAATTTCCTTTTAAAAAATCAAAACTTTTTTTAATTTTTTTTCCTTTTTCAAAAAATTTATTTAATAAAATTCCGTAGGAAAAGTTTTGACCAAAATATTCTAATTGCAATAGGTAATTATTTACATAAAACCAATTTCTTTACATAAATAACATAGTCCAACAGCGTTTTTGCAACAGAGTAACTATGGTTTAGAAAGAGGACATTTTTAAAGTTATAGTAAATCACTTTGTGGTTGTTTTTTATCTGCAGTTTAGGGAGTAGCCATGTTGGTTATGGTTATTGGTACACTAAAAAAATTACGGTTTTCTGGTATTTCCTTTCCGTACAATACCGGTATCCAACATTGCTATATACAGTACTGTTCAACATTATAGCGCACTTAGTACTCACTATGTTCAAAGCTGAATAACTTTTCATAAATCCAGAGAAATCCATCGGGTCTTTTTTATTTTGAAACTTTACTTCATTCTATATTAATCTGAAAAATAAAAATGATCACTATAATACAAAAAAAAAACAAAACTATCAAATTTTATTCGAAGGACTTTCGGATTTAGTGTACCAAAATTATACCGCACTTGAACTAATTAAGGGGGTATTCTAGTGTAGAGGAGTGAGTTTTAGGAGATTTTTGAAGTGCCGTAAAAAAAAGGCAATCAATATTTTTACTATCCATTTTTTCATGAGTTATTTAATAAATGTAAGTGTAAAATGTCATTTCATGACTTAGACTGCGAAATACTTGACGCGAAACTTTAAACGCGTTTTCCTCGATACCCACGATTTCGCAAGTTCTACTGGACCGATTTACTTTAATTAGTAATATATTATTAGAAGCATTAAATTAATTTTTAATATAAAGAAAGGTTACCTCTGTATTTGTTAACACATCAATATAAAAATTTTTGAAATGTGTTGTAGATTTCTTAACAAATATCTGACTTTAGGGATCCCTAATAATATTCAGTTAAATTGAAGGATATCTCTCCCCAGGAAGTTTTGATTGCAGCATTAAGACCATCGTTATTATTGTACTGTTTTCTATAGTTATTCCCTCTACGCTGAAGCCTCCCTCAAATGTTTGCCGTAATGATGGATTCGTGCAACTATGGAAACCACGACAAAATTTGAGAATTTTGGCTTACAATATCCGATTTAGTAATTCATTATGTATGGTTCGGAGGGCTATCATACTGAGAAACTCAAGATAGAGATCCTTTATACTAAAAACTAAATTTGATGCTGCTAATAAAATATTACTAATTAATTGGTTCAAGTGCGCTATAATTTTGACACACTGAATCCGAAAGTCTTTCGAATAAAATTTATGCCAAAGTTATTCAGTTTTGTACATAGCGAGTACTAAGTGCGCTATAATATTGAACAGTACTTTATAGTACATGTAATGAAATATTTTCCTTTTTGTCTCAGATATAATTATTTGGGTATTCAAAAAGGAACCTGTTTTTTTTTTAAAGAAAATTCGATGAAAGTTTTTAAAACTTGTTGCTCAAATAGAATTCTGGAGTAATTTTTTGGAAGCAATCGAATGAATGCTGCCAAATATAAGATATTGTTGATATCCAAGTTTCTTTCTAGAAAACGACAATGAAGAGATTTCATATTAAAAAAGGAAAAAACAAAAATTATCTCAATCATTACATAACAATAAAAAAAACATTTTCTCAATATAATAAAAAAAAATGTTTTATCAGAGTTGGGAATCGAAAAACTTTGGTGTGAAGTAGGTACGCATTTAAACTATAGGGAAAGATTACATACATACTTGTGTACTCATGTGTGTGCTCATATTGAGTGGATGGATGTATGTATCTTTTTATATTATGAGGAACACGAAATAAAACGGATGCGTTCGAAGTAGAAATGTGGTAGCCAACTGTCAACGTTTGATGTACGAACCCTTTATCATTATCACATCTCTGAGCTGATGGAGCTCGCACTTGCATTCAAAATCGGATTGCAGCCTGCACTTGAGATGATGATGGTGCAGCAGCGATCGATGCAACTGAGCAAGCGATTGCGCGCATCGCGCCAGTTAAGTGCGGCAATCGAACGTTGAATCGATCGATCGACCGATCGTGTCTCGTGTATCTAAGCCATTAAATGTGCGCAAACTTGGCCAAGATCAAGGATCATCGTCACCATATCACTATCGACATTTACAATAATAATCACAACAACAGCTAGCAGAACGGTAGTGTTGTAGTCGATTGCGTTGTATTGCTACATTCTGACGCATGCGACCGACAGCAGACGATAAAAGCCTCGCTGAAACTGATTGATAATGCCTTAAATGAAGGAAGGAAAAAACAATTTTTAAAATCGTTTTCCCCCTTTAATTGTAGAAGTTGGTGGTTGCTTTTTTTTTCGTTTTCGTTTTTATTTCATGGTCTTATTGACGGTATACTGAATCGGTTGCCAGTAGAGATTGCAACTGTGGCCGTTGACTGTGGTTTGTTGTTGTTGTGTTTGTTATCTTAAAAACCTTGTTGTCGTCTTAATTATTGCGTTAATGAGTTTTCTGTTTACTTTTCAGATTTTCTACCTATCGTTATATCATTCGATCCATCAGTTTAATACATATTATCCATCGATCGATTGGTCAGTGTTGGACGGCTGCATAGTTGGTTGCTTGGTCGATTGTTAGCTGGTAACTGGCAACATATGCATCGCTCACGTGTGTGTTGCAGAAGCTGTGCGAGATGTATTTCTTTAGATAAGCGACATCGATAAGTATAGTGCCAATCTAGCAATTTTATTAAAGAATAAATGAGATAAGAATCTTATTTAACTGCTTCTTTTTTTTCTAAAACTCTCAATATTGAAAACATAAATTATTGCGATGACTTATTATTATTGTTTTAATTAAAAAGTATTTACCCGCCATGTGTTAACATGTACACACATATATAAACGCAATTACCAGCACTTATCATCTTGTTTATTTACATTTGCAAATAGTTTTATTATTTTTAAAAAGGAATGATACCGAAACCGTTTCATTTTACGAAAACGAAACCGATCCGTTATTTCCATCTGAAAAAGAACGAAACCGATTCAAACACTGGAACCGTTTCAAATCGCTTTTCTGTTTTTATCTGTTTTTCCAATATTTCAAAATTTATTCAATTGGTATTTGACGCCAGTATGTATAGCGACGATTGTAGCTGGTTTCATTGCCACTCATTGGTTATTTTTTATCCAAAACGTCTGGCACCACTGATTGTGCAAAACTGTTTGACGATTTTTTTACCTAAAAAAGTAAAAAAAAAAACACATTGTCTTCCTTTATTTTGTTATTGTCCCCTTTTCGTCGTACCTAATGTGGTCCTCCAGCTTGCTAAACATTTTCGGGCGTAGTCACTTAACCCGCAACACCAGATCGAGATTTCCGCTTTTGACAGAAACCAAAGAAGAACAATACAAGACTACAAACACTGGTATGAGGGATTTCTAGAAATCTATATATTTTAATATCTTTTTGTAGACTCCTACTTGGAAAAGATACTTCCCAATTCCTTGCTTTAACACTAAAGAAATAAGATGGACTATCAACAAAATGCTGAACATCATCATGGGTAAAATTCTTAAAGAGCTGCCTGACTGCGGGTACATATTTCTTACTCAACTATTTAATGCTATTATTCGATGTAACCACTTCCCAAGTCAGTGCAAAGTATCAGAAATTATACTCATTCCTAAACCAGGTAAGCCCTTGGATGTAGTCACATCCTATAGACCAATAAGTCTCCTTTCCATTTTATCGAAAGTCTTTGAAAAAATGCTACTGAAACCAGTTCGGATTCAGGAAACATCATTCTACTATAGAGTAAATAAACAGAGTGTATAAAGTTGCGAGAAACTCTATAGAAAAAAAGGAGTATTGCACGGCAGCATTTATTGACACAACACAGGCGTTCGACAAAGTGTAGCATTCTGGTTTGTTATACAAACTTAAAAAATATGTACATCATTGTTACTTCGAATTATTAAAATCATACTTAGAAGATCGATATTTTATGGTCAAAGAGGACGATTATGTTACCAATATTCATCCGATTAAGGCCGGAGTCCCCCAAGGTAGTGTGCTAAGCCCAGTTCTTTATACCCTTTTTACAGCTGATTTACCATTGACACAACATACCTACACTGCAACTTTTGCTGATGACACAGTTGTAATGGCGAGTAACAGAGAGCCTAATATAGCTACATATCGAACACAGACAGGCCTCAATAAAATCAACATTTGGTTGGACGAATGGAAAATGAAAGCAAATGAATCAAAGTCTGTAAAAACAACATTCACTCTACGAAATGGAACTTGTTCGCCTATAACTCTTAATTCTTGCCGGTTACCTCAATCTGATCACGCAAAATATCTTGGAGTACACTTTGATAAGAGGTTCACATGGCACCACCACATAATCAGAAAACGCAAGCAACTAGGATTAAGGATCAGGTCGCTATACTGGCTACTTGGTAACGACTCAACTCTTTTTGTAGAAAACAAAGTTCTTATATATAAAACAATATTAAAGCCAATATGGACTTATGGAATCCAAATTTGGGGCTCGGCATCCATATCAAATCTGGATATAATCCAAAGATTCCATTCGAAAATTCTTCGTATGTGTACCAACGCTCCAAAGTTCGTTAGCAATGAAATTATTTGCCGAGACCTGAAAATCCCCACTATATATGAAGGGATTAATAATTTTAGTCAAAAATACCACAGTCGCCTCAGCGTCCACCCAAATTACCAGGCTACAGAGTTGCTGAATACTGAGAACTACACTAGTAGATTAAAATAGATTTGAATAGCAAACATATGAATACGTAAATTGTAATAACTCTATAACTTTTAACCATTGTTAAAATTTTAAGCCATGAATGCTATTGGGCATTCTTACACATGTCAAATTTTAAAATCATATGCATCACTAAATGTCAATGTAGACAGATTGTATTTAATAAATTGAGTTAAAAAAAAACTGGTATATTAGACTGAAACATAAAACCGAGACCTTCTTACCCACCCTACAGTGGTTGCTTGACCTTGATTCCAAGACAAACCCTTTATGCAATGTTTCACCAGCACACCTTTTACCTTCCCATCGTCATAAATAACCTTATGCTACCGAACATAACCATGTATGAAGGAAATTAGAAAAACATAATTTTATATAATTTCAAATGTTATTTAAAATTTAACGCGAATTTGAAATTTATAATTTAAAATATATGAATAAATACACAGTGTGACAAAAAAAAAAAAGAATTTGAATATACTTTTTTCGAGGTTTGCACGTGTCGTAGGTTTAGTCAAGCACAAAAAACTGCATCTCAGAATTTTGAATTGACCCTCAAAATATGCAATTAGGGCCAAAACACCCATTTTTGATAGGTTTGAAGGCGAAATTTTCCAATACCGGTGGGTGCTCCACTTCTTTTTCGCTTTCAAGGGGGTCCAACGGTGCTAAAACCGCTTTAGAAAATGTGTGTAAATAGATTCTTTGAAATTCACTGTCGATCGAAATTTACAGATGTGGAACTTGGTAGACCATGGTACAACAGTCATGCATAGTTTTTCTCAAAACAGCATTTTTCGAAATGGCTGCCACGATATCTCCAAAACTAATGAAACGATTGTGCTAAAATTTTCATTGTATCTTCAGTACATAAATAAATAGTTCTAGCCCGTCCGAACCAGGATAATTGTGATAGCTCTCATAGTTTTTTATTTAAGTTGAAATAGTTACAAGAAATGGCAAAAATCAAATATTAATTTTCAAAACTAGATAGATAGATAATTTTTTTATTTAACATTTTCAAATATAAAAATACAAACTTTTAATGACTATATATAATGAATAAACGATAAATGTACCCCAAAAACTGAATTTTAAATTTTTTTACTTAATTCTGGTTCCGGCTATAGGAACAGGTCTATCGATTTATACGTTGTTTCAATCTTTGATTTTAGATAAGCAGAATCATGGCAGACATCGGTCAACTTGTTTTAGATACAGGTGTCGTTGAATTACAGTCGTTCTACAGATATATAACTGATCTAACAGAAATAATATTCGTCAGTTCTTCGAACAGTGCACAGTTATTTAGTGCTACTGGTCAGCTTTTTATTTGGGGTACCTATTATTTATGTTTTATTGTATATGTTTGCAAATACATAGGTGGAAAAAATGTACTTTAAGATTTTTATTTTTTTATATTTAAAAAATCCTTCGGTCTTCTGCTTCGGCTACAGCCAAAAAATCACCTTCGGTCGGACACTATTGCACAGTGAAAAAAAATTCAAAGTGAAAATCTATAAGTGTCAAATCTTATTTTTTTTTACCTTTTTCGACGTCCCAAGAATGTAACCATTGCAGTGAATATGGACGTTAACTTAGCTGGGGAAATTTTCGAACATTTGGAAATACTTTTTACTGCTAACATGCCTCAAGCACAAGCCCTTAAAAGTAAATATACTTTAGTGCTAATTCTAACGTGGTTATTGGATTTTAGATTGAAATTTTGTACCACTTATTTGATTTGAAAGACTGAATGGCATTATAAACTCTGAAGTTTATTCTATTGAGTTAATCAAGCTGCCATTAAAAGGAGGGTAAATTGAATATGTGTGAGCGCGCGCAATTTTACCTGCCAATAACTATTTCACTTACAGCTATTAATTGCTTAAAGTAGCTGCAAGCTTCGATATGTGTTGAATAGTTCGTTAGAAAAGTAAAACGGCATAACGTGACAATTTTTAATTAGAATCATTAATTGTTGTTAACTGAAATAAATTGTTGGCAACGCATGGCGTAACTGTGCTGTCCGAACGGCTTGTGTATCGAAACTAGGGTAGCCAGATATTTGAACTGCGAAATCAGTACATTAGACGTTGGAAATCAGTGAAAATCAGAACAAATCAGTACAGTTTTTAATGCATGTAATACCTAATAATTTTGATGTGATATAGTGATATAAGCTTTCTGTGCTGTTTCCTTGATTTTGTTTCGTTCCTTTTACATTTTTTTTCGTCGTCAGTAGACAATGTTGATCACGCATCACTTTCCATATTTAGAGAATTTGGAGAGCTGACGACAATAATCAAATTCAATTAATAACAAATTACCTTCACTCATTTAAAAATTGACGTTAACCGACTTTTCTTTAAGCAAATATTGCTTTCACCCCTCGATAACAGCAACGCGTATGTATTTTGTTTTGTGAACAACCAGAAAAAGAAACAAACAGGGGGAGACTGTCTGCAAAAACGATTTTAAGACCATTAAGGTTAGGCACAAAAATGTTTTACATATTAATTTGAAAAAATCAGTACGAAATACAAAAATCAGTACATTTTCGAGATTTCAAAAAATCAGTATTTAAAAAAATAGTCAGGACATGTGCTGATCAAATCAGTATGTCTGGCTACCCTAATCGAAACAGCTAACAATGCGGCGGCATGTGCTTGTTGTATATTCGTAAGCGAATCAAGAAGCATAATGAATTGGGGGTGGCAGCATTTAAATTGCTGGCAATACAAATTTACATTGATTGCATAAATTTTGATTTTAATGCATGTACAAATGAAATTATAATCATACTATGTGCATATTGTATGCAACATATATACATACACATGTATGAATGTATTATTGATATGTATTTTATTTTTCGGTTTTTCACTTCACACTTTAAAATCAATTTTAATGTCCTTGTGAAGAATGCATTTTCATGTTATTTGATCATAAATTATGCGAGTAGAACAATCCGCAATACTACCACACTTCATCAATTGACAAAAGAGGAGAAAAAAGAAGGAACCACTGAAGTTAGTATTGAGTGGAGTGGGGAACCACTCTGTTGCAATAGCAACTGAAATATACTTCTGCTGCACGCATTTAAAACACTTTTTCTGCTTCAAGTAATTTATCATTTTGGATAATTTATTACAACTTGTTACATACATACTGCAGCATTAACAATATGGCTCAAAATGATGATGATGATGATGATGCTGCATATGGACGATCGGACAGACGGATGGACGGACCGATGAGTGGACGGACATCATCAATGCAAGCGATGCTATGCGAATGGTTTTGTCGCTCGCTGATGAAAAATTGCTACCATCTACGCAAAATGTTATCAGCGCCATAATTAAATAACGCCGGGAGGTATGCAAACAAATAAACTCTGCACAAAGTGTCAAATGCACGCCAAGCTCCACTAAATAAAATAAAACTGAAAAAAAAAAAACAAAATATGTACATACATAACCAAGTAAATAAAAAATTAAAACTTGTTCTTAATTTTTTATTTAAAATTTTATTTATTTTAAAATCAACAAATAAAAAGCAAGGCACTAACACATACACGCAGTAGCCAGCAGCAAGAAGTAGAAAAACCTTTTACTATCTTCGCATTCGAAATAGATTTTAATGTAAGAATGTCATAATAAAAATGTTTTTGTTTTAATTTGGTTCACTAATGAATCCGAAATGTTTGTTGCATGCTATTAATAAATAAATATAAATAAATATTTTTTTTTGGTAAGTTAAACTTTCTTTTTTTATTTTGTTTCTTCAACACCTGCCGCATTTTCTACCTCCACAACCGGCGAGGGACAACGGTCGCGGTAGTCAAATAAATCTTGCCGACTACTCTATAAATTGACATAATTGCTTTCTTATTTATTGTTTAAATAAAACTTAAAACAAACGTGTCAAAACAGGTAATTAGCGATATTGTTGTTGATTCGAACTTCGTAGAGATGCCATACCATTTCATTCCAAGGTTCGATGTCACGATATATCGCCCTCTTTTTCAGTTTTCATTTTTTTTAATGTGACGCATGCGTTATAATCTCATTATGTACCAACAAATATTTGAATAATATCGCATGCATTTCTAAAGCGATACAAAATATTTTAAACTGTTTTTATTGATAACACTTGTTTTCAATTTAATTAACTAAAATAAAAAGCTACAGTTTTTTTAATGCTTACTAAACACACACCTTACTGAAGAAGTTTTATTAGATCAAGTTTCTCTATAGTTTTCACACCTTTAGTTTAAAGAAAGTGAAATTATATGTTGCTTTAAAACAATTAATCATTAATTTTGGAATTAAAGACCACATTTTTATTTCATTATTTTAATTCATTTAGTCCTAATGATGCGTATACGCACAAAAAAGAAGAATATTTGAACATGGACTTTGGAACACTTAATCGCTATCACAGTTATTCTAACGCGAAGAGAAAAACTTACAAAAAATAAAAAAATTCGATAATACCATTTGCTGTTTGAATTTGTGATGATAAAGACGTGCACTTGAAGATTTTTTGATTTTTAATTCGTTTGCTCTCGGATGGATTAATGATGTTAAAGATCATCATCTTCACCTTCATCTTCTCGATTTCTTTTCCTATGATACCTTTAGACTCTGTCATAGAATTAAACGGTGTGCATTCTAGAGTCTTAAGCTTAATATTCACAGTGCTCTGCAGTGTCTATTTGAACCGATTTTTGGGAAGTCGAGTTTGCACTTTGTCTATTACATGTCATACATTACACTGTGCTCGAATTTAAAAATTTCTTTTTGTAGCAGACGGGAGAGGAATTCAGTGGTGATAACCATTTTTCCCCTATCAGCAGCGTTTCATACAAACTTTTTTTTTTAAGTTTTGGCTTGGGGGTATACTACGAAGATACATGTTCCTCTTCTTATTGCAGTGAAAATTGGTATTGAGAGGTTTTTGGCATGAAGAAACTGAATCTGACATTTATTTGCAGAAAAAAATAATTTTACACATACCTCCCATACAAAAAACCGTCAAAAATCCCCAAAAAGTGGAAAATTTGTATGGGAGGCACTCTTATTTTACATCAAAATAACTTAGATTTTGGCACACATCATTGTTTTTGTTAAAAAGATAGTTTCTGAAAATTTCAGAACAATCGGCTAAAAAATAAGCATCCAGTTCTCATAAAAGCTAAAAATTTGAAACATTTTTGGAATTCGGGTTTATGTTTCCTAAAACTAAGTTTACAGATTTTTGTCGTTCAGTGATCTATAGTAAAATTTCATCAAAAACATATTTCTTGAACATATTAACCCTCTATCAACCCTTGTAATGGGACAAGAAAGTAACTTTTTTCGATAAGGTCAAAAACGACCCGTACTGGTGGGCGCCAAAGGGTTAATATGTTGGAGGGAAATATTCTACGAGAAATTCTACCACAAATTTCCGAGCATACAAAAAAGCTTTGGTGCAGAACTAACAAGTTGCCTTATGGTTTATTTTACTTAATCTGTTAGAAATGGGCAAACTTTAGGCCCGCGTACAAAAAAGATTTGAGGTAAACTTTTTAAACGCAGAGACCCGTATAATTTTTTTCCCCTATTAGAGTTCTATCAGAATCCACTTGCGGAACTTGCAGAATTTATTTTTGTCGGATAGTGTAATTTTTGTTTACAGGGTGACAATCGTAAAGTGACGCACACATTTCAGCAGTTATTTTCAAAAGGACGTACTTTCATTAAGTACAATTAAGTGTTAACATTGCTGAATATATAAGCATTCATTTGAACCCCACCTCATTCAATATAACCTCCTTTAGCCTGCACACATGCCTTCAATCGATCCAGAAATCGTAGGACTGTTCGCCGCAGGACTTTCTGATCAATTTCAGTCCAGGCTTTCTCTAATGAATTTGTCAGCGACTCCAGACTGTGGTGTTGAGATGCACAAGCCTTACTCTCTAAAATACTCCAAATAGAGTAGTCCAATGGATTCAAGTCTGGGGAGTATGGTGGCCATTCTTGAGATGTTATGAATCCAGAAAAATTGTCTTTTATCCATGTTTGCGTTAATTTTACCATGTGGGAAGGTGCAGAATCTTGCTGGAAAGTCCAGTTTTCATTTCCAAATGTATCTTGGGCCCAGGGAAGAACATGTTCATTTTAAATGCTCCGATAAACAACCTGGTGAATTTTAGCACCCTCTTCAACGAATATTAGAGGGGTTCTGGCATTAGCGGAAACTCCAGCCCATACCATAACGGAAGCTGGCTTTTGAACTCGGCCAACAGTCCTATTTTGTTGCGATGATGATGTTAGCCACATTCGGTCATTTTGCGCATTGAAATGTTGTTCAACCGTGAAAATTTTTTCATCTGTAAACAAGATATTTTCAGCATTTTTTAACACGGAGGAGCGTAGCAACGCCTTGCATCTTTGCAGTCGCAAATCTTTCTTTTTTTGTGTCAGATCTTGAGCTTTTCGGAGCTTGTACGGCTTAAGATTAAGCTTTGATTTTGCAATGATTCGCACTGTTTCACGGTTTACTCCCACTTCCTTAGCGATTTTTCTCATTGAGCGCCTTGGATTTCGCTTGATTCGTTTACGAATTTTTTCTATTAAACCAGTAGTGGCAACTGTTGAAAATTTTCCCCGGTCTCTATCTCCAAAACTCCCAGTTTCATTATATCGAATAATAGCTCGGTCTACCGTACGACTTGACAAATTTAAAGCCTTTGCAATTTGACGGCTACTATAATTTGCCAAATGAAACTTTATAATTTCACGACGAATATTTTCCTTGTCCATTTTTATGGAAATTTCAAAATGTAATAACAAAAATTCAAATGAAATTAAAAGCAAAGCCAATGATGAATGAATTTGCTGTTTAAATTAAAGTAACGGTAAATGGCAAAGCTTGCTGCAGAGTATTAAACTTGCGTCACTTTACAGTTGTCACCCTGTATATAAAAAATTGCTGCTTTAAGTGCGCGATAAATTCGAAAAATGTAAAATTGCACCACTCGATAGTTTTTAAGTCGGTACAATGAATGTCTTGCTAGAAAACTTGGCAGTGGAGATGAGCATTGTCAAAATGATAAAAACAGGGCTCGAAAGGTCCTCAGGGCGCGTTCGAAGGATCCGAAGGTTTCGTCGCGTTTCGTTGCAAAATCCGTACGTAAATTGCAGACTTACGTACAAAAACTAAAGCTTAAATAGCACCTAATCGAGACACAAAGCAGAATGTTACAGTGAAATCCCGCTGTAGCAAGTTTTATGAATTCCAAATCACAAAATACGAATGCATTGTCATGGACGATGAAACGAAATGCCTTCAAAACTTCAAATATCTTGGTGGGCAAGATTTTTATACTGCATGTCGTAAAGAAGTCCCTGAAGGCTGTAAATTGAAAATGAAGTCCAAGTTTCCAAAAAAAAAATAGATGCTTTGCCAAGCCATTTGCTCCTGTGGCCGTAAGAGCAGCTCTTTTATCACATCCGGGACAATGAACGCTCAAATTTATAGGGATAAGTACCTCCAAAAGAATCTTCTGCCATTTATTAAAAGACATAGCACCAAGCCACTGTTCTGACCGAACCTGGCAAGTTGCCTTTATGCCAAGGACACATTGCAGTGGTATAATGCAAATAATATCGAGTTTGTACCTCGCAGCTGTAATCCACACAACAGCCCAGAGCGACGTCCTATTGAGGAATATTTGTCAATAGTGAAAGGAATATTGAAGAAGAAGACAGGTAAACCGGTAAAAGATATTGAAGAATTCAAAACCATGAGGTTGTGGGCATCGCGCACAGTCGATGATACACTCGTGCAAAAGATGATGGCGCGTGTGCAACGAAAAGTCCACCCATTTGCATACAGAGGAAATAACAATTAATATTTTAATTATATTTAAACCTCAAAGTATGCTAATAAAAAACAAACTGAATTTCAAAGCCATCTAGTTTATTTCTGGTAGTAGTTTCTAAGTGTCACAGTTTTGGTGTGTTCACCCTTTACCTGTGGCACAACTGGTTGGAGTCTACACTGAGCAGGAGGGAACCAGGAATCTATGTACGGAGTTATTCCTTCACTTGCTTCTTGCTCAGTGAGAAATCAGACTATTAAAATTTGCATGAGGTCTTTTTACCCTTTCAGCATAGAACTAAACCCACGCTCTCTCATGAAAAAGTGCTTTTTCTTTTTGTCAACTTTTAAAATTCCAGAAACTCATTGTAAGATTTTAAATATAGAATGATCCAATAAATAAATTAACGTAATAAAATGAGCTGTGATAGCCAACATTACCAGCACATATAAAAAAGGCAAGAGGAAATTAGCATACAATAGGTCGCGCAGTAAATTACGTGTCATTTCTCAAATCTGATAATAATCTGCAACAACCTAAAAAGGCGTTTCGGTACACTCAAATACAAAAACTACAAAATAAGCATTATAAAAAAAAACTATTACATTTCTGACAGCATAAATCACATAATTCAAAAGGCCAAATTATTAATTTGCCTCAAGCAAAACAATAACAGTATTAAAAAACAAAACTCATATGTGTTGCCATATGGCGGCAAAAGCTGCACGCCACACTAAATTTTCAATACCGCCGCCACATCTCGTACACAAAATAATAGTAATTTTCTATTTAATGCCATTAAAACGCATTCCCATCGTAAATCTTAGGGGAAATTTATGGCAATAATAAGCGAAAATTTCTAGAGTTGAGTTGAGTGCATCAAATACATGGTCCCCCACCTCCATCTCCACCCCCACCCGTCACCACATCACACTATATAGTATGATACATACTTACCACATTAAACGATGAACAAATGTTGCAACATCACATCTCATATTAGGCCACGCCATGCCAAACATAATTGTGATCGATCACTAAAACAACATCAGTGAAATCGTTTAATGCGACACGACTACATTCGCAAATAGCAAACATTTTGAAACATTTGAAATTGCAACACACGATCACACATTGTACCTACGATCAGTACTGATCAGCTCAGCGCTAGTGTGTCATGTTCAAGTAAATTTAAATGTAAACATTAAAAAGGCATAAATTCGTTCAATACACTGCAACGTCACAAAATTAAGAAGACTGCGTTTTTAATTTTTAGTGATTTTGTTCACTTTCAAATGCATTTAAATGCATTCAAATGATTCCATTAAATTATAGAACTTTAACGAGCTTTTAATGGCCAAGTATCACATATAAATAAATTAATCACTGATATGTCAAGTGGTCATAATTTTCCGACAAAGAAAGTAATTCTTTTAAAATTTCCAGAAAACGAGAATGTACGAACGGACGTGACCCTGGCCTGGATTTTACAGATTCATGGACAACAGCCAAAAACATTTCAGAAAAAACCGTGCCACAACCCAGATACTTTTTTCTAGTTTCATTTTGTTGTAGGTACAGTGTTATAATTATTTTTACCGTCTTTAAGTCTAATATAAGAGAATTACATTCGAGCTTTGACTTTAAATGTTATAAATTTAATTGAACAGGCCCATGCCTTAAACTCAGTAAAATAACATAACAAAAAAAGAACTCCAAGGAAATAAAATTCACAAACTTGATTTTAACAATTTTAATACGCATTATAATGGAGTCATTCCATATAAAATCGTCTAGGCGGCAAAGCTTTGTAAGGATCTCCTTTAGGATTCCAAAGAAGGAAATCCGACATCATCAATTTTTCTCATGCTCGAAGCACTTCTGATTTTTATGCTTTCCTATTTCAACTGTAAAATTTGTATTAAAGATATCTTCACTTTTGAGATGGCGTTCTAAAGCTAAAAGAAAGTAGTTTTTGCGAAATAAATTTAAATCCAAAATCAACACGAGGCTAAATATGTAAATTTCTCTTGGTTTTAAGCTGATTCCAGTATCTATACGGTTGAATGTAAGCAGCTAATGTTTCTCAAGCATAAAGGGAACACCTTTTAAAAAAAAATAAACTTACGATTGACTGTTAAATATTGGTTGATTATTAAATAGTTGCGCCAATAAAAGTGGGGTACATACCTAGTTGTGGGTACGTTTCGCGGTCAATGTAATAGAGCAATAAATAATAAAAAAGAGGAACAATAATGTATATACGAACTAGGTGGCCCGGTAGACGTTGTTCTGCCCTTTCTGCGAAAAAGCGTGAAAATTGAATCTTATTTGAATCAGGAAGAATGAAGTACATGATGTTTAAAATTAAGATCTATACTTTGGAAAAAAATCATTGATCTCAAAATGAGGCATCAAAATTGACATTTTTAAAAGTATTTAACTTGCAGAACTGTAGGCTGAATCATTATAAATGAAAATCTCAAATCAATTTTATGATAACACTTAAAAATTAAAAAAATTTTTTTTTTTTGTCACATGAAAACTTATTTAAAATTTTGTTTGGGTCACCAAACAATGATATATCAATGAAAAAACATTTACACATCAGGCTTTCTTATGATATCAAAACATATATTTTCGTAAAAAGTACAAAAATTAGCTACACTTAGAGAAATTTTATTGCTTAATGTACAATAATTTTCGTGAATATTTGGCTTTTGGTAGGTCCCTTCTAAGTCTCCAACAATAATCTGCTAGCATTCCTGGACTCCATTTCCCTTGAGAGCGCTTCTCTATTAGGGAAATGTCCTGATGGAACCTATCACCTTGTTCGTCACTCGCAGCACCCAAATTTTGCGGGAAAGTAATCCAAATGAGAGTCCAGCATATGTATTTTTAAGGACATATTGCACCATAAAGCTTTATATAACATTATAAGTTATTGAGTCGCTATCTTCATATATCTAGAATCCTGACTTTCTGATCGATTTGGAGGCTTTGGCATAGGCAGTTCGGTACTATGTAGGATGGGTCTGTTGGCCGAAGACAAGTTTGGATACTGGATGGTATGCCTTTTGTTTGAGTCAAACAAAAATAACTATCACTTACATGATCCTTTGGTTCCGTCCAAATCATTGGTTTAGCAAATGACAAATGTCTAAGTTCTTGTTAAGTCCAACCTAATAGGAGTCTCACACACGTTACACAACATTTATGTGGAAACCAGAATTTATCTTGATGCCTCACAGAAAATCCAAAATAGTCTAAATAGCACTGTTCAATCAATGATGTGAAATTTCGACGCTGAGATGTAAAAGTTAATTCTCCACACACATAACAAAATCTGTCGGGGTTGTTAGAACACTTTCGTGGCATATTTACGATGTAACAAACGTAAATAAAACGTAAGTTAGTTGAATGCAATAGTTATACAGTCGCCTAAATGAAGTTATTCAAACAAAGAAACGTATATGTGGTTAGAAATGAATATGTAGCTATCACAAAAAAACTGGATGTGATTGAAACAAAATTATTACATATTTTTAATGAGGGTACACTAACATAAATAAAAATCATCTCAAAGTTCGTGTGACAAAAACAGTGTTTACCACTGCAATTAAATTTTGAAAATGAAAGCTAAGCTTACATTGCTTCTGCTCTCACTATAATGATTTCATGCAAAATATGTTAACAATAAAGACATTTATTTCTAAGCTGGTTCTTGAAATATTTCACAAAGTAGAAATAATAGTGGAAAAAGGAATGGAAAAAGTAGAAGAAAATTGTAGAAAATAGTAGTAGAAACAGTAGTGGAAAAGGTAGTAGTAAAAGGAATATAAAATAGTATCAGAAATCGTTGTAAAAAATTAGTAGCAATGGTAGTAGAAAAATAGTAAAACGTAGTAGTAAAAAAGTTGTAAAAAAGGAGTGGCAAATAGTAGTAGAAATAATAGTAAAAAATAGTATTAGAAAATAAAGTGAAAAGTAGTAGAAAAAGTAGTAAAATAGTAGTCGAATATATATATCAGTAGAAAAATTAGTAAAAAAGTAGTCGAAAATAAGAAGAAATTGTAAAAAAGAAGTTAAAATGAAGTAGAAAATAGTAGTAGAAAATAGAAGTACGTCATGGCGCCACACCCACTAATCCAACAAACTGGAAGAATTTTTTAAATCCGGTATTGAAAAATTATACTTCCATACTAAACCTTAGCACTGTACCATAAATAGCTTCTACGATAAATGATTCTTGAGATATAAATATATTTCAAGTTGAATTACAAGACTTTTAAATTGAAATACTTTCTTTCTGGGACTTGGGTAGCCAGATTTTCGAACCGCGAAATCATTACATTAGACGTTGGAAAGCAGTGAAAATCAGTACAAATCAGTACAGTTTTTATGCTTTTATTACTTAGTAATTTCAATGTAATATAGTGATATAAATGTCCTTAAGCTTTTTCTCCGATTTTGTGTGTTCATTTTACATTTTTTTTTTCTTCGTCAGTAGACAATGTTGATTACGTTAACCGACTTTTCTTCAAGCAAATATTGCTTTTCTCCTCTCGATAGCAGTAACACATATGTTAATATTTTCTTTAACATTTTAGAAAGCTTATGTATTCACATGCCTTAAAGTTGGTAAAAAAAAAGCATAATATGCAGCATAATATATGCAGGGAGTAAGAAAAAAAGTGTTCCATTGAGAACTATTAAAGACTATCTCTCCCAAAAAAAGCGGATCTCTTCACAAACTGGACACTCCTTACGCTCTACGAGCAGAAATGGAAATAAAATTAGTTAAATAAGTAGCTAATATGCAAGAAATGGAGTTTGGGCTAATAGTGTACTAATTAAGAGAAGTACCTTACAAGTTGGCCAAAGCTGAAAGCAGAGAAAAATTCCTATCAAAAAAATAAACCGTGTCTAATTGGTGGTGGAAATCATTCAAAGAGCGCTATGGGCTTACATTTCTGGTGTCAGATAATCTTTCTATTTATAGAGCATCTATGGCCAATCCAACAATGATAAACGATTTTTATATGAAACTAGATGCCCCCATGTTAAAATTAGGCATTACGGCTTGTGCTGGCCGTATTTGGAACTGTGAAGAAAATGGGCTAAATTTTGTTACGAGAAAGAAGAGAGTTGTAGCAGCGACTGAAAAAAGATATTTATAGTCGAACTTACTCAGATCGAGGTGAAAACCATACTATTGTAGGGTACGCATGTATGTGCTAATGGCATATGGCTACCATCGCTAATAATTCGGTGGAATGAAAATTTCTGGTATATTTTCTCCTAAAGTCTGGATAACTTCCGAAATTTTCTTGGAATACCTTAAATATTTTATCCCACCAGAAAGGCCTGTAATTTTGTTTATGTTTTCCCACTCTTCTCACCTGGGACACCAAGCCATTGCCTTAGCTGAAGATAATTCAATCTACCTCTTCATAAGCTGACGCTAAAAAAAGTCACAAAAAGAACTTCAAATTCATCTGCAAAATGTATTAACGAAGACCAAACTCTGACAAATCTTACAGATAAGATTTTCCGAGGCCACCTTATTAAATTTAGACATACATATATACTGTAGGGTTCATATTAATAAACTGTATGATATTTCTCTGTACAAAATATTTTTGATTCTTCAAGATTTCTTTATTTTAATGTTATTGTTTTTTCAAAAATAATATTCATTCGTTCTAGTGATTTGTTACTGATAGTATAAGGTAAAATAATTAACTTCTCATCCACTATTATAACAGAAAATACTAAATGAAAAAAGTAATAAGAACTTCCTTCTTCTTTTAATAGGTCCCCTGTAAACTTGGTTATACCCAAAACTTATCATATTACTTATTAAAAAGTAAAGATTCAAAACAAAAATTTATAAATTCTTTGTTCAAGAACAAATTGCAAAACTACAATATATTGAAATTTTTGTGGGGTATGGTACACCCTAGTGGTAGATGCGAAGGTTAAAAAATAAAAAAAAAGAACTACAAAAGATTAATACATAAAGAGAAAAAATATTAATTTTGTATCGAAACCGCGCAAACCAAAGCTCAGCATGTATATTAATAACCTTTAGTTTTTTTAGATCAAAATTTTACTTTGAAGGGGCACCGCCAGTTGTGGCCTTTTTCAAGAATTTTTTCCAAGTAATCCCATCGACGCTCTTCTGGAAAACATGATTTGCGGTGACCAACATTTTGCAAATCTGGATCATATAAAATGCAAAAATTAAATGAATTTACTTTTAATACCTATAAGATTATCTAGTTATTGATTGAAGAATTTGAAAATATATGCATATTGAACAAAATGGCGACCTGTCAAAGTCAAAGTTTTCACTAAAGAAAACTATGGTTTTTCAGCTGTATAAAAATGGTTTTGCATAAAAAACAGAATCCATCCATGTAACACTAGATTATTATGTATTGAAAAAGCATATTAAATTTGAAGATGATCGGTTCAGTAATTATTGAATAATCGTGGTTACCAACTTAAAAAATGTCATTATGAGAAAAACGCGTTTAAAGTTTCAACTTATTTTAATATATATATATTTTTTTTTATATTGCAAAGAGTCATCAATTTTCACCCGATAAATTAAAAAATTTGTAAACATAATTCTGAAAACATATACATACTTTAAGAAAATGGAGGAAAAATTGAGTTTTTAAAAATTACAACTGGTGATAAAAATAATTAACAGAAACTTAACTGGACATCCCAAGAAACAGAAAAAAATTGTATTTAAATATTAAAACCGTGTAAATCAAGGGAGAGGTGTACTTAAATTTCTATATATGTTACTTGTGAGCCATATTTTGAGTAAAATATTCTCTAATTCAATTCCATTGGATGCCAGTTTATTTATAATTTTTGTTTTGTGTACGTACATCTTCGGATATAACTTCAAATTAAACAGTGGTTTATTTACAGATGTTTTTCGATTGCTTTTCACTTTCATGTTCAGAAAACTTTTAATAATTGTAAAATTTGCATGAGGACAAATGAGGAACATTCTCGATTCAGAATCCACGAGCGCAATGACAAAAGGATTCAAATTGATTGCGTTTAAATCATACGATGACTAGGCATCATTTTACAGACGTACAGTAAATTGGTGCTGATGTTGCAGCAGTAAGATTTTTGTAGTTGTCTTTGTTTGGGTTCGTTATCAAGTCAAAATAATCAACTTCACAATTGTCATTGTTAAACGCGCGCAACAACAGCGAGCAACGACAACAACAACGCAAACACCAATACAAATAATGAATGGATGAATGTGCAATATCATGCAGTGGCAACAAATAATCATCATCCTCATTGCCATCACCAACGTCGTCGTCGTCATCATATTTAGGAGGTGGCCAACAGTTGGGGGAATATGGTCGAATGCGTCGACGCGACAAACAACAATGCAACATGATTCGCGAATTATAAACGAAAATAATTTCGTAAATTTCTAGAGCAATTTAATCACTCACAATCACAACAGAAACAACACAACAAACAGGCATAAAAATCGGCAATGCAACAAACAAAAACGAAAAGGAGCAGAAGAAAATGTTGTTAACTTCAAATGCAGTGGCAATAATTGTGGCAAGTGTTGCAATGGTGGCAGCAGCCTCACTTGTGGTTACTTCTGCGGCTGCAGCTGATGATTTTACGCTGATGTTGCTGATGCTCGACATGAGCCACGATCTTCAATTTTAGTGCCTAGTAGTAAAAGATGATCCTAGTAGCAACATGCGGTCGACACTCGCTGTTGTCGGTCGGTAGCAATTTTAGTTAGTACGGTTGCATTTAGTGCCGGTGCTGCTGCTGCTGTTCTCGCTGCATTTGTAGCTGCTGCAGTTGAGTGGCGTAAACGTGCAGTCATTTTTAATTAAACAATACGTGTGCAAAAGTGTGAAAATGTGTTTTGCTTTTTTATTTTTTATTTCCTTTTTCTTCCCTTTTTCCATGCAAAATTACGTGCGCTTGTATCTTCTCTGCTTCAGTCTCCTCTTTCCTTTCGGTGTGTACCTTTATGTGTTAAAGTATAAGGTAGTATGTGTATATACATATTTATATGAAAAAGGTATAGAAGGATGCTCGGTGTCATCGTCACTTAGATGAAGTGAGTTATGAGTTGTGCAATCACGACTTCTTGTTTTGACTTCTGTTGAATTTTTCCAACTCTTTTGAATGGTTTTCATGAATTCTAGAATCTTAAATTAAATAAGAAGAGCGTGCTTATGTACACTGTACTTACGTTCGTACTATAAGTAAGTAATTATGCGTTCATTGGTTGAATGCCTTTCCTGAAAAAGTCTTACATCATTGTTATAATTAAAGGTTTTCCAAACTTCCCGAGAAAGCAACACGGCCACATTGTTATCCACAAGTTATCAGCTGATCGGTTTAATCTATGAGGATATTTCCGCATTTATTTTTGATACATCTTTTGGTTGAACTATACTACCATATAATGATTGTCAGTTCCTGCTTCATTCTTCCTTCGCCTGGTAGGAAATCCATCACCGTTTTCTTATTCCTGCGGCAAGATCGTTTTCAATTTTTCGAAAAACGCGAGTATGTATGTTGGGCTTGATATTTTGGAGGTCAGGTCTCAACGCTTAATTTAATTTAATTTTTCTCTTCAGCTAGATCTTTGCCCAATTTTTTTTTTTGTAGCTCATTACTTTTTTTTACCTCATTGTACCCAAGGCTATAGGCATAGGGCTATAGGTTTTTGCTTAGCAAATTTCTTGATTGTGATCAGTGGCGTAACTAGGATTTGTGTTTACGTGAAAGCTTATTTTACAACGTTATACGATAATTATCACTCCACCTAGACCCAAAACCAGTCCAAAATTTAGATCCAGTTCCAAAATCGAACTAGAGTTCAGGCAAAAATTTAAATCAAAACTTAGGCCAAAATAAAACCAAATGCAATCACGAATTAAATCGAATTCCAGGCCAAAAACGAGCTAAAATTCGACCCAAAGGAAGACCAAATTTAAATCAGACCAAATTAAGTCCAAAAAATCAAACCATATTTCAGACAAAAATTCTAAATAAAATAAAGTCAAAAACCAGTCCAAAAACTCAACCAAAGTCCGATCAAAATTGTAGCCAAATTGAGACCAAAAATCGGACCAAAGTTCAGACTAAAGTTAAAACCTAAACTTAGATCAAAAGAAACAATCAAGATTCGGACCGAATCTCAGGGCAAAAACATATTAAAACTCAACATAACGGAAAACCAAATTCAAGGCAAAACTAAAATTCACCAAAAATCATACAAAAACTCTGGCCAAAAACCATAAAAAGACTAAAACCCAGACCATAAAATCAGACCATGAAAAATATAAAAAAGCAGACTAAAAACCATTACTAAGTCGTCTAAAAATCTATTTTTATACGGGATAATTTTTTGGTAGTCTACTTTTGGCCAATTAAAAGTTCATAAACTGAAAGATTCTAGGGTTCTGCATAAAAAATTTTTTTAAATCCGACTTGAGAACATGAGGTTTTTTCAGCTCCCGAATGGTAATCGCTAGATCTTAAATATTTTGGGAATCATCATCAAATAAAACGAGGTTCATTTTCAGAAGTGTACAACACGACCGTTTTTTTTTGTCGAAACCAATATGTCAATGAAGTCATATTTCTCTTCAAGGTTTCCTCCTTTCAAAATATGAGCAATTTTTGTTCCCAAATTTTTGTTTTCAATGCATTTAAAATTTTCGAAAAATTCTTCTATTTCTTGGATTTGAATTTTTGAATTGAGTCTCGAGCGCAACTCCATTTGCTTCAAGCAGCAAAGTTTCATTTAATAAGTGCCAAAATTTTATTTTATTTTGGATTGGCAATTGCAGCTATCGCCCTTGTTATGCATTCAGTTTCGGTGCGATCAAGTTGATTTAATATAGAAATATAGAAGTTTTATTTAAGTTTGAAGCGACAATTGAATTGTAATTGGCTGCGGGGCCAGTGACGTTCCGGTATTCACGCGTTGATGTGGCAGTGTATGGCATTTTTCGTAGTGTCGTGTGAGCGTTCAAACCAAAATATTACCTCAGTAAAATAATAAAAACACTTGGCAAAAATATTCAGTGGCCATGAGAATATACTGTAGCCCGGCTCAATAAGTTTACTTTACACTGTATTACACCATGAAGAAATAAGAAGGTGAGACAGTCAGTTAACGGTTCTCTTTTGGGATGCTACATTTTTGTGGATTTTAGCTTTGAGGAATATTTTTACACAAAATGGTAATATTTTCTTCAAAAATTATTTAATAATTATGAAAATGTATTTTGGTATACTACTGAAAATTCAAATAAAAGTAATGACAATCAAAAAAAAAAAAAACAAAACATAATTTCAATTTGAATCGGTTTTTGGTATATAAAAGACGTGAATATAACACAACCAAATTAAGACTTTTTGCCTGGAACAAAATAGCCAGCATATAATTCTGAAAGAACATGTTGTATAGAGCATTTTTGTAAAATAAACTTATAGTCAATCTAGCACGTCCCAGTTTTTTTTTTTATAGTAAGTCAAAGTTTTCATTTTTTTGTCGAAGGGAGCTAAGTGCAAAAAGTGATATAAATTGATCTCTGAGAAAAATCTTAATGACAAAGTTTTATGGTAGAATTTTACGAGAATCATTTCTGTAGAACATTTTAACCCTTTAGTTGCTCTTTTTATGGGTCAATTTGACCCCAATTTCGATGAAACCCTAAAAAGCCCTTTCAAAAGCGACATTTAAGGATTGAAATATTCCACAAAAATATTTGCCAGAAAATTTTACTAGGGGTCACCAAAGACAAAAAAGTCATATATTATAAGGGTTAACGGTTAATAAAAGGAAATAACTTTTTACCCCAACCAAATTTTTAATTTACGCTGAACTAGCACGCGCCTGGCAGGTGATCTGCCGGTTCAATCTAAGTCATGGGCATAGAAAATACCAGTGTCCTGCCACCACCTTTATACTAGGTCAATAGCCCACTTTCTCAAGTTGTGCATATGGGTAATTCCAGCAAATTTCGATAAAAATTGTTTTAGACACCGCTTCGATTTCGATGATTTTTTGTAGAAAAAATCTTAGTATTTAAAAAATGGACTTCTTTTTTTATTATCTCTTATGGTTTACGTGCAGTGGTCGCTCAAAGTTTTCGAACATGCTCCAAAGAGTCATTTTCAGGAACTCATAACTTCCGATATATGAATGGCAATTTAAAAATATGTAGCTTGTTATAATATGGAGGACTATAAGAAACAAATAAAAAAAAATTTATTTCAGAAACAAAATTTTTCAAGGACATAAGATCCTTCAAAGATATGTGAATATCTCTGGAAGTACCTTTTTGTTTTGTTTTTAAATCTTATTATTTTGTAGACTTAAGAATGTGGGTTAAACACTGAAAATGCCAGGCTGGGTTCGGTATGGGTTGATATTTTATTTCACCTTTTTCTTCATAAACCTCAATAAAAACGTATGAAAAAATTCAAAAATTTTAGAACTTTTAAATGACTTCCCATTTTTCTTATGATAAGAATATTATACATATATCATATTTATGTATATAACTGAATGCTGATTTCAATGGTGATGCTAGTTTTTCATTGCAAATTATGGTGCTTGAGATATGTGCAATCAATTTAATAATTTGTATAGTAAATTCCTCAGAAACTATTAAGAACATTGAAAATATGAGAACTTCGTTGAAATCACCGATCTCAAGTTATACGGAAGCATTGCACTGACCGGTCTTTCATGGAAAAATTGACAGCACTTAAAAATAAACTTATGAATGTGGATTAAGCATTATAGTTTTGACTACCAAGGGAACATCCCCAGGTGTCCGGCGCCGATTTTTCTGATTTTCATAAATGTAGGGGGCGGAAATCTAAGAGACACGTAGGTATACTGGAAAATTTGCTAAAGCAAAAATGTTCAAAATTTCATGTTTGTCTGCTGATCACGACTCTTGGCTATGCTCACCGCTAATGCTTGACCAGTCGCCAGATATTACATTTTGAACGTTTTTCCATCATCAAAAGCTAAGTGAAATACGTAGTATAATTGAAGAACCATAATTTTAATATTTGTGAACACGATTTTCGTCTAAAATTTACATACTTAAAATTATATGTACAACTTGGGACAGTGGGCTATTGACCTGTTGTAAAGGCGGTGACAGGGCGTTAGCATTTTCTACACCCCTTAAGAAGTATAGTATTCTACAAAAATATTTACCAGATAATTTTACTAAGGGCCAAAATGACCTACAAAAAGAGGAACCAAATTCTACTATAATACTTTGCCATTAAGATTTTTCTCAGACATCAATTTATAGCACTTTTTGTTCTTTATATTCAGGTCCCTTCGACAAAAAAGTTAAAACTATGACACACTGTAAAAAAAAAACTGAGGCGTGCTGGACTCTAAGATTATTTTACAAAAATGGTCTATACAACATGCTCTTTCAGAATTATACTGTCGCTATTCTGTTGCCAAAATGCTGTTGGACCGTGTAATTAAATAAAACTGGTATTTTGTGCGCGGCTTGCAAAACATCTTGTAATGGGATGCGAAATGTTTTGCAAGATGTTTTAATAATGAAATCTATAGGTCTGAAAATTCAGATACATCACGAGAAAAAATCGAAAATAATTGACTCTCAGTCCATATGTATTTAATCATAAGTTATGCACTTACTAAACATAACCTTTTTTCACTTTCTTTCGCGAATATCTTTAATTTATTACAACAGTCGAAAGCGTAGAAAAAAAAAATATTCTTGACTTTGGAACAGCTTTTTGGGATTTTTGACCTTTATGCGACGGTGAATAGGGCTGGTCCACTCAGTTGGAGTAAATTGTTTTCTTGCATGCTAGAATAGAGCAATACTTGTTCAGATAGCGTTTTATGTTCTCCAACATTTCATGATCACACTTACCCCGAGGTAAGAATCTCAGCGATTAGATTAATCAACACGAAATTTCCAGAATGTCACAAACGTAAAATTTAGTATGGAAGTTTCTCAACGAACTTTTTCTTTTGCTTCCCTGTAACTTTGCTTTATTTTTTAATATAAAATAAAAATAAGTTTAACATAAAATTATTCCAAGAACTATTCAAATCTTCTACTAAACAAATTTCAGCTTCCGGTGGTTGGTTGACTGACAAAAAAAAAGAAGGTTTGTTCACATTTACTTGTAATATGCAAAGTAACCAAGATAACTGTAAAGATAAAATGCATCTACTTTAAAAACCATAAACTATGAACAAATCATGGCAATGGCAAAAAGAGAAGCATGTGAAAATGGCCAAATGGATGACAATGTTAATGCAATTTATGAACCCGCGTAGAAATGCAAACCAAGTAAATGCGAACATTGCAAATGTAATATACAACAAGACCTCATCATCATCATCATCGTTACCATCACCATTCTTACGAATGTCATCAGGAATGATCATCATCATCATCATTATTGTCATCGCATTCAATTACATACTTGCCAGCGAACGTGAATTGGTTACGAAATGGAAAACGTGCAACCAAAGATGAAGTACAGGGTTCATCAAATAAGTATATACTCTGGTGAATGGAAGACCACAAGCGTCGAGTCTCGAGTCTCTCGGTCTGTGACTTTGTATGTGTGTGCAACAAAGACTACACTAACTAAGCTAAACGAATTTGTTGCAGTATCTAAAAAAAAGCGACAGTCTCCTCATTTTATGTTTGAGATTTCTGTCAACGAAATCGCCTTGTATTGCGATTTGTATTTGTTGATGTTTGTCCTCTGATACATGGATGGCATCTATGGATGGATGTATGTGTGTTTCTACGGGGATATGGTAACCTATGTATATACAAAGGGATTCCTGTCGTCGTCTCTGTATTGTGGCAACAACTTTCAACACAAAAGATAATTTTTTCAAGCGTCAAATGCGAGAATTTGATAGTTTAAGTTTTAAAATAATATTCAATTAGCAGATCTTTACTTTTCTAGAATCTTATACATATGTTTTAGTGAGATTTTTCAGAAAGCTTTCTATTTTACGTACATTAAGAATTTCAGTTTATTTTATAAGGATTCCCGAAATTCACAAAATTCACAAAATTCACAAAAAAAAAAAACATTTTCAAATCTTGTAAGTCAAGAAATGAAGAGTTTTTTGATTCAAAGTGTTCATGTTATAAAATGGATTCCAATTAAGTGCAAAAATTAAAGTTATGGGACATTTGGAATAAAGCAACTCATAGTGTAATCAGTAACCTTCTTCAAACACTTAAGAGAGTGGAAGTAATCGATTAACCCTTGTTATCAAAAAGTCTCTTTAATACCAACAGAAATACAAGCTATTCCAAATGGCGACTTTTTATATTTTGAAATTCAGACTTTTTTTTTAAATAACATTCGTTTCCTTTTCTAGATGACACTGATGACTAACTAATTGACGTAGAAATTAATGGGCTTAAATTGTTTAAAAGTTAGTTACTTAGTTAACCAATATTTGGGGTAAACGTTCTTTTTCCAAAAGAGAGCCCATTTACTATTGCATGCTCCTCTGGAACGGAAAAACCATGGAACATTAATGATTTCCTCAAGGGTTTTTACAAAGAAAATACTGGTATTTTGAATACACATAAGCAACTGCACAGGTGACAATGTTATTATGATCGTTGTAGTTGTTGTTTAGCTCTGAGAATTCTATAAGAATATCCTGTGGTACAAGGCCGTATTTGGGGGGGGGGGAGAGGTTTTGGGGGCTCTGACCCCCCCGGAAATGTGGAAACTTTCTTCTATTTTTTAATATTAATTGCCAGTGGATAAAAAAAAAATCAAAATAAAATATATTGAACAGTTTTGAGATATTTTTAACTTCCATCGGTCATATATAAAGAAATAAACTTGAAATCTTAGTTACACTATGAGACTAGATCCGATTTGTTTTCTTTGACATGAGGTTTGACTTTGGATACAAAAAGAGAAGGTGATGCTGAGCAATCCTGCATTTATGTTTTTCTAGGTCAGTAACTATTTTTGATTTAAAGTTTCGGGTTTAGGGCTCATTTGGAAGGGCATGATTCAGTCTACAATTTTTTGATTTCGAAGTTTGTAGCACGCCAGTGTTCAGCTCTCCAATTTTTAAAGATGGACAAAAATTCTCTTTTAGGGTCCAATCCCATTTTTTCTAAAACGTGGGGTGATGGGAAATTTTTGACCTCAGATTCGTGTTCAGTATAAAAAATTCATTCTCAAACACTAGGAACCATTTTATTCGCAAAGTTCATGTAGGGCACTAGTAGTGACTAGTAGTGGATCAGCTCCAAAGTTTCAGGAAACAATCTTAAAATGTAATTAACTCTTTAACCCTTTATTGCTCAGAGCACCCCGACTCGGAATGGCCTCTTTCAATGCAGTGACTGCACGAATTTTGGGAATATAAGCCAACCTCATCCGGATTCCTAATCATGGCCCGAATTCCCACTGATAATCATTTGAAAAAAATGAAACTCTGACTTTTTTTAGTATTTTTAGTAATTTTTTTGAGGTCGGGTGCATCATCAGTAATGGCAAGTCAATGTGTTATCGAAATTATGTCCTTCACGATAAAAAATGCATTGGAACTCATATTGAATAATATTTTTTTGAAAAAATTTAAATTGATTGTTCAGTAAACTTTTTGTCATTTTCAGCAATTTTTTTTAAGTTAAGATAAAAAAATTTCAAAAACAAAAATTTTCCTAAAGCTTTAATATATTTATCCACTTTTGTCCTTAGTCTGAAAATGAATCGCAATAATTTACATAGGAAAAAAAAGTTCCCAAATATGAAGATTGGTCCCATTTCCTCCCATATTTTTATTTAAAACCACCATATTTCATAAAGGATATAATCACATCTAAGTCGTCGTTCGTCATTAACCATAATCTGTTAGTTGTTAGGGTCATCATATTTTCTTCCAATGAAAACCTCCCCCTCCCCCCCGAAAAAAATCCTGGCTACGGCCCTGCTGTGGTAATACGGGTAAACCTTTTTAAATGTTTTGATCGGCCTTTTTTCGCAACCGGTGCTTGATTTTCCAATAGTTCCGCTGAACTGTTTTGGTCTGCAGGTAGTTTTTCACCTTTGAATTTTACACATATTCCCATAGTTTTGTCTGGACGTGTTTTTAGCTTAGTCTTGGGTGAAATTTTGAGTGAATTGACGTTTGTACTTGCAGTAGAATAACTGAGTTGCAAATCGATATTCGTATGATTGTATTGTTTTATTAGTGGTTTATTAAAATAAACATCTAATCACCCACTTTTTCTTCTTATCTTTCTCAATCCTTCTCGGCATTGAGGAGATTAAGGTGCGACATGTCTGGACTGGTATGTTGCGCCAAATTTTTTGGACATTGTGCCACAAACTCTCCTTATTTGAAAACGTCCGCTTGGATAACTGCCATTTCAGCTCTCCCCATAAATTCTCAATAGGATTGAGATCGGGAGACTGACTTGGCCATTCCAAAATATGAATATTATGATCCTGAAACCAATCACTCACCAGCTTAGATGAGTGTTTAGGATCATTATCCTGTTGAAATTGCCAAATCGATGGCATGTTTTCTTCAGCGTATGGCAGCATAATATTTTCCATTATGTCTCTGTATTCAAACTTGGTCATAGTGTCGTGGATGCGAAAGATAGGGCCTACACCGTTCCAGGAAAAACATCAACATACCATAATATATTCCCTCCATGTTTTACGGTTTTTTGTGTATACCGCGGATGAAATTCCATTCCTTTGGGACGACGAACATTCCTTCCGGCATCGTTTGAAAATAAATTAATTTTTGTTTCGTCGCTCCAAAGGATATTGCGCAAAAGTTTCCTTTTGCATAAATTTTGTTTCCGAAGCAACGGCACTTTTTGAGCTATTCTGCCAGGCAGGTTAGCTTCTACTAAACGACGAAGCACAGTTCTTGGTGTTACTATATTACCTATTTCAGCAACAATAGCCCTGGATGACATTTTAGGGTCTCTTTTGCATAGCAAAACTATCCGCTGATCATCAGCTGCATCTTTTAGGTCTTCCGCGTGTTTCCAACTTTTCAGAGCGTCCCAGAAATTGTGCAATAAATTTGTAAGTTTTGCCTTGAACTCTTAAGTTCTGAGCTATACGCCTCTCCTCAGGGGTGCAATGATTTTTTCGGCCCATCTACAATAGTGGTAAAGCTATTTTTTTTTGCCGAAACTCTATTAAACATACATACCTTTGCAAACAAATACCGTAAAATCTACTTTTTATTTAAAAAACTATTTTTAAAGTATTTACACCAATTTTTTTGTCCAACTAAAATCTTAGCAGCGCGAGTAACTTTCAATTCTAAAACAATTAAGACAGCGCTAGAAGCGAATGACTGTCAAATACACTTCAGAATATTTAAAGCTTCGTCTGCATAACGGTAAATTGTATCACAGTTTTATGTATTCACAGTAACTAAGCAAAAACAATATAAACTATGCATATACCTATTATTTTGTCCATCAGTGTATGTCCAAACAAGTCCAAAAACGAAGGCTCAAATATAAAACACTTTAACATTTTTTTCAGATGTCATTGAGCGCTCGGACCCTGACGTGAATTACCATATGTGGTAAAATAGTCTTCCCATTGGACAATAAGATTCAACACAAAATAATAAAATTGTTTTATTCGTTTTAAAATAAAGAAATTTTACCTTTGTTGCGTTTTTCCACATTTTAAATAAAAATATTTTATTTTCAATGTAAAGTTTGCTTCGACTTAGCGCATGAAATTTGAGTAACTTCTGAGTGAAAAATGGTATGCACATAGAAAAGTCTATTTTACAATATCTTTAGAGAAGTATAAAACAAAAAAACGCACTAAATTTATTGCATTTTTCTGGGGTATTTTTAACCCTTCGTTGCATGGCATTGCATATATGCAATGTTAACTTCTCGTAGATATGACAACTTTTACAGTTATTTCTGCTTCAGCTGATTCTTTTATGTCAAAACAATCAATTTATAGCGAAATTTCGTGAAGATTAGTAAAAAAATAAATTCAAATAAGTCGCGAATACAATTAATGTTTTGGAAACTGAAAAAATTGTGTTATTTTCTTCTAATATTGTGAAATATTGTGAATATTTACAAAATATAAGTACAATTTGAAAAGTTTATTACATTGTCTTCGCAAATTGCCAATAGTATTAAATTATAAAATATTTACTTATGCGTAGTGATGTATCATTGCATAAGTGCAAATTCATGCGTGTGCGTCGATATGAATTGATATTGTAAAATAGCACCATATATGCAATCCCATGCATTTAATCCTGGAAGTTGGAAGAAAGTGAGGATGAGTTTTTTAATAATGACGGTGATGATGATAATATTGAATTCAACTTAAGTCGATGCGAAGACATGGAGATCAGCGGAAGAGACTAATGCAGAGGAGATGATGAATAGGCAATTGGTGATGTGCAGTCTTAAAAAGAAAAATATGGAAGAACTATTGGAAACAAAAAAAGTTTGATGTTGAGTTACAAACTAATTTGAAGGCAGCGAAGATCTCCCTGGACAGTTTTTGAATGGGCCTTGCGCTTATTTTACATATTTTTTCAGATGAACTTATGAAATCTATTGGTAACAATCCAATTTATATGCTTGCCAGAAAGATCTAGAGAAGCGAGATAATATTTACAAAACAATTTGTATGTATATGCATTGTAATGTCTGTGGTTCAAATTCCAAACAATCGTCGATATTGGACACCCATTGCGGGAATTTTAAAAACAATGTTGACATGAAACTAAAAGATGAACCAAATTTCAAACCAAACTATGTGGTTGAAAATTTTAAAACAAAGTAAGCCTATACCACATGAACCACTGGCGGAAATTGGTAGGTGATTACATGTAAATTACCAGTATGTGATGGCTATACTTATGTTAAATGCGAAAAATGTGGCACAAGCTTATGTTTCAATAAATCAAGAATTTATTTCAAGAAATTTCATACAGAATAATGTATCTAATACTCAAGTGTTAAACAAATTTTACTATGAACGATATATGTATTCGATTCCTTTAGGTATTCTTCACGCTAGTTAATGCCGGACATTTGAAATTCCGTGCTTAAGTTATTTTTTTTTAATTTTTTTGTCTTTGAAGTCAAAAACTTGCATAAGAGTAAAAATTTTTAGTAAAATCATTTCCACTATTTTTTAAAAAAAATACGTTTAATTGATACTAAGTAGAAATTTCTTTATCAAATATGTTTATAAAAGATTAGAGAATATGAAAATCAAAAACTTGGAGAAAAAAAAGGTTATCCAGTGGTTGTCTACAGCTCCATAGCTAAGTTTTTTTAATCTTTAATAAAGGACAAATAAATCAATAAGAAACCATTACTTCAAAACAAACGTAAGTTTGGGCGTCAAAGAGTTAATAAAAAAAAGCGCAAACTAGTCAAATCATAAACTAGTCAAATTCAATCCAATTCAGCTTTTATGTAATTTGAACTTATTACATTTTGTTTTGGATCTACAAATTCTATTCCGTTTGGCAATTTTATTTTTATTTTGAGGAATATAAACATATCTGTGTTTTTTTTTCTAAAAAATCGAATTTGCATTTGTAAATGTAACTACAAATTGAAAACTTTATGAGATATTTTTTATGAAATATAGGTGACGATGTATGATATTAGTAAATACTCAGATGAAGTTATGAATTTTCAAATGTTTTTTTGGTTTTTTCTTTCAAAAAATGTATATAGCGATCTCAGAGAATTGATAACTCATAAACCTAAACTAAAAAACTCTCAAAGTTGTTTTAAAAAATCATGCATAAAAGTACAACATTTTTGTCTTAAGATCTAAACAAAATTTGTCCACTTGACACAAGTTAAACAAAAAGGCATAAATACGACACCTGAGTACTGAAATAAATATGTGCATATGTATTAACGTATGTTTTGTGGTTTTTAACAAAACAAAAAAAAAATTGATTTTAGAAGATTTGACTGATGTGATTATGTCAAAATTATTAAAACTGTCTTGTTGAGCATGAATGACGGTGTGATATTTTTGTATTTGATCGACAGACAGCCATCAGATAAAACAAGTGCATTTGCATCATATACTTACGTAAATACTATCGAGACTTACATACATACATACATACGAGTACAGTAGAGCTAGAGAAAGGTAAGGTTGAAGTACATACGTAAAAAATATAAAAACATCACGACAAAACTAGATACAAATTTCTAAAAGCTTCCATATTTCAGTTATAAGGAAATCTATGCCAGATAAGAATTTCTTCCATCAAATGAAAAATCTATACGAGTACCTCTACTCAAACATGAATGAATTTGTTGAATAATTGGAACAAAGGCAGTTTCTTTTCTCTACTTATCCACTGGGCACATTCAGACAAAATATAAAAAAAAGTTAATGATATTGAATTAACACAGGGAAGAGAAAATGACACAATAGCACCAGAATGACAGAGAGGAAAGAATTTTGGGTTAATATTGTTTTGGCATAATCATAAAACGTAGATTATTTACCTTTACATTTGTATATATGTACATATGTATGTATGTATGACAACAATAGTCAGTCAAAAGTCAAAGGCTCAAGACAATGCATGAAAGAAAACAAATGAAAAGAATTGACACTAAGCTACATACACAGCTTGAAAGCGTGTGAGAATTTCAGTTAGTAATGGAGTTTCCTAATATCATTACAATGAATGTCAAAGATATGAGAAGTTTCTGTTTCTGATATTCTCATATTAAAAATAACAAAAAGATTCTTACTTAAATTTTTATTTGAAGACATTTTTATATTGTACGAATTTAATTATTAATCGCATATTTTCAACATTCATAGCGACGTCATTGTAGCGCTTTTCCACTAAGCTATTGCGTTTAACTTGTCACAAAAGTTCAGCATTTCCATCGAATCTATTGGTTAAATATTTTTGTATAGCATTTTAATGTAGAAATGCTAAATCGTAATTGTGATACTGGTTCCTAATATTGCAATATTATATATTGCAACTATATCAAATGGTCACTTTAGGCGCTAGGGGTGGCTTTCGGTTTGGTTGTACGGGTACTGGGTACGCCATTCGCCTTAGCGGCTTTTTTTACCTAGGTAGAGATATCTGAAAATCTTTTATAGGCAAGTTGAATGCTTTTCCCATACAAAATCCCAAACCTATTGTAAAACATCCTTTAAAACAACTCTTTTCGGAGTAGTGCTTCCAGTTTTCCCAAACTCAAATTTTTTTTGTTTCATTTTAATTATTTTTTAGCACCCTATTTTCATATTCTGCTGTCACAAGGAAGATCTGAAATACTTTAGCAAAATAAGCCATCGAATAAGCCATAAATGTTGCCAGTCGTCACAATAACAAAACCCAACAACAACAAAAATTTTAGAACCCAGCGTTTAGGAGCAGTAGTGAAATGGTTAAATGCGTTTAAATCTTTGGTGTTAATCAGTTGCAATACTAGTTATGATTATTCTGTACCATACACATGCCTACATATTCACATACATACATAAATATATGCATGCCTTTTCACTTCGGTAATGAAGCAATTTAAACTTTCACCTACATTGGACCCTCAAGACTTTTTTGAAATTTATAATTTCCTTCTTGTCCGAAATTTTCAACACACTTTGTTATTTCATTATTATGATTTTGCAATAAAATTTCTAGGATGTGTGTGAGTGTGTGTGCAGCTCTTATGCATGGATTTGTTTGACCTCACTGCCATATAATTTCCACAGAATAAATTATTTGATTTGATTGAGCTGAAAATGAGTTCGCAAAATGCTTCTAGCACTTTTTATAGTGAATTTCAAATTCATTTTTTTACTTAATAAACGTGCATATAGAATACATTCATACATAATCACAGCTGTAGTTGTATCTATGTGTGCTCACATGTGTGTGCGTCTGTGTGCTTGTGTGGAAAATGCATATTCGCACTTGCATACGTGGAGTTTCGTTTTATTTGAACAAGAACATTTCAATTCAATTCTAATTTAGTAGAAAACGCAATCAGCTTCAACTGCTTCAAACTTTTTATTCTAAAAGGAACGCGTTTCAACAAATACAATATTTACTTTTGCTTTTAAGTATCTGAGTGTGGCTTTGAAAGGTAGGGCGCGGATAGCAAGGTACAGTCTGTCTCTCTTGTTGTTTTACTGGGCAAGATGTTTTTCACAAGCTCGAATATTATCTGCCGCCTGTCCAGTTGTAATGGCCAGCTAAAGTAAGACTAAAGTAAGCGATTAAACAAGAAATTTATGTGCCTATTTATTGTAATCGATTAACTACCAACCAGAGTATATTAGCTGTAGACTTTTACTAGAAATTTAAATTAGAATAAATTTCAAAATGATCTTTAATGTGACTCGATGAAAAATTTACTAAACTAACAAGGCTGGCTACCTAAAACTTAGCTACCATCATATGATTAGATTAAAATGCTAATTATTTTAAACTTACAAAAAACACACACTAATGGTGACAATTTTCGTCTAATTTTGTCTTTAAAAATTGTCATTTAATTTATTAGTTCAGTTGGTTAAGACTTATGTGCATACAGTGGGATGGTAATGGGAAGATATGGACAAAATATTAGACCATCCCATAAGTAATGGGGTTTTATATAACAAAGGTTTACGATAATGAAAAAAAAGACGGATTTGACTATAACCCAAAATATATTTTCCATAGTTATTGACAACTTGTTCCCATCTTAATTTTAAATTTTCAATTCCATCGCGGTAGAATTTTATAGATTTCTCAAAAACTAATCAGGCTCTATACGGACATCATCTAGACAATTAAATGATTTCAGATGGTTCTACAAGCTTCGGAAAGGTGATAATCGGATAGGGCCAAGTCAGGAGAATACCGTGGGTAAGCCAAAATTTCCTCATCTATTGGCTAATGCTGGCCTTTTTTCCTCAATAGCTTACTTTAGTTGCGTCAATTGTTCACAATACACTTGATTGTTTGATTTTCAGGAAGGAGATCACAGCTCTTCCATATCCCACCAAACACAAAGCATAACTTTTTTAGAATTGAGACCGACTCTGGGAGCTGCAGATAGTGTGTAATCTCTATTGACTTTCTGTTTTTTTCGCTGAACGTTCTTATACAGGATCCGCTTTTCATCGCCCGTAACTACCTGATTTAAAAATGGTTGCTTTTGTAGGCTACAAGGATGAGAAGAACAAATTTCTATTCTTTGTTGCAGATTCGTTTCTGACTATTCATAAGGAACCCATTTACTCAGTTTTGATACTTTCCTAAGAGCTTTTATGTGACGGTGGACGGTAATTCCACCGTGGAGTGGAGTTGAATTGCTTACTTAACTTCTCATCGTTAAAGTTGGGTTTTGCGCACGCAGCTCGTCTTCATCGAACTCTTCAGGGCGTCCAGACCTTGGTTAATCTTTGAGCCTGTAGTTCCTGGAATCAAAACGTTGGAATCATCTTTGACCCTGGCTCACACTCATTATACCTTTACTATAAACTGTGCATATTTTTCTTATTGATTCTATTGCTTTAAATGCTCCGTTGAAAATTTCATACTCATGACAATAGAAAAAACCGTACACTTTGGGATGACCTAATAGGTTTCTCAAATTTGGCTCTGAACGATTACTTTGCTTTTCTGAAATTTTCTTCTTCTTGCACTTAGCACGTGCCCAGGCCAACAGTAAAATATTTTACAGTAATCGCCATTGCAATGTGGCCAAAAAAAGCTTATAACGTTCACTCCCACAGAAGTGGACCCAGCACAACGCTTTAAGGAACTTCAGTAGCTATTGTATGATATTTTTCTTGTGAATTCGTCGATATCGTTGCAGAGGTAAGGTAGGTATTTATATTCGGTACCTAAGCTTTTGGCAGTTCAGAGCCCTATTTATCTAAGTTTGATTTTGATGGCTTTAAGATATAGCTGCCTAGGAAGGAGGCGAACTTGTAGATTTTTTTGTTGGTACTGGAGGAAATGTTTTGTGATAATTATACTGAATTGCTTCTTTAAAGAATCAAATAACTTACCCAGCAACGAGTTCATGTGATATACAGATGGCTTCAAAATAAGTGGAAAACTAATTATTCAGACACTAGAAATCTAACAAGAACTGCTAGCTTTAAACTTATATTAGATTTCATTAACCCTGGAATGATAACGCTCTTTTATATTACTTTAAGACCAATGCTACGTAAATTTTACGTACTGATGAATATTTCAATGTTTTGCAGTATAAATTGTTATTTTATTTATTTTATTGAACTATTTAGTCGTAAACGAACTTAAAAAAAATGTTTTGAAAAATTGTATTTTGATGCTCACCACAAATTGCAAATGTTTTGTATACGTAAATTTTACGTAGGGTTAAAATAAGTGAAAACATTGGCCAATCAGTGAAGAAATACAGTGAACTAACCTTCTTTGAGTTCGCATCGTTTTGTGGGGCCGGCAGGTCTCGCTTCAAACATGTTGAAGTGTCCATTGGGTATAATTTGTATATAAATACTCGTCCCTACTTCTCTGATCTTAATAACGTAAAGTCAGTGAAAACAAAGATCTTAACATATACCGATTGAAGTGTTTTTTATCACGCCCACTAATCTAATACTGCTGTCTCGCATTCAGACAAAGAAGAAGATATGGTATGTTTGTATGAATATAATATATTCAAAGCTTTAAAAAGTTTATGCTTAAGAAAACCAAAGCAAATATGCCGAAACATCTTATCACACTATTTATGAGATTTTTCAGTATTAGAGAGAGAAAAGTATGCGCAAATAATTTTTAGTTATGTTAATTAAGAAAAATTAATAAATGCCAAACGTTACGCAAAACAAAAAAGCAACACAAAATCTACGAATTTATGAGTTTGAATGAATTGAATTTTATTAAAAATCAATTTTGAGGATTCGTCACGCATCGAATTCATTGCTTTTGTATTGTGCTTTTATAAAAATCAATTTAGAGCACCTGTTTATACCAAAATTGATTCTTAGTCTTTTAGCTTTTTTAGCTGATTGGTTCAGTTAAGCTTAGCATAGAGAATCAAGTTTACGAGCATTTATTTTCAACTTTGGTATACCGTTTGATACACATTAGCCAGCGACTTATTAATTAATTAATTAATAAACCTAAAGCAGGCTACTAAAATTGGTATGTAGTTACGTATAAGACTTTTAATTAGGCGCATTAGTTGAGGGATTAAGTGGATAATTTTTTAACGCTATAAAATGAGAAACATTTCTGTTTCTTTTGTTTTACAACTGATTGTTTTTCATTTTCTTCGGTATAAATCTCAAAAAAAAAAAGCGGTCAAATTTGTTTGAACTTTATTTTTTTTTAATTGCTCACTTATGCCATCAAATTTTTCACTAGGAAAAACGGTAGTTGATAAGCCAGAATAAAACTAATGGTGTAGCTTGGCATCAAATCAATTTAATGTTGAATTAAATAGGTTAGATTTGGAAATTTTCTCTGATTTTTTGTTTAGTTTTATGACGTCTGACTGTGGTATAAAAATGTAGTTTTCATAGTCTCTTAAATATTATTAAAATTTTTTTTTAACAACGTAATTTATTAAAAATTATTTTTTGATTTGAAATTCAATTCAAAATTAATGTTATAAAATAATGATTTCGGGCAAATGTCAATTTTTTTAAGCAATGTTCTATAGTTATCATTGCTGGGTTTCAAGGCGTCAATGGTTGCAGGTTTATCAGCATAAGTCAGTGGCCCCACAGGAAGTAATCGAGAGGTCTCAAGTCACACAATCTTAGCAGACTTTTGATACGTTTCTCGAAATCAACTTATCGACAGATGCGATTTATAATAAGGCATGTATACGAAAGAAATTGGTCGGCATTAACTTGTTATAAAAATTATATTTTTTAAACTAAAACAAAAATTCACACATCAATTGAAAAGTTATAATAGTAACTTTAAGAACAATAAAACAATTGGTGCGTATGCGAAAGATCGCAACTTCGACTTAACTCCAGCCATTAAACGTTGCACATCACTTCGGGACATTTGAGATGACACAGTAGTTCACTTTTTCTGCAGCTGTTTTTCATTTTCGACGACTTGCTTCGTTTTTAGCAATTTTCTTTTCATTATAGCCCAATATTTTTCTATCGGCCGCACTTCTGGGCAATTTGGGGGATTGGCATCTTTTGGAACAATTTGTACCCCTTTCTCTTTATACCACGTCATTGCCGTTTTGCCGTAATGGCAAGTTGCTAAATCTGGCCAGAAGAGAACAGGAGCCTTGTGAAGACGTACCATTGGCAGTATACGTTTTTGTAAGCACTTTTTTGGTTGATGGTACCAGTAGTAACAAAAACTGCACTCTCCATGCCGCATTGGCAAATTGCTTGCCAAACCAAATATTTCTTCGCAAACTTGTCCACTTTCTTTAGCTTAAATTTAGGCGCAACATCACCTCTCTTTTTTGAAGTGTGAAATAGTTGACCAGGAAGCTGATTAAAGTCTGCTTTGACACACGTTTCGTCGTCCATGATCATGCAATCAAAATTATTTACAATTTTGTCGTACAGCTTTCGTGCGCGAGTTTTTGCTGTTGCGTTTTTTTGTCATTCCGGTTCAGGGCCAGCGGAACTTTATACGTCTTAAGTCCTTTTACTCTGCGTACTTTTTAAACATATCAGGGTGACATATGGACTTTTTTAGTAACATCTCTGATGGAAAGGCCTGGATTTCATTGAAACAAGTTTAAAGTTTATCTGATAGTTCTATGAATTTTTTGATATTCTTCTGGCATCATTGTTCATTCAAAGCCAAATAATTTTAATAACAAGTTTTTCACTTTCTTTGCTTTTTTCTCTGAGATGAACCCCTTCTTTCACCCACTTCCAGTTTTCCTTTCGGTAGTTAGTCGTTCATTAAAGTTTTAAGCACTAAAGTTACCGTAGATTTTGCAATTTTGAAACTTTTGGCAATGTCTTTATGTGACATATGTGGAAAATCTTGATTTTTGTGCACAATTATATCTCGCGTGCTCGATTTCGATGAACTCATTTTGCGTAATGTAAAAAAATCAGAAAAAATAATGATGCAGAAATGTAAAACGGAAAACTCTCTACGAATTAATAACAGTGTAGTGGCATCCAAATTCGTCGTTGCCGACAGCTAGCAATGAAAAAACTAAACGGCATCTAACGCCGTTAGAAATCATCTCATAATACTACAGCGAGATGACGTGATTCGCTGTCCAATAGCATGATCGACCATCACCAACCGTACAATAAAAACCCAACGTCGTCGGACTCATATACAATGGTGTGACATTTATCACAAAAAAAATATAGTTCATTCTAGACCGTCGAACTAAACATACTTTTTTCACATTTTCACATTAAATATATTTTCTAACCAAAACGTTAAGTCTTTCATTTAAACTTTAAAGTGGGCACTTGCCCAATTTTCAGCAAGTAATCCCCCAACAGTAACATTTGCTGTAACTGTCATATTTGAATTAATACAACATGTTTTCTGCGGCCAGTTTTTTTCGTATACATACCTTGATTCCGGTCACCTTATGGTTCCGGGAATCGAACACGGGACCAACAAAAGTTTCGTAAGTTCAAAAATTGTTTTTTAGGGGATAGGAATTTCGGCCGTGTATTCCAGTTGCAAATGTTTTGTCCAATATTATACGTTTCATCATACAGTAGGCTTAACAAACGAAAAACAGAAATAAAGAATTCATATAACAAACAAAAATCAATCCTTTAAACAAAAACAAAATTATCATCTATTTTCTATAATTGCCTGTGAGATCAATTCGAAAAAAATACCTCCTAGTACGGCATTGAGATGTAAAGCTAGGTTTTGTATGAATCGTTCGCCAATTTTGCTCCGTAGCAAAACGCTGAATGAGCCAAGGAAGCTCTTTTTGACTTTTTTCTTTATATATCCAGTACAACCGGAAGGGTAAGCATAAAAGATCGGTTCAAAAGTGCAGTCACAATAAGGACTGAGCTAAAGAGATATTACAACGTGAATGTAAGTGTCGAAACCTTACTCGAAAGAAACGAGAGTTCGACTTGTATAGGAGACGATCAGCCACCAAGTCGTTATTGACGTGGTGGATGGAAACAAATCGTCTGGCATGGACTAAAATTGGATTCTGAAAGGCTCGAAAAAAATTATGATCGGACAATTTGCTATGCGCATTCAATCTTCGGTACGTGCGTTCAGATATAGAGCAATACAAGGTAATCTGTGTAGCTGAAGTATTCATATTCCTACAAGGTAGGTTTCCCCTACTATATCCGGGGTCCCTTTTACCCTATTGAAGAAACTGTGAACGCCCGAAAATATGTCTAAAATTTTAGGGAGCATTTGTTGCAAGTCATTTGTGATGCACTTTCGCACATTAATAACATTTCTTCCGGACGACTTCTGCATTGGGCAGAAGTCCAAAAGTGCCAAATTGGTAAATTTTAGTTAAAAATTAATGCTTAAGAAATAGTAAAAAAGTTTGATTATTGATTCTTATTTGTTTGTAGGTTCAAAATACTTACGATGATGTTAGATTTTATCGGCTGGAATGATCAGCTTGCTCGCCGGATTTAAGTCCGATATTATGAAACGCAAAGTTGCTCAAAACAAGCTAAAGAATAAAAAATCCCTTGTTGAAGTCATTCAGGATAATGACCATAATAAAGGAAGAGCATCATCAAGCGAAATAATTTTGTTTGTAACTCTAATATGAAACAAATTAATCCTAGTTTGCACCTTCAAAAAATAACAAATATTTTTATTTTTACATACTTTTAATTAATACCCTCAAAAACGTGATATTTCTTCCATATTTTTATTTTAATTAAAAAGTAGTGAAATTTGAAGACTGAATGCATGATGTTCAGGCCCGACGAGAGGGGGGGTGGGTCGTGTGGGATTCCCAACGGGCCCGGAGTATTTGAGAGGGCCGGATTTCAATCCAAGTCCTAAAATCCAGAAAAATTTTAACAAGCGCGTCTATGTGTCTGAAAATTGAATTACCAACCATGAAAATTATTTGTCGAGTTAATCATCTATCAATCATGAAGACATTTTGCAGACGGGTCCGGGCCCTATATTCGAAAAATTTTTGTTATGTAGAATAGGAAAAAAAACTTTATACAACGAATTTGCTCATGCCATATTTGTTTGAAAAGCTCCAGAATATCGGACTGAATTCAAGAGGTTTCATAAATATATCTGGCGACCAGCGTGAGTTGTTGATAAAAATTAAAGTAATAATTAAAATAAAAAAAAAATTTTAATATACCACGTTTTGAAAACGGACTAAAAAGTATAAAATAATTTATCCTTGCCCCACACATAGATATTTATTGTATCATTTGTGGTAGGAAGAGATAAGGACGGGGGAGGGGGGGGGGGAGGCCCAGAGGTTATCACCACCGGGCTTGAATTTTCTTTCGAGGGCCTGATGATGTTTCTTTCGCACTTTTGTTTATTTCGTTCCAAAAAAAAAAAAAAAATTTCATTCGCTAAAACAAAATCAGGTTTGGGTCTCATTTTAAACGACTTTCTTGAAATTGATGGATAGTACGGTTTTCATGACCGCCCGTGTATATCCCGTTTCAGATTCAAGGCCGTATAACTTAGGAAGTCTTTAAACTCTAGCCAGTTATTTTATAATTAGCAGTGAACTCTGTGTTTTTAGGCCACCAAATTAGTGATGATTCGATAAATGTAAATCCTCGATAGTTTTCATTCGATTCCAGTACTTTTTTACTCGATGCCATACCATAAGTATTTTACTTGGTATCAAAAAAAAGTTGAAGTGAAAGTATCGGATGCTTGATACTTTTGGAAAACAATGATTTATAAAAGTGAAATAATGCCATACAATATTTAAGATTGTGAGTCTTTTGCAATATTTTACAGCAATTAATAATAGCTGCGTTTTATTCGCCACTTGCTTCTAGTTATGTATAACTAGTAGCGATATGGGAAAATAACAACAAAGCCGCAGAGATAACACGTATAATTACAGCTATTATGTATACCTAACAAGTTGTTTAACTACATCAAATTCTATTGTGAACTGCTTATAGTGAAAGTAGAAGCATTGGCAAAAAAAAACAAAAAAGGAAAAGATTCAAAATGTCCGCTGACGAAAAGAAGTTAAAATCATCGTTAAATATTCTTTTAAAGAGTAAAAACAATGACCATGATTGATCGCAATGACTGGGATGTTTCACCTCTAACTGCTGAGCAGTTTCAATGTGAATAAGAATATAACGAAGAAGAGGCTTAACAACTTGGTCGTTTTATTCGCACATGTTAAACTACCTGGCGAATAAAACGCAGCTAATATATTTCAAAATGCTACTGCGAAATTATTCAATATGCATACTCAAAATATTTCAGTTTGGCTAAACCTTTTTAGCCAATAAAATTTATATATTATTATATTATATTATTATCTTGAATTATTTAACATGAATTATTACATTATACCTATTATTGAATTATACTTACCTTAACTTACCTTGCATTGTACCTAAAACCAAACTAAATTGAATTTATACTTACCCTGTAAAATACTTACCTCTAAGTTCCTATAAAATACTTACCTCCAAGATCATATAATACTTACCTATGGTTACCCTACCATCTGTCAAAGTGAGCGCGAAGATTCTATCGAAAGACTTCGGCTTAACCAGTTGTAGTTCCATTTTGAATTTTATAATTAACTTTAGATTTGCGAATTTTGCTCCTAGTTCCCAATTGTCAAATTCCTAATATACTTTATCCGTAACTTTCTAAATATTTAATAAACAATTTATAACGTGTAAAATATCGGTGTTTACTTTCAAAGTGTATCCTCGAAGCGGCAGACTTTTACACAGTTCATTTTAGAATATTCTAATGGATGAAATATTGCAGTACAGTATTGAGGTTGTGGAAAATATTGCCGCCCATGTATGTAGAATATAATGTTCATTGAAACTTTTTCATTAAAAAAAAATATTTTTAATAAGCTATAACCTGTTGATTAGTTTTCCTGCTATTATAAATCTTTTAGCAATTTGAATCTGAACATAACATATATCATATGTATGCGTTAACACTTCTGAACAGACTGCAACTTTTTTTACGTAATGCAGCTCGTAAGTCATTTCTATGTGATTCAAGTGTTTCAAGTTGAAATATCTCAAAAATATGACGTATAGACGAAAAACTGAGTACGCCATCGAGATCAGAGAAATACTATATGAGGTGCCTGGGGAAATTTCGTGTTGAGTAGTGTAACTGGTGTTTTTAAAGTTGTATTGGATACAAGTACATACTCGATACTTTTTTCCGAACTTTCAGTGGCATCGTTACTTTTATTCGATACAAGTAATGAGTAAAAGTACCGTGGACATTTTTGGGTTCATGCCCCAAATATTTCCACAGTTCTTTAAATAAGTTCAAAGAAAGCGAGTGCTTTAAGTCAATTTACTGAATTCAAGATAGTCACGGTATTTGAGGAAAGATAGTTTCTCCATAAAGATGAAAATATAGACAAGAATGTTATGGCTTTCGACATAAACTCATGATTAGGTTAAGTGACTGCTCGAGGACACACTTAGGACAGAATGACCCATGGACATATAATAGTTATACACTTTCTTTTGATTCTCAGCCACATCAGCTCGATGGGAATATAAGAAAGTTATGAGAATTGACCACCAGATCAAGACGGGAATCGAACCCGCAGCCTCCAAGGTGAGAGTCTAGTGCCCTACCCACTAGACTATTCACGGGTCACAGCAACTTATATTATGCATGTTACAATTGTCCACAAATGGATGACTTTATAGTTCTATTAATTCCTAAAATTATTTAGTGATAAAGTTTAAATTATAAATTCAATTCAACTGTTGAATGACAAGAAGTTTGACAAATCAACAATTGTAAAACTTCAACTAATTAAAATCTTATTAGAAAAAAAACAAAGCTTTAGTCTATAAGCATCACCGGAAATTGGCTCGTGGATTGATTTGATTTTCAAATGGAATAGTTAAAAAACAGAAGAAACCAATAAAAACAAACTGGAATAGTTAAAGTCAATTTTCTCTTTTGTTGATTTCGATTTAAGTTAAAAAATTAATTTTTAATTTATGCGCTGTATTGCCTTATGACCAAGTCAAATGGAAAAGTGCTGCTCTAAACAAAACAAAAAAAAACGTTATTAACGCTAGAGAGACATCAGCGGAGTGGAGTTCATAATCACATTCACCGTCGAAAGTCACCGTCACCGTCACCATCGCCATCACCATCAGCAGCGCAAGATACAAAGTCGTGATTTACGTTTTTCTACACTGTTCAGATTCAGATTTTATTTTAATATTTATATACTCTTATATCCATACAGCCATAGAGAACTACGTAAAGCGTAAATGTTAATTTTAAAATTTGGTCTCTTCTGTTTAGTGTCAAGACAAAATGCTTGCCAGGTTGACACTATGACACCATAGCACAAGCAGCAAGCCAAGCTAACGACAACGACGATGAAGAGACAGACAGCCCGACGGACCGACATTCAGCAGTCGAGATCTCGACATGCTGCGCGCCATAAATTGCTTCTAGCTATGGAGTTTGGTGGTTTGTTTGAAGCAGATCGTGTCTAGCACAAGAGCGTTGAGTTGAGTGTATGAGCGCGCACGCGGCCGCGCAAATTATCATGGCTACACATACACACACACATGCACACAGATGCAAAGCCATACAAAAATCCCCAATATGCACACATACATACATATGTATATACCTAACCAAAAACGTGTCAACAACAAAAATTCATTCATAAATTTCTGAATTAGCAAAAGTGTTGAATGAGAATGAATGAATGAATTTAAAATTGAATATTGATTATGATTTGCCTTCTTCTTCTTCTCCTTCTCTATCAGCTTTTTCTTTAATATCTGTGAGTTTGAACTTTTAAAAGTTATGTTTGCATGTGCATATGTATGTGTCTGTGTATCTTTGAAAATGAAATATTCTATTTTAATGAAGCTTTTTGCTTTTGAAAAGTTGTTAATCTTGTTAGTTGACTGCAGAACATCCGGTGCGCTTTGTTGTTGTTGCTGTCGTTCTTGTCTATTTATTCATCAAGTTCAACGACAACCACAACTTATCAACAACACAAACGACAACTACACAACAATTGCGAATAAGAAATAAAATTGTTGTAATTTATCTCTACTTTTTTCAGTTTTATTTAAACGTTCATTTTGTGTATTTTGCATTAATGTAACCAAGTATTGAATTACCAAACAATTTTTTAACAAATGCGTCACTTTAATTCTTAAAAATACTTTTTTTGTTTTTTATTTATAGATTTTAATTTATTACATAACAATTGTTGATGATGGTGTTTTATTTGCATTTTAAAAATATGTATAACCTTTTATTTCGTTCAGAAACTAGCATTGAAGAAACCACACTTACTTACATAGTTTAGAATTATTTGGACATGGCTCAGTGAATGGTTCGGTAGATTTCTGAGCATAAGTTTAGATCCCGACAACTCGAAATAATTTTTAATAACAAACAGTATCATGATCACCTTTCTTGAATGAACATTAAGATATTTCTATGTTGAGAGCACGGAAAGAATTTAAATGGGAAAGTAAAAAGCAAATTTAAATGGCCAATAGGTAATTCCATTTAGAAAACAATTTCGAGGTGTTCCCGCCGGCGGTATTGCTAAATTTCCGAAGCGAACCAAAAGAGGTTCTATAAATATTAAAGTATCTCACGAAAAAAGATTGCTGATACCACCTCCTAAAAATTAACCTTGGTTTGTCTAATGAAGATGGCCGACGAATTAGGAAAAACAAAAACTCTTTCTTCTTATTGGATTGTGTTATTTACAGTTCAAACGCTTGTTTCCCTACTTCCGACAACTTTAGCAATTATACTATACTACCTGGGCTTTGTCCAGCTTAGCTGTTCGGACCTGACAAAGTTTGGGTAATACGGAAAATAAAAACAACAAAAAACGAGTCGTGGGCGATTCTCTGATTCTGCGACGCGAAGCGTTCGGTCCATGGAGCATCGTATGGTGGAGCTGTATAGAAATGCGACACCACCATTCACTGGTGCATCTAGCCAAGGCCATATTTAGGGGGGAGGTTTTGGGGGTTCTAACTCAAGTCAAAATAAAATCTATTGAACGATTTTTAAATAGTTTTTAATCGTTTCTTTCTAAAAAGTCAAATAAAAGAAAAAATTTTAAAAATAAATTTGAATTGAAATCGTGCGAAGTTGTGCTAAATGGCCAAAAACGGTATTTTCAGGGGTTTCAACCCCATTTTTCTAAAACGTGACGTAGTGGGAAGTTTTTGACCTCAGATTCGTGTTCAGCATGAAAAATTCATTCGCAAACACTAGGAACAATATTGTTCACCAAACCCATGCAGGACAGTGTTATTGAATAAGCTTCAAACTTCTTAATCTTAAAATATAATTAGTCCTTTAACCCATTATTGCTCAGAGCACCCGACTCGGAAGATTTCAATGCTGTGACTGCACGAATTTAGGGAATGTATGCCTACCTCATCCGGGCTCCTCATCATTGATAATGGCCCAAATTCCCACTGATAATCATTTGAAAAAAATTAGTCTCTGACTATTTTTGGCATTTTTGATCATTTTTTTGAGGTTGGGTTCATTATCAGTAATGGCAAGTCAATGAGTTATCGAAATTATGTCTTTCACGATAAAAAATGTATTGGAATCCACATTTAATAATATTTATTTGAAAAAAATCAAATTGATTATTCTGTGAATTTTTTTTGTCATTTTCGGCCATTTTTTTTAGGTTAATATTAAGAAAATTCGGAAACAAAAATTTTTCCTAAAGCTTTAAGACATTTATCCACTTTTCTCCCTAGTCTGATAGGGTCCATCAAATGCATCATCGTATTTAAACATCAGTTTCATAAAAATTTTATATGAATATTTTCGTCGAATGAAACCCCTCCCCCCCGAAAAAAAATCCTGGCTACGGCCCTCCACCTAGCCATGTTGTGATGTGAGAGACAGGGCAGTACTAATGCAGCAAAACGGTCCGAATCCGTTCCACTAGATCCATTCCTATAAACTAGGGCCAATCTAGTATGAGATGTATACCTTTGCATAAGCGACACTCAGCGCTCGGCACAACCTTTGCTGCTCGAGAGTTTATCTGAAAAAAAAAATTAATAATTTTAATGGCGTTCATTCTTCGATGAATTCCGAAGAACGACTAGCTTGACTATTGGACGAGTAATTTTGCTCAGTTTTAACATCGGTAACTCTAATTTTGGAATCCGTGCCTGAATAACTTTTTGTCACTTGCCCTAATCGCCACTTGTTAGGTAGTAAATTATCTTCCCTAACAACTACTAGCTCATTTATCCCAATATCTTTTTGTGGGTGCTTCCATTTAAAACGTTTGTGAAGCTATTTCAAATACTCAGATTTTCATCTTTGACAAAACTGTTGATGAATGTCTTTAATTTTTGATCGAGTTCGGCTTCCACAATCGACATTAGAAAATGACTAGGGGTTAAGGAAGTTATATCGTTAGGATTTTCCGAAAGCGGACTAATGGGTCTTGAGTTCAGACAAGCCTCAATTCGAGGAAACAATGCGGAAAACTCTTCAAAGATGAATTTCATAACTCCCGCAACCTTTCGAAAATGCAACGCTCTAAAACATCAAGCTCCGACATTCTATTCTGCTTGACATTTAATAGTCTTAGCGGGTCTGCGATTCTTTTTGATCTAATTTTTCTTCTGATATTGATGGCACATATACTCGTTTGTTTACAGAAGTGAATTATTCTATGGATTTTGGTTCACTTTTGTTGACAGAGGTTGATATTTTGCAAGGCATTCCAGATCTTAAGTTTTCTAAGAAAATTGACTCTAGTGGTCTGACAACCTTTATACTCAAAAAATCCCTGGTTATCCGATTTCCTTAATTTTTAATAATTCATTAATATCTGGTGTTTTTGTTGATAAGTGGAAGATATCGCATACACCTATTTTTAAATTTGGTAACAAGAATTATGTTCGCAACTATAGATCGATAATGTCGAAACTCTTTGCAAAAGTATTAAAACAAAAAAATTATTTTTCGCAGTCAAGGCTAGTCTCGCTGTTTGTTCAGAATACTGTACGTCTTCATTTAATGACTGATGCCAGATAGATGCGATATATACAGATTTTTCCAAGGCATTTGATACAGTCAATCACGGTATTTTAATAATGAAGTTAGAATGATAACGATTCCATTCGAGATTTCTACTACGGCTAAAATCCTATCTTTCTAATAGGAAATGCCAAGTTGTCATGGAAAGTGTGAAATCAAGTCCGTTCGTTATTATTTTTAATTTTTATGATACTTATCGATGCTTGTTTTCACCATTCGAATTATTTAGTGTATGCTGATGACTTGAAAGTGTTTTGTAGAATTCGCAATATGTCTGATACTGTATTACTCCAATCTGACACAAATTATATTATTGGTAGGTATAAGAATTATGGATTAACATTAAATCTAAAAATTTTTATCTATTAGACTAAAAAATTACAATAAGTTCACACCAGCAAAGACAAATAGAACTGAAACAGAAGTATATAAAGGCGAGTGACGAAAGAATTTGAACTGTAATTCATTATATACTTTAGAATAGTATATCGAAAAAATCATGCGGTATTTGTAAATACCGCTTTGTATGTAATTTATTACCGTAGTTATTTGATACAATTTTTTTGATAATAATAGGGGGATTCGCAGTCTTTTTTCTTTTGTTTGAATTTATATGTACTTCCTTTTTATATAAAAAATAAATTGCAACGATGATCATATGATGAATTTGATTTGATTTGAAGTGTTGTTTGGCTGTTAGTTGTTGTATAAGATGTTTCTAGATGCTCTATGTGATTTGTAGATGATGTTTGTTGACCTTGATGACCTCGATAGTCTAGTGGGTAGTGCACTAGACTTTCATCGGGGAGGTTCGGGTTCGATTCCCGTCTTCGTCTGGCGGTTAATTTTCATAACTTTTTTATATTCACTATAAATATGAAATGTATGAGAATTATAAGATAGTGTACAAGTACACACATTGGTTGGTAATGGCAAAACCACCAAACCGATAAAAAATTGCCACACCGCCGTTCGGAATCTGCGTTAAACTGTAGGTTCAACTATGTGGTATCACAATGGGCCTAAGTGTGTCTCTCGACAGCCACTCCAACCTAATTGAACCTGTGTACTAATTTATGTATGTTGACTTCAAACTGCTGTCCACGGGAGGCTCTGCAAAGAGCGAATATTTTTAAAATTTTTCGAATCCGGCTCGAAGGATCATGTAAAAGGGAAGGGGGGATTTCGAGGGAATTTGAAAGCGTGTAAAATGAGAGGCAGCACTTGATATTAACATTATTAAATGGTTTATTAATATAATTGGGAGCTTGTATATACCTGTAACAACTCCATTTTCTCTAAACTGCGAGAACGTCTTTCCTTCTCGCCTTCGGGTTATAGAATAATATTCTGGCATTCGGTAAATTGTCTAAAGATGAAAAAAATTACCCCGCTGAACGGTTGTCAGGAGTACAAAAAAACCAGCTTAAATCTATGAAATAATACAAATAAGGCGACTGGCCTGAACAAATAGTTTACCTATATGTACAATAAAAATATGAATGTAGCATATTTGTGCTTCATTCATAACAATCTATAAAGTGAAATGGCGTTTGTATGATCCTATCAGGCACCAAAACGGCTGAACTGATTCTCTTCAAATTTAGAATAAAGATAGTGCCCACAGTAATCAGGTTTCGAAAGTCTTTAATTAACGGAAATACGGAAATTTTGACGCTAGAGGGCAACTCCGATATAACCTAAATCTAAATTGTGAAATATCTCAGGAACTATTTGTGGTGCGACTCTAAGATTTAGTACGGATATTTTATTTTTCGATGGCATTCTGTGGAAAGAATATAGATGGACGTGAATTAGTGGGCGTGACACATACCATGCAAACGAATTGTTGAAATGACGTAGCCGGGGAGCCATAGTGAAACAATGAAAAGTTATCGTGGTTGGGCAGAACTTGGTCATTTTTCAACAAGTGGGTGTGGCACCTCCCATAATACTCGAATGCATTTTTCTGTATGCTTCCATTTATAGAAGCATATTGAGTTTTGATAAAAGGATGTTAGTTAACAAATACATGCTACAGGAAAGACGTGGGATGGGATTGTAAAATAGGGCGGACACTTTCCATATAACTTGATTTTTGATTATTGGATCTCAGGAACTATTAATGGTGCGGTACTAGGATTTAGAGTAAAAATATGGTTTGTCAATAGAACTGTGCGGGTAAAATATGAGTAGGCTTAAATAAGTGTGTCATAGCCACTACCCTGCAACTTTGATTTTTACTACGGTGTAACTTATAAGTTATTTGTGGTACATTATTGGTTGCCAGTGGGATGCTGCCAGAAAAAGTAAAGTGGGCGTGATCACTCCCATGCAATGGGTAGTTAGTAGATATTGTGGAGCCATACCATGAAAGGTGATGAAGGTTTGTGTGTTGAGATATGATGTTGACAGCTTTAACTGAGACGAAAAATGACACTATTGGACAAATGGGAGTGGAAATACCCATGTAAATGATATGAGTATTTAATGTAATAACCAGATTTAGGTCGGACGCTTGCACGCATGGTGCTTTCTTTTGCAAAAGATTTCTGTTATTGTATTTTTCGTATTACCCAAACTTTGCATTGTCGGACGGCGTAGCTTGGCAAAGCCTAGTTAGTACTGTATATTTTTAATTTCAGCTCATACAAAAATCCAAGAGATCTTTGATAAACTTCTTTGAATTTTGCTGAAATTTGAATTTTGATTTTAGGCAGCGTTGCGTTGTTATACTTTTTGGAAGTCGCTTTTGATATTGGCCCTTATTATGAACTGCGTTTGATCTTCGACTGTAGTCGAATGCCTTGATCGAACGAATTTGAGTTTGCTATTATGTCGTGCTTTCGACAGAGAAAAGCGTTATTGTGAATTTCGCTCATTTAGGCTTGTTCACGATAGTATATTTCTATCAGCTGATCGTAATTTTGAAAAATAAATACGATTAGTTTAAAAATGAAGTAGAAAAACTAAGGGCAAAGTAGAAATAATGGTTCAATGATTCATCGGAAGAGGATGAGAGCTTGATGGAACTGGTTAGAAGTAGAAAACGATTAAGTGCAGCCTTTCGAAAAAGCTTCGGCATTTACGAAATTCGTGTACAGATTTCTACAGAACTTACGACTGACCAAGGACGCGTTTGTGGACTTGATGACTACTATAGATGAACTGCTCAAGCATTGCACATGAGCAAGATCAATTCCAAACATATTAAAATTGGCAAAAGTTCTGCGATTTTGTGCTCAGAGATCACTCCAGCTAAGCATTGGGAATGAGAATACTCTTGGACTTGCTCAGCCCACGGTGTCTGTGCTGTTATCAGAGGTTTTAGATGTCCTGGAAAATTGTATTTGCCAAAGATGAATAAAATTCAATTATACAAGCAAAAGTATATTTTGCTAATAAAAGGAGAATGCCGTTGTTTCTAACCTGCAAAAAATTTGCAAATACTGTTTAAAATTAGTTTTTAGTCCTTAAAAAGCAAAAAGAAATATCAAAATACTTAAATTTTTATCAATATGCACCGTATCGAAAGCAAAATTGCGTTCGACAGAAGATTCGATGCGCAACGAAAATTTCGACAGGGTTGCACTCCTCATAATACGAATTTTACATTCGATATTCGATCTTCGATAACCAGCGAAGATCGAACGTCGAAAGCAGCTCATAATAAGGGCCATTGTTAGACATTTCGTTAAAACTCTGCTCGTCTGATAAACATTTTTTCTTGAAATTATAATATTTTGGGCCCTAAGGTTCATTCCAATTTCATTTTTATGCCTAGAATGTGATCGAATGTCAGCCACTGTGTTTGCCCAGTTTGTTTATATGAATCGGTCATTTCGAAAAAGGCTCATCTCGAATTTTTATCCATTTTGGATTATATTGTGAAATATGTTTTTTAAGACATAGGTCTATCGTATGAAAGCGGAAGGTGTTCATTACTGGATTCTAAATTGTATATATATTTTATTTATTATTTTAAAGTTTCTTATGAATTTCTATACATTTTTGTGAAGCAGACTTTTAAAAAATAATGTTTGCGTTTATCAATTGATAAATTGCTTGGTTTGATCAATGAAAATTGTTTACGGTTTTTTATTTATTATTTTCGGGTTTTCAACCAGTTCATTCCGAAAAAAACCAATTTCGGAAAAATTTCGTACAGAACATTTTCAAAACTCAAATTTTTAAGTCATCACATAATGGAATACGTCAAAGATAATTCCATCAGAAAATAATATATTATCTTCAGTACTTTTAACTATATTCAGGGGAGTTACTCTGTAGTTCGATTCGAAAGGCAGTTTTATTAGAATGCCAAATTCGATCCGAAATACAATTGAGAGAAATCTGAACATCGAACAAATATTATTCAAAAATGGTTTCTAGAGTACCAATCGTTCGAATTCGAGTAAATTTTCTTTCGAAACGAACTACAGTTTTTTACTTCTCTTGAAAAACTAAAATTTTCATATCGAATTTAAAATGAAAATAAACTCCGGAAATTATGAATCAACAGTTTTATTTTATGAACAGTAAATTCAATATAATAATAATTACACTCTTCGATCCTTCTTTGAATTAAAATATATTAAAATATACGATTTATTTTTCGGAATCGGTTTACAGCGCTGGAATAAATTTTTAATAAATTCTGTAAATTCAAATTCATAAGCTTAAGCGGGTTGGGACCTTTACTTATGTATCATTAAATTAGGGGGAAAGCAAAAAATGAAACAAAATTAATTTTTTTAATTTTTTTAACAAAATGGTCACTATTAGACAAAGAACCCTGATTTTTGTATGAACCATTTTAGGTTGCGACCATGCGTTGCCAAAAAAATCATGTTTATTATGAAGCAGTAACTAAGTTCGTAATGCAAAGTTTTTTCTATTAAGTCACACAACAACACAACAAGGCAGTTAAACTATTCTAGTTTTTAATCATAATTAAAACACATCATAATATTCAATATTAATATGAAGAGTATAGCAAAATAACTAAAAGATAAAATAAGCAGATTTCAATGATTTCACGCGCTTGCATCCATAAAATTTTAATAATTAAAATGCTAATTGCAATCACACCAAGAAAAACATAATTTCGTTAATCAGTCGAAACACTTTCATCTACTCCGCAGCTGCACTGGAAAATTATTGACGCAGCGTTGATAATTTCTACTTAAAAAAATCTCTCGAATATATAATTCAATAAAGCTGAAGTAATTTAAAAGCTTGTGGATTTTTTGTAGTTTCTGACACTAATTGTATTCAGTATAATGCGATGGTGTGACTGGCGGCAGTTCATCGTCACTATCAAGAGCGGCATCTTTTCTTCTACACTCCACGCTTATGGTTTGTGTGTGTGTATGAGTGTTGAAATGAAGCTGTCAATTTTTACAACAAAATATTATTGGAAAATTAAGGAAATTGATTTTGAGTTTTACTAAATAAGAAAAAAAAAATGTCAACCTATCGATGATTTTGCTACGCTTTAACTAGATTGAAATTTAACTAGATTAAGACATTAGTGAAGACACTCCCTGTTTTTTTTTAATTTTTCTTTTTATCTTTCTTTCTTATTAAAGGAAAATTTCTATTGCATGCATTTGCATGTAAATTTCAAAATTACAATTGTTTCCTTCAAAGGTGCCGCAAAGAAATTAATTCAAAATTAATTGGATCAGGTTGTTGAAAGTTTTTTAAAATTAGCCGAAGTTGTTATGGAAATTAAAATTTTAAAGATCTGCTGATAATAAGGTAGTAAAACAAAAGACTTAAACGACAAACTTCTTAGTTCTAAGTAATAAACACAAAAAACTGAAGAAACAAATAAAATTTTTATTAAAATTATTAGGCTTTGAATGAACAATGATGCCAGAAGAATATCAAAAAGTTCTTAGAACTAGCAGATAAGACGATCGTTTCGGAACCAGCTACGGTTCCTCAACAGTGACCTTTGTGATAATTCTCTAATTTCAACCATCTATATAAGTGAAAATACTGTAAAGTAAATGAGAATTACAAAGACAGTTATTTTCACTGAATACTATTCAGTGAAAGGAACTACCATACTTTAGTTAGAAATTTTTTAACAGAAAAAGTCCACGAAAACTTGAATGTGTCTGTATGTTTGCTCATATATTGATTTTCTTAACCCATCCTTAAGCCATTTGTTCTGCTTATAATTTTTCTGCAAATAAACAATTTTCACACACAAAAAGTTAAAGCGCAAGCGTTGCTAACACACCATAATACAACATCGAAACAGAACCAAAAACAAAAACAACAACTGCAACAGAAAAAAGTGCAAAATGTTATAGCCTGCAGGCACGTGTATGCAATTTTCATTCATACATTATTCATTCATAATGTTGCACTTATGCTCTGTTGCAGCACATGCATGCGATGCACTTCTTCTTAGACCACGATGTTTACCTCCACTCTGATGCTCTTATGAGTTAAAGCTATCGCTTGGGTAGAGCCCTTCAGTTGCCAGTTAAATTCAAACTCATTCATATGTATTTATGTATGTATGTATGTATGTATGTATGTGTGTGAGTACGTAAGTATTTACTAGTAATTCTAAAGAAAAAAAACGGACATTTCAACTGAAAGGTTTCAAGATGCTAAGACACACAACGTTCAGAGACACATTGGTAAGATGCTATTGGTAATATGCAATTTCAAGTCAATTGCCTTTTATAATAACAATCATAATAATAATAATAATAATAGCAATAATAATAATGAAGAAATCTCGCTCAATCAATGATGCTAACAAATTAAGTTATATGCAGGAAGACAAAGAAATGTTTAAACAATACATGAGAGATTTGAGATTATGCTAATAAATAGCAAATAGATACTTTAATTTATAACAAATATAAATATAGAAATCCGAAAAAATCGATTTGCGGGGATACCATAGGATATTTTCAACATTGTTGCTAGTCTCCATTAAATTTGGGTTACACCTAAATCCCCTCAATAAGGATAGAACCTGTCTTACAGCGTCGTCTCATCCTACAAACACCAAACTTAGCCAGTGAGTTTCAGAACAATCGAAAATGGAAACATTGTGATTGCTTCTGCCTACTTCCCATACAATGCAATTTTACCACCACCCCCAGCGATGGTTGTTGAATTTGTGGAGTATTGTGAAAGGATTTGGTGCTCACATTATGTTGTGACGCTAATGCACAGAATGCTATCTGGGACAGCAGCCAGTGCAACATATGAGGGACTTATCTTCTCAATTACATCCTGTTTTCTGGGTTGAACATACAAATTGTGGGAACCAACCTACCTTTGTGACACTTACTATACAGGAGGTCATTGGCCAAACTGTTTCTAATGAAAGAATGGTGCAGTCAATTGCAAACTGGAAGGTCCTTCGAGACGACTCTCTATCAGACCATACATATATCGAATTTCTGTACGGTACTGAACTGGGCAAAGTTTAGAGAAGAACTGGCTTCATTAAGCTGTGCTCTACCCCCTAAACTACGCAACGAGCAAGGTCTGGAAGCAGCGGTGGAAAATTTCACCTTTGCTCTTTAGACCAGCTTTGAGCGTGCCTGTCCTCGCCAACCTCTTGCTAAAATTCCAGTTCCGTGGTGGAGCAAGGAGCTGCAAGCCATGTTGGTTGAGTCGAGAAAACTTATCAACAGGGCTCTCAAGACTGATCTTGATGAGCACTGGGCTCTATATCGTCAAAAGCAGAAAGAGTATAAAAAGCTAATTCGAGATTCGAAAAGGGCCTCCTTTAGAAATTTCTGTAGCGGTATTAAAACTATATCTGAAACAGCTAGGTTGGCGAAAATCCTCAAAAAGGGTCAAGCCAACCGACTGTGTTCACTCAAAAAATCTGATGGCACTTTCACGGAATCAAAAAGTGAGATGTTCAGCTTAATGCTGAATCCCTTTCCGGGCAATAGGTCACTGTCGTTCAACATCCCACTTTTCTGGGAGCAGGAAGGGTTAGTTCGACAGTTTTTCAGCGTAACTGGTGGGTTGCCACGACAGTGACGAACGAAGATAGCAAACCTATTGCTTCTTTTGACAGCTACAAATCACCGGGTCCAAATGCTATATTACCAGTTACTCTGAAAGAGGGTATGGTGCAATTGCTACCGATTTTGAAGTTTGGCTCTCACTCACATACAATTATACTAATTCCAAAAGCTTTAGAACAATCAGTATGATATCTTTCTTACTATAATAACTTGAGCGCTGTGTCGAACACCGCATGAACATTACCTCCCACCTTGGAGCGTCCACTGCAGCTTAAACCGTCTCGTTCTAGTTAGGGCCTCATTGTACAGCCACGCACCTAACTCAACCGTTTTTTCATGTATTTTCAAAATTTTCAGTGTTAAAAAAAAGTACCAAGAGGTATAAAAAAAATATTGTCATTTACATCTAGCTCACGCCTGACACAACCCAGCTGAAAATTGTAGCTTAACCAGGCAATTGTACTAGCCGGGCATAAGTATCAAGCCACAAGACCAGCTCCACCTCCAGCTACCAGTTTTACTGAACCTCAGCCTGTCAAATAACCTCTCTCGTGTCGAAGCCACGCCGAAAACTGACGCTTTCGGGTATCCAGGTTCGATTAACCGTACGAGGACCGTACGGCCCCGTAGCGGAGTGAAGTGGTGGCCGGAACGAACTCGAAATCATGTTTTTGTTAACGAGAGCGAGAGGCTCGTAAACCCAAACTTAGTCGTTCACGACCACCTCAGACTCTTCCACCGATGCTGTCTCCTGCTCCGTCTCCAGTCTCTCGCTTCTAGTGTGCCAATATGAGCGCGACGTGGACGTGGATGGCCTTTTATCTATTTTTCAGGCGGGCAGCACAACCAACAAGTGACGTCACATTCGGCAACAGCTATCTGGCGAATAAGAGTTAGCATTTTTGACACTAAATTGTTGGCAGATGAACGCCGGAGCTTTTTGACACCCCAGGATCTGCACAGGTTTATTAATAAATCACACAGGATATTTAAGGATATTTAAGGTGACCAGATTTCACGGATCAAAATGCGGGACACTTTATTTCAATAAATTTTATATTCCGGGTAGAGTACTCGAAATTAATCTAGTTTTTAAAATTGACTAACCCTTAAATAAATTCATCATAAAACGATTAAATCAAACCGCATTTGTATTCACTTTTTTATTAAAACAAAAACATACATATAAAACGAAAACTGGATTTTTTTTTAAAGAACAATAACAAAAAATGTATATGTACCTACCTACTAATAATACAAATATAAAAACCGGAACTGTTTGATTGATTCAAACAAAATAATAACAAGAAAATATATCAAATAATTCTGGAGAAGAGTTATTATTTTACATTTTAGTATAAAACAGTCCTTGCAACTAACTCATATATATTTTTCACATGAGTGAATCTTTTTCAAGAGATCAGTTTAATTTTTCATTCAATTGGAGTTCTGTACAATTCATATCAAAATTAAGTTTTGAAATTATTTCAATTTTAAATCGAGTTTTCTAATATTATTTATAATTGAAAATAATCTTTCTTTCCTTTGTGGATGCATTTGAGGCGGGAAGGCAAAAACTAAACTCCAGAGTTTTTAAAATATATGTGAACGCTTCCACATTTTTCTGAAAAGCGGGACTGCCCCGGCAAATGTAGAACGGTTAGTCGCCGTGAAAATATAGTACAATGGAAAATATAGGAATGGATCGATGCCGAACTTCGGCCATTCTTCTTACCTTCGGCCGAAGACCTATTTGCAAACAAAAACAGAAGAACATAAACAATAGGTACTCCAAATATAAAGCTGGCCAGTGGCACTAAATAACTGTTTACTTGCTACACTAGTCGGAGGAGCTGACAAATATTTTTCGTCAGTCTGATGTGGCATGATTTTTATGAAGAACAATGAAAATATAATAGCTCTGTATTTTCATCAAATATTTATCAACATATCGATAAAAATTTTAAATTTTTCGCTTTAACATATCGTTACCTCTATTGTTCAACCACGTATCTCCAAAAGTACCATTTCTCATAAAACGGAAAAAACTAAAGGTTTCAAAATTAACTTTCATGTTCAAGTGGAGATAAGGGGTTGAAAAACTGGCTCTATATTTTTTTCATTCGAACTCGCTGAGAACTTATTTCTATCTGGATTCTTAGGTGATTTTATACAATGTAAGCAAAAAAAACTCAATTTCGGTCAAAGCTGTTCTGCTCATCAAAATTAAAACATCATGCCAGAATTAAGTCAAAATATTAAAAATTTAGCTTTTGGCAGAGTTTTGAAAATAAATAGTTGATTTTCGTCATTTTTTTACAATTTCAAATTAAAAAAAAAAAACTACATTGATCCTGGTTGGGGCTAAAACTATTGTATTGAAGATGTCACGAGAGTTTGAGCTCAACCGGTTCAATAGTTTTGGAGATTTCGTGGTAGACATTTCAAGAAATAAAGTTTTGAGAAAAACGTGTTTGAAAGTCCAAGTATGCATAATCACTTTTCCATCTCCTGCCAAGCTCCACACATATAAATTTCAACAGACTGCGAATTTAAAAAAATCGGTTACACACATATTCTAGGGGCATTAATCAAGCAATATAATAAAAAACATTTTCGATTTTTTTGACCCATCCCTTAACAACGAAAAGAAGTGGAACGCCAGTGATGGAAAATATAGCCTCCTCTAAATATTAGGTTATAAATCTGTGTACTACTTCAAACGTAAAACTGGAGCAAGCACACGGAAAAAATAGAACACAGAAACTGCAATGTACATACATATTTTATATAACCCCTTCAAATTTATTTATTTCTATGTAAAAATAATTCCAAATAAGAGGTTTTCATTGACAATCTGTAGTGAAATTATTATAAAATGAAGTGTTTATAATCTTCGGCTTGTGCAAAATACTTCGGCCGAAACTTCGGCCATTTTTTGCCGAAGCCGAGTCGTAGCCGAAGATGCGTTTTTAGGCAGAATAGCCGAAGCCGAATATTCGGTCGGACACTACTATGGTGGCCCATCATTATAGTATGTGAGAGACCAATACATATAAAAATATTCTTATTTTGATTGGAGGCTGAATGCAATAATTAATAATAATTTTTCAACCATTATTTTGGATTTTAAAAAACGATCGTAATATTGACCATTCGTTATATTGGGCTCCCACTGTATAACAAAAAAGACGATATTTTTTAATGTGTAAAAAAGAATCAGAATTTTTTAAACAAAGCTATTTATGTGATCCACCATTTTTAAAACTTAGCTTTAACTACGAATTAAGCTTGTGTCACCATATCAAGTTCTACATATCGCTTGTTTGCTGCAAGACTGTCGAGAAAATCGCATTTAAAGATTTTAATGAACTACCACTCGGTAGAAGACAATAACGATACATTTTACATGTTTTGTGTTAGTTAACCCATACGGTGTACGTAGTAACCGCATTACAAACTAAAAGTCCCATTTATTTTGATTTTGAAAAGCCGTTATTTTTAGCGCCATGACTTTTTTTTTTCATTGTGTCTTCATAGAACACAGCAGTTCAGTACATTTTCTATCTCCAAAGTGAAAATAATTTGATTTAATTTTTTTTTGAGTGAAAAGCTTTCATAAAAAAATATTTTCGAGGTACGAAAAAATAAAAGTGTTTTTGTGCCCAAAGATGAAAGACAAAACGACTAAGACTAAGATCACCGCTCGGAAGTTTGTAGCAGTTGCAATTTTTTGGCTAAAAAACAACTTTAAAATCTTGCTTTTTTTTAAATATATATTACATTTTATGTCTATTTTTAGAATCAAAAAAAATTTTGCTGTGTATCGACCTTTAGGACTTCATTTTTTTGAATCTGTGCAAGGCTCTTTATAATCGTTGTACTTTTTACCCTTTTTGTGCAACATATAATTTTAACGCCTAATATTTTGTTAATTTTTACGATTATGAATAGTTAATTTATTAAGGTAAAAAAAACTAGATTGTGTTTTAAAGTTTATCAAAATACCGCTTTGAAATTAATGGGGTGTAGAGAAACCCCAAATAGGTTTACGTAACAAAAAACAAGGTATGGGCTCCAGGGTTATGATTTTTTTTTTAACAAGATAAAGAATTAAACAACAGTTAGTCATGCATACTTAACTGAATTTTTTTTTTCTTTTGGATTATGACAATGTTGAAGCTAACGAGCGATATGATACAATTATTAATTAATAATCTTGAATTTTGTGTAACTAAATAAGAATTGCAAAAGGCAAGTCACACATTTTTAAGATGCTTAGGTACTTAAAAATATTGGATTGACATTCCTTAATATGTTTTTGTTTATAAATGCCTACTCGCATTTTTCATTTGGCATATTTGGTTAACATATGTATGTACCTAGTTAATACTTATTTTGCCAAAAATTCCATATCTCATCAAACCCAACCCATTTCGTTACCATAAATCTTTTTTATTACCATTTCCTTTCATTGGAAATTGCATAAAAAATCTATTTATTTTCTTAAGTTTTTCAGCATTTGCAAATTCAATTAATGCACTAGAAAAAATAGAATGGTTAACTTAAAACTCCATCTAAAATTTATTAACAGAAAAAAAAACTTTTATTTCTTCTTATTTCGTCACCTTATCCTTCTTTTTAGATTTAATAATATTTGAAATTAGTTTTCCTGAACAAGTTTAAACAGTAAAATCAACAATGATTGCATTATGTATATGTCGCTGAATTTTCAGAACCACAGAATACGTGAACTTCCCGAGTCTAACCTGATTTAACAGACAAAAAGTAATTGGTAGTCTAAAAATCGCATTAGAATAGTTTGTTTGAATTCAGAGACTCTAAGCATAATGTACGGAGCTATTATTAGAAAATTTACTGCATTTTTAATTCAACTTGAAATGCATCAGTAATAACTTCAACAGCGAATTCAATTAAGAAACAAATTTTTCATAGTGTACGCTTTTATGTATGTGCGCTTATGAAAACAATACACATGCAAGCATGCACACGAGTACTCTATATGAAGAAAACATGGAAACTATGTCAAATAAATCATAAAATTCCTGGCACATGTCTACATTTGTCTGCATGTGCGTCCTTCAACATAGATACATAGTTAAGCTAAGCTGAGCTGAACTAAGCTAAAGCAGCGACAACCATACATAGTTATGTGTTTGTGGCTATAATGTATTTATTTTAATCTGTAACAACTTCATGAATATTTGATTTGGATTTTTAAGTGCAACTTTAGTTTATCATGTCTGTTTATTTTATTCTCCACTGAACTCCATGGCATAAAGTGATAAAGGTGAATTTTGAGAAAATAAATTAAGTTACCACCTTCAAAAGTTATAAAAATACGCCTTTTACTTAAGTAATTTTCTGTTTTTTTTTTTTATTTTTATTAGTCATTACTTTTCTTGCCGTCTTTTCTCGGTTTATTTCCAGCAGAGGATTTCGTTTGCATATTTTTTCAGATCTCAGACTTTATCACCAGCGTAAACCAAGCAATCCCAAATCGGAAAAATGGTGAATCAATTACTATTAGATGCTAATTAAGAGTTAATTCCAAGCTTTAAGAAAAAGTAAGATGTATGAAAAGTTATTTTTTTTATCTCGTGGGATCGCCAACTTTACGCTAACTAGGCACTCCCACTAAAAACAAAGAAAGTAAAAGAGATCATGGCATAATTAGTTAACTAATTTTAATTTTTTTTTTAATTTTAACTAGAAAATAGAAGAAACGAACTCAATTTTTGTTTATTCGGATATTCGTCAGAGTAATGATTTTACAGTTTGTGATTTTCGACATTTAGCGTAACCTTATTATTTTCGCGGTTCTTTAAGGATATATAATGAAGCAAAAGGTGGTTCCCAAATGAATTTTGACAGCTGAATTCAAAAATGATTTCCATTTTTTAATATCTTGATCCGTTTTCATGCTACTAGCTGTTTTATATAATATCCTATACAGCATTTCGTGTTTTTTTTCTAGGGAATTGGTGAAACCAAGTTTTTCTGAAAGTTTGGGTTGTATATAGAAAAGTAATTTTTCAGTTTTCCAGGTTTGCGATTATAACCTTTTTTTCATTTTGAAGTTTTTGATAGCGAAGGAGTATTTAATAAATTAAAATTCATTTAAATGCAAATATTTTTACCATCAAAAGGTATTTTCAGAGGTACTAGGAATCTGCAATTTATTTTTACCAATGACGGTCGCTGGGGTGCGCTTGATGTACGTGGTATTCATTTTTTTATTCTTTTCATTAAGCTAAACAACTTTCTAAAACATATCATTGACATACAACCACTTCCAGTTGGACCGACGAAAATTAAAAAGACATTTTTTCTCGATATTTTTATAAATTCTTATTTCTCGACATCGACTTTTGCATCGCTGCTATATTGTAAGAAGCTACCCTCTTCAATTTCGTCTTCATCAATAAGTTCATCCTCTTCATATTCATCAAGATCCCCTTTAGCGACTTTTAGCCACCAGCAAATGTCGGCAATCATAGAATTTAATTTTTTCCCTTTGTATCGTGTTTCCATTGGTATTGTAACTTGATCGAGCGTTCACCTTGCTCATTCGACTCGGTGGATAACTGCCTTGCGAACCAATCAAGATAAGCATGGACGCATTTAGTCAAATCGGTGTGAATATGTCTTTGAAAATTCATTTATTGTATGCTTATCTTGATCGGAGCAGTTATCCACCGAGTCGGATGAGCAAAGTGAACGCTCCAACACAATCATACTTACAGAAGTATTAGAAAAGATATGTGGAATTCTTAGAAATCAGACATTTTCATTAATTATTGACGAAACCACTGATGTAAGCACGACAAACTGTTCAGCTTTGGTAGTGAGATATTTCGGCCGTGAAATTCGAAAAGTAAAAGGTAGATAAATATTAAATTTTTTGGCACCATGAAAATACCAATAAGCAGCTTAATTGGATTCGCTGCAGACGATGCGGCATGGAATTAAAAAGCTGTTTAAAGATCCTTTTTTATATGCTCTTCGATTTGTGTGCCACTCATTACACTTATGTTCCTGTGGAGCTTCGAAAACATTACTACAACATATTAAGCATATGGAACAGAAATATATACACTTTTTTCTCTCACAGCAGCTAGCGTCAATCACAGTTAAAAGAATTTCAAAATATGTTTAACATTAAAGCACATACAATTTTAAAAATATCCTCAACTCGGTGGTTATCTCTTGAAAATGTTGTAAATAGAATCCTGGAACAATTGGGTCCTATTGAAACACTATTTTATTACTTACTGAACAAATCATCGTGATTTGAGAGAGAGAGAGAGAGGGCTGAAAAATAGATATTTAAATAACAACGCACGAGGAGTTTCGGTTAAAAACTTATAATATTTCACAGAGTGTGAATTTTATTGAGATTGTCAGTGATTTTTTTGTGAGCAAGGGTTACTCAAAGACTAATCTAGATTTTCTCAAGCAATGGGATTTTATACCGTCTGGCAACTGGTATAATCCCATGGATTGAGAGAATCTATTACAATATTTTTGTATATAAAGAGAATATATACATAGATATTACATTGTAATAGATAAATACCAGAGGGGTATTTCAAAGGAGTTTAACAATTCGAATTAATACCAGAGCGGTATTTTAGGAACATTCAACAATTCAATAATTCATTTTTTAATAATACTTAGGGTGGTCGTGAGGCGACGGCATGGATGGTGGTCGGACGATTAGTGCAGGGAGCACTAATCGAACTCAATTAGGGGCTCCTCCACAGGGTCCTCAACACTTACCAACTAGAGAACAATGATCTATCCCACAATATTTTTTCTGAAATGTCTGAAACCAATAAATTGTACTTAACCCATTCTTTCCTACATTCTTAAATTAACAAATAAAATAAATATGGATTTTCCGGCTGAAGCTCCAAGGATTCATTTATTAAATCCTACAATTACACCATATTTAATAACAATAATGTTGCATCGATATTTATCGATACTCAAAAAATCGGACCCAGGAATGTTCATTTAATTTTTTTAACTAGTCATAGCAAGAATGTTATTTCGTGTTTCTTATTAATAATAATAATAATAACATATACATATTTGTTTTATACATTTGTAAATAAATTTGTTTCTTTTTTTATTGACTTATTTTACTTAATTTTAAAAGAATCAGTTTTTTTTATTTTATTAATATTATTACATATTTATTTAAATAAATTAATTTTAACTATTTCAGAGGATTTTTGCGTGTAGAATCTGACACCAGTTAAACGCTATTTTTTCAAACAAAAACTGATGGTTGATTGTTGTCTAATGAGCGATCTTTTTTTTTCCAAATTTTGCACTATTATTGTATTAGGTTTCCCAGAAGTTATAGAATTTAAAATTTCTTCCCTGTTCAAGAAAGCATAGCTTTTCCCAAACATGCAGGAACTATTATATTATTAGGTTAGGTTAGGTTGGAGTGGCTGTCGAGAGACACACTTAGGCCTGAACGGCCCATTGTGATACCACATAGTTGGACCTACAGTTTAACGCCGATTCCGAACGGCGGTGTGGCAATTTTTTATCGGCTTGGTGGTTTTGCCATTACCAACCAATGTGTGTACTTGTACACTATCTTATAATTCTCATACACTTCATATTGATAGTGAATATAAGAAAGTAATGAAAATTAACCACCAGACGAAGACGGGAATCGAACCCGAACCTCCCAGATGAAAGTCTAGTGCACTATCCACTAGGCTATCGAGGTCGTATTATATTATTAGACCTATTAAATTTTGAATGGGTGGTGGAATGATGGGTAAGTGACTGAGAAACTTTTCAAATTAAAAAATTTTAGTTTTGTTTTTCTCGTTTTTATAGGTTACCGTTTTTTTCCAAAATACAGTTTTTGTTTTTACTTTTTACAGCCCAAAAAATATGGCAACACTGCTCATCACACACATTCTTACGCTTTTGCAGTTAGTCGTTGTTCGGACAGCAAAGAAGTAGCATCGTCAGCGGGTGTGTTGATTTTTTTTATGCGCACAGCGAGAAATTATATGTATGAATAAAAACTACTGCCAAAAAATATTTTATGATTTCCAATGCCTTTGGTGGCATGCAATGTCTTTTGTGTCACAGATCCATAATAGGAGCGCGAGAATTTAATTTCAGTAGCCATTATTATTCTTTTCATAAAGATATTGATGAACTTTAGGGTATAGTAAGGGATGAGCTTTTCATTAAAAAAAAACAAAAATTTTTCTTCAAAACTTAAAGGAATGGATTTCCCAAGTAGAAGAAGAAGTTGAGAAAGATGTTAGAAAGACGCAAACTGCATTGAAAATGACGTTGTCAAACGTAATTAGTTTGAATATTGTTAACCAAGGAAGTGGTGTATACATTAGACATATTTTTATGCAAGTTTTGCATAAACTTAATAACAAATGACCTCTGCCAATTGGTCATTTATATTCAATGCGTTGATTCCAACTACGAGGGTTTTGATTCAATGTTTTCATTAGAAACTTTTTATGGAAACGTGACTGGTAAGTTGGTGTTTGATGTCATTTACGAAAAGCTTCTTTCCGAAATAGACATTAGGATGCTTGCTGGGGTATGCACGGATGTTGCAAATGTTATGATTGGCACAAACGAAGGTTTCATAGGACAGCTAAAAAGCATTGTATTGAAGTTTATTCCTTTCATTGCATTATTCACCAACTCTCACTTGCCTCTAAATTTTTGAACAATCATTCCGCCATGAAAACAGCAGAGCAAATAATTAATAAAATAAGAGGAGGGCATCACTCACTTACCCACAGGAAATTTGTGCATTTTTTAAAAAGTACCATTGCTGGTTATTATGATCTTAAAATGTTCACGGAAGTTCGTTGGCTCAGTGGTGGTGATTGCCTGAATAGATTATTTGTTCTAAGAAATGAAGTGTTGCAATTCTTAAAATTTGAGAATTTGGATAATTCTGAAAATTTAGTATAGGCTTTAAAGGATATTGAGTTTATTTTGGATTTAGCATTTCTTTCTGATATAACCAATTTTTTAAATGAAATCAATTTAAAACTCCAAGGAAAGGAAAAGACTTTACCCGAGTTGTTTAAAAAAGTTATTCATTTTCAAACCACTTTATTTTTACTTTTATCTGAAGTTCAGTCAGGCGACTATTCCAATTTTCCAAAAACCTGCATTATTATTGCCGAGACTAAAATCTTTAAAAAAGACGATCATGCCCAAATATTGGAAACTCTATTCTTTAATTTTGAGGACAGATTTAAAGACTTAAAAAAAATGCAGCAGTTCATTGATCTTTTTGAAAATCCCTTAAATTGTGATGTAACCAAATATGAGTTTAAAGTTCAATTAGAATTAATAATCCTACGAAGCGAAATGGCTATTCATAATGAAACCGTTATTATAGAGTTCTGGAGAAACTTAGATAATTTATGAATTTATTTTATCCTCAACTCAAAGAATATTCTTTTAAGCTTTTATCGTTTTTTCCTTCAACTTACTTTTGTGAACATTTTTTTTCTGATTTAAAATTCATTTGCTCCAAGCAAAGAAATAGAATAAATACTACCCATTTAAAAAATATACTTTTAACAAGAAACTGCCACAAAAGTATAGATGTAAACAAATGCATACGTTTTGTTTGAGGTTTTTAAGTTTGTTATTCGCCATCTAAGGCTTTTATGTTTAATTTTATACAGTGTAGCGCAAATACTCTGTGCTCACTAACACAATCTCATTTTTAATTTTGCTCACCAGCGAAATCCCATTTTCAATTTTGCCGACCAGGGCTTTCGTTTTGAAATTTTTTTCTGAAGTGAAATTCTTAAAAAATCGAAGTGTTTTTTCAAAAAAGGGAAGTGTTTTTTGATGCGTAATAAGAAATTGACATATTTTCACAATTTATCTGGTTTTATGTGCTTAGTTTGCGAAAAAAAAAACTTTTGGTGGAGCGCTACCGTGTGGCAGACACAATAAGGCTTCGACAAAACTTTTTGAATTAAGGTACATAATTTGTTTTAGGGAATTTTTCAAGCCAAAAACATATTATTTCCACTACCACTAAAGATTTAGTGGTAGTGAAAACTATAGTGCAGTCAAAATTTAGTGATTAGATCCCCAGTCTGGTTCTGATTTGCTATAATTTGTATATGAACGTGGAGTAAGTAGAAAGGAATTCAGCCTGAACCTAAGAGGTCTTGCAGGAGCAGATATTGGGTAAAGGGAAAGAAGCAATGGGCAATCAATGTGGACACAAAACATCCCTAGCTAACATAATGCTATAATATTTACGTATCGAGTGTAGTGATTTTAAGTCGATAAGCAAACACCTATCTTTATATTGAGGTAAAATACGCTCAGGCCACCTCATCTTTGTAATGCATATCTAGTGAATTTTCTCTGTATTGACTCGATTCGACTACTACTAACCATTTGCAAGCAAATTTAAAATTCATAAATTATGGCCGCACAAATCAGTTGCAGTGGAATTACACTCTATAGAAGACTTAGTTGGAGTGCCCATAAAAGACACTAGGGTTTTCTGGACCTGCAGTAAACTCTTTGGAAAAACCTGGGGTCTTACTCCCAAGATGACTTTTTAGCTGTATGATATGATAGTTAGGCCAATCGTAGCATATGTTGTACTAGGGTGGTAGCCTAAGGTCATGCAGGGCTCGGCTATCAGCAAGCTTAACAAGTCCCAAAGGCGTACCTGTCTCAATCACAGGGGCTATGTTTAATTGTTCCACTCCTGCGTTTAAGATGTTGATCGGACTTGCACTTCTACACATCTTCGTAAAGAAGACAGCCTCAATTATAGCTTTGAGGCTTCAAGTTCCATTCAACTAACTAAATGGTCATTTGACCTAATACTCTAATCTGCTCTGTGTCAAATTTTAAAACTAGGGATCTAAGCTTCGACCGGAAATTCAACGCTGGAACCATAACGCCCTTTAATATTACATTAAGACCAACGCTACGTAAATTTTACGTACAGATGAATATCCTATCGATACGCTTTAATTGTTTCAATCTTTTGCAGTATAAATTGTAATTTTTTTATTTTATTGAACTATTTATTCGTAAACAAACTTAAAAATACAATACAATTTAATTTTTTTTAAAAAAAGGAGTTTTGAACACAACAAATTGCTTATTTTTTGTATACGTTCATTATGGTTCTAGGGTTAATATTACCCTTCCGCCCAGGTCCGATTGGAATGCCCAACTCCTCAGCTTCAGCCCCTTCGCTCTCAATTACTATACTGACGATTCGAAAACGGATTGGGGTTCTGGTGTCGTTGGTCCTAACTCTCGAATCTCAATTCCACTGGGGACTTTGAGTCTTTCAAACCGAAATATACGCAATTGAGATGTGCGCCAGAATTAACCTTAATAAAGGATTAAAAGTGCAAAGTTTGTGATCTTCTGTGACAGCCAAGCGGCTCTTAAAGTATTTTCATCATGGAGCTTCTCTTCGAAGTTGGTGAAGGAGTGTTCTGACAGTCTTGTTTATTCATAGCAGTTGTTTATCCATAACAAAGATACGCTTTGTTGAGTATCAGGCCGCTGTGACATTGCAGGATTTATCGGCTTCATACACAGGCCCTGATCCATTTTGCGGAATCGGCTGGAGTGGTTCCAAATCAATCATAGAGCCGTGGGTGTGGGAGGAATTCTAGCTTATTGGCATCTTATTTCAGGTCTTAGACAGGCCCTCCCCCCGCTCTCACCCAATCCCTAACTTTAAACAAGGTGGATCTCAAATTGTTCGTGGCCATTCTCTCAAGCCACTATATCGTCAGATATCACCTAAGTAAATTAGGTCTGTTAAACGAGACAGAGTTTCATCTATGTGTGGAGGGCGATGAGGAGCCATTCTACATTTTGTGTGAATGTCCAGTCTTGGCTCAGCGAGAAGATGGTGCATTTTTAGCAAACGTTTCTAACAGATAACGAAATTAAAACCTCTTCAACAGAAACCTCTTCTATCCTTTATATAGTTAGCAGATCATCTTTTGTCTTAATTTAAGACCTTGGTATAGAACATCTAGATCACAGTGCCTGACTTTCGGGTCGTCCGAACCATACTAATAATAATAATAAACGTGTAAAAAAAGGATCAAGCTTATACATAGAGTTGAGATAATAATAGAGATGGTTTTACACTTTTACACCGTGCGTATTCTTCAGTTAGCCCCATAGCAAACTATACTTACTTCTAAACTTCTACAGGCGTATTATAAGTCTGTATTAAATATGTAGGTATTTATTTTGAAATGTAAAACATTGTTTAACTTTCCAGATAATCGCCGATACGTTTTAATTAATTTTATGTTTTTTATATTCCAAATTTCTGTTTTCACGCGAAATCAATATGAATCAAATCAACCTGTGTGGTTTTTGTTCGATTATGTTAACACATTAATATGAGTTATAAAGTATTAATTTACAATATAAAGAGCTATGCCAGAAGCAGATAGATAGATAGATAGATTTACATACGTGCCCATGTATGCTTAATGTAGATAATGCCACTTAAAATCCTCAATTCGTATGAAATTACACAATATTCAAAGCAATTTCGTTTTCTGTATTTTTTTCCAATGATCACACCAAATAATTAGCATAAAATCAATAGGAATTTTATAGAGCACGTTATCATAAATCAAATTGGGTGTTTGGAAAACAATGGCGTTAACCAAAATGAAATATATAAATTCAATACAGGTGACATTGTTAGTGTACGATACTATCCGATCCGATTCGGAGTGGAATCAAGAAGAAGAAGAACAACAACAACAACGAACTATTATACCACAAACACTTGTTTCTTTGTTTGTTTGTTCGCATGCTTGTTTTTCACCTATTGAATTTTTATATTGGGAGAAAAAAAGTGTCACATTTTATAGGAAAACAATAGCAAACACACACACATACATAAATACTCAACGTCATAGATACAATGTGGCAATTGAAATGTCATCTGTATTGGAGAAAATGGAAATTTTAACATATTAAATTGCCAATGTTGGTGGTCACATGGTCTTGGGTGGCCGCTGCCCAATACTAAGTTGTTAGAAAAGGAGGAGGGGAAAAGGAAAATTAATTCGAAAAGTTCGGGAAAACAATTTTTGCAAGTATAAGTGCATTTTTTTATGCAATAAAAAAAAAAATGTTTAATGATCATCATCATTATCTTCTTTTCTCTTTCCTATTTCCTCAGTTTTCTCCTTTATAGTTTTTTATTCACTGCAACATCTTTCAATAAACCTGAAATTAAATGTGTCATGTGACATAAATGGGGTCATAAAGTTCAAATTAAGGTGTGTGTGCAACATACATACCTACATGCTACAATAATTTAGTTGTTCTGTTGTGGTTGTTGTTGTTGCTGTTCTTTTTATTGCTGTTGTTGCTGTTTCTGTCATAACAATGCATTGGTTATAGACATTAAATGAGGATGTTGTTCCTTTACATATCCATACGACTGCATGTATACATATGAACTTTGTATTGGAACAATGGATTTCATGCATTTGTAGGTAAGCATATTTTGTGTGGTCTTCTGAGTCAATGAAAGATTTTATGAAGAACGTTGCCATGCATACTATTTCGTATGACTACATATTAAAAAGGGTTAAAAGGTAAACGTTATATTCAATACAATTTAATTATGTGCAAATAATCCACGTTCTTTAAACATTGAAGTAATTATTCTAAACAAAACTCATTCTTATTGACTTGACTTTTATCACTTTCATGAACTGCAAATAAAAATTTGCCACAAGTTCAATTTTATGTAGTACTCCTAGTAAATAAGCAGCAGTCATTGTAAGCAAGTTATACTTAGTAAAATTTGTACAATTTGAAGTTTTCATGAATGAAAATATATAAATAGAATATTATACTATGTACATATGTACGAGTAGTTGTAAAAATGCTAATGAACTCGAATATTCACAAGATTCGTGACCACGCAAACTTTCAAGTATAGTATTTGAATTTTTCAACACAGTTCACAGAAGCTTTTGAGGTTGAGTGTGTAAATAAAAGTAAAATTCATTCATTAATTTAACAGCCAAAAACGAGAAATAATTAATAAGTACCCAAAATATGTGTCTATGTAAGTATTCATCTATATTAATATATCAAATATAATTGTTTATTTTATTTTAAGAATGTATTAAATAAGTAGCAAATTGTTTGCAGCTGAAAATATAAATAGGTACCTAATTTGTGTAGGACTTAAAAAATATAATTGAAACTCAAATAATTAGTAATAGAAACTATTTATTTCGTCCTATTCTAATGATAGAAATTAGGGATGAATACTTGAAAAAAAAAATCATGCTGTGAATGACTCGCAATGTGGCCAACTTTTGTTTTACAAAATCCGCTAAAATGAAGAAAAAAAACGCGTATTTTCTTTAAAAAAGCGCTATATTTTTCCCTTATAAAAGTGTTAAACACAAATTATTTTATATACAGTAGAATCGCAATTCGTACTCCGTTAATTCGAAAATCTCAATAATTCGTAACAAACTGCTGGTCCCTTGAAAAAACCGCAAAAATTCTACACATTTTGATCCCATCGCTAATTTTTATTTTTTTTAACCTCTTATAAATCGAAATTGGTTTTTGGCAACCACTTGTAATTCGTAATGCAAAGCAAAATTCTATGGAACTATGATTCACAAAAAATCAATCATTGTAGATAGCTACGTTCACTTTTTTATGGAATTTTTTGTGTTTTTCGTGGTTGACAAGTTACGCGAGAAGAGCCTTAAACTACAAAACCGTTAATTCGTATTTTTCTTATTTTAACCTCGCTAACCCTGGGATTTTATATCCCAATAATGCTCGAAAACTTAAGTAAAATTGGAGATACGGTTTCCTTTTTATTTGAGTTTTCTTTAAAATATGGATATTGGCTGTCAATGAGTGAATTGTATACATGCAGTGCCATCGCCGTAAATTGGCTTTGCTATAATTCCTGGTTTCAAAGGTTATAGCAGACATTTTACCCCATTGGAAAACTTAAGGATAACTGTAAGGATTAAGAGTTCTGGACATATTATTTTTTAAAATTTATTTTAATATTTACATAAAATATTGAAGAAACTCAACAAGATTTTGAGGAAAAACTCGGAGAAACTTACGGTTATGAACTTTGGTTTAATATATTGCTCATTGTATCGATAAAAAATGTTTATAGATTATTCTGGAAATGGATTATTTAGCGGAGCCTTTAGTGTCTTTTAAATTGAAAAAAAACGCGCTAAAAAATCCGCTGACCGCTAAATCACTTTTTTCCGCGTTTTAATTTTCAAAAAGCACTAAATTTAGCGGAAAAAGCGCTGAGTTGGCCACACGGATGACTCGCTCAATTACGAAACGTAAGCTGCACTTTACCGCTTTTTAAAGCGCAATGCTTCCTTGTGAGGCGAGAGCCTCAAATATACGATAAAAAATATGAAAATTACTGGTTTTTAACATTTATATTTATTGATTTCCCAAACGAATGAAAGTAAGAACTATACGAATATTAATTACGAATATTTAAAAATGTAATTCAGCGCGAACTCAACCGTATACATTTGAGGCGTCTATCGAACTCACTTCTTTTTGTTTTCTTCACGCAGGGTTGCAATTACTCTGACACTTGGGGAATCACTGTTACATTCTTAAAAAAATTTATGAAACTTTACGCATATTAATGGAGGAAATCAGTTACCTCTATATTAATATAGCTTTACACACTCATCAAAACTAAACACCAGATGTGTGTGGACCATGTTGAAATTTACACATTGGGTGTATGAGGGTTAAACACTCTCTATGTGTAAAATGACCTATACCTACATTTTTGGTGTGTAATTTTAAATGCCTTTCCAGTGGCGTTTCCAAATATTCACGCACGTAAAAGATATGAAGCTGACCTTGTCATTTCCATTGATTTAAATAAGTTTTCATTTACATGCGTGAAAAAGTATTTTTAAATCAATATTAATATCGTAAACTCACTTCCTAAATAAGGAAAAATAGAAATCGTAAAAATATTTTTTTCACAGAGCTTGCATATTTACAGAAAGAACGTGGTATTTATGAACTAAATTTAAGACCAAAATTTAACTGGTTCTCTGTATATGTATTTCTCTTCGTTTGTAACGTGTACCAATCTGTTTTATTCAAATGTGTAAAATTTAACCGATAAAGTTTTTTTCCACGGATTGATTCATTCTTAACGCTTTGCTGGTTAAAATTTTAAATCCGAGATTCGATGTATTTATCAATATTTAATTTTTGATGTTAGGAAAAATACAACTATTGTAAGAATCTAAATATAGGATTTATTCCCGAAAACCCGTTTTAGGATCATGACCGCTGACCGTATATATCATGGATCAAAATAATTTTTTCGTTTTAGGCGGTATATGAAATTCGATGTACCAATGATTTGGGGAAAACCATTTCCATTTTGCCAAGCAAACAAAACAGACTAGCATTGTAAAAAGTATGCGACGGGTATATGAAAATGTGCACACTGTCACATTTCCATTACGGATATACTTTCCGCATTGCAATATACTTCCCGTCCCCAAATGACGTGATTCATCTAGCCACAAAGCAAGCCCTGATTTAACAGATTATATTGAAAAGTCTGATGAAAGCAATATTGAAACTAGCCAGGCTGAATTTAATGGTTCGGCGAGAGATTTAGTACTACCTAAAGAAAAGACAGAGTTACATGCATCTCGGATAGTTCAACTTTTTGGCTCCAAATGTTACAACAACCTACTATAAAGACCGTGACAGGGCTTACGCAAAGTACAATACGATGAATGATAAATTATGCTTTTGCAAAGATATTCCCGGTTTGTTTGAGCAGTTGGATAGGCTTACGATCCGAAAGAATGGCGTTTAATTGTTGATAGCTATAGAGAAAGTTTGCAAGAAGTTCTTTCCCCATCGCCAGCAGTAAAGAGTCCTAGAAGGCAAAGGTTAAGTTGTTGGAGTGCATCAAGTACACCTCATGCTAAAAAAAACGCACCACTGCTTAAATTTGACGCATTTGTAGTTTTTATCCTCCTTTTACTAACAATTAATTTGATTTGAAGACAATTTTTTTTTACTCCATTTTTATTTTTCGATAATATTATAAAAATTTTTTATTTTTCTCAATAAAACCTAATAAAGCAGGCCTAATTTGAAAATTTTTTCTCGAAAGTAGTGGGTGAAAGTTTCTCAAGCGTGCCGCTTAAAATCAAAATAATAATTTTCAGAATAGACATCTATACATTTATTAGTGTAACTACAATTTTATTCCAGAAGATCCAGAAGTGCTACGATATCATATTATACATAGAATAAAGAACTTTAAAATCTGTTCAGCCAATTCCAAAATATTACCATCGGAAGTTTTTTGAAATTCGCTCATTGAACAAAGCATTGAAAAATCATTGCTTAAGGCTGATGTTACACGGTCAATGTTTTGCTGTCAATGTTTTCTGTTTTTACTCTCTTTTCATCGTTTTGTTTGATGCCCTGTTACACTATCAGTTTTTTACTGAATGTTATTTTTTTAATACTTTTATCTGCAACTATGTTTTTCAAACTAAAAAGTATTTAATTGTATTTTGGAGTGAATGAAAATTCAACAATTGGAATGGAAATGGATGGAAAATAATTATAATGACAATATGAGATAATATTGGTGGAAATAGCAACAAATTATACAAAAAATATTGCATTTATAAATGAAAAACACAGAAAAATAATCTTTAAAATTTGCGAACTATTAAAATAAGCTCCGCCATTTTGTTACTTGGCCATTGAATTACCATGTTTTTATAAAAATTATTAAGTAATTTTTTAAACAGCACTCATTTTTACAAGCAAACAAAAGCCAAACAACGCAAAGGGTGACAAAGAAAAAAAATGTGTTCATAAGTTAGTAAAAAGTCCAATATTTTTCATAAAATATTAGTATTTTCCAATAAAATGCAACAGTGCATCTTCAGCAACCCCATTTTATTTGAAGTGATGCAGGTTTTTTTCGACAGTAAAAAAATTGAAGTGAAATGTGTTCATCCTCTTTTTTGCTCAGTGTTAATTTTTCAAAGCAACAACAATTGCATTGTTTGACAGCAAAACATTGATCGTGTAACACCGCCCTAACAAAACCAACACCAACGAGTAGTTTTTCACAAAGGGGTTCTCTGCAGCATACCCGACGAAAAAATTAAAACACGGACTACACAAATGATGACTTGGATGAAGTAAAAAAAAATTTTCGTACCATACATGAGAGACGTAAAAGCATAATTTCAAATATCCATTTTTCAACACATTGTGCAGGTGATTTATAGCGACGAATGCCGGCTTGAAGTGCTCACGGAATCAACCCAATTTGCTAGAAGACGCCCCAATGAGAAGTTCCATGTATTGGTCGGGTAATTAGTCAAACATAAACCTTATAGAGAAATCTTGGGCGCAGCTAAAGTCCTTAGTATATCAAAGAATCAACACAAATATTGAAATACTAAATCAAAATATTCTTGATATATGGGAAAACAAGGGCAATTTCCGCAATATAAAAGTGTCAAGTATGACAAAAAAAAATTAAGGCGCTGCTTAAAAGTTGCGGTGGGGTCACCAAATATTAAGTAATTCCTGTCACCTCTTTATTGTTTTAAAAAGCTGATAAAACTATTGTTAAAAATTAATAAATAAAAAATTATATTTGAAACATTTGCTTACCGCTATTACTGCTTTAAGTCGAACAACAGAAAATATTTTTCTTGTCCGTAATTCATTGAACAGGGACTGTAGTTCTCTTATTTCAAGAGTTGCAGTACGAATGCGGGAAATAAAATAAACGTTTTTTAAATATGCAAACAAAAAAAAACTGGAAAGACTTTTAAATGCTTTTCAATGCTATAGTGTTTAAAAAACCGTAATTAAAATTTTGCAAGTGTATACTTAATTTTGTGGCATGTATTTTACTTACTTTTTTTTTAAATTTCTTTCATAAATACGTACATACTATTCCTTTTAAAAAAATTAAATTACTTAATTAAGTTTTTCAATAATTAAAATTTTTTGAAATCAAGGTGTATACTCATTTCTGTGAAGAACTGTACATAAAAAATTAATATATTTCTACGAAACGTTTTAGCTTCATTTTATTTTGCTTTGGATTACAAATGAATAAAATAAATAAATAATAAAAAACAATAAAATGTACATTCTAAAAATAAATACAGTATAATTCGCGTAGCTGCATTTCATTATTTTCCAGAAAATTTTGTGCACTTAAGCGAAAAATGCATTTGCAATGCATGTGTAGCAGCTTTAGTGACGCGAATATCCGAATTCGCATTACCGCAAATGGCTCTTAAAAATATAAGATAAAAATACACAAGACTCCCTCCAGCCAAGTTTGGACATATTCGCAATCTAACCGGGCAAGGAGGATGTTTTTATGCATTGCAACGACCAAAAACATGCTGCTACTGCCACCAAGAAGTGGCTAATCGATAATGGGAATAACTGTTGGACTCGGCACCATAATGGCCTAACATAAATCTTATAGAAAATTTGTGGGCCATGGTGAAAAGAAATATATATGCCTAAAAGGATTCAACAAGGACTATTGAGGAATTATAGGCTGAAAACTGAGTGGCGTCCTCAGAGAAAGGATGTTGAGTAGTGTAATTCGTCTCTTTAAACGAGTATTCGATACAAGTACATACCCGATACTTTTTTCCGATATTTCTGGTGGCATCGATACTTTTATTCGATGCAAGTTATGAGTAAAAGTATCGATACTGTGTGGGTATCGAAATAACACTAACTGTAAGCCACAGTTTTTTATGCTTATTAATTTATGAACTGTTCACTTATCTATAAGTTTTGTTATATAAAATGTATTATGTTAAAAAATATATATAATTATTTATACTTAAAATTATAAAATGCATACGTTTGGTTTTTTCTAATGAAATATAAAAAGTAAGTATGTATTTTTGTGAAAAAAGGTATTCGATAATTGATATATCGGCAATTTTCATGATGAAATTTTATGTATATTATTTTGAATGATATATTTTTGATGCGATTTTTTTGATATCGTCAAAAAGCTCAAAATTCTTTGATACATATGTATATATCGATATTCTTGCATGTATCGGCCATCCCTACTTCTTTACTTTCCATTTAAAATAAAATTGCAAGTTCAATAGCTTACCATCTAATGGTGAACAGTTATAGAACTAAAAAAGTGTGAATCAGTTATAAGTGGAGTTTTTACATTATGAAAAAAAATAGAAGTGGTGCCTTTTAGAAAACTTTAAAATTGAGATTTTGGCCAGGGAAATACATATAGTCTTTTTACTCATAGTGCTACGTTTACAAAATAATAATACTTAATATAATATACTTAATATTACTAGTTAAAGGCTTCCTATACAGATCTATTGAGTCTAAAATTTTCGAAATCAATGATTCAAAAACAACATAGTTTTGTTTTAGGTTAAGGTGATTGGAATATTCGGCAACTATATCACTTACATGTAACATATTTTTTAAGTCATTGTTTTTAAACTGAATCATTAAAATATTTATTTTTGTGTCAAACTCTTCAATAGTGACTATCAATTAAAAAATCAGCTGATTGTAGCATTATATTTAATTGGTTCAGAAATTGGGTAATATCGCACAAAAATGCTAAACCTAAAAGAAAATCTGGTATTTTTGAATGATTAACAGCTCTTGTGAAAGAACGTCTGGTTCCAAAAATGTAATTATATCTTTTCTTAATTCTAAAAGTCTTTGCAATGCCAATATTGTACTTAAAATATTCAGTGACTTGCTAAAAAGAGACTGCTGATGAATATTGCAATGAAATGTCGTAATATCGATGTTGTCTTTCAAAAAATAAGCTATTAATCCTTCTTTTTTCCAGTCATGACCTTGGCGCCATTTATACAAACTGAACTTAATTTATTTTTGTCAGCAAAAAAAAAAAAATGCTTGTTGATTGATAATATTGTATAATGTCCTTCCTTTAACATTACTATGCATTGTTACTACCAACCAGCGATGCCAACTTGCGGGGAATTTTACTTGGTGCGGGGAATCGGGGAATGAGCTGTTTTTTGCGGGGAATTTGAAGTCGTTCAGCTTTTAGTAATTAAAGTCTGTAGAATATTTTTTGTCAAATTTTATATAATGTAAAACAAAACGTTTAACTTATGAAATATTTCATATTTTGGGTCTTAAAATCTTTACATTTTCTTAAGTAGGCCCTGCAATTTATTGGTTTGTGTGCTATTTGAAAGTATTCTATTTCGATAGTACTTTGTAAAAATGTCAGAGAACACAGAGTGCTTTCGTAGATATAGACGATTATAGCGGCGAGTGTCAGTCAGGCCAAAAAAGTCGCGTGGCTCTTCGACTTCCCTTTCGGCCGTTCAGAAAGGCTTAACTATGCCTTCGTCCAGCACCTCCTGATTAACTCTTAATCATTGCTGACTAATCTGTAAACTTATAAATTACGGTCAGCCATCATAAAGAAAATGAATTATATTTTATATGTTAAAAACCGATAGTCAAAACTTTGAACCCGTTTTTATCAAAACAAAGTTTTTGCCATTTTTTATTTGAGTCAAAAGAAATCCCATGTCTTTGAGAGCTTTAATGTCCAAAAGTGGGCTGAAGCTTACATGTTAAGAATTCCGGAGTTAGAAAATACGTTTCTATTAATCTACCAGTCCCATAAAAATTTGTTAAGTTTTGGACCGAGAAAGTTCAGGGTTGCCTTAAAATAACACTCACTGAGGTCAATTGCGTTTTTGTGAAATGCGGGGAATTCGATTGAAAATCGGGGAATTTCTCGAGGGTTATCGGGGAGAGAGAAAAAATTAGTTGGCATTGCTGCTACCAACTCAAGTATTTCATCAGAAGTTGAAAAATGTTCATCTACAGTTTTTATGCATATAATTAGCTTACTCAAGTCGCTTATATCTGTACTTTCGTCTAAGCATATCAAAAAAAACTTGCAGTCATTCCTCTCCTTTGTCCGACGAGTTATAGTTTGTCTACACAACGGTATTGTGTTGATGATTTTCGGCAATTCCGCACCTTTTCTCCCGAAGCACTCTAAAACCTCTTGACTGAGTTCCTTAAAAAATATTCCATCATCAAATGGACGGTCTCTCTTTGCCAATGCCAAAGAAACAACCTTTTGACACTGCAAAGATGCGTTTTCATCTTCAACTGAAGAATCGGAAATCATTTTTTGAAAAAAAAATTTTTTAAATTGTAATATTAAATTTGTTTTCTCCTCATTCCTAATAAATTCATATTCAAAATGAATTTAGTCCGTCCTGTCTAGAAAGACGCGTGCCAACGCGCATTTAGACTTGCCTAAAAATTCAGCAAACAAAAAATTAAATTCCGATTCGTGGTCAAACATTTTTATCAGTGCAAAACATAAATAGCGCGAGTACAACCTACTGAAGTTTCACCACCGACTGAATGCTTTCGTCGTGTACCAGTGTGGCCAGCTCAGCGCTTTTCCCACTAAACGCGGGAAAAAAGTGATTTAGCTCAGCGCGTTTTTTTAATTTAAAAAACACTAAATGCACCGCTGAATAATCTATTTCCTGAATAATCTTAACAAAATTTTTTATCGAAACATTGTAATTTTTTACCTCATTTTACAACATTAAAATTCAAGAATGGACAGCAGCCAAAATACTACCTTATGAAACAATGTTGAAAATCATCTGCTTTGTAGTTACCCTGCGGCCACACATGCAACTGCTGTAAGTTGAAGTTAAAATTAAATACCATGCGGGGATTTTTATGTTCACCGTTTTGCAAACATTTTATACAGCAATGGTAGCCGGAGTGCCCTTTTGTTCCTAATATTAGAGCTCTGGCTGGAGCATCGCAAATAAATGCACGACATTTTAATAAATAAGTTTTATCTTCAAAGCACAAACTATTTGATAAAATTTCGTTTAATTCATCAGCAAAAGGTTTTAAAAATAAATTATCGTCTGATGGCTTAGAATTGCCACAACAAATTCCAACCACAAAAACTGCATCCGTACCATTTACATTAACTAAAATAGGCCAAATTTGTTTCAAAGAACTTTTAGAAATGGGTAATCCATCGACATTAAAATTTAAATCTATATTGTATTGATTCAAGCTCATCTCAAGCAGAAAGTCTGTTAAACAGTCTTTTAAACCGTAGTGAACATATGCACCATCGCCTAATGGCGTAATAGGAATGTCTTTTGGAGTTTTTTTTTTAAAGTTCGCACATCTTTTGGCAGTCCGTCAATTTTATCACGCAAAATAAATAAGGGGTCATTCATAGCTACATTCGATATATTGTGTTTAACACACCAACTTCCTAATTCTTCACGTGTGCTTTTGCACAGAACTTTGCCTTCGCGTGGGATATAGACATAGCGTGGAGAGGCTGATGGCTCTAAATTGTAGCTTAGGTCTTCAAATCTTGTATATCATCATCAACTTGCTTATGCTGCACAATATTTGCATTATAGCTCGGTTGATGGTGCTGAGCAGGATTTGAAAACAATAAATTCACAATTTCCCTACTTTCCATTATTGCGGATCTTGGTCTTTTTGGCACCATTTTCACTTTTTTTTATTGAATACAAAATTTAACATTCATTTTATTTATTTATAAAATATAATTTTTTAGTATTAAAAATGTTTGCACTTAACTTTTGATGATGAAATTACGCGTGCGCTGCCCGATAAAACGAATTAAATTTCCAATGGCTACTGAAATAACCACAAAAGATGCGACGCAATTACACTTCAACAATGCTGCCAGATATGTCAAACGAATTTTCTCTAATTCTGAAAAAGTTATTAAAGACCATTATTTTGTCTTGTGTGCACTATTTTCACACTTATATATATATTTATCTTACAAATATTTTATTTTAAACTAATTACTATTATTGTTATATATCATCAATGCGTTTGGGGAGAATTAACAAACGTGCGATCATTTCGTAAAGTCACTAACGTTCATATTGGTCTGGGTTTAATATTAAATTATTTATGGATTTTATATATTGAAAATGTTTGTAACATTCAAGTTTTGCATTGTTTATTAAACAGCTTTGAGATTTTCAGTAAGTCATAGACCAAAATGAACGTTAGCTCGTGTGCAATAAAATAGTAAGGGTGCATTCACAATTCACTTACATTTTTTCGGCATATTCTATGATAATGATTTCATAAATAATTTCTTTTCGATTAATTATCGATATAAAGAATTTTCTAAAAGTGTAAACACATGTCTAATGTAAAACCAAAGGAAATTTTGAAAAGGAATTGGGAGAAAAATTGTTACGATAGTTGTTCAACTAAAAAAGAATTTAATTTGCAAATTCCCTTAGTCAAACTGAAAAAATGCTTGTCGCAGTAGTAGAAAAAAATCACTCAACAGGAAACTAAATTCATCCAAAAAAATTCTTTCCTTTAAAATTCCCACAAAATTTTAACAAAACTAGTAGCAGGAAATCCCCTGATATGGCAACAGTGATTTTATTAAAAAAAAAAAATAAAAGAAGCCGTTTTGATTTAAAAAGAAAACGAGAGAATGACTACTACGCATTTTTCGCATTTCATTTTTGCATTCTGTTTTATATAACAACTTTCATTTCGACACCACTTCCTGATTTATGTTGTCGCCCGAAGTAGCTTTCGCTATTGACACGAAGTAAATTCTAAAAATTGGGCTTGAAAAACACATACATATGTTAGACTTTTCTAAGAACAGACATTTTTTCACAAAATGCTTACAAATATCATAGAAAGTAAGTGTTTTTTTAAATGTGTTTACTAAAAATACAATGGAATCACCCTTATATAAATGTTACCATATGTCTTGCGTTCTTACGAAAGAAATGAAGTACGCAGCAGTTAGAATATAGTACGAACATAGAAAAAAATTAAAGAACAAAAAAATACATAGTTAAAAAGGATTATAACAAAAAAAAAATTTATCTCAATAATATTCAATCTGGCAACTCCCAAAGTGGTTTGACGTGTTTTTGCGCTTTAATTTTCGTTCTTCGATTTAATTTTTGCTTTTAGTTTTTAATTATTCCTAAAAGCGATTTTTAACGCTTAATATTACAATTTATAAACTTATATATTTTGCAATTATAAATATTTGCGAATTACTACTAACAACTACTTTTCGGGAGCATATAACATCATTGATTCAGTCGTCAGTTGTACTCTTAACATTTTCTCGCAATTTAACTACAACTATAACTCATTGTATTTGCTGCTGCTGCTGCCTGTCTCGCTTGCTATAATTTACTTTCTTTTGCTGCTTATTCTTGTCAGAAATCTTTTCTCAATGAAAGATTTCTGTGGCAAGTACAACTTGAGAATTTCAAGAACCAAGGTAATCGTAATCTTGGATATTTTTGTGAAGAATGCTTTGGTGTATCTGCAAAAGATATGATTCAGTCCTGGAATCGCGTAAACCTGGTGTTAATAGTATGCTTAATATCATTGAATCAAAATGTAAGTCAATTAACGACTAAATTACTGAGCTTAAATCATTTATGGTGTCTGAATTAAATAGACTTTTAACTGTTATCAAAGATTTTGTGGGTTCTAATAACCTATCAAGACGATCTCGATAGTCTAGTAGGTAGTGCACTAGACTTTCATCTGGGAAATTTGGGTTCGATTCCCGACTTCGTCTGGTGGTTAATTTTCATAACTTTCTTATATTCACTATCAATATGAACTATATGAGAATTATAAGATAGTGTCCAGGAACACACATTGGTTGGTAATGGCAAAACCACCAAGCCGATAAAAAAATTGCCACACTACCGTTCGGAATCGGCGTTAAACTGTAAGTCCAACTATGTGGTATCACAATGGGCCGTTCAGGTCTAAGTGTGTCTCTCGACAGCCACTCCAACCTAATAACATATCAAACTATAATTCTGAATTTAATTACACTCGTGTTGCTTCTCCCACTCCTACTACACTGTCTGCGCCCTTGCTGTTTTCCTCTAATATGGAGAATCAATTGTCTAATCTCTCAAGTGAGCATGCATGGAATTTTGGAAATCTTTTAGCTGAAATGCGCGCCATTCGTAACTATAGTCCATCAATTAGTAATAATGGTTCTCTGGCTGATATCAGCTGTTCATCGTTTGTATCTGCTGCCGTTGCTGCTCTGCCTACTGCTGCTGCTGCTTTTCCTGCTCTGCCCACTGCTGCTGCTCAGCCTGCCGCAGTCGCTGATCTGCCTGCCGGTGTTGTTGCTCTGCCTGCCGGTGTTGTTGCTCTGCCTGCTGGTGCTGCTCCGCCTGCTACTGATGCTAAGCTTGCTGCTTCTGCTTCGCTTATTACTCATGCTATGCGTGCTGCTAGGCCTGCTGCTGCTGTTGCAATGTCTACTGCTGTTATGCTTGCTGTTACTGCATCTGCTACTACCGCTTCGACTTCTTATGCTGCTGCCGCACGACCATCTTTGGTTGATAACCTACAACTAATTGTTCCTGATCAATGATCTATTGTCTTCTCCTCACCGAATTCGTCACCTCTTGAGGTATCACCACCGTCAGTATGTCTATCAGTGATTCCTGTATGCATGTCCATCTCTGTCTCAAGGCTAGCCAGGTCTACATCTGAATCTGATGTATCAGCGTAAATCAACTTTAAACTTGGTACATCTTCTTATGAAATTAATTGTTTCAAGCTTGCTGCACAATCTGAACGTCAAATCGCCTCATTCAAGATCATACCTTCTGCTGAGGTGTTTGATCGCATTGTATCGAAGGATTTCTGGCCTAGTGATATTGTGGGTCACAGGTTTGTCCCTAATCCACCGTCCTAATCCACAAATATTGAACGTCCATCAAAAAACAAGTAAATCTCAATGCACCTCATTATGATGCATTTGATTCACTGTCTTCTACAATTATGGCCACTACTCAAAATATATTCTTCAGAAATAATCATTTTAAAATCTACTTTCAAAATGTGTCTGCCTTCAGAGCGAAATCTCATTTGTTCCGTTCGAAAAGCTCACATCTTGACTTTGATATCATCGTTCTCATCGAAACCTGGTTAAATGCTGACTTCTTTTATGAGGAGTTCTTTGATCCACAACTTTACAATATTTTTCGCAAGGACAGAGATGCTGCTAAAACTGGACTCTCCAGAGGAAGTGGTGTTGTGATTGCTGTCCAACGTAAACTACATTCTTCTCGATATAGCTCTGATTCATTATATAAAGCCCATGTTGACAACATCTCGTCTCTAGTTTTAGATGCACCTTCTAAGGGTAATAATCATTTCTGTATCTTAGGTGACTTTAACCTATGTAATATTTCTTGGTCTCATTTGGATGATAGTGTTTACCTTATTTGTAATAATGTTAATAGCCTTTCTGAAATTTATTTGATTGATTCCATATCTAGCCTTGATTTACGTCAAATCAATAGTTTTGTTAATAAGCTAATTAATTTTAATTTATCTGAATGCCACTTTCCATTTTCTTCTACTGATATGCACCATGTTTGTTTAATACTATAATTTGAATTTTATGATTTTTCTACTGTTCCTCCTGTTAATCAGTATACTGGTATTAATTTTAAAGTCTGTGACTTTCGCAAGCTAGATCATTATCATCTTAATCTTGATTGGGACATGTTTTTGAGTGCTGATGCCTCTAAATGTTTTGAAATTTTTATTGATCAGATTAAAGTTTGCTGTGCAAATAATATACCGTCTCTCTCGAAAAAATTATATCCTTAATTATAAGGCTAACTTAAAATCCAATCCTAAAGTTTTCTGTCAGTCTGTGCTAATGATAGGTGCTCGATCTCACCAGTGGAAATTGCTAATTTTTTTGCTGACTTATTTTGTTCAAATTTTGTTTCTGGCTCTGATTTGACTGTTGCGAGTGATTTCCCACAAAATTTGGGATCACCTGTATATTTTGATTCACTCACTCTCTCTTTGGATGACGTCTATAGAGGTATCCTTAATCTGAAGCCATCGTTCCAAGCTGATGCTAATAGTCTTGCGCCTGCTTTATTAAAAAATTACACATCAACCGCTGTTGTTTATTTTTGATAAATCGCTTTCTTCTGGAGTTTTCATTGGTGCAAGGAAAGTGGCTTCGAATACTCTTATTTTTAACAGATGTTTTGCAAGAAGTGTTATAACGATTATAATATTAAAAAAAAAACTATTAGGAGATTTAATGGAACTACACAGTGCGCCACCCAAATTTAAATTGGATCTCCCAAAGAAAAATTTGAGTTAATTATGAGGAAATAACGGTTTAAATAATAAATCTTCAACATCTTGTGCAAAAAAATTATAACGGTATTTTATGAACTCTCCTGGTAAGAAGAGTCTGTGTCGCTATATTCTACTTTTTTTTTACTTATTACAGTCTTGAAGCAGAAAACTAGCGATGTATACATATTTACATAAAATACACAAGCGTTTACGCGTTTCTTTCCACCTTAACCCAACATTCGAGAGAGTTTCCATTCTTTATGTGTTACTCTTTTTATGTAACTGAAAAATTGTGATGATCCACCCACATATCCTTTCTTGTTTCTTGTTTGTATGCAAAGCTGAAACATTCTAGAAATCTCAAAACGCACAGCTGCAAATCTTTTCAATTCAATTTGCAGTTAATCTCTGTTACAACAGCAACAATAACATCAACATCAACAATCATAACAGCATTGCCAGCATAGAAAATCAAAGAAATAAGTAAAATCATACGCTATACATGTACATGTACACTACGAAACGTAAATTTATCAATGAAACTACCCACGTGACACTGACTTCCATCGTGGTATCGTGGGTGCGCACAATTACTTCTGTATTCTGTTTGTTTTTCTTCTTTTTTTTAAAGAGAAAAAGCTTTTTCGAAGAAGCTTTTACTTTGTGATATTATATCAACGTTTGTCATACATACATACAGCAAACTTTACTAAAATTTCAATGGCATTAATTCCATTCCACTTCTACTGCAAAGAGGTGAAGGAGGAAGCAAGTTCATATAAATACTTAAGAGTATATTTTAACTATTAGCGTATTGTCCAAAGGAATATGTTTTGATTTTAAATTGTGGGTTTAACAAAAATTCAGAAGTGGATATGGCATGCGGAAATTAAGTACAAATGCAAATGTACATTTAGCATTTTAAGTTTACTAATTTATGTACATACATAAGCTATATGGTATGTGCTGGTGCAATTCTTTTCGTAGGCCGAAGATTTTTTTACATCGTTGATTTCATAATGCTGTAATATTTCTATCAGATTTAATTTAGGTAGCAAATAGTAAGTTTAAAACTTCCTGTGAGAACTGGGAAAAACGTTTCCGTAGAGGATCCCTCAAGACATTAAACATTGCGCCAGATATTACCTGCAATATTGCAAGAAGTTTAAAAATAAAAAATCTAAATCGGTAAAAACTAGGAGATGGTGCAGGTCGGTAGGGCTAAATATTAACCCTGCAAAGACCACTATAGTTCTATTTTTTAGAAAAAGATCACTCCCGCGCTAGAAATCGATATCACTAGCTGGGGAGGTTATTGAACAAAAGCAAGAGGTAAAGTATCTGGGCTTAGTTTTAGATAGTAAACTCACATGGAAATCGTATGTTGAGGCAGTGACTAGTAAAGCCACTAGCGCTCTAATGGTATGCAGAGGGCTAGCAGGGAAAACTTGGGGATGTAAACCAAGTGTACTGCGCTGTATGTACACAATGATGGCAAGGCCAATCATTACATATGGAGCATTAGCATGGGCAAGGAGAATCCAACTAAAAACAGCGAAAGCTAAGTTAGGAAAAGTTCAAAGGTTGGCATGTATCTGTATAACGGAAGCGATGAGAACATGTCCGACTACTGCACTGGAGGTACTATTGGAGCTCACTCCATTACACCTCGTGATAGAGGGTACCTCCAAGGCAGCAATCGTAAGAGCAACAAGAAATAAAAGGTTAACGGGGCGATCTATAGGGCCTGAAAACCGAGATAACCCGGCGAAAGACAACTATATCTTGGACTATATCTTGTCCCCAGGACAGAATGGACAAACAGTATAGTTTTGAGAAACATTTTGTTGCAAAACTTAGTAGTAAGAATGAATGGGAGAGTGTAGAACATAACTACACACTCAAAGAACACACGATTAAGTGGTATACAGATGGGTCAAAAACCAAGGATGGAACTGGGGCAGGAGTATTTGGGCCAAGAATCAAACACTCTGAGCCGATGGGGAAGTATCCTAGCATCTTTCAAGCTGAAATTCACGCAATCGATATATGTGTGCAATTTAACCTGGATAGGAAGTGCAAACGGCAAGATATCGCTACATTGTCGGATAGCCAGGCAGCCATTCGAGCATTATGCTCTTCTGAGATCACCTCTAAACTGGTGTGGGATTGTTTGAGCAAGCTCAATCAACTTAACAAGGGCAATAAAGTCGCTCTATGTTGGGTCCCTCGGCAATGAACAGGCAGACGAGCTTGCTAGGGAGCAGCGACCACTTTCGTGTTTCCTGAACCCTTCTGTGGGATAGGAGATAGCGTAATCAGGGAGTACTCAGGCAGGAAGAGAAAAACAAGAGGCAAGAACTCTTTAATAATCTTCCGGAACTGAGGCAATCCAAAACGCTTCTAAGTATGGTGTGTGAATGGTGATTTTTAATAAGAAGTTTACATGTGGCATTTCCAGTGATGCATGATCTGCTGAGAGTTGTGCCAAGTCTCGCAAGATCACCAGCCTTAAGTGAGGAACAGAATGTGAAGCGTGAAGTAAATAACAATCTGTCAAAAGTAAAATGTATACATTTTTATTGTAATCAAACACAATGCGAAGTTGTCGCTGTCGCTGAAGCGCAAATTAAGAACTTCTTAAGTTTGTCGTGCTTCAAGCATAACAGCTAATTGTCAAAATAAAAAACTAGAAGAATGCACTGAGTTATTTATAGAATTTGTAAAAACAATTGGTTTACAATTTAAAGCACTTTGATTGTGCGGGTTTCCAACTACAATAAACATGAGCTTCGGAGGTGCACATTCTGTTCACATTTTTCTTTGCCGCGCTTCATTGTTTGGTGCGCTACATTTTGTGCATCAGCTGCGTCCTTCACACTTCACATTCTGTTCCAGGCTTTATTGTTTCCCTCAACGCCGCTATGCTTAGGCACCCAAGTGAGGTGCAGATTGAATACCGTGGCCGTCTCATTCCGAGACGATCTGAATTGTAGGGCTGCTATAGAGTTATTAGCAAAATACTGACGAGATTTTATAGCAGCCTGACAATCAGTGACTTTTATTTAATTTTAATTTCTTGAGCCTAATAATTTAAAGTTAATTCTTTTTCTTCATAATCGAATGTTTGAATTGTTCTAATTTTACTTTCATATAATGAAAGTTACAATTTTTCTATCAAGGAATCTGGCATGCCGATGCTATATCGCGAACCATTTTGCACCTCGTCTTCCGTTTTACACACAAAATTCTCAGCAAAATCAATTCATCGCTGAACTGATGACTATTCGAAATTCTCGCATTGCCGTATTTGCTGAACGTTTTACATAGCTGTGCTGCAAAAATTGCGCTGATAATGCTTCTAGGTGAGACATCAAATCACGTAATGTACCATTTTATTTACGTTTTTATATTCGCTTCGTGGAATTTGTAATAGACCTTGCCTTATGCTGGTTGACGTAACGTGTGTGCATGCTTGCTTTAACCAGGACTTTACTCGCCGGAGGGTGGATTCTTGTTAGTCAACTATTGCACATAAGAGCTATCTACACAAAGTTTTCATGCACTATAGGTTTTGCCAGAAAATAAGAGAGGAAATTAAAAGAAGAAAAATAGTCAACTTAGGTATTTAGATTTAAATAATGTAGCAAAATGATTAAGTCCAAGTGTACTAAAAGTAGAAGCGCAGCTGTTATTGCTTCGTCTACTCTCCCTTTCCCAACCATCAGAGCAGAGTTACTCTCTCCAGCCCAACCATCTCCATCTAACGGTCCAACAACAAATTCGCTATGTTGGCGTAACTACTCTTTATTCATTATGAGATTATGTTACAGTTATTCGCATGATCTTAAACATTATTTGAGAGAGACTAAAATTTTACAATATAATACATTTTAACATTATTCCATTTAAGAGAAATTTTGCGATAATCAAAGGCGCGATCGATTCGATGTTTAATTTAAAGTTTACGTTTAGCTTAGTTTTAGGAATAAGTAATTACGTCCTATAGGTTCATATTTATACAAAATTCAATAGTATTTTTGGCAACCAATTATTAAAAGTATTTACTATATATATATCGAAAAAAGGTTTTTACTTGAACTTACATGAGTACCAGCGTGTATCCATCGTTGTTAGCGCTAACAGGCATGGTCATGAAGGTTTTTATAGAATGTGTATTTATATATCTAAATAAGTATCTTTCATATTAGTGGTATAAATGTGATTTATGATGGCACAGGTTGAAAATTCATTTTCACGATTAATTTCTTATTCTTTTACAAATTATTTTTAAACAAACTTTAAACTTTTATGGAAAAATAAGCACTTTTTATTTCATAAAACTATATTTTAAGTAATAGTAAATTAGAAATTAAAAAAACTAGAAAATTAAAAACTAGTAAATTTTAAACAAAATGAGCACCGATGATGGTGGTGGAGGACCTGATTGTCAGGTAAATTAACAACAAAACTAAAAACTTTATAGGTATGTGTGTTTTTCGCGTGAATTGGTGACAAAGTATCCAAAAGTTTAGGTTGTAAACGTTGCTGAGTGTTTGTGTGTTACAATAAGATTTTTTAAAGATTTTGCTTACAGCTCTTTTATTGCCGCCAATGTCATCGGTCTCATTCTGTGCAATATTTTTCCTGTTAGCCTTTCCTTATCCTTTTTAACCAAACTGTTAAGTCGGATTTTGTGAAGTTTTTCTTGAGCTTGAGACAGCTGGTTTTCTTTTTCTAGTTTTTTCTGTATTCCCATTGACCGTAGATACTTTTGAACTTCTTGAACTTTTCCATCGCATTGAAACTTTTCCCCAAGCTGCCTGTAGGATTTAGCCACTTTACACTTTCAGTCAATTTTCGCAACTGAGATCGCTTCGCAGAATCCGTTATACTGCAAGTTTTTCCGGAGCCTGGTTTTCTTTCGGTAGCTTTTATAGTTTGTCAATATATGTACTATAAACAGTTCTTCGGCTTTCTCCCTGTTTAACGAAATGAGCAACGATACTTGATTTTGGTCACTGCTGTCGAGAATCTACAAATTTGCAAATATTTTTTAGACGTTGGTCCTTTTGTTTCGAGATTTTTTTAAGTCAATTTACTTCGATCACCACAAAAATCACTTTAATTACCCCCTTGGAAAAACTTTTAGTTTTTGTCTAGTTTAAAGGAGGCCCTGGTTGGTTTATGTCGGGGGTAAACTAGACTAGGTTTACTATAATAAATAATTCCTCATGAGGAAAACAATGATTATGAAAACTAGTGAGGTTTTAGTTGGAAAGCCGCTAACAAAAACTAATAAAAAAAAGATTTTTTAAAGAGAAACATAAACAACTGTTGTGGTCCCTGTAGCCTAGTGGTAAGTGTGTTGGGCTGCTACCCAGAAGTACCCAGGTTCGAATCTTGGCAAGCTCAAAAACTTGAAAATACATCACCTCTTGGCTGGCAATGGCAGACCTCCAATAGTAAAAATTGCCAATGAAAAACTTTTCACTTCGCCGTTCGGATTCGGCATAAAACTAGATAAAGCTTGATTGCTGGAAAAGAGTTGATCTAAAGAAGGCAGTCTACGTTTGCCAAATTATATCATGTCATAAGTCAGTAAGTAAGTAAGAGAACCAGAATATTATTTTAAATTTTAATTTTTTTTTAATTTTTTGATCGTGTTTTTCAAGATTCAATGCCACTTAAAGAAAACCGAATTACTGAGGAAAAAGTGTTGCATCATTCATTTTCTGCAGGGATTCCTAATGTGCTAAGTTTGGTATTGCAAATGACAGAAGAAAAAACCAGCCGAAGGCTAAAAACAACTATAAAATAGGAGGGAGTAAAGAATGACGGATATTTGGAATACATACACTTCTAAGAGCGTCGCCCCGATGGTCTTGTGGCAGCGTGCTGGGTTCGATTTCCGGCAAGGGCAGGGAGTACGCTTTTCCAAATATAACCAATAGCCCAAGAAGCTATCTCATATGAAAATAATGTAATGGCATGAAACAGTGAAGTCTCTCACATTCCCCAGACAACTGTAAATCTAACCAAATGTCAGCCTTGATACAAACCGGATAAATACAGTTTGAAATATCCTGAATAAATTTTTATAATATAAATGTGAATAGAGCTCAGCAGCGCCTTGTTAGGGCCTAGACGTATTGGCCTCGTGAGGCAAAAGGTTACATTACCAACCAGGCACTAACGGGTTTCTCTAATTTTCCCATGACCCTCGTCAGCGGTAGGATAAACCTAGTTGAGGCCTCGTAAGAAACTAGACAATTTTTCAAGGTGGGATGTACTAACACACAGATAACGGTAAAAATGGTAAAATATAACTGCATTTTTTTTCTCCAGTGTTGCGAAATTTGATTTTGGAGAGCATTTTCAAGAATATGATTTGAAACTTAATCAAAATGGAATAATAGAGTATTGTTGGGTTTTGTAAATCAAAGCATGATCATTTCTCAAAATTGAAATAAAAAACGACAACGAAAATAGCAAAGTTTTAACCAATTACACACTGCTCGGCTAACAAGAAAATTGAGTAGGTTGCAAAAAATCAGAAAGAATCTGCAACAACAGAAAGAGAGAGAGAGAGAAACGGAACGAAGTGAAAAGACAAAACGCAATGAAATGATGAAAAACGCAGCCCACACAACCCCAAGCATTTACCTGAAGGTATGAGGCAATATCCAATAAAACTGAAACAACAACACGAAAGTGTACGGGGGCTGACAAACGCTCACAACATACGCCCCTGGAAATACGTACACACATACATACTTACATAGTATATATATATATGGACAGCTTAGGTCGAGCTAGAAGACAACAACGGTTAGCGACGAGCATTACAGAAGAACAACAACAACAGTAATAGCAGCGACAAAAAAAAAATGATGAAAGAAAAGCAATTGAAAATTTGCGGGGGAAATGTAACGCAGTGAAGTGAAGTGGATTGGTTTGAAACTATGATCATTTTAACATAGGTGAAGACCAAACCGAAGACATTTGCCTACACACAAATACTCCACGCCATTTATGTATGAATGTCTGTGTGTACATATGTACTACGTACTTGGCGTATGAACAAAACAAAAAAAAAAGCAACAACCACAACAACAGTATGAAATATATAACGAAACTAAGGCGATGATCAGCCTACGATCAAAAAAAGCACACCGAACTGAAACACTGAAACTGTGAATGGAGCGTATGAATTTGCTCGCATTGCTGCTGAGTATCGCGTGAAACTTTGCAACGGAGAGAGTGATCTTCCTCCATACGACAATAAGCCGGCATTAGCGTGAAAAAGCGCGATCTTGCGATCTGTGATTCGTACGATCTAAAGCGAGTGATCTGGCTGAACTTTAAACACTTTATTTTGCTGCACATAACGAAAATAGATGACGCGCTTCTAGCAAAAGAACGCGACGGGATGCACGCATGAAAAAGCGAAATTTGCAAGTGATGACAAAAAATATTCCAAAAAAAGGAAAAAATAAATAGCGTATCTAAAAGTGTGGCCAAACTACACTGGAGTGCGAGTGAAAATCAATTGAAGTGAGACAAAAAATAAAAGTATTATTTCCTGATCTAGTTTCCTAGATTAAAAATAATATTTAAGTGTTGTGAAAAAGAGCAAACAATACAATACAAGCAAACGAAAAACGCGTGCTATAAGCCGATCGCATGTGATCTCATGCTAATGTCCTAATGTTGCGAATGTGAGCGAAACTCTAGTGAAATAAGGAGTATCAAAAATCAAATCTCCTCTAAGTAAATAAAAATCAAATTGCGTGTTTCAAATCAAAGTTAAATAATCTCAAAAAATAAAGTAAAATATCCTTAATATATACCTATCAGTACTTATTCAAACATTCTTGCCGTCGGCTTTTAATTTTCACGATCATCGTAAAATATATTATGTCCCTATGTTGAATATTGTGCGTGCGTATGTGTGTGTATGTGATCATTATCGTTTGTGGCCGCGTTGTTGTACTTAAGCCAGCTAACCCCAACTATATTGCACTGCATTATCGGCAACTAGCATCTTGACTTGTTTAACACACGCAGGCGTGTTAATTCGCGCGTGCTCGCTTGTTTTCCGCCACTGTGCACAATTTACAGCTGACGTTATATAAAGAGGTACCTACATACTCTACATCACGTAATTGTAGTAGCTTGTTTGTTGCTGTGTTGCATCCGTCTTAGACTGCAATCCAGTCTCGTACTTACTCTGTTATCATATTACGACGATCTTGTGCCGCCGATCTATGTGACTTCAATACAGGCGCGCACACACTATGGTAATTAATTATGTTCACAATTTAGCTTAACTTGCTGACAACTTTTTTCCTTCTTTTTCTTTCCGTATTTAAACTTTGGGAAACGAGGAGAAGTTCAAGATCAAGGATATAATATTGTATATGCACTTATCGACGCTTGATTATTATTTTGCCCCATAGGCCAATTGACAGGATTTAGTAGATCGATTTTGAAAGTCTGAATATGTGAATAAATCCACACAAATACGATGTAGTTTCTAGGGAAATGAGAAGCGTCTGAAGGGCACAAGTAGATGCAGTCGGAAGAGTTGGTTCTTAGCCCCTAAGCCTCAAGCGTAGATATACATGTGTTAATCAATATATGAGACGTAGAATAGCGAAAGGAGGTTAACTACCAAAAAAATAGTAAAATCTTGGGATTGCACCATCGAAAAGAGCGTGAAATTTTCCATAAGATTCCGTCAAAACCAGAAAATCGATTTTTTTTTGGTCGTTAACCTCTTTTCTCTATTCTACGTCTCATATAAGAAATATGAACTTCCTCTTATAAGAAACTTTTTTTTACTTTAAGATTGGGTTTTCCACCTGGTTGTCTCCAACGGCTCTTACAAATAAAAGTTCAAGATAGAATTTCCATTGTTTTGTCAATTTACACACTTTAGGTTTAATAAATCCATCTTAAAGCCGAAAGAAGCATTGAAATTATACAAAAGTTTTGAACCGCACATAACAGACTTAACCAGGGCTCTACGTCTGCTTACCACAAAAGCGTATGTGACAATAGGTTTGTTGGATCTGTGGAAATTCAGTCTACAACTGATGGTAGCGTACAGCTCTAATTTTAAGTACATGAAATACTATCTGCCCTGCATAAGTTTTTCACGAAATCTAGAGACAAAGGCAGGGTCACTCTTATCGGTCCAGGATTTAAATCTCTTCCGGATTGTGTCTACGAAAAAAGCACTTAAGGCCACCTGGTCTTGATTAAAAAAAAATCGATTTTTTTTTTTTATATTTTAAAAGTATAGGCTTTTAAAAATATATTGTAAAATTTTCGTATCAATATTTCCAGTATTTCGACTTCTACAGCCTATTTAGCAGGTGAGCGCAGAAGCAGGTAAAAGAGCCGACTGAAGTTTAAACTCATTTATCTCGAAACTATATTTTTCTGCACGGTGGACACAAAAAAAAAAACTGTTCGACCGATACGTCTCAAATTTTACTTTATTATTCAGTAAACCAGTGCTTATAGCAGGAACTAAAAAAGACTTTGTATGTTGAATACTTCTTACTTTTTACATACAAAAAGTAGTGAAAAAACGATCTGTTTTCGTAATTTTTTTTTTTTTGGTTTAGATCAGTAGAAAATCCAAAACATGTCCCACCTGCAAGATCCATTCTTCTGAAGAGGGCAACCACGGTTGCCACCAAAACTGGTACATTTTTTCCCATTTTTCTGCGTTTGGTACATTGGTACATGTTTTTAAAATTTGGTATATTCTGCGTTCAAAGATGGCTTTTATAATAATTAAGAATTGTAAACTTATTTTCAAAATATTTTTTGTTGAAAAAGGTAAAATTTAAATATATATAATATATAATGCTTTCAAAAGAATTTTGTGTCGGACGTTAAGAGTCTCATTATATCTAGTTGGCCAAAGACTATTTTAAAAATACAAAATATATTTCAATTAATGTGGTACTTTTTATTAACTCTTGTGTTCCGACCTAATTTTTACGGTTATTTCGGGAATTTTTTATTGTAACAAAATAATATATAATTATTTCAATTTTATTATATGTTCTTACTGACATCTTTCATTGTACAAAACAAATTGTTTGATGTTTATTTTACGATATTTTTTAGTATTTTTTACGTTCGAAGTGGGCACCTAAAAAAATTTTGTAGGGTGGGCCCGGGTGATTTGGTGCTTGAAGTCATCTTAAACAAAAATTTTAGATAGATTATTGTTCTGTAGGATTGCCATTCTAACAGGTAGTAGATTTAAATATTTTGATTAAAAAATAACAAAATGGCGAACTTCCAAATTTTTTTTCAAAAATTGCGATTTTTTTTTGTTGAAAATCGTTGTAAAAAATAGGAAATAATTATTAAAAATAAACAATTCTACTACCTACGAGAGTCAGTGGCGTGTAAAATAACACATTAATGTTACTTATTATTTTGGTACATTTTTCCCCTATTTGGTACATTTTTTTTTAATATTGGTACAAAATAAAATGTATAAGGTGCAACCGTGAGGGCAACTGTAACACCAATTTAAGTTTACTTAAAATCAAAATTTTTTTTTTTTTAAATACTATTGCTAATTATTTCATTTAAAAAGAAAATCTTAAAAACTCGTAAAATCCAGGGCGCTTGACCAAAAGGTCCTCTTAAGTTATTTTACTCGGATTTGCAGAGAGACTCCGCAAACCGCACAATTTGTCAAAGATATTTTGTATAATGCTAATCGCTCCTAAGAATTGCCCAGAAGCCATTTCACGATATTAGTATAAGCTTGGTTGCGAACCCCATGGTTTTACATTTCATTTAGTAGAGAACCAAGCCAGAAGCAATATAGAAGAGTAGAAAGAACACTCTCCGGGAACATTCTTCGGCAATCTTCACCACAACTTTTCAGACTCCTGGCTAACATGAAATAAATCCATATCATATTCACTCCTTCAACACCATAACTTCTGGCCACGAAGCACATCGAATCAAATTTAGCATTGTCGAATATCAACATTTACAGCCAAAGTGAACTGTTTCGCTTCCAGTTCTTCTTCAATTAAGCAAGCATAGTTATTATGATTCTCACAGATTTCAATATGAATATGGTTGACTGCATAGAGGGTTTTGAACCAACACTCCTGATCTAATGCACTTTTCGATCATACACTCTTGACTTTGAAGAAATAGAAAACAAATATTTAACGCAAACAATTGGTGCATTTAGCAAGGCAAAGAAAACCCTCCGGCTATAGCTCGATATAAATAAGTTTTCGCTTGATCTCAAGGACATCGTTGTTGTTAATGTTGGATCCCAGATATACAAAATCCTTGACGATGTCATATGTATAATTGTAACATTTTATTCAAGAAGGCGTAAAGCTTTATTAAAAGTGCGCACGAAAAAATCAAGTAAGCCATAAATCCAACTTATGTGAAAGCTTTTTTTTTTATTATACTTCACTTTACTTAAATTCTTTACAAAAAAAAAAAAATTATAATTCTTTATTTTTGAGGAAGTTGAGAACTTTTTTAGAAATTCCCTCTATCTAGGTCTTTATGGTGCTTTCATTAATGTTTTTGGAAGCTGCCGCTCACTTAATCTTAAATTTCCTTATGTCCTTGGATACACCTTTCGTCTTCTTCAGTTTCCGTTTAATTAGAGTCCCTTAACATTTGGCGGATTAGATTTTTTAGGTACAATATTGATATTATTGCTGGTGTCCCCTCTCCATCGCTTTTTGTTCCATAGTAGCATCCTGCATTACAAATGGTTTTAACCTCTTTTGCAAACATTCAGCAATATAAATATCAGGCACAGAAATTTCTTAGGGAACTAGTTTTTCTTTTTTGGGTTTTGCACTTTTCTGACACATTTTTCCGCTGATCCGCTACGTGGAAGCTTCGATAAGTCCACCAACTTATATATTTCGTCTTGATGCAACACTGAAATTTTTTTTCAAAGTTTGCCTGTAATTTCTATTTCTTGCTTAAATGCTTTTCATTCCATTCCGATCTGGGGTTTTCTAAACTTTATACGATTTAAGGCCAACTTCCTTTTCACTTTGCGAACAATTGATTCAGAGCAACTGCATTTTGGATTTGAATGAAAAATGTCATTGACACGTTTAGCTTTGTGTAGGTGTCCCGATTCACATTTTCTAATCCAGATCCCACCTTTCGACCAATGTTTAAATTTTGACAATTTTTAATCCAAAATGGAGTGGATTTGATTAAAAACTTTCACAATGATTTTTCGAATATCCGCTTGAGTACTAATTTTTAGCAAATACATTTGTGGAAATAATTTATTTTCGCTTCATCTGCCATTAAACAAGATATGTTTTCTAAATTAAAAACTGATTCACTTTTGGTAAAGGTAATAGATCCGTTACCGTACTACAACGCGAGTGAACGCTTTCGCCCAAAACAGCCCAGAAAGCGTTCCCGTACTCAAAAAACTTGCCAATGAGAGCGGAGATGATAGAGTAATTGTCTTCTTCTTCTTGCAAGAAATAGCTCGCACTTTTTCTTCGGGTAAAAATTTTAAAAGTGTCAAACAATTAGCTGTTTTGCTTTTGTGAAAATATATTGAAAATTTGAAATTATTTTTATTTATTTTTATTTTATTTAATGTAATATAAAAAGCCTTCATGGCCAAAAAATATATATATTACCAGCAGTATGTTGAGTGAATAGAAATAAATGTAGCATTTCAGATTAAAAAATAATAAGTACCTAAACATAAATATACATACCGCTCTCAGGCTCCCCCATCACAAAACCATAAAAGAATTAATGTAAATAAAAATAGAGATAAAGAATTTTTAGAAAAATAGGTGTTATTAAAAATGGAAAATGTTTAAAAGACATTTGAAAATTAATTAATAGTATATTAGTTAATTTTTAACTACATTCTCCACAAGTTAAAGACGCAATTGTCTGTTCAACTTCTGACGCTGTAGAAGCTGCTGCTATTTCTGAATAATGCATATTGTGATTGTGAACCAGAAGATTCTACAAAAGTAGTCAGGCGAACAATATATGTTTAATTTTTTCATTATTTATTTGTTTTCTTGTAAAATTCAACAATTTTTATTGTATTAAATATCATAGAATTTTTGAATTTATCTGTCGTTAAAATTTGACGTTTTGTTTCGTACAAGTAAAGTGGTTTTGTGCGTTCCCAAAAGTACATATCAGAGAGAGCATTTTTCCTTTACTCTCAGTTTACCAGACTTTACCCAAAAAGTACGGGAACGAACCTAATATAAATGTATAAGGGCGATGTTACACGATCAATGTTTTGCTGTTAAACAGTGCAATTGTTGTTGCTTTGAAAAATGAACACTGAGCAAAAAAGAGGATGAACACATTTCACTTCAAATTTTTTTACTGTCGAAAAAAACCTACATCACTTCAAATAAAATGGGGTTGCTGAAGATGCACTGTTGCATTTTATGGGAAAATACTAATATTTTATGAAAAATACTAGACTTTTTACTAACTTATAAATACATTTTTTTCTTTGCCACCCTTTGCGTTGTTTGGCTTTTGTTTGTTTGTAAAAATGAGTGCTGTTTAAAAAATTACTTAATAATTTTTATAAAAACATGGTAATTCAATGGCCAAGTAACAAAGTGGCAGAGCTTATTTTAATAGTTCGCAAATTTTAAAAATTATTTTTCTGTGTTTGTCATATATAAATGCAATATTTTTTGTTGCTATTTCCACCAATATTATCTCATATTATAATTTTTTTTCCATCCAATTCCATTCCAATTGTTGAATTTTCATTCACTCCAAAAAAACAATTAAATGCTTTTTAGTTGGAAAAACATAGTTGCAGATAAAAGTATAAAAAAAAAACATTCAGGAAAAAACTGATAGTGTAACAGGGCATCACACAAAACGATGAAAAGAGAGTAAAAATAGAAAACATTGACAGCAAAACATTGACCGTGTAACATCAGCCTAACAGGACATCAAACAAAACGATGAAAAGAGAGTAAAAACAGAAAACATTGACAGAAAAACATTGACCGTGTAACATCATCCTAACAGGGCATCAAACAAAACGATAAAAAAGAGAGTAAAAACAGAAAACATTGACAACAAAACATTGACCGTGTAACATCAGCCTTACACGATCAATGTTTTGCTGTCAAACAATGCAATTGTTGTTGCTTTGAAAAATGAACACTGAGCAAAAGAGAGAATGAACAAATTTCACTTCAAACTTTTTTAGTGACGAAAAAAACCTGCATCACTTCAAATAAAATGGGGTTGCTGAAGATGCACTGTTGCATTTTATGGGAAAATACTAATATTTTATGAAAAACACTAGACTTTTTACTAACTTTTAAATATATTTTTTTCTTTGCCACCCTTTGCGTTGTTTGGCTTTTGATTGTTTGTGAAAATGAGTGCTGTTTAAAAAATTACTTAATCATTTTTCTAAAAACATGGTAATTCAATTACTAAGGAACAAAGTGGCGGAGCTTATTTTAATAGTTTGCAAATTTTAAACAGTAGTTTTCTGCGTTTTTCATACATAAATGTAATATTTTTTGTATAATTTCCTGCTATTTCCACCAACATTGTCTCATATTGTCACTATAAATATTTTCCATTTTAAATTGTTGAATGTTCATTTACTACAAAATACAATTAAATACTTTTAAGCTGGAAAAACATAGTTTCAGATAAAAGTATTAAAAAAAACATGCAGCAAAAAATTGATGGTGTAACAGGGCAACAAACAAAACGATGAGGAGAGGGTAAAAACATAAAACATTGACAGCAAAACATTGACCGTGTAACATCAGCCTTACACTATTAACATGTTACTCCGTTAACCAGCACTTTACTCTAAAGCGTAAACAGAGCTATTGTTGCCTTTAGGTCTTTACACATAAGTTTATGCTTTCAAAATTTACACAAATACATAGAGCTTAGTATGCGGGGTACGTACACAAAAACAAAAACAATGTTTAATGACAAAAAAACCCTTTATTTTCTTAATGTTTTCAATTTTGGTTTAGTTTAACTTAATTTAGAATTTAATTTTGAAGAGAATTCTTCTGCCGCTTTAAAAGTTTTTCCTAAATAAATCAAAAGCGTATACTGCCAATTGGTACATGAATGTATCTATCAATGAACCATAAAAAGTTTTCAACAAATTCATCATTTCTAAATGTCAAAGTTTAATTTAATTCATATTTCAACTTTGGCAAATTGGTAAATGTCAAATTCTAAGCAAAACCAAAAAAAAGTGTTTTAAATAGTACTAATGTAATACGCAGCTGGATTTAAAATGTCAATGTAAAAAATTTAAGAAAAAGAAAAAACAACTCGGAGAACTGTAGCTTATTAAAGTATATTTAGTGCATACACACATAAATACCTATGAAAATGTTATTTTTTCATGAAAGCTTTCACTCAGCTCTGTTATTTTTATACACTCATGTGTTTCCAGAATTTAACGAGAACGTACCACATTTTCTGCAGAGCGCCAAGACTTTTTGCCCAAGTCAAATGTTGATGCGGCGACGTTTTGTGACGTCACATAGAAAATTGCTGTTAGCTTTTGTTGTACAAGTATGTAGGCAACTAGCCTCCATTTTGTTAAACTTTTACATCAAGCTTTTATTTGAGAGCTTTTCATTCAAGAAAATTCAAAATAATTTTCATTCAGTAATTTTCGATTTCGGCATCATTTGATTTTCCTATTTTGCTTTCCTAATGTTCATCATCTTCCTTCATTCGTTCACGTTGCAACGTTTATTCATTCACACATACATACATACATACACACATAAGAGTAGGTATCTCTATTTTTGTTTTGGTAACAAAGCAACAGTTTTCCCATCGTTTCCCCCCCCCCTCCCCCTCCCCCCATGTCCTTTCTTTCTTATCGTTTTCCGTTTTTACTATAGTAACGCACCCACACATGCCAAGTCGAACGTGAAAAGAGCAAAGTACTGTCCTGATAATTCTACGTGGGGTAGGGAAACAATAATTTGCTGTTGGGTGTTTAGATTTTTGGTGTTCTATTTGTATCTGTTGGCATTTCGTCTATTTTCAGTGAATATACAAAGAATTCAGTTAGAAAGTAACAAAAAGTATAGCTTTACATTAATTTCATTCGATGCTTTAGGTTAACTATGTAAATAGTTTTGTTATTTTCGAACTTTCTTAATTACTAATGGGCTCACGCTTTTTAGGAAAACATTAAATCTTTTAGGAAACCAGAAAACATCTTCGAAATTGTCAAAAATTTGGGGGAAAAAATCGGTTGTGATGAGTGATTCGTCGCTTAGTCTTTAATTTGATAGTGTTTTACTCGCGATGGCGGATTCAAAATGAAAAAAGTCCCTGACTTCCTGTAAGGTGTAATTTTATAGTTAAGTGTTGCTAAAAAGCTTAAGATCTTTCTAAGTGAATTGTATGAACTTCGTTTTGTTCCCACGCACTACAAGGTCAAATAAGACGTGACCCTAATCCGGAATATAGACGTGATGACAGTTTGCATGTTTACGGCCGCATACACTGTTCGACTGAAGAAATGGGTTGATTGAAATTCGCATTATACAGTGGGATGCCAAATTATTTGGGAGAGTGTAAAAACTGGATTTTTCTTAATTAAAGGAAAGAAATAAGTAATGACCAACCATTTTTTCCTATTATTTATTTATTGAACTGTTTTAATAAGAATAACCCCAAAGCATTTATGAAAGTATTATATTTAGTTTTCTTCCTTTTATCCTTACTAAAAAGATTCAACAAATAAATTATAAGAAAAAAATTATCTTTTTCTTTCTTTTAATTCTGAAAAATGAATTTTGTTACACTGTCCCTAATAATTTGGCAACCCACTGTATATCTACTATTTTTGGTATTGAGTGAGGCGGAGAGCTTATTTTTGATTTCTATTGAGTGTTCGTTGTTAGACAGTGCACTATGGGGCCTGTGAAAAATCTAGCTGGCCAAAATTCGAAAAATCTACTATCTCGGTTGTAATCCAAAAGTATATGGGTTTACTCTACATAGTCCACACATAGGATATTCTAATTAGATGAAGGATCTGGCTGTGCGACCGTCGAAAGTTGCAATATCCTGCCGATAGTTTTAATATTGCTGAAAACGTGTTGTACATAAAGTATAATAACTAAGCCAATACTAAAGCTAGACCTATATTTTTGGTCTCATATTAAAGAGAAAACTTTACACTATTAATGGAAGTGATAAGAACTCGACTAACCATTTTCTTATACCTAAAAATGCGATGGAAAAATAATAACTTTGTTTTAGCATTTTATTTTTTTAATGGATGAGGAAAAAAAGCTCCGAATGTCTCCTAGCGAAAACAAAAACCATCACATTATGTGAAGCATCTGCTTTAAAAGAAGGTGTGAGTGCTTTGCAACTTTTTGCCACAGCTTTAATAACAAGCAAAAATATGACATCACATAGCATTTATTAAATCATTTGAGTTAGTCTAAAGCCTTATTGGCTCAGTATGAACATTTTTTTAATCGGACAATTGCAAAGACTACCTTCAAATTTTGAAAATGCAATAATTTCGAACCAATTACAGATGTAATCATTAAATTACATCTGCTTATATATATTGTCTTGAACATAAGTCAAGCTTTAAATTAAAGCTATCGGACCATTATCACGCATACCTCTCATATAAATATAATTACAAAATACTGATATTTTATTTTTATTTTTTTATTATGTATTTTTAAAGTCTCACATGTATGACAGGTAGGCGTAACAACAATCCAATCGTCGTAATTTTTACCTTGATATTTTGATATACTATTAATTACCAGAATATGTAATTTCATCACTATATCTACAATGGGTTTCAAGTTATAGGGTTTCAAAAACTTCGCATATGTGAGAGGTGGGCGTGGTAATAATCCAATCTATCCCATTTTTGCAATGATATAGGGCGATATTAATGTTTATAAATAAGTACACAAAATTTCATGATCATATCCATAATATAAACCAAGTTATACCTTTTTCGCGGTTTCATTTGTATTGGAAGTAGGCGTGGTAACAGTCCGATCGTTATAATTTTTCACACAGTGATTGCTAATGACCCCATGAGTGAATGAGCCAAATTTCAGAATTTTGGCCAGCTAAAAACCGATTTGGCCCCATAGTGTAGTGTCATCTTTCATAGGCATATCAATTTGAGAAAGAGGTGGTGCATGTCAGTTTAGCTCTTCACCAGAATTTGTGAAAAACTGGTCTATGGTGGATTTATCACCGTTATGCGAGGGAGAATCAAACATGCGTTATTTATGTAACTTATTACACCGTAGTGAGGGTTAGTTCTGCGTTTTCTCTCTAACTGTTAATGATAAGGAAAAATGCGATTACAATTATCCGATTTATCTATCCGATCTGATGCATATCTACTCTGAATCAATTAGGTATACCGTCAGCTTTTATAGTCGTGTGGTCCACAATCAAAACTTCCTTTTCTGATTAAGTTCCGCAAATCATCTATTGAAGTTGTCGTCGCCCCTTGTCTCCCATACCTTCTCTTCCTGTTAATCGTACTTGTTTTTCACTCTATTGTATCATATTTAGCGACTTCTTTTTCGGAGAATAATCGCATAGAGTGAGAAACATACATCAATGTAAGCTCGTATCATCAAGTTGCAGAGAGGCTTGGCATAGAATTTGAGAGGTTCGTGGAGTATCTGAGTCTGCGGTGAGTCATATGTGATTGCAGTTTACCAAAGACGAGCTTTCTATGAACCTTGTTTCATAAGTTTTTCTTTGCATTAACTAAAATATAAAATTGATTGCAGCAATAATATTCGATGTTTGATTCTCTGACCAAAAGAACTTCTGGACTACTACAGGACACAACAATTTTGTATTAAAGTACAAACGCACCCTTAAATTTTTCCCTTGATCTGGCAATGTCAAAATGTCATTCAAGGTTTACATTTTTATCATGGGGAAGTTCGCCAGTGAGAAAACGCTCGGTGCGTTGAAGAACTGAAGCCTCGTGGTCATTTGAAGACCCGAAATTTCTCCAATTGGGCTCTGCAAAAGTTTGAAGAAAATCCTGAATTTCATTAAAAAATCATCTTCAGCGATAAGGCTCATTTTTGACTTAATGACTTTGTCAATAAGCAAAATATGCGTTATTGGACAGCAACAAATCTACATATGCTTCATGTGACTACATTGGAAAATGAGAGAATGGTTTTCATGCCGGAGGTGTGATTGGACCGGATTTTTTTGCCGATTAAAATGATCACTATGTTACGGTCAATAGAGTTTGTTATCGGGCCATGTTGGAAGACTATTTTTGGCCAGAATTGGATGGACTTGACATCAGTGATATGTGGTTCCGGCAAGATGGAGCACATGTCACACAGCTGGTCAAACAATTGATCTATTGATGGAGAAAGTGGTGGAAAATGGAATGGAAATGAAAATCATATAAGCGATAACGAATTCCATACTTGTAGTAACTTGGAATACATTTCAGTTCGATATCTCAATTATTCTGTGTTTTGTTGAAATACAAAATTTGTGTGTCCCTATTGAAAACCCCTTTAGAAAGGTGCCTTCTATTAATCGCAACTTGATTAATTTCGTGAGTTTTGTTCAAACGATAGCCAGATTATCTTGTGAATAATGAAATGCTTGAAGATAGCGTCGCAGCGAATTTTAAATTTTTTAAAAATTTATTTGTACAAAGTCTCTTATACTAAGTTTCCACTGAGCCGTTGAGCGTAGCTTCGATAATTTCCATGGCTTCGGCAAATGATATTACGATACTAATGACACAAAACAGCTGATCGTAAATCGATCAGCTGTTTCGAGCGTAAATCCAAATGTCAATAAAAACATTACTGAGGGATGTCCACACTGGGAGCGTTCCCCGGGTGCAAATCAGAAAAGCTGATTTCGAAGTGGTTAATCAAAAACCAGTTTGCGTCTTAGAAACGTCATGATGCATTGGTTGTAAAATTTTTAAAAATCATTAAATTCTAGTTTGTGAAATGTTTTAATTTCCTTCTAAAAATATATTTATATAATTTTTGGATGATTTCGAACTTGTGTCGAGTTTGTCAACTGTCAAAGTTTTGAGAAATCATGCTGATCTGAAAAATCAGAAAAATAATATGATTACAAAAATGGCGTCCGCTTTGCTAATCAGAAGCACTCAGCGACGCGTTTCTAACACACTTTGAAAGCAGCTTTTCCGATTTTGCTTCCGGGAAACACGCCCACTGTTTGCTATAGAATGGTTTATCATTTAAAGATAGCTGTTTAAGTATACAATAATAAATTGCATAATACTCGCATATGTAAGATATTTGAATGGCCATCCGCCTTGCGAAAGTATTGATTCATCCTTCTAACATGACGTTGTGGTTGAGCCCAACGACCCCTAAAAACGAATGTGTTATGGTGTCTCAGTTGAAACTTCATTTTTTGATCAGAGCTTCCACAAAGTGTACACGTCTGTGACGAAACCTTAAATTGAAAAGACGTGCGTAAAGAGATGATGATTCAAGATAAATTCTGACTGACATTTCCATCATTTAAAGGTTTTACTGTGGCAATGCTGAGATTTTAAGGTCACATGTGTGTATGTATGTATAATGGATTGGAATCAGTCGAACTATAGTAAGTATAAGTATTTTTCTATTTAGCTATGCGGTTAAATGTCATGTTTTACGAAGTAGAGCTGGATACCTAGAATACTTTAATGTTTAAAGTTCAATATTTATGCTGTTGCGCTGTTGACATTGAATTTTTAAACATGTGTATGTATAATTATTAGCCCAAGAAAAGAAATGTCAGTTATTTTGGCATAGGGTGTAGTACGTATATAAAACCAAGAGAAACAATCAAGGAAAGAAAGAGAAGCAAATTGGTAAATGTTACAAAAAGAAAACATCAACAAATGCTCCTTTTGCAAAACATAAGAATATTTGCCCTTTTAGGTTATTTGTCTTTGTTTTTATTTTCGTTTCGTTTTTCGGTATTTTGTTTGAGAAATTCACAGAAGTTACTTTGACTTTTGGCCTTTTTTTGGCGGAAGATGCCAATAAAGCGGTGGATATTTGTGTTATTTCTTGTATGTATGTATGTACACATGTATACTTTCTTAACTCGATTCCTAGTATCAAATGCTGCCGATGCTGATGTTTTGATATTCTTCTACAAATCATTACGTAGGCTTTTTTTTGTAAGTACATTTTAATTAGCATAAAATTAGTATTTAAAATTTGACTTTTACCTTTCCACATAACCAATTATGGGATTTCTTTTGTTTTTCTTTTATTTTCCAGTTCAGGATAAATGATTCTCTGAGTTTTCTCTACATTTTGTTCTCAGGCATTAGAAGCGGAATCCATAGTCTTCTAGGTCAAATTTTTAATGGATAGCCAAACAGAGCTTCCAGGAAAACTTTCCAAGAAAATATCTGGAAAACTAGAAGTAATAGAGAAAAACAGCTGATGCATTTTAATCAGTCTACCACAATTGCATACGGTAGCTTAGCTTTATTCAAATAAGATTTAAAATTTGTTTTTATTTGTTAAGTTGAAAAATTACGCGCAGTGTTAATAAACCAATTGAATATTCAAATATAAAAGAGTTTATGAAGTATTGAAAGAATTATATATATAGTATATTTTTCGCAAGAATGCGTTTTTTGTAAAATAAGTTAATTATAAATGACTTCATCAATTCGAGCTATTTTGGGGAAGCTATCGGCAATAAGGCTTCAAAATCAAGGGCCACCCCTGCAAATTGGAGACGTCTGGTCACCCTACTCATAGCACACTGTCTTCATATCACCGAAATTGAGTTTTTTGCATACCAGTGTTACAAAGTATGAACTGTTATTTTTAACTTTCATATTTTGTTTATTTTTTATAAATATTTTATCGCTTTTCAAATTAATACTATGAAAACTCTATGGGTTAGAAGTTATTATAGGTGTGTTCGAAAAACATGAAATTGCCTTCTCCTATGTCAAGTCAACATTTTGGCCCCTACCCTCCATTTTGAGTGGAGTTTAATTAATTTTTTTTTTATAAATATTTTTACAGTGGCGGATATAGAAATCTTTGGTGCACTGCTATTCGAAAATTTCTTAAATAATTTTGAACTTCCCATATGAATCTCGACTTACCTAGGGGCCTTAAAATCGACCAAATTTTTTTTTCCAAATAACACGATTCTATAAAATTTTGGTTTTTTTTCAAACCAAAGTAGTTATACGGAATTTTTAACGCTGAATGAAGGTTTGAGTTTTTCTATCACCTATCAAATCGAAAGCAATGTTTTTCAAGAATTCGATAAATCATTTACCTTTTAAATCGTTTTTCCATATCCGGTTTTTTCGCTCCCAGACTCGAATGGTTCTTGCGACACCTTTTTTCAAAAACATGAATGAAAAGCTCACTAAAACATCTTTAAAACTAGAACTCCTATACTAAATGACTACCCTAGAGAACTTGGAGTTACTTGTTTTTGGTCCGTCCTTAAATTATTTTTATAATTTGATCTTACATTTCGACAATTTCTTTGAAAATAGATTAAAAAAAAAAGTTTGCTATCTTCCAGAGGAAATATTTCCAAAAATCAATAAAAATTTTTTAGCTGCAGGGCTATATGAAAGTAATTATATAGTATAAAAATGGGCAGACTTTAAACTCGTGTAAAATATAAATTAGACTTAATATTTCAAAATGCTAAAGCGCTTTTTTTGTTATGTTATACTGTGTAATGTGCCCAATTTGTTGCAGAGTGTTGTCCAATTGCTTGCACTAAATATCTGAGAGTTTGACTACATTCAGAAGCGTATAATGTTGGGGACTTTGGATTTACAGTCCCATGTATGCTTAGAACCTTATATAATATTTTATGAGGTACACTTCGACTATAATAAATTTAAAATTACATCTGGTTTTTTATTTATTTTTAGGTCTGGTTTTATGAAATGGTTTTAGTCTAATGTTAGGTCAGAACTTTGATCTGCTTTGGTTCGACTTTTGGGATGAGTTTTGGACTGTGTTTTTTGTTGTTTTTGGTTTGCATAATGTAGCTTACTGCAGTTCTAAAACATTTGAAATAAATCATTAAAGAAAATCATTTTCTACATTGCTTCTCTATAATTTAGTAAAATTAGTCTCATTTCTATATTTATTCAAAACATGCACGAAAAAGATTTCCAAATTTATTTTTATATATTAAAATGAAATTATTTTATACTAAAAAGTTAGATCGATTTAAAAGCTAAAATAAACAAACAAAACGCCATCATCCCATGATGCCATGATGATGAAAATTTATTAATGAAACGTACCGACCGGAACTGATAAGTTCAAATGTCAACTGCTTCACACTGACGCCACAGTCCGTACAAACGCAAGAAGATAACAGCCCCAACTAAACAATCAACAGGTAAAACGCGACATAAAAGGAAATATCAAAACTAAAAGCAGAGATAGTCCCAAAACGAAAGCTAAATATGTGTGCACACACATATATATACTTATATGCTTACATGTGTGTGTGTGTAGGCGTTACGGTTGTCTAGCAAAAATCCGAGGGTTGATGTCACCACCCGATCGGCATCCCGCAATTTGCTGCTATTGCTGCACTCACTCAAACCATCATCATCACCATCGTCAACCAACATAATCATCATCATCATCATCGTCAACAGTTGACGTTGTCGTCATAATTTTACGAGAGTTGGTTTATTTGTAGTCGGCTTTGGTTCTCCTACCGGTGGCGATGGTTCGGCAGCGTTTTCAGTTAGAAGACTCTCACACAGTGTTCACTGCACACCCTTGCGCTCCTTCGCTCGCACATCAGCACTCTCGCTTTTGTTTTTACCCACAGTTTTTCTGTTTTTGTTATTCTGTGTTGTTGCTGTTGATGCGGCGGCAGCATTTTGTGGCTCATATGAAAGTTTCTTCTCCCACACAACAACTACAGAGGGAGAACGTCGCTTTTGTTGTCCTACCCGCGAGCGCGTTTTCCCACAATTTCCGTGAAAATTTTCATCGTTTCGTTTCTTATCGTTTGTGCTGTTCGCTTTCGTTTTAGCTTCCACGCTTTTTTTTGCCTTCCGCACATTATCCACAATTCACAATTTCATTTTCAGCTTTTCATTTTCACTTTTACCGGCTGCTAGTAGCGGCTCGGCGGCTCGACAGCTCGTCTCGGCAGCGTTTTTGTTGGCATTTTTTAAAATTTATATTTTGTTTCGTATAACGGTTACGGAAGTGTCTACGAGCTCCGCATTTTAGCGGCAAGTGAAAAAAAAAACGTTTTTCTTGGCTTTTCTCCGCTTATTTGTTTGTTTCTTTGTTTGTTGGTTTGTCAAATTGAAAGTGCAAATATTTTTAATGTTTATCTACACATAAATAGATAAATTAGAACAACAAAACAACGGCGCCGTCCTTCGCAGACAAAAATTTGTCAATTTAAATAAATCGCGTCAATGAAATCGAATCGCGCCGGCGACAAACTTTGCCAAAAAAAGTGCGCTTTAATCTGCCGACGGTCTCTTTGAATTTTTAGAAAATTTTACAGTCAATTTTATAACAAAAGAAACTCATCTATTTACTTAATTAAATCCGTGTGTTAATATTTAAGTGTATACGATCAAATAGCCAGCATATGGGAAAAGTTTAGCTTTCTTTGTGTTAAATGTGTCCTTAGTGTGAAGTTTTTGAAACTAATAAAAATTAAAAAAAAAAAAAACAAAAATATATATTACATATTTAAATAGTTATAAATCTTTACAAATATCAAAATATATTCGTATAAAATCATTTTAATTAAAATAGTGTTAATGAAATTATTGAATTTTAAAATACAATAACTACTACATAAAATATAAAACTGACACACGAAAAGGTAATAAGTGTTCAAGTGTTATAAAAATATAAAAAAAAAAGATATTCAAAAAATATACAGCGCATACGTTTAATAAAATATAATATTCATTTCCATTCATTTTCTCCTTTTGGGAATAAATTTCAAGCCCCCGCAGTAAAACTGACACAAGCCGAAAATATTAAATTCTTGTAAAGTTTACACTTGACACCAATTCTGGGGTTAATTGAAGTCAAACCAGTGAAATTCCAGCAGAGCAAATTCGTTTGTTTTACTTTACAAAATTGCTGCGAAATTTGAGATTATTGGCCAGGCGTTCGATTTCTTAAAGTTCTAGCTTTAAAACTTACGCTCAAAATTGTGCCTACTATCACTTTAACTCTTTGATGCCCGAATTTTAGTAGGAGTTGATAGAAACCATTTGTTTTGAAATTTCATGCTTCTTTATTGATTTTTTTGTCCGTTAAAAAAATTAAGCTATGGAGCTGTATACCACCACTGCAAAACCCTTTTGCTTCAATTTTTTGATTTTCACATTCTCTTATCCTTTATATATACATATTTGATAAAAAAAATTTCATTATTTTTCAATTTCAAGATTTTACAAAAAAAATTTTGCACCTAGGTTTTTTGCTGGATTTCAAAGACAAAACATTAAAAAAATGGTATAAGCAAGAAATTTGAAATGTTCGACAATCAGTTAAATTGGTTAAACACCCTTTTTATGCCACATAAAAGTGCAAGTTGCATATACGCAACATTGGGTATGAAAGAGTTAAGGTTAAACTATTGAATATAGAATAAAAAACCAAACCAGTTGTCGCCTCTTGGAAGTATAATTTCAAAGTGAATAAAGTATTTTCAACAAATCAAAAGTACTACAATAAAATTGATTAAAAAATATATACCATATAAAATATTTAGCAAGTTGAAATTGATTGTAGTTGTTCTTCAACACGCCTCTTTAATTGGATTAATTTCATGATAGGATACCCATATGGTTCGTGCAAAGGGATGTTTGCTCTTAGCCAGTGGTTTTGTTAAAACATCAGTGGGCATCTCGCTTGTAGGTAAATATTTTGTTTTAATAATTTTATTTTCGACAGCATCTCCACCGTATAAAGTGGTATCTGTAGTGAATATGTTTGGTTCTATAATAATGTCCACCATATTTAGCCATATGCTGCATTCGCGCTGCGAATCTGAATATATTTCTATAGGAGAATTCATCAATTTATATCCGAGCTCTTCTAATAAATAACTTAAATAACACGCCTCCTTAGCTGCTTCAGTCAGCGCCATATATTCAGCTTCAGCACTCGATGTAGCTACTACGCGTTGTTTCTTTGATTCCCAAGATATAGCGGCACCTGAGAATAAAAAACAAAAAACAGTCTGAGATTTTCGATCATTAGTATCCTGCGCCCAGTTTGCGTCTACATACCAACAAGTGGTAAACCAGTTTTACGAAACATTAATACGTAATTTTTGGTTGTTTTTAAATACTTAATACGGATCCTAATTAAACTGAGATAACATATTGACACTACAACTCATGTCAGGTCGACTAAAAACTGCTAAATGTAGTAACACTCAATAAACTCTTGATATTCCCTTCTCCAGGAATTGTTGGTTCTTTCTCCAAATTAATTTAGATTGCATGGGTATTTGACTTACTTTCGCTTTATTATACCATTTCGCTTTATCTGCACTATTAGACGCAGCTTGCCGAGGTGTATAGTATATTCAAACCGCTTGCCGAAAAGTTTATCGGCGAAGAAAATATTCACTTTTGAAAATCGAAATGGCCTGGCTAGCCCACATTGCCCATCGGAGGGTTAAGATAAAAAATGTATTGGTCATAGTTAGATTGTTTTAGCCCAAAAACTTATAAAAACCTCATGTATTTCTCAAAACCATTGACGACCAGCTTATTTCAATCCCTATATAGCCTTTTTCAGCTTCAATACTTTTTCTTTCGCCGTTTCTTTAATAAAACCATCTGGTTGTTCCATGAATATATCTTCTTTAAAAATGCTGTTGAAACATCTAATTGTCATAATTGTAAATCATGTTCAACTGTTAATGCATATACTAGATCAAAAGAACTTTGTCCAACAACAGGTGCAAACGTATCAAAGTAATCAATGCCATATTCCTGTGAATATCCTTTGACATCTAATCTAGCTAATTTTAATTATCCATTTACAACCAAACGTTGATCTTCCGTCCGGTAAATCTACCAGCTCCTAGTATTTTTCCTGACCACATTTCTTATGTACGCTACCGTGTTTTTTAACTCTGCCCAAAAAAATTCGGGTAATTTCGTTTCTATTATGAAGAATTTTGATTCTCTACTAATGTCCTATGTATCCTTTCTGCTACTCCATTCTGTTGTGGAGTGTATTCAACTGTAAGCTGGCGCTTAATGCTATATGATTTTAAAAAACTATTAAATTCATAATTTGTTAGTTCAGCTGCATTACCTGAATGGACTGACTCATCTTCCTGCCTGTTTCCAATTCTACCTCATTTTTAAAATCTTTGAAAACTTCTCTAAGTATATATTTCTGCCTAATGACTCAGTTTTCATAGGGCCGCACAAATCGGTGTGAACTTCCTAGAACTTCGTTAGATGTTTTATCTGTGTTGTGTGTTTCCTGACTTTGCTTTCCTTGCAAATAGTTAATAAAATTCCAAGGTTATATTTGTGAATATTAGCAACCCATAAACCATATTTTACCTTTTTAATTTTTGAAGATGTGATGAGTTTAAATGACCAAAATTGTACCAATTCTTTTAACATCTAAAGTTTTTGCATTGGCTAAGTAAACCTTTCCGGAGTGACATTCACTAAACTCAATAAAGTATGATTGCATACAATTCATGTGTGGTATTACACCACTATCTACGCTCCAAACATTAGCTAAAATTGGCAATCAGGATGGAATTCAACTTTTGATGTGTTATAGAGCCTGTTGGGATATGGTGGGAGGCTCCCACTGGGAGCATCTAAAATCTGAGCTTCCTTAATTGTTTGAAGTTTCACAAATGATCTTAGTAGTTCAAGCCACACAACAACGTGAACGTAATAAAAAGGGCATTTTCGGTACTAAAATTGATATTAGCTCAGCAAAGATATTATTTAAAGAAACAAATCGTTAAGAGATATCCTTTTTGTTAATCTAAATATAAATCTTATTAAATGTTTAATAAAACCCCAAAGTATCAAATTTAAGAAAAATCTCACATCAGAAAAGTCGTTCAGACGGCATTTGATTTTTCATCTGGCAACTTTTATTTCCATTTTTTGAGATCATTTACTTTTCACACACTGGGTCTGTTCCCGTACTACTACGTGTTTACCAGACTTTACCCAAAAAGTATAGGAACAGATCTACTTTTTACAAATAACAAATGTCATCATGTTTGGCAGATACCAAAAAAAATTCTAAATATTGTAATAGATAGAAACACATAGTTGCATTGCGAAAAATCATAGCCAAAAAACGTTTTTCGTTGAAAATCGGCTGAAAAACAGATGTTCTTTTGACACTTGTTCTATAACGAAAATTTAATTTTCAAGGCATTTTCAGCCAAAATCGATTTTGGGCACCAAAATTAAATTTTCAGCCGCCGTGTGAACATACTATAACTAAATGTATTGATGCATGTTAATAAGTAAAACAATTATCTGAAAAACCTTTCCTTTTGCTTCATTTTTATTTGAGGTTGAACCGAAATACACTTTTATTTTTTGCTTGAACCTGAAGACGAACCCAAATTTTTCCGGTTCGAAACCCTATTAAAATCTCAATGGCGCAAAAATATAGGAAAAAAAGAAAAGTTCTATATAAAATCATACATACTAGTAGAAAATTGGTATGCTACTACGTTTTTTAGAACTACACATACTGAAAAAGCGATTGAACTTAGAATAAGCGAGATAGCATGTTATGAAAACATACATTTTCATATTTTAAAAGCCAACTAGATGAATGGCGTTGGCATGAATGCTTGTATGTATTTTATATAATTCACATTTTTTTTGTACATACATTAGCTGTTGAAAAACAGGGTAATACAAATAAAAAATTTTGTAAGAATATTATTCTTTCAGTTTAAAACAAAAGTAGTAATTTTGTAAATACAAATCGTACAAATTTTCAGTTACCAACTCTTAGGCAAGCCCGGCTTTTGGGCTTATTTAGACGTATCGCCAGTGGATGTGGTGTATTTGTAGTAAACTTAAGCAAAATATGCAACCTTATTTATGCATTATATTGAGAACGCCTGCTGTAGTAAATTTGTGAGCAAGGAGCGAAACCAGAATCTTTGTTCATATTTTATTCAATTGTTTTTGTGATCAGCTGAGCAAAATGTACACATGGAGTGTTGCCATATCAAAAAATAAAAATTTGACTGTTGAAAATCTTCAAGACGTATCAGAAACAAAATGATACTAGTCGGTAAGGCCCCAGTAACTGAGGTTTTTTTCGCGGAAGAAATCTCTTTATGAAAAAAAAACAAATATCAAAAGAGAACCAAACTACTCGTTGGTGTTTGTTTTGTTATTTGTGTATGCAGATAATTCGTTAGATAATTCTGAGAGATGCCGTTACTTATGTCTTCTCTCATTTATTATTTACTCCCGCTTAAGCAATGATTTTTTCAACGATGAATGCAATGCCTTGTTCAATTAGCGAATTTTAAAAAACTTCCGACTCTAATATTTTAGAATTGGCTTAACCGATTTTAAATCTGATAATTTTTGGCTAACCTACTCGTCAAGCTCTTTAAATTGATATATATGATATCGTAGCACTTCTGGAATAAAATTGTAGTTACACTAATAAATATATAGATGGCAGCATCGCTTTTTTGTGTCAGCTGTTTGGCAAATACACAAATACTATACAAAATGTGCAATAGGATTTTGCCGTTGTATTTTTGATATTTGTAGTATTTGAATCTAGTATGTATCTTGTTTTTGTCACCTTATCAAATTTACTACAAATATCAAATTTGTCAAAAATAACACAATGCAAGACTATTTACTACAGATCGTGTATACTAATAATATATTTGTCATCTGATTGAAAGTGTATTCACCTAAATTTCAAATTTCTCTAGCAACAATTAATTCAGTATACGCAATTTGATTGCACTTTTCTTATACAAACCTTGCAATCTTTTGCTTGGTGTCCTGTTCGTCCACATTTAAAACATTCATAAAGAAAAAAGTTGTTCGACATATCTTGTTCATTCTTATTACCACCACTTTTTCCTTTCTTGTTATACTTATTTACTTTAAGTGCGTTATCCTTGTCATCTCGTTCATAATCGATTTTGTCTCCAATTTCCAGGAGTCTGGATTTGAAAGTTCTCAGCTTGGCAAACTCACTAGCAGTTTCAAAAGCAGCCCTTACTGCTTTCTATTTGCTTGATAGGGTTAAATAACTGTTAATAAATCTTTATCCAAATCCGTATTCATTTAATTTAAAGAGGTAATGGAATAATTAAATTCTTACTATTACCGTTTCGGTGCTTTCTGTTTTTAGGTTTAATAACATATGAAATACTTCCGTTTTACGCTTTGTGGACTTCCGGTCGTATGTGCAGTTTTGAAATTTTTAACCATTCTCACAATGTTTGACAGATGATCATTTCTGCTTATCCTCATCGTCATATTCCTGTTGAATCCTTTTCTCTGATCGTTTCGCAATTTTCCGATTTATCGGTACGCAATTTTCAATTAAATATCTAGAAAACTTAGATGCAAGACAAAAAGTTATATTCAGTTTCGATGCAAAATTATCTTAATTTATTTCCGACTTGCAAAAAAATTCTACAGTTTAACCCTTCGCTCTGAAAAGTTACACGAGAGGGCGCGCCGCGGCAATATAGCCGCAAGGTAAACAATTTGCGGCAAATTTGGCGCGGCGCACAGTGGTTTGACTCCATACAAAGTGAGGAAAAAAATATAAGAAATTATCTCAGCATAACGATTTTTGGCATGAGTCACTCTTAGGTCATGAAAAAGAAAAGTTATGAAAATGGGAGTGATCGGTCAACTGCCACGCCCACTTACCATACAATAGTAAAACTGAAAAAGCTCTAAAATTCCGTTACAGTCAAAATACTGAGATAAATATCATAAAAAATGGTTTTAACTGTTTCAGCATTTCATTTTAGTTCATATTTTTTTATTTTTGAGAAAACAAATTTCTATCTTAAAAGTGCACTGATACCACAAATACTCACATTTTCATACAGTTTTTACCCGATATGCATTTAGCCAATTTTTGTTTTGTTATTTAGCTAAGAAATTATATTTTACATTTTTAAATATTAAAATATTTAGCACTCCTTTGCAAGATAGACCTCGTCCACCAAACTTAAGGAATTATCTTGAAATTTAAGTTTCTAAAAACCAAATTTTTTTCCAAAAAAAATTTTTTCTCGTTTTTTTTTTTATTTATCAAATACATTTTTCATATATAACACACCCATATAAAAAAATAGTTTTAAGATTATAACTATAGTTAAACAAAAAAAAGCTTCCGAAAAACGCTTCAAAATGCATGTTAGCACTTTCTGTTAAACATTCATCAACTTCGACAGCTTACCCACAATTATTTTGTGAACTAAGGAGTGAGATCGAAAAAATCTTAACATATATAAAATTCAATAATTTTTAAACGGTTGATCTTAGAGTTTTGATATTTTTTTTTATTTAATTGATAATATTTTCAAGTTACAGAAAAATATAGCTTTTATAGTTCTAACCACTATTTATGAACTCGTGGACCTTTTTTGGTAAGCCTTCCATTAGAGATTTGATTGTTGTTTCAGATACCTTTTTGGAACAGTTTGCCCATCTCCTTTTAAAATCTTCGACTTCGATATTTTGGGACACCTTTTTTGTGCTCTTTAAGTTTCTTTTCACAAGAGCCCAATATCTCTCCATTGGTCTTTGCTCCGGACAAGTTGGAGGATTGGCCTCACTTGGTACAAAACTCTGTTATAACTTTGGTACCACTCCACATAAATAAATAAATAAATAAAGGAAGAAGTCTTTTTTTCGAACATTCTTTGATATATATTTCGGTATTTATAGAGCCCACTGTAACAAATTACTTGCTTCTTTTGCCGCAACTGCATATAGCTTGCCATACCAGGAATTTTTTAGGAAATTTTGTCTGCTTTTGGATTCTAAATTGTTCATCGACATTTCCTCGAGCATCAGCAACATAAAAATTTTGACCCGGAAGCTGCGTGAAATCTGCCAGTTCATACGATTCGTCGTCCATGAATATGAATATTTTTGTATGAAATTCGATTTTAGTTTCCGAGCCCTACGTTTGGCGTCTAAATTTTTTGCAGCATTCCTGTCTGGAACTTTTTGGACTTTGTATGTTTTCAAACCTGCATTGGCTTTAACTTTTCGCACCAAATAATCAAAGCACTGGGCTAACCGGGCAGCTTTTCTACCAGATGTGTTTGGAGATCTTTTCCATATGCTTTCTATTTTCTTGGTTTTCCCAATATCATGTGGTCCTTGTTTTCTTCCCGAACCAGATTTCCTATCGATGGTCAAATTCTCCTGAAACTGTTTAATAACATTGAAAACAGTTTGACGGCAGACCTTTAATTCTTTGGCCAATTTTTTGTAGGACCAATTTGGATTTTTTTGAAAATTTTAAATTTTTTTTCTTCACTCGTTTTGATCAAACTCACAATAAATCAACATGTTTGTCTTTAAAAATAACAACTGACATATTTTTCAAAGATAACTATTTAGATCAAAGGAATTTTTAAATTTACACCAAAAAAATTATTAGGTAAAACGTGTGTTAAGATTTTTTCAATCTCACTCCTTAATCCCTCCAATTTTTTTTAATATGCTGATGAAATATTTATGAATAGAAATTAAGAAAAAAAATTTTAATTTCGACGCGTCAATAAAATTATTTTTTTTCCGCAGTCAAACCACTGTGCGGCGCGCCCTTCGAAGGGTTAATTCAGATGGCAAACGGTTTGGGTCTGGGCGCATAACCTATTGAATATAGAATAAAGTACCAAACCAGTTGTTGCCTCTTAGAAGTATAATTTCTGATTGAATAAAATATTTTCAATAAATCTAAAGTACTACAATAAAATCTGTGGTCACAAGGCATGTGCTTTTTTAATTTTACAGGAGAGCACTTCAAAGGTTCAAATGCTAAGAGTAATCAAGTTGAGTTGTGCTATTTCCCTTCCTTAATATTTCGTAAGCCGCTGAACCGATATTCATAAAATTTTGACGCAATATGAAATCGGATATGAAGATTCAAATTATGTTAATAACTCGAATTCGACAAAACTCGAGTTGTGTTGTTATGCCTTGTGACCACAGAAATTCATTGAACAAATATATAAAATATTTAACAAGTTGAAATTTATTGTATTGTATGGCCTTCAACAAAAATATTAGCAAAATTTTCAGAAGCTACAAAAGTTATAAGTTGATCTTAAATTGCTAGTATAATAATCGACAATGTTAGTATAAATTTATGTAAAAAAAAATAGTATGGGATGGTGCAATTTTTTTTTCTAAGGCCAGAAAAGTTGCCTACTATTCCATATATAAAATCGGACAATATTTTTTGTTTAATTTTCCAGTTCTAGTTAGGTTTTTTTTTTATAAAATCAAATCTCAAAAATAAATGATACTCATAATTTCTTATTTTTATGAATAAATAAGTCGAATTTCAAAAAGTTTTTATACTAAATTTTGTTTTATCTTTCTTGTAGTCCTGATAAATGGAAAAGTACAAAATTATTATGAATTCGAATTGCATAAATGTAAAATATAATCAATTTCCTACTTCCTAATGCTTTTTCAACTCCAACAAAAAACTGTAAATATTTTTTTTTAATAATTAAAATTATCGCAAATATCTGACTTTCAACTGGAGATGGAATCAAAACGAAACTACGCACAGAGTACTGAAGCTACGCAATGTGTGGCTCCAGTATTCACCTATCGACTGAATACATATAAAATACTGTTAACGTGACGGTCCTGCCTTCTACTTCTAGAGGGTTAAAGGGGTCATGAATTTGTTACATTTGGGCTCAAGAGATATTCAGCATGACATAAGACCAACTAATATTTTGTCACTGAATGTACATAACTATGAAAATAGAAGGAAGTTAGTTTTATTTTTGGTTACTAATTATTCTCGAATGTAAATGGAATTTTAAGTAAATGCGGTTAAAATTAACATCTCATTAAAAATTAATTATGATGTGATGGAAAATTGTATGTGTGTTTAAATACAATACACACGAATGTATCTATTTCTGAACTCATAAAAAAAAAAATAGTTTCATAAAATAAAAAACTTGAACGTGTAGAAAAAAATGTCAAGATATTTCGTGGTTATAAAAATAAAATAGGATTTTATTAAATGCGGTTGCGTTAATAACAATTAAATAAAATTGTATACGTAATTTGTTTTAGAATAAGTTAAGCTTAAAGTTGAAATTTGTGTCCATTGGAAAATCCTTCAATATTTTATTTTTGCCAAGAACTAGTCAAATTAATTATAAATAATCACTTTAAACTATTCTTTTTTTTTGCAAATATTAACCTTTCTAATCTTTCCTTTTTCTTTGTCATTACAGATAAACGTCATTAATCAATCAATCAATAATTTTTATTGAACACTAATTACATTTAAGGTTACAACAAGCCACCTTCTCTTCAAGACTGATTTTGTGATTTAGTGTAAAATTTATTAAAAAAGAAAAGAAAATATTGAAATTATAATTAAACAAATACACAACATATGCAAGTGAAAATTGCATTAAAATATTGAAAAAAAAAGTTTGTGTTCAATTAAAGTTCAAGGTCATATTCCGAATCCGAGTTTATCAATCAAATGGAGTGCAAATTTGCCAAATCAACATTTTTTTTTGTTTTTGCCTTTGGTTTTGATTTTTTTCATTTAATTTTTTTGTTCTTTTCCTTGTTTGTGTTCAATTGTACGCGTGAAAATGTTGTTAGCAATGCGTCGTGAAAGTGAACATCAACATCATACAACAACTCCAGCAGCAGCCGCAACAGCAACAACAACGAATGGCCCTAGTATTACGTCCAATCCAAGCTCTACATATCAATTGGCACCCAGCTTAAGCTTATCATCTGGAAATCCAACAGCAACATCAATTGGAACATTGCAGCAAGATTCGTTAAATACACCGACCACACCCCTGTTGAATTTAAGACGCAGCCCTTTACAATTTCCACCTCCCCCTCCACCACCAATTCCTGTACAGGCGGCAGGGCCGCAATTCGGATTTTATACCCCTAATACTGGCACAACAACGTATTTACATCATTATCCACATCCGCCGCCACCACTGCCCCCGTCATTAACGACAACAGCAACTGGCAGCTCTTTTTCAACTTCCACAACTGGCAGTGGTAGTTTTATAGGAGGTGGTTCGTCATCTCTGCGTTCAGCATCTGTGCCATCGGTTGAATTAGACGAATACGTTGATATTTTACAAGTGCAACAACTTTTATTGGATTCATCAGCTTCAGCGGCGAATCAGCAAAGCGGTTCTTCCGCTGGTAATTTTGGCAGTAATTCCATTCCCCCCACAGCTTTATCACAACAAAGTTTACCTAAACCAAGACCAAGATTGAATTTACAAAAAGCCTCAGAGTACGCAGCACAAGTACAAGGTAAGCAGACTAACATATACATATCTATACACATTAGGGTGGGCCGATTTCTCATTATTTTTCAAATTTCGAAATGCCTGTAGGAAAAAAAGTTGTATACTGGTTTTCAAGTTTAAGAAAAATTGTCATTATTTTTTTTTTTTTTTAACAAAATTTACGCTTCCCGCCATGAATAAAACAAAAAAGTCAATAAATTAGGATTTTCGTGTTGAAAAATGTTTTGCAATGGTTTCTTATTCAAGCATGAAACATATTTTTCAATTGGTAATATACTTAGACTTAGGCCCTTCAAACTTGGCCTAATTTTTTCTCATAAAAGTAACAGCTCTTCGTTTAACTTGTTGGATAATTATCACACAAAATAACCCAGAACTCACCAAGAGAAGGCGAGTATCACCGGGTTCCGTCTCCGTCTACTCACCCACACAGCCACTGACTCACTCCTTCATACGGGAATTTATAAATTTTATGTAATAAAATCTTCAAAATCCTCGTTGGAGAGGTCTTCTGTTAACGCAGGCTCTTTAACCGTACATTCTTGTCAGTTTATTAATTCTCACTTTAATATAAAATTTAAAGTGAGAATTTCAAATTTTCTAATAGAAATTTTTGGCTATCTATTTTCATTGGAACTTAATCTTGATTTAATTATTTTCTTGATGTGGATCGGTTATCATTGAAATCTATATATTTTCGAGATGATTACTGGATCAATTACCGCATTTAGTTTATTACTTAAATATCGGGAATGATGAATAACTTTCCAAAACTGCTGAGCCCAGGCTGTGCATAAAGGCGCAAGTTTGAAAAGGAACCAGACCCTAACATAGACTTTCAAAATGTACTCTGTAAAAATCTTAAGAGCGGTAGGTGGTTCCTGAACTCTAATATAAGCACGATTTGCTGTAGTGAACTATCTTGTGTGAGACATCTTTTGTGAGCTACTTCACCTCTTTCCTCTTCTGTGTTTGCTCGGTCCATCAAAAATATGTACATAATCTAATAGAGGGACCTTTCTAAACTTTTCATAAGAACATTATAAGAATTCTGCACATTTATATGTTGAAATATCAACTAGCTTTGTACTCGCTTCAATTTGGAAACAAGGTAGAATAATTTCGGGAGAGATGGAAAGGAGGGAGAGATGGAACCCTTGCGCTATCTCTTGAAGCTGCTAATCAACTATTACGAGTTTTGGTGTGCGAATGTCGATTCATACAGGCCAAAATATAAAGCGTGCTTTTATCAATCGCAAACTAGAAAATCGAATTTTTCGCGATCGCTTATACGAGTAAGAGCTGTGAAAGCCAAAACTTTTCTCGCATCGTTTCATGACAGTTTTTTCTATTTTTATTGAAAGTCAATAAAATTCCTCCTCAATTCTCTAGGAAGAAGAATCTTGTGTGGAGTGTTAACGTGTAAGAGGGAGAACGCAAGAACTTACTCTATTTTCGAAGCAAGTTTTATTGATTGCGGGAGAAACTCTACAAAAACGTTCCAAAGTGTTTTTCAAATTATTTTTCGGTTATTCTTAATGTTTTAATAATTGTACAAATTGTTCTCAATGCTTTTAAAAATTATTTTAATTGTCCTTAAAAATATTTTTGATTAATCCCTTATGGACCAAGACCCGAAGGCAATAAATAATTTCTTTTTTTCGATGAAATCTTAGTTATGGTTTCTTATAAATTATGAAGTTCAAAATTTTGTAAGGATCTACAACGATATTAGTTATAATTGATATCGCTTTGGGTCAGGCAAAAGCGAAAGCTAAGAAATTATAAGAATTAAACTTTAAGGTTAAAATAAATGATCTGATTTGCGGTGTTTAGGTCTTTTATATAAATTTCGAAGAATATTAACATTTTATGGGGGATAAAAGGCGTTCCATCTAAACCGTAAGATTCAATCTCTCCCCGAATCGTTAATTTTTTTTTGTAATTCAGAAAAATATGATAAAATAATAAAACACCGAAACCGTTTCGAATGCTTATAAACAATGGTTCCAACTAAAGTTTTGTATATTACATTAACTATCTTTGCAATCCCCTTTAAATTTGTGATGTTTTAAACAAAGGAGTTCCATCTCTCCCGGAATTACAATAATTTATTTTTTATACAATCGCTCGTTTTTTTTTCAAAGATTACTTGTGATTGGAAAGATGAGATTAACGCGAACCCCTTTTATATTTTGTCTCATAAAAATAAAAATATAATTCAATACTTTAAATGCATTAAATATCTCCCATATCAACCTTTGATTTAGGTTTTACCGTTTTTCCGCCATAATAATTTTTCTGAAACTGAAAATATGGACCAACAACACCCCCCATAAGGTGATTCCGACATCCACCCCTTTCCCAAAGTTTTTCAAAGGAAAATTCAATAAAACTTACAGAATTTCTAAATTAATTATGAAAAAACATAGAAACACATCAAATTATATAATACAATTTAAACTATTTCCAACCGCTATTAAATCGCTGTGTAAAAATCAATAAAACTTTGTACAGGTGCTATAAACGTGAAAAAATGTAGAATTTTAAAATTTTTTATCTTCTTAGGCTTGGCCAGAAGGTGGTAGTCGATTTTTCGACCACCGGCTGGACACCAGCGGTTTTTCCGCTCGTCTAATCCCAGCGAATAAACCACGGAATAAATGCGTTTATTATTTTTGTTGTAAGATATAATTCTAATACAAGTTGAAAATCAAAGGTATTGTTTTTGCCGAGTTTTTGTAATAGTCTTTCCGAGCGTTAGAATTTTATTTTTCGTTAAAATCACTTTACGCGACTGCAGAAAAAACAGGTCAAACACGAAATGTCCTAAACCAAAGTTAATCTAAGGTGTAAAATAACATATTTGCTGGGTTGCTTAGTTATATCCATTTTTCGACCACTGGCCGCAAATGAGTTAATATGGGCCGGGTTCGCCCATCTTCACTTTTTTTAAATTATTGCATTTAAAAACAAAAACCTAGTTTTTTATTTTTTTTATTTAAGTAATCGTTCATCAAAACTGTTTATCGCTTTTTGGCATTAAACATTTTTACGCAAAGTTATTGGTATTTAAAAACTGAAGCTCCATTAATTTTGAATTTGACGAAACATTAAATACCCAGGAACAGGAACAAAAATTAATGAAAAAATTGTTGCTCCGTCTTTAACAATGCATACGGCACTTCGGAGAGTTTTTCCATTCTAGAGATCCGGTTCACATATTTTACATCTCAAAATTTGTATTATATATGAATAAGGAACTATTACAAAACCTCTTTTGGTACGGGCACATTTAGTTTTGGATTTTCTTTATTTTAGGAGCCCGGTGGGGTGCTCAAATATTAGGAAAAAAGTTTTAAATCTCCTTATATTTTTAGACCATCAAAAAACTTTTAAAATTCAATAATTGACCCACCCTAATATATGTACATGTCTACAAAATATTTTTTTTGGGACCGCTGAAAGATATTACGGGTGTTGCTCTTAGGTATATATATATAGCGGCACTTAAAAATTATTGCAAAATTTAAAAGTTTTAAATAAGTTTCTTCCCAAACTATTACTTTTTGTTTAACCCATTAAAAGACTGTTTAAATCAATAGAGATAAGATAGCCTGCAAACGAATGAATCATATGGCTCAATTTGCGTTGCTTTGATTTTGTGGTTTGCGTTTAGATTAGATAAATAAAGGAGGTGGGTATGATGTATCCAGATAACTGCGGTCATCGGAATCTATTGTGATATTCCTCGAGAGCAATTGTTTATGAGAAAATTGATTACTTTTTTAGAGAACTATCTGTTATGTCGTGCGGTTGCGGGAAGTCATACCCTAAGTAATGAGGTCGGGTGTTCATTAAGTCTTCACAGTAATATAAGATTTGGTCTTCTGTTTCATCCTTATTGCTAGATATTTGCCCTATACTATGCACCCTACTATAAGTCCTATACTATAATTACGATGGATAAGTGTTTGTTGACCCTACAATGCTCTTGAAAAACGCTGCGACAATTTGAATTTGATTTGGCTTGTCGTTTACCATGTGCTTTCAGTAATGTAACGTATTACTATTCAGCAAATTTTTAAAATTTAGCTTAATTGAACTCCATTGTAAACCGGGGAATGAAACCGCAAGATGGATTTTTTCTAGCCATCCTAGACCGTATTCTGTTGTGGAAAACTACGAGGTTGATTAGAAGCTGTAGGTAGGTCCAAACTAGTTTTGAAGTAATTTCGAAAATGCCGCTCAGTGTTTTCATACTCGTTTAAGTAGAGCTAAAAAAACCTACATCTCAGATTGATTAATTCCCTGTTCCTATAAAGAAATTTTCTTGGCCCTTGTAACAACTCTTTCGTTTGCTTTGGAGCCATCTGTTTAGATCTGGGTGAAGTCACAATGTACTAGTTTTATTGTCATTTAGTAGTATTGATGAGTTCTATGAGTTGCATCTACACTCTTCCACTTTCCTTACTGCAGACAATATTAGTGAGGTAGCTAGATAATCGCAGGTTAATTATGTCAATTTTGTAACGATTAAAACACAAAAAAGGTATGTAATTTTAGTAAACTAAATGAAAAACAAACAAATATTTTCCAAAATACTTCTAATATGTATGGCAATAATTTAGTACCTACTCTAAATTACTTGCAGCGGAATCATCACCATCTTCGAGACGTATGCTCCTAGATTATACCAGTCCATATTTGTATGGTAATCACTATCACACATCGCCCAGCGAGGATCTAGTTGCCCTTTGGTTTGGCAGCAATGGATCAGCAGGTGAGTGTGACACAGCGATTAATTAATTAATCATAACTTTTATTCATAAATAAAAATAATTGGTTTAGTCAATTGCAATCTTGATTAATACACATACCATATGCAGATATGCAGTTATTGTATGAAAACCCGAAACCTGACGCCGTCTAGACACCAATAAAAAAGGCGCACATAAATATAAATTAAAAATTTTTTTCTAGTCATATGACAAAAAATATACAAACAAATAAACAAAACTGCATGATAAAAGTCCTCCTAAATATGAAATAAATTTGTAGAAGCAGGTTCTTGCAGAGATATCTAATACACTTTTGTATTTAGCTGCACTTTTATTTTATTTCTTCTAATTTAAATTTATAATTTAATGCAGCAAAACATACACAGGGACAACAAAAACGACAACGTCAACGGCATCGAGATTACTATGAATGTGCACAAAATAAGACGACGATTAATTAATAATTATGGTAACTCAAGTGTGAACATTTATCATTGCGAGCGCCAAAAACTGAAAGCTAAATTAATATTTGTTTGTATCAGCTAAGTACTTGTATTGAAGTATGAAATGCATTCGACCTATGCAGCAAGTGAGTGAGCTTTTCGGGCACGCAGGTATCCCTCTGTAATGCATAGGAAATACATGATTTTGTTCGAATTCCGCACGAGGGAACTCAGGCGGTAGCTTAGGTTCCCGTTTCAATCATCTGTAGGCGATCGGATGCTTTTGTTAAATTATAGGTTCAATCAAAACTATTTAACACGAAATTTGCATCTGGCACCTCATATATCATTTCTATTTAATTCGCGGTCTTGCACTAGGTTTTTCGCCTATGCATCAAGTTTTTGAGATATTTTCATTTGAAAATTTTGGGAAGTTCTAACCACTTTAAAAAAAATTCTAAATTCATAGTAACGTATTTCTTGTAGTTTATGAGATATTCTGATCCAAAGTCGAAAGATTTTTACTTTTCTAAGCTCTTTTCTTTAAATATATTAAAAATATAAAGGAAAATGAAATAAAGAAAAACTACATTAGTTACCTAGAAAAAGGTTAACAAACGAAAAAAAAATATTTTTTCGATTTTTATTTTTGTTATATATATAAATGTTTCTTAAAGGGCCACAACAAAGTTTTTCCATTCAGATCTTTCTTGTGCCAGTCTCTTGAATTGAATCCAGCTTAGATTCATGGCCTCCAGCAATCGTCTCCAGGTGTTTGCCGGTCTCCCCCTTCTGTGGCTTCCTTGGGAATTCCAATCAATGGCAGTCCTTGTTAGGGCGTCGTGCGGTCTTCGTAGTATATGGTCAATCCAGACCCAGTTTCTTCTCCAAATTTCAGTGAGAACTGGGTTTTGTTGAGTTCTGCTCCATAGATCAATATTTTAGATGGTGTTTGGGCAAATATTTTCAATATTTTACGAAGACATCGGTTTATGAAGACTTGTATTGCATGTACGTCAGCCGCTGATGTATTCCACGTTTCATAGACATCGAGCAAGGATGGTTTGACGTTAGAGTTGAATATTTTCAGCTTTGTACGTTGCGAGATCTGTGATGCATTCCAGATTGAATATAGTGAACAGAACAATGCAATTGCTTTTTTGAAGCGGCTTTTTAAGTCTTCACTCGAGCCGCCTGTCGACGAGATAACGCTGCCTAGATAACAGAAAGACTGTACTTCTTCCAGATCTATTCCATCAATCGAGAACTTTCTTGAGTTATGTGTGTTGATGCGCAATGATTTAGTCTTCGGGATGTTGATTGCCAGGCCAGCTTTCGCGGTTGATTCTTGCACCAGTTGTAGTTTCGATGCCATATCTGAGTAAGTATGTGACAGTATACAGATATCGTCCGCGTAGTCAAGGCGTTTTACATGATTAGATCCAAAACGATGTTAAAAAGCAGTGATGAAAGTACACACCCTTGTCGCAGGCCAGTCAGTACCTTTATCCTATCGCTCAGAAGTTGTTCGTGCATTATACAGCATCCTGAGTTAGTGTAGAGAGCTTCAACAAGTGTAATCAATTTGCAAGGAACTCCCTTGCATTCGAGAGCATTTCGGATAGCGTCATGGTGTACAGTGTCAAAAGCTTTCTGAAAATCAATAAATACAATGTATAGTGGTGTCCTTCACTCGACTGACTGTTCAACACTAACCCGGAAGCTATTTATGTGGTCTATGCACGAGCGGTTTGCTCTGAAACCGGCCTGTTCTTGTCTTAGCTCTGGTTGTAGTGCGGTAGACATTCTTATGTTTATTATGTGCGCAATGATCTTGTTGATGGTGCTTAGCAGTGTTATACCTCTCCAGTTCTGGCACTCTGTAAGGTTACCTTTTTTCGGGATTTTTACAATGATGCCATCTTTTAGTTCATCCGGAAGCTCGCCCGATTTCCAAAATTCTTCTATTATAGGATATATTAGGCACGCACTTGATTCTGGGTCTGCTTTTAGTAGTTCTGGCGTGATGTTGTCTTGTCCGGGGGCTTTATTGTTCCTCAAAGATTTTATGGCACCAACAATTTCAGTGATGTTTAGGCAATCTGTTGGTATGTCAACCCGTTCTTCGTGTGCTGTGCATAGACATATTTTTTCTGCGATACCGAATGGAGAACATGTCGGCATAGTACTGGGTCCATATGGCCAGTTGCTGTTCAGCCGTTATACAGCGTGTTATACCGTTTGAGTTATAGCGTTTGTAAAATTATTGGGCCAATAACATAGCCAGTTTTATCAAAAACTAAAGATATGAACTAAGTCATGACTAGAAAAATTATAATTTTGAATTAACACAGAAGGAAACGTTTTCAAAATAAAAATATAACATATAGCGCAAAAATTAATATTTTATTGGTAAAATAACTCAAATTAAAAAAAATTCATAAAAATTTACTTAAAATTAAGAATTACTTAAATAAAAATATAAAGTAAAAAAAATATTTCTTAATTAAACTTCAATGGATGGAGCATTTTTAATTAAGAAAAAAATTTGTAATCTTTATTTATACAAGTTTAGGTAGAAAATTGTAGTAAACATATCTATTATTATATATTATTATTATTTGAAAGAGGACGACTCGAAAGTCAGGTACTGCGACCTATAAGATCTATTGTACCAAAGCCCCAAGAAAGAAAGAAAGGCTGAGAGAAAGAAAGATAGATAAGTAACATACCCAAGCCGAGAATCGAACTCAGGTCTCCAGAGATAAGAGTCTGGCACTCTGCCACTAGACCATAGTGGCGATGGTAGGACCTACAGTTTAACGCCGATTCCGTACGGCTGTGTGGCAATTATCTAGGGGATTTCTGAAATTTTAATACTAAAATCATGAAAGTTGATAAACAATTTCTGAGAAATTTTGTTCGAGAAAACTCAATACATGTAAACTTTTTCACTAATACACGCACACATTTGCTACTTCTAGCCAATGAAAATTTCTTCGATTTTTAGAAGATAATACATATTTTCAACTTACAGCAGTTTACTTGCACGTACGTCTAAACGCGGGGTAGTTATAAATCAGATGATTTTCACCGTTGGTTTAATGTTGTAAAATGAAGTACAAAAGTACAACACAAAATTTTGTAAGGATTATTCAGGAAATGGATTACTTAGCAGATCACATAGAGACTTTTAAATTGAAAAAACGCGCTAAAAAACGCGTTGAGTGCCAAATCACTTTTTTCCGACTTTTAATTTTCAAAAAGCATTAAATTTAGCGGGAAAAGCGCTAAGTTGGCCACGCTACTTATTATTTTCATTTTTCTGTAAAGTTTAATATTCTTCTGGTTGTATTTATAATAAACAACAAGAAAAAAATAATCGATAATTGCTTTAAACTTTTTTTGAATTTATCTCGCCTTTCTTAAAGTGAGACTTATTTTTCGAAAACGTAAATGGGGAAATCTCTCAAAGTGCCCACTTTTGTTTGAAAAAAAAAAATTGATTCATTGAGGCATAGTTCTTTTACTGTGTATTATTATTTTCGGTGCTAAGAGAATGACATTTTATCCCACGTAAATTATAATTTTTGCCTGCTACACGATTAATTTCATGTTTCTACAGGTCTTAGTTGAGGACAAATTTTACCCTTGTAGGAAAATCGATCAGGCCTTAGAGCGAGTACAAGTAGCTTTTTCTCGAAAACACCTCTACATATGTTTTTTTTTAAATATTTTTTATTTTAAGCTCAAGCTCATCTCTAAACATCGAAGAAACGAAGGATGGATTCGCATGATCTTTGAAAAATCATTTTTATAGAAGAAGTTTCTATCGTGTAGAACCTTCTTCAGAGATGGATTTCATAGATTCGGTTATTGGTACACTATTTTACCTTGGCGCATTCTTTATCTAAAGGTTCATTGATAGATATTTTATTTCAACAGTCTTATAATAACCGTGGCTCAATGAGTAGCGCAAGAGCGATCGTGATTTTTGTAGTAAATAGTCCCGCATTTTCTGCGTGAGTATTGACACATTCGATTAATAAAATTTGAACAAATTTTGTTTCGATGGGAGTTTTAAAAGTTTAAAAAGATATGAAAAAAAATCTTCGTAAAATTGAGGAAAAACACTGTATATACCTAAATTTTACATCCCTCTGACATAAAATCGCAATTTCTCAACTGGGATTTTGTATCATTGATCAGAAAGACCGTATGACTTCTTACATTGTAAATTTTTGTTCCATCTGTAAAAACTGTTTAGTTCACAGATTTCTTCTTTAACGATATCACTCAACTTTTCCCTACTTCGGTTAAGAATTTAGTAAAATATACTAACACTGACCTAAGAAGCGTTATACCCAATTGTAGTAGTTCCATCTCTGTCATATATCTTTTTAAGTTGAATGCGTACATAAGTGTTTTCAGCGCTCCGACACGTTTGGCAGCGTGGAACGCGTTGGCAGCTGTGGGTAAGAGTTAAGGACTATGCCCAAACCGGTGAGTGGTGTTGAATTGCAAGTTTCAGGTATTTCCATGCACGCCAATCTTATTGCCTTGTTCAGATTTTCGAGATAGCAGTTTTTCCCCACCCTTACCCCCTATCGATAGCCTCTCAGTAGTTGATGCATGTTACGACCCCTAATCGCTTCTCGAAGTAATATCATAGACATAGGCTATAGTTTTATACGAGGGTTCACTGTACTTCCAAAAAAGAATATGAATTTGAAATTTTTGTCTCCTAAAAGGTGTCAACTAAAGTTACATAATATTTTGTTTGTCTTGTCGCTACGTGCTATTGGACTTCAAGCGAAAAACACAAAAACAATGTTAATATCTATCTATATGTAAGAGCAAATACAGATATAGCCACAAATATCCCACTGATAGACAACTGAACAAAACTATCTGAGCCAATAAATCGTTCAAAAATTTTAAGTAATTTAAGGAGGCATTTACGATTTTTAGCTATTACACACACACAGACATTTCATAAATTTGTTAGCTTTATAGATAAGTTAAAATTCATATTTGTCTGCCAGTGTTGGCGCTTTCGTTGCTTTCAGTTAATAGCGACGGCTCTTGTGCAATATTAGTTTTTGCCACTTACAATATTAAGGATACTCAGACATTTATCACTGAATCGTGCAGATACATACATACATATATGAAAAATTTGTTAGAAAAGACTGTAGCTCGAATTTTTTTTCTTTACAATCTTTAAAAATAAAAATTCCAGTTCAAGTGGCATTTACATAAGTATTTTTAAAATTGTGTTTTTTTTTTTTTGTAGCCAATCAGCATTTTATTATGTTTGTATAATTTGTATACGCCCCTTCAATGTGATTTGCTAGCAATCCGTTTTTCTTACTAAATCACGTAAATAGCAAATACAAAGATTTACAACGAATCGTTAACAGATTTGCATAAACTAAACTCCCTACAAAGTGCGGTTAAGTTATGCAAAGATTTTGGTTAATCATTTCAGCCGAAAGTTCATACAAATGAAAGCAGAAAAATAAGCTGTTTCGACAAGCTCCAGGAGGCATAAGGTTAACAATTCTGTTGGTTATGTCTATTTTTTTTACATAACACTTATTAGCCGCGTGAGATCCCAAATTGTTTTTGCTATGTAAAATTTGATCCAAGTTTTCATATGAAAAAAAAAAAATACGAGTGGCGCACTATTTCGCTTTGTTTGCTTTTTAACCTTTATGTGTATACCCGTGGTACCCGGGTACATAAGATGAGTTTTTTCTGTTTTTTATGACAATAATTAGTTCTTTGATGTTGGTCTTTCTGGGCTTTCTTGCTGCAAATTGAGTGCTGTTGTAAATAGTCTTTGTTGCAAAGTTTATGCTTATTTTGATATTTTCAATTAAACTCAATACGTGGACCCGGGTACCACGGTACGTATAATTTTATTCGTGAACACATAAAGGTAAAATTTAGCCCCGTCTAGTAATTTCCACTAAACTGTTTTGGAATCAATTCATTAGTTTAAAAACAAACATCGACCGATTTACCAGGTCTTTTAGAAAAAAGGATAATAAATTTATTGTTCGAGATTGTGAGAAAGGATTGCACCGGGTAAAAAAAGAAACATATTAAGCTTTCTTGATTTCCGTGCTTTTTAGGCCAGTCATTTTTATTTCAGATTTTTATTAAGAATTATTTATTATATTTAATTTAAAAAAGATAAAAAAAAACACAATTTAACCCACAACTGGAGAAAGAGAGCGGTGGTTGTTGAGGAAATAATTTTTTTTTTTACAAAGCTCAAACTATAAAAAAGATTTGAAAATAAAATTACAAATTATAGTAAGTTCACATGGCGGCTGAAAATCCCTTGAAAATTGAATTTTCGTTATAGAACAATTGCCAAATGAAAATCTCATTTTCAGTCGATTTTCAACGAAAACGGTTTTTGGCTATGATTTTTCGCTATGCAACTCTGTGTTTCTGAGACGATTGAGAGAATGCTACTACAATATTCCATCTATTACAATATTTAGTACTTTTTTTTGGTATCTGCCAAACATGATGACATTAGTTATTTGTAAAGTGTGAGAAAAGTAAATGATCTCAAAAAAGTGACAGATGAAAAATCAAATTCCGTCTGAACGACTTTTCTGAAAATCGAATTTTGGGTAACGAAAATCGATTTTCAACTTCCATGTGAACGCACTATTAGAAAGGAATCAGGCGCGTATGATGAGTTAAGTAAATATAATGGAGCTATAAAATCGATTGAAAGTTTTAAATAATTGAAAATTTACATACTAGATTAGATTATTGGTGATTCGGGTAATGTAGGTACGTATATGTTAATATACACAACACAAACTTTACACGTTACAACAGGTATTCACAAAATATTCATCGTAAATATGTTTATATGTCAACTTTGGTTGTCATTTTGGCAAACTGCGACAATTCTTTTATCGCTTTTCAATAACTAAAAGCAATACGTGCGATATCGCATCATACAGCACACAAAGAAAAACATACATACATACATACATATATGTATTGATGCATGTATGTATGTAAATATATATATATGCACATGAAGAGGACGACTTGTTGGCGAATTGTGTTCGCTGTCAAATGACAAACGCATTAAAAATACATAAAGTGTTGTTGGCAAACACTGTTGCACACTTGGACAACAGGCGACAACAATTGTCAGTTGGGCAGGCAAAAAAAAAACAAAAAAACCAACTACAACAATAGCATTAACTACAACATCCATACATATACATACCTCCAACAAATAAATGTAAACAAATGAACAAACTAAGAACGGCGGATGGACGGACGGACGAACAACAATGTGCCAACTTGCAACGATAATAGTTTATTGCTAGCGATATTTGCTGTTACAAACACGATCAATACACATTTATACATATAGTACAAGCTTACTACCTTATTGCACATGCTCGGCACTGCGGAGAGAGGCAAGATACAGACGCAGAAGATAGATCGAGATTGAAAGAAACGCCATGGCGCGATCAATGTCGCTGCAACGATGTTGTACAATGATTATTTTGACAACAATGCGACACTGACTGGGCGGTCGAACGTGAGCGATGAGACGATAATGAAGATATGAAACGCGTTTTAGCCGTTTTAGCCACATAAAAAAATTGCTATGCCTTTGTAGATTTATTTTGTATCTGGAGTCACTGAAATAAATTTTTTTTACCAGAATTTTGAATTTTTTGAAAAATTCCTTGATTCCATCATTTCCGAAACTAAAAGAAATTTGCTTATGAGTTTTAATCACAACATTAAAGGTCAATGATGTTTTCTGCAAATGTCAAAAATCTCTATGGCTCAAGTTCAATTGCACAATTTAATACTCACAATTAATAAAACAAAAATTATGAATAATTATTTAATTGCTTGAGAACTTGAACACGCACTCCATGCAAAACTCATTTAATTCCTTGTGTTTGTCAATATTTTTTGTTTGCTGTTTGTTTTTGAGGGAAATAATTTAGCAATTAGCAAGGAAATGACCCCAACTAAGTAAGAATAACAACTATCAAGCAAAAAGTATGAATATATGAGTGACCCTAATGGACCGGAAGCTGCTTCAATCTTGAATATGTACGAGTATGTAAGTGTACAGTGAAGGCTCGATAATCCAGACACTCATTAATTCGGTCAACGCGACAATTCGGACACAATATTTTCTCTCATTGCTGGCTCTATAATGCGGAGACCTTTTTAATTCTGACAAAAATATTTTTACGCTCTAATATAATTAGTTTAAAGAATCATATGATAAAAAAGAAATGCATGAAATTCATTGAAACCAAATCGATGGTTAACCCTCTAACCCGTAAGGCAGCCCTGAGGCAGCCTTCACTCTACTTTAATTAATGGATAAGTGCAAATTTATTTTTTCTTTTATTAATTGGCAGACCTGAAGAAAGAATAAACACACAATTTGTGGTCAGTTTGAACTTTCTGCCATCACACGATTGTTGTTTATAGTTATTTTATGTGTACAAAGTGTTGTTTTGTGACGAAAACTTATCGCGCATATAAGTTTTTTATAAAAATCTAAAATAATCTAAAAAAAAATATTTCTAAGTCTTCTCATATACTGTTGTATAATCATAATTTCGTATAATTTTGTATGAAAAATGAGAATTTATGACAAATGAGAGGATACAACACCAAATAAGACACCTTGTGAATTGCCCACATATATCTTTATTTTTTGGCTTAAACCCGCAAGGCCGCATCAGGGCAGCCTTTCGTTTTTCTCACCTAACTGTTAAACTCAAAAACTAATCAAAAAATGGATTTCATATTCGTTTTTCTTTCATCAATGTTAACTGGAAACAAAAATTATGGTGTTTGTTTTATTATTATTTCAACATTGCGGGTTACAGGATTAAGCTCAGAAATGTGTTAGATGACTTGCTTAACCCTTTCACTACTGCAGTCGCTAAGAGATTCAACTTTAAATTCACGTAATGGTAAAAGTACTGACTAAGCAAAAAATGCAAAAATATCTGAAAACTCATCGTAAGACAGTTGGGTCCTGAACTGTGTTTCAAAAGATAATCTGATAATTTGATAATCTGAGAATTTTCGTTCCAGAATAATTTTTTTTAGTGAATTCAAGATCTAAAAAGCATATGGTTTGTGCCCGAAAGCTCGTAGAATTTTCTACCTGAGACTATCTTGACATCATATTTTACCTACTCGTAGTTTCGTCCCATATTGCAAGAAACTAGTAAAACAAAAATTAATTTTTCAGTGGTACATAATTCAGTACTAAAAAGGTTAATAATATTACACCAGAAATCTATCATTAATATGTTAATAATAAAGAGAGAAAAAATTATAAATTCAGACATGGGTTACGGATTAATAGTCCGAATTAACGAGCTTCTACTGTAATTGCAGTTGATCATTAACACTACTGACGTGCTTAGTTTCATCAGATTTCATAGTATCATTCATTAATGCGACTTTATGGATGTCATTTAATTAACGCTGGAGAAGTTTGTTGTAATGAAATATATACATACTTCTGATTATAAGTATTATGTTGTTTTTTGTATCTATCATTTGGCAATTGAGTAAATGAAAAAGATCATTACATGAAATTTTATGTATGGTCTACTTGAAAATGTATGTCTACACTGAGGGAAAAATATTGTTTACTTGCAAGTTTCAATATAAAAATATTGAAATCACAACAAAAGAACGTATACAGCTCTATTCTGAATATTCCCGAAATGAAACCTCGGGAAAAATTTGTTTATTTATCCGTATTTCTATATGAAAAGAAGGAAAAAGTAACAAATTTACCCGGGGATTTTATTTGGGGAATATTTAGGATAGGTAAGGAGGGGGCTTAACCCCAAATCAGGTAGCAACTTGATTGCCACCTCTTCTTGTATAACTATGTATTTTCATTTGACAGTGTTGATTTTTGCTCCTGTTTATTATTCGTAGCAGGAAGGTTAAAAGATATTTTAAATTATTAATGGCACAAGTCTGCGAAATTTAACTTTGTGCAACGCACGCGCTTAAGTTGAAACTAACCGACAATGATAATTGCAGGAAATGTATGGAGCTCCTGTCCCGCGCTCACTAGAACTCCATTAACGTACTTAGCAGCTCCACAGTTTGAGGGTCTGAACGAGGTCGCTAAACTGGGGGTGAAATATCTTTATAAGAATATTTAGCGATGATTTTTTACATCTTTTCGCCGGCAGAAATTTCGAATCTTTTCCTTTTTTGTTTTTTGCCAAACTGTCATGCTTCTTCTTTCACTTATGGCTGTTCACAATAGAGTTTGATGTAATTAACCAACTTGTTAAGTATACATAACAGCTATAAGTATACGTGTTATCTCAGCGGCTTTGTTTTGGTTTTCCCATACAATTATCGCTGCTAGTTATACATAACTAGAAGCAAGTGACGAATAAAACGCAGCTAATATCAGAGCGAGCGAAGAGAGAGTCCCAGTTAATAATCTCGGTTAAATTATACTGCCCCACATGGGTTTTGCGAATAAGATGATTTTTAGTGTTTCCGAATGATTTTTCCATTCTATATACGAATTTAGTATCAAAAACTTTCCATTACGTCACGTTTTCGAGAAAAAAGGGGTTGAAACCCCTAAAAACAGCGTTTTTGGCCGTTTTTGAAAAATCGTTAATATTAGAAATTAAAGCCTACACCATACCCTTTCAAATGAGCTCCAAGCCATATTGTTTGCATGCGCCCTTAGAGCAAGGGGTGTGAATATATCTAGGGGTGCAGGAAAAAAATGTGCACAGAAAGGATTTTATGTAACTTACACTCCCGGCCATACATAATGAGAAGTGCAGTGATCCGAAATGTTTTAAAGGTCATTGGTTACACATCAGCAGTCAGATTCAAAATGGCGGATAAAATATGGTGGACGCATTTTATCTTATTTATACCTACGGCCATATATAATGAAAAGTGCAGAGGTCCGAAGTGTTTTCAGCGTCACTGGTTACAAATCTGAAGTCAGGTTTTAAAAATTCAAAATGGCCGATCAAATATGGCGGACGAATTTAGGGTGTACCCCTAGACATAAGCATACCCCTGCTCTAAGGCGCATGCGAACAATTTGACTTAGGGCTCATTTGAAAGGGCATGGTTCGGCCTCTAATTTCTGATATTACCGAAGTTTGTACCACGTCAGGGTTCAGCTACACAATTTTTCAAAAATGGTCCAAAACGGTATTTTTAGGGATTTCAACGCCTTTTTTCACGAAAACGTGATGGAAGGTTTTTTACCACAAATTCGTGTTCAGCATGGAAAAATCATTTGGAATCACTAGAAGCCATCTTATTCGCACAAGAAAAATAAAACACACACTTATAAACTTACACATACTATAAAACCTCATACGACACCGACCTGACATTTGATTTTAAATTCTATCAATTCACTCCACTACTCGTATAAATTTTCCTTCAGCCCCAAGTAGAGATGTTATCACATCAAAAGTTTTTTGTCTTGGTTTCTCGATTTGCATCACCCAATGCTTTACAGATGGATGAAATTGTATCAATTTCTTTTAGTAAATTTGCCCTAAAGAAACTTTTCGCTTTCGGCAAACTGTTGGTTCTTTTGGTTCGGTTTGAATGTGGCACATTGTGTACATGGAGTTCAAAAGAAAAGCTAAACCAAGAATCACAAAAATCGATTATACTTTCCATTATTTTGGTAGCCGAAAGTTTCAAAAATATATACAATACAAAAAAAAAACCATGGCAGAAGACGATCCCCTATTATTTTTACGAGTATAAAATAAATAATTGCACAACATACTAACTGGCATCAATTTGCAATGCCATACTTCCTTTTCTATTATAATTGAGCTAAAAAGATTTTAACAAATCCACCATCACACAAACTCAACATCAAACTCAATTTATCAACAACAACAGCCAAAGTTGCAAGCGTTTCGCTGCCAAACCTCAGCAAAGAACACAATGAATTTTGCAATTAAGTTGGTCCAGCATCGTGGAGGTCTTACGAACTTTGTCCCATGTGGTGAGAGAGCATTGAAACGAATATCACAAAAAAGCAACAAAATTACCATATATCTGCAGCAAAAGTTGCACACATACACATGCGCGATAGTGTAGCATCACAGCAACATCAATTGTTGCACATGCAATTAATCCCATTTCAAGTAGGGAAGTGATTGCAATTAATCTTCATTAGAGATGTGAAACTTTTGTTGGGGAGTAAACGGGAAACGAGGCTGGGGGTTATAAAGGGATTCAGAAAATTGAATGCGACTTGAAATTGTTTGTGTATTGTTAATTTTCATCTACATACACATGTATAACGTTTCTTGTGTGTTTTGTAATAATTTTCTAAACTATATATGTATATATTTTTTAAATTATTTTAAATGTGCGTACAATAAATTCATGAATTGAATTTAAAGATTAAAGCGAATTGATTCTTTCTGTGCAGTCAGCAGTAAATCATTGTGACAGTTGGATGGACACCAACAAAGACATCAACAACAATATCACGATATACCACCACTGCATTGACAATATTGCTCGTTCCTCGTTCCAGCTTCAAATTACAAACCAATTCAGAATGTTTTTTTTTTATCTATTTTAGAATTGTCGCATTCGATCAAAATTCATTTGCCAAAGGTGATCGTGATCGTACTTTAAATATTGTTGTTGTTGTGTTTGTTGCTTTTTCATTGCAGCTCAATTGTTGAACAATAAAAGCGCAACACCATCAGAAATAAACGGATCAGCAATAGAAATTGGAACCTACCAGAATTCACTACTACATACTACCAATCACCTTAATTAAACATTTACTAACTTGCGGTGGTCCATGTCAACAATTTCCGCTCCTTTAGCAGCAACAGCATCAACAGCAGCTTCATCGCATACATCGCACAGCTGCATTTGATGCTGACAATAAAACCTATTTTCACCTTTTTTCCACTACTTTAGGCAGACAAATAAACCATGATTGCGGCAACAAAATCACAAGCAGCAATGTCAAGTGAGACATTGCTATGAAAAGTTGGTGATGATGAAAAGAGGAGGCAAAAACGATCCCCCATGGTGTTAAAAATTGAAAGCAAAGTAAAATTATAAAGAAATTAAGTTTAGTGGTAACGTGGTAAATACTTAATATGTACATTTTAGCCGATGATAAGTTAACCTAGGTTTTATGATAAATTGTTAATTGGAAAATTTTCATAAAGGGTCTCAAAAATTGCCAATGCCGATTCTGCTAGCAAAACCAAAAAGACAAGAAGTTTAGTCTCCATTCTATGAAATATGGGTCGAAGAGAACTTACATTTATGAGCGATCTCATATGTACGTGGTGGGATGGTTAGTTGAAATTTTAGGAAATAATTTTTTGGAGTAAAGGGAATGCAATCTTTTTTTTTTAAATGCAGATCTTATGACTTCAAAATCATGAAAGATTCATTTGAAATCACTTGAATATATTTGAAGTCACTTGAAGTCGCTTGGAGTCAATTGAGCTTTGAAGTCCATTGGAGTCACTTCCGATTTCTGAAAATGAATGCAATATAACAGAAATACTCCAGTTTTTTGAAGCATCTTAACTCGGAGCTGAAGGAAAATTTATTGTGCGGTGAATTGATACAAATTGAAATCAAATACCACGCGGTGTCGTGTGAGGTTTCATAGTATTTGCAAGTTTATAAATGAGTATTTTATTATATATTTTACTTTAAACCCAAAAGTATGCAACACATTAGATTTGTAGAAGTGCTGTCCAAAATAGGGCTCTTATAAAATTTATTTTCCCAATGTACAGGCAACTTTATAGTATACATGTTCAACATAGATGTACACCTTTTTTGTAGGAAACTAAATTAGGCCAAAATTATTGCCTGAAGGTGAAAATCCAAATAATAAAAAAATCTGACTTAAACGACTTTTGCACGCAACGGCTCATATGTAAATTTGGTTTACTTTTAAAATTTTAGTGAAAGAATCGCAAAAACGGTCATAACGCTCACTGGGCGTTATGGCCATGGGCGTTATGTCCGGAACCCTTTCACGTTCTAAAGTGATACAATCGATTGACTTTACACCGGGAACGAAAAATGAAATTAGGCCCCGCGGGCTACAGTCATTTCGGTTTTGCGGCTTTAATTCATTTTGAAAATTAATTTAGACCGCCATACAAAATGTGTCGCGGCCTGATGTCACGCGGTCTAATGTAGATCCCTCCCGTAAACACTTCGAAGCACTGTACGTTTCATTATGTTTGGCCGTGAATTTAGGTAAGATAAAATCTGTTCTGTGTATATATTTCCCCTAGACATCCCCTGGTATAAGGGCATGGTTCAGAATTTAATTTATGATATTAACGAAGTTTGTAGCTTTACAATTTTTCAAAAATTGCAAAAAACGCTATTTTTTTAAACGTGACGTGATGGGAAATTTTTGACCGCAGATTCGTCTTCAACATAAAAAATCCAAGTAGCCATCTTATTCGCACAAAAATGTTGAAATTCGCTGGGCAAAGTTGTTGTATTTTGTAGTGATACTGGTATAAATGTTCGAAACAAATTGCGTTTTTCTTAATAGATAGTTGAAAATGATCAAAATCGGTAATTTTATAAACTAAAATATAGTTTGAATCCTGACATAATAAACAGTTCTAATGCAATAAATACTAATCAACAAATTATTCGTGATCTGATCTCTATAAAAATAAACTAAAAAAGTGCGTTATTTACGGCAACATTTAATTAAGTACAGTTCGAACTCAATAATTGACGCTAACAAAAGTTAAGTTCAATGTGACACACTTTGTGTGGTCGCAGCAATAAGATGTCGGCCGACATTGAATACGAGCGGGCATATTCAAAAGATTAAATCGATTGTACGTGTTCTACCTTATTTGAATTACAATGAGGCCACCTGTTGCAGTAGAAATAGACGATGACACGAAAGTGGTTGTCTGGTGTCTGCTTCGAGGTTCTCCGTGTCACTAGTGATTGCAGGGAGAATATCTAAATAAAAAAAGAAAATCGAATAGAAATGAAAACAAAATCGCATCAGATTCACCTAAATTTTCCGCAATTTGGCACTCATTCAAGCGCAGAACATTTTTAGCGCCATCATTATGCATTTTACCACCACGCTGCTCTGGTGCTGGCTGTTTATGGCTAGTGACGTTCCACACGCTGGCTGGCGACATGGTGCAATCCATAATTAAAACGCCAACTTATTTTTTGACGCGTCGCAGCCTGTAAATGTAATCGTTCATCCGCTTCGCGCCGTTCATGTTTCTGGCTGCCGCCTGCAAAACGAGAAATGCATAAAAATAACCAAAAATGTTGCAACTATTTTTAACAATTTCATCTTTGTCATTTTCTGGGATCAAGAAGGGTAAAAATCATTTAAATGTGTTAAAAATATGTACATGTATACTACACACATACATATGAATTTCTCGCACATACCAGCACCGGAATATTTGGTGTGCAATGCCCAAAAGCGAAATTCATTGCGGCAGCGTTTTTTTGCAGACATTCGTCCACAGAAATTTTATTAATAAATCTGTTTTGCTAAAAATACCACAGCATAAATATTCATTCCTAAGTTTTCTTTCTTTTTATTGATAATTTATTCGCATTTTTCCAAAATTGCATTTTGTTTTTAAGGGTTTGCGACAAAGTTTTGTTGTTTCTGTGACGCAAATTTCACTTCTTGTTAATTTTTGTTTATTTTGTTTTTTTTTTTGTTTGTTTTTTGAAGTCCACACGTACTTACATATTCTAAAAATAAATCATCCTACTGTTTCATATTTATATCTACATATGCAGTAGCGTATCCAGAGGTTGCGGAAGAGGAAGAAGGGTGGGAGTTAAGTCTTTTCGTACCTTCAAAAGTTGTTTAGTTCAGGATCAGGGATCATAAGGTTAAACAAATTTTCGGGACAGGGGTGGTGAGTGGTTTGTCCCAAAAGCCCCCCTCCGGATCCGCTACATATTACTAGTTTACTGCAAAGCTGTCAAATTCCAAAAGAAAAAAAAAGAGCATTTGATATTGACAATTAGTGGAAACGTTATCAAATAATACAGTGAGTACAGTCCAAATTGCAGACGCATTAAAATTTTTTATAAATTTTCTAGTACCAATAACTTTCCTAACTGATAAATCATTTCTCCGAAAATTAAGTGATATTCATGTTACATCCATTAGCAGAAATCTAAATAATTAATTTCTATTGGAGTTGCTTGATTTAAGGTCCTTTTTGAATCGTAAAATGTAATAATGCTTATAAATTGCCTTAAATAAATAGATTAGGTTAGGAGATATTGGCTGGCCGAAGCCACGCATAGACCTCTTAGCTCCTTAGCGATACCAGATCGGAGCCTCATCATTTAAGATGCAAGCGTATTTAGTAAACTTGGAAGAGAATTCACCCCATGTTTAGCGAGTTTTGTGATAAATAAAGCTAAAACTCCATAAAATACAAGTGGTAGTATCTTTTCAACTTAATCGAATGAAGTTTGATATTCTAGAGAGACAGCACCCTGAAATTCCTATACCGAGGGACAACATGCATCCAAAGTTTAGTTTTGAAAAACGATTCAAAACAGAACTTAGTAACAAAAGTAACAAAAAGAAATGGGAAGGTATATCTAAAACGTATAAGATATACCAGTATTGGTTATCATGGTAAACAGACTCACTGAAGAAGGACCCGTTGCTGGAGAATCTGGGCCCAGGATAAAATACACTGAGCCCATGGGTAGGTACACCAGTATCTTTCAAGCGGAAATATACGCAATTGATAGGTGTGCATACTTTAATCTCAAGCGCAACTACCGGAACCAAAACACTGCGATCCTAAACGATAGCCAAGTGGCTATCAATTCACCTCTAAACTGGTGATGGAGTGCCTTGATAAACTAAATACGCTTGGGTTATATAATCGGGTTTGGATCTTTTGGGTTCCGGGTCATATTGGGATTAAAGGGAATGTATCTGCGGATACACTAGTAAAGAAATGAGCCTCAACTCCTTTTGTAGGTCCGGAGCCATTCTGTGGAATAGGTAAAGGAACACTCTCTATACTAATTAAGAAAAAAGAAAAAAACAAAGGAAATTACACTGGGAACACAGACCAGGATTAGAGCATTCGAAAGCACTATTACGAACGAATAACCTAAAATGCTTCAAGGAATGTATGAATTTGTCAAAGAATAGTCTTAGAATCATTACAGGAGGTCTAACAGGTCATTGTAGTTTGAACTATCACCCAACGAAACTGGGAATTACAGCTAATGAATCATGTAGGCTTTGCAGAGAAGATAGGGAATCTGCGAAGCACATCTTAGGACAGTGCCCCGCACTTATGCATATTCGTAAAAGAAATCTGGATGACCACCAAATACCGGATGATAATCTCAACTCCATAGATGTAGGATCCATACTAAAATTTCTATTGGAGACTGGACTTATGGAAATACTATGAGTCCATGAAGGGGCACAATAAATCTTAAAGGTCACAGTGCGCTACCCCAATAATAATAATAATAATCTTTTCAACGCTTATTGAAGTACGTAGATTCTGGCCAGATTTTGATGGTTGAGAAGAAATAAAAGAAAACACCTAACTGCAGGCAAGATATTGTATGATATCCTCAACTAGTAAAAGGTTTTTCAATGGGGACATAAAAATTTTGTATTTAAATAAAAGACAGATTCATTGAGATATCGGGATGAAATGTATTCCAGGTTATTACATTTGCAGTGATCGATTCTTTGGAGCCAATTTTCCGCCACTCTTCCATACATATCGGCCGAAACGTTAGCTATATTGCGTTCGATATTGTTCCTTATCTCCTTTAACGTTATTGGCTTAAACCACCTGTTTAACGTAACTCTATAAAAAGAAACCCAACGACGTTAAATCACGTGAGCCAGATGGCCATTCTAATGATTACACGATTACCAAATTTCTCTTTCAATAGATCAATTGTTTGCCAAGCTGTGTGGAATGTACACCATCTTGTAGGAACCACATATCACTGATGTCAAGTCCATCCAATTCTAGCCAAAAGTACAGTCCAATCACACGTCCGGCATGAAATCTACACCACACGGTCGCTTTTTATGTATGTAATGGTGGCCGCCGTAGCCTAGTGGTTAGTGTGTTGGACTGCGTTCCAAGGAAAATTGGAAATCTTCGTAATAAAAGTGATTTTCTTAACGAGGTGAAGTGGTGGCTTTTAAATTTTAACCTTAATGATGTAAACTCGCTTATCAGAGTAAATTAAATAATATTTATATTTTATATAATCTACTATTAATTTTTATCCTTTTGTGTATTTGACCCCATGTATTGTTTAAGATCAATGTGATATATATACTTAACCCTCTAATTGAATTTGGGATAAAAGTGAAAAAAATAAAAAATATAAATAAAATACTTCCCGTCTATGGATAACTAAAAATTCGAATTTTTTATATAAAATATTTACTTAAAACAAATTGATAAAAAGCTCATTCAAGAACAAATATTTTTGGGCTTTCAATCTTTCTCACTTCATAAAACTACGCCCATTAGTTTTTTTTGAGTTTTTAAATCAATTTATCATTTTTACGCCAATATTAATCAATTCCGATTTTTTTTGATCAATCAATAATTTGGGAGTTAGAGGGTTAACATTCGCTACTAGTTCTTAGAGCTACAGAATGTAAGTCAATTATTATTATCTAAGTGAAGCCTATGTACCCACCTCTTAAATGAAATGTCTTATAATGTATACTTGTTAATAATAATAATAAATTGAATTGAAGTGTCCGAGTTCAAATCTCGGCATGCTCAAAAATAAAAAAAAATAAATTAAAAATTTTTCTACACGGAACCACCTCTTGGCTGGTAATGGCATACCTCCAAGAGTAAAAATTGCTGATGAATAGCGTTTCACTTTGCCGTTCGGATTCGGCATAAAACTTTAAACTCACACAACATGAATGGATACGAAAAGCTCTGCCTAGGCTCTCCATGGGTTGTTGTGCCATAATAGTAGTAGTAATGGAGTCTCCTGAAGCACATGTGGATCTGTTGCTGTCCAATAATGCTTGCTATTTGCTACACTTGCTTAGAGTCAAGGCTTCAAGGAGTCAAGTTAGCTTCATCGCTGAAGATAATTTTCCGATGAAATTCAGTATTTCCTTCAAACTTTTGCAGAGCCCAATCGAAAAAGTTTCGGTACTATAAATGATCACGAGACTTTACTTCTTGAATTAATTTGAAATTGTAAGGGTATAGGCCAAGATCTTTACACAAAATTCGCCACAATATGGAGTAAGAGATTCCCAATCCCTGTGAACGGGGTGGAATCGAGCACGCACAGCATGCCTGATGGGACGATTATTACGACCACCGACTCGGAATTTCAGTAGTAATATTTAGTAATTTCGCTCTTTCGTGAACTCCATGTCATCATGAAAATGTATGCCTTGCTAGATCAAAAAAAAAAAAAAACAAAATTGAGGGTGCAAAATTGTTATGTCCCTATTGAGAAACCTTTATTAGGCAAATTTCAGTCGATTATTCTGAAATCGGAGGTTGGGTGGTGCATGAACCACATGTATACTTGACGTTGACACAAAGGTCCAGCCAGACCTTTAGGTAGGGAATTGAATTGAACATTTTTTGGTCGCTATTTTTTAGTGGCATCAGTCGGGTGGATGAGACCATCTAATTGTAAAGGATTTAAATGCCAATCACACACCACACAATTTGACCATTCTTGCCATTGAATTGTCCAAGACAAATCGTCTCCACCACTGTCATAAATCCTGTTTTCATTATCTTTTATATGTATACTTTTAATTGCCCTGCAGTCCGGTCTGGTTAGACTTTTAGAACCCCCGTATTCCATTTTTTTGAATTTATTTTTCTTGAAATCGGATTTTTTGGTGCTTTAAATTTTCCTCTAGTTTTTCTCAAGTCAGCTTTCTCAAATTAAGTGGACCACCCGATATTGCTTGGTATAGCTATGTAAAATAAACAATTTTCATTATACCTGCAAGCTGTGGGGATAAAAAGGTATTACTATGAAATACTCGCACCATAAAACTAAATGGCTCAATGACTAAATTAAATATTCAAATCGACAGCAATTTTCAAAGCCCTAATCTTCAAAATATGCATACTTACTACGACTTTTGCTTTGTTTTGTATTGAAATTGTAAATGTGTGTAGGACGTTCGCTTTATTTTCAATAAAAATTAGTATTATTATTTAAAAGCGTGCCACAAATTTTGTCATTTTCATGATAAATAACCGAAAAACACAAATTATTTGCTTAAAAACTATAAATGAATGAAAAAAAAAAATAAAAAAAAAAAAAAAAAAAATGATCGCCGAGTGTCAAAATTTGTTGCGGGTCATTGTGGCGCCGTTGAAACCTACACATTGGTAAAAATAAATAAATATAATAAAAAAATAATCATTTTGCATTTATTTGTTTTTTTCTTGACTTAATCAAAGAAACTATCAACTTTAGTTAGCTTGAGTTTTTGTTTTTGAGGCAAATAAGTGCGAGTTGAATTTTATTGCGTCATGGTTTTAAAAATATACAACTCGATCATGTATTTACATATATATAGACATATATTTTTTATGTATAATTTACACAAAATTTATAACGTTTTTATTAATGTTAAAGACTAGCTGCAGTTTTGCTTAGTACGGGTGCTTTTTCTGTTGGCTGCTGCTGCTGTTGTTGTTTTGGCCAACATCAGCCTACACTTTTTTGTGGTTTTTCTTTCGGCGCGATTTTTTTACTGCCGAAAATACATAGCACTAACAACAACAACAGCAATAAAGTACCTGTTTGTTTTTATAATTTTGGTTGGTATCCAATGTGGAAGTTAGTAGTTAAGTAATTTCTTAAGCCAACTGCAACCCACACCTAAAACAAGAGGAGAAAAAAAGACTCAATACAAAACCGCAAATTCGAACTGTTTTTCAATGAATTTTGGTAGTTTTTCGTAGAAAAACCACAGCGACTTAATAATAATAATAAAATAATAATAATATTGGCGCTGGTCTTACGTTTTTATTGTTTCTACTGGGACCACCAGAGACAGATCGGGATATGGGGGAGGCTGTGGTCTTAAAGTTGTGGTTTATTCGGTTCGGTTTAAAACAAACTTAAACTTTGAAATATTTCTCTGAAGGTGCCTTTATACCAGCGCAGCTGATTTGTCTTTCGAACAAACTTTGATAATGGCTAACTGGCTAAATTAGAAATAGAAACATTTATAATTTTTCTGCCATTGATAGCTATAGTTTTACAAATTCAACAGACAATTTAAAGCCTTTATTTAAATGGCTTGACCAATCTGTTTTTATATTCAAACTTTATAACCCCCTGGAGAAAAACTTCATTTAGCTGCATCCGCCTCTGGTTGCTGCTGTTGTTGTTACTGTGGTTAGGTACACTCTATGTGTCTAATGTCAGTTATTGTCAAAATTTGCATAAAACATTGAAATTGTTAGTCTGTGCGTATGTATATGTAGCTGTATGTATGCAGGCAGCTGTTAACATGTGGTTTCCAATTCACAAAGATCGTTATGCCCCTGATCGTATCGTCATTTGGACAACAACTTGTATCGAATTTGTTGATTTCATTCATAAATTTGTACTTCGTTTTTTTTTTGTTTTTTACTTTTGTTATTGTTGCTTTATTCATGAATGCAATACAGATTTTTCTTTTCCATATTTTATAGTAAATATATTTTTCATTCATTGATTTAAGCTTAACTTAAAGCTACTCGTAAATTGATGTTTACGAGTGGCTGTTTTTGATTGTGGTTTTTTGTTTTGCTTAACTTTGATCTATGACACCCACTGGTACAAGTTTTACTTGTACTATAGACGCGTGTCTCACCACATGATGTTAACCTTAATTTTAGATTGCTTACTAAATTTGTTAATCAATATAAAAATACATATTCCAGATAAAGTATTCTATATCTTGATTAACTTTTTTGCTTATCTCCAACAAAAGGTTCAAAGTCAATTGGATGAATACTATCAGATTCTAGCAACAAGCCTATACTGGCATTATTTTAGCTATTTCTATATGGTGAAAAGTTCAAATTTTTTGACATCTTTCGGTACTGTAGAGTAAAACCGAATCCGGATTTGTATTGTCTGACTCCAATTTCTTGTTACTATTTTATTAGATATTTTTTAATCTTAGTATTAACTTTTCACTTAACCCTTTCTTGACCGTAAGGAAACTAGAACCGATAGAACAAAACCGAGCTCAGATTCGCATTCTTCGACCCCCATTTCATCGAAACAAAGTTCTTAAAAAGTTAAAAAGTTTCCATTGAAGAAATAAGGGTCCAAAAAACTAAACAAAAATTTAAAAAATAGGTAATTATGTTTGAGTAAATAGTTTATCCCACAACATGTTAAAAATTTGCTGTATTTGGACAAATTTTGTAAACATTGTAAGCGATTGAAAATTAACAAAAAGAAAAAAATAACACAATTTTTTCAATTTAATCCGCTACTGTACCATTAAAAAAAAAAAATTTGTAAATTTGTTTTATTGAAATTAAAGAACCTCTAGAAAGAGAATCTTTCCAAAAACCCTAATTTTATAAAAATTGATTGTTTAGTTTTAAAAATTCGTTAAAATTAATCTTGTGAGAAATGGTGCCACTATGGTACCGAAAAGGTTAGTCAACATTATACTAGCCCGTGGATAGCGATTTGACATCGATCAGTAGAGAAGTATTATTTGCGCGGGGGACTGTAGTGAATCAGAAAATGGATAATGCACATATGACGCGCTCTGAGGAAAAGTGAAGTATAAATTTACTAGAGGAAAGTAGACTTCGTTTTGGCAATAAAGTCAAAACCAAGTCTCGCTCTGCTTTGCCTATTTGATTTTGTATGTGTGCTTAAGTTACAACTCTTCGTGCGTACTCAGTTATATCGCTGTAGTCAGCAAGTAACAGTAACAACAGTCTTTCCTCTAGAAAATTTTATGATTCACTTTTCCTCTGAACGCATCATATGCAATTGTCTCGAATTAGAAAGTTGAGAGAAATTTCAGGTCTACTGTTTCCCGATATCAGCTTAATCATAAGCATTCAAAAAGGCCAATCTCACTAAGAAATCTTAGTAAGGATTTTGGTTTTAAAGTGATGATATCCAAACTATCTGACTAGCAGTGCCCAGATACCGTTTTTTTCTCGGAATGAGTGTCTCGCAGTACATGAGGTTATGTCCTATTCTAAGCCCGAATTTCTGATCCGCTTCCCCAATTTGCAATGCCCTGAAAGTAAACTCGTGATGATCAGAGGTTGCTTTTACGTAACTTGAGGGCTTCGGCTGAATTTCTGGGATTTTGATTTCTTAGCTTAAGAATACGATTCAAGCAGTATTTGAGTAATATAATCGGTTATGTTTAGTGGCTTTTCAGAGACACGTAAACGTAGGTCAGGACGGCCTTTGGGATACCTCACAGATAACAGATAGCAACGATTTTTCGCCTGCATTGCAATTAGATTCTAAGATGGTCGGAAGTTGTCTGGATTGCTCAGATTTTAAGTTGTGAGTGCAGACTCCCGACTTTTAGAAATTTGTCCACATAAAATTTCTTCTGATAAGTTTAAGGAAACACATTAAACGAAATAAACCAGAAAATATACTAAATTATGCGTTTTGTGAAATAGGAAATAGGGCTTAAGCATTCCCATAGAAAATCACAACATGAACAAGAGGGGTATTAATTTGTTTTGGGGGCTTATTTCGTTTGGAAATAAGTTCCCAATTCTCCAAAACGAAATAAGTCCACAAGTACTTTTTTTTAGTTTTTTGGGCCTTTGTTAATTTTTCTTAAAATACAGAACGTTAACTAGAACGTTAAAAACCTACTGCGTATTTTTCATTATAAATCCCAAAATGTTGAAAGTTTTTGAAAAATTTTTCCAATTTAGTAGTTTCCATAGTTTACACTAGTTTACAAATAATTATTTTTTTTCTGGGCAATGAACACCACAATCTAATGCCTATGTAAAATTGGTCGCTGAGCCCGAAAATCTACTCTATTTTAAATTCTATGGTGTGGTTTTGGAGATATCGCCAGTTGAATTTTTTTTATTGGAATAAAACAGAGGTATGATTACAAATATCTTAGAAACTAAGAACTCGATTTAAACAAGCAGTATATGAAATTAAAGATATTAATTTCTCATCTTACGTTTATACATTTTGTTTCGATTGGATAAATGGTTTTGGCAAAATTAAGAAAATTATCAAGAAATTTGGAATTTTTTAAAAAAAATATTTAAAAAAAAATTTTAGATCACAAATAAAATTAGAAAAACGCAATAATCTGCTCTGTTTTTTGCTTAAAGTCTGTACTTTTACAAAAAAATAAGATGTAAAAGATAAAAATCTATGGATAAATGTAAAAGTTACATGCAATTGAGTAAAAGTAACTAGTTTTAAAACAGAGCAAATTATTGCGTTTTTCAAATTTTATTTGTAATCCAAAATGTTGTTTAAATATATTTAAAAAGAAAAACTTAAAAATTCTTGGCAATTTACAAAATTGTGCCAAAACTATTCATCTGATCAAAATGTATTAACGAAATTTTAATATCTTTAATTCTATATACTGTTTCTTCAAATCGAATTCCTAGTTTCCAAGATATTTGTAATTATGTGAACAAACTTTTTTTGCTCCGATAAACAAATTCAACCGGCAATATTTCCAAAACCACACCATAGAATTAAGAATAGAGTTGATTTTCGGGCTCAGCGACCAATTTTACATAAGAATTCGATAGTGGTGTTCATTGGTAATTTTGGCTGTAAACTAGTGTAATTATTGAAAAAAATACAAGAGGTTTTATTCGACTTTTGAGTTTAGCTGTTATTCCTTGTTGCCACAGAAATACTCTAAAAATATTTTTATACCCGTATTTGTTTAAATTAAGTAAAAATTCTTTCAAGTATAGACAAACTTTAGTTTTTCGAAAACTTGAAAGAATAAAGTTTGACTTTATTTAAACCATACACAAACTTTAATTTTTGACAGCGATCAGCTGTGGTGAGTAATTTTATCATTAGATCATTTTTGGCCCTAATAAAAGGTCACAAAAAAAAAAGAATTTTGAAATGTTAAAAATCAGAGATCAAAAGTAATGATTATTTTAAAAAGTATTACTCTTAAAAACTTAAATATAATTTTGCTTTTGATTTGCTGTTGATATGAATGGATGAAAAACCTTCATAAAATTGTATTGCTGTCGAATAGGTTTCTCCATTAAGTGAAGGATCTTGTGACGAGATAAGTGAAATTCATTTATCTTCGTGCTTATAATAACAAAGCTGTTTGACGTTTTGAGGTTTTCATTTCGAAAGTAAAGTAAAACTCAATCATTAATTTCTATTCCTGAGCAAGAAAATAAAACTAAAACAAAAACTTTATTCCTTAGCAAAAAAATTAAACTTAAACAAACCATTTTTAATCTCAAAAAAAAAAAAAACAATTAAAAACCATAATTTGATTTTTTAGGTTGAGCAAAAATCAAGTAATAATTTTTATATCAGATTGAAAAAATAGAAATCCAGCAATAATTATAATTATTTGTTCATTGATCGAAAAAATTGAAATCAAAAATAACACAGTCCAACAGTATTTTTGCAACAGAATAGCCACCCTACAATCCTGAAAGTGTATGTTGTATAGACCATTTTTTTTTTATAGTGGGTCAAAGTTGTCTTATTTTGGTCGAAGAGAGCTGAACACTAAGTGCAAAAAGTGTTATAAATTGATGTCTGAGAAAAATCTTATCGGCAGAGTAGAATTTTACAAGGGTCATTTCTGTAGAACATTTTAACCCTTTAGTTCCTCTTTTTATGGGACAATTTGACCCCTTTTTTTATGAAAACCTGAAAAGTCCTTTCTAAAGAGACATTTAAGCAATAAAGTTTCCCACAAAAGTATTTGCCAGAAAATTTCACTAGGGGTCACCAAAAACATAAAAGTCATATATAAAACGATTAACGGTTATTAAATGGAAATAGCCGCCTACCCACAGAAATAAAATATACTATAATGTGAATTCAGCATTATGATCAATTTAGATAACTGTAATATTTATTTTGACCAACAAGGGGGCGTCCTCTGGTGTCTGGGGACGGAAATAAAAGAGACACGTAGGGTATGTTCGGTTATGCAGTACTGCCGCAGTACTGCAACATTTGCAGAAATAAAAACGTTCAAAACGCCAATATTTGTCTGCCGACCACGCATTTAACAGCAAGGGACTGTTGCAGCGATATCTAGATAAAGTTTAAAAAACCCTGCTGTATCCAGGTGAAGTCCAATCCGCATCTAGCATCCCTAATTGCAACCAAGAAAATATGGCAAAAACACCAGGTACCTGGTTGGTTGGGTTGAGTGGCTCCCCTTTTGATTTTTGAAAAGGCCATAACGAAGTCAAAAGGCAGACAACCTCGATAGTCTACTGGGTAGCGCACTGATGTTTCTTCCTCGTATAAAAATAAAAATATCCAGAAATAAAATTCAAACATGAACTCTTAAAACAACTGAAAACGTAACCAATTCTTCACTTTTTTTTTATATGCAGATCTATTATGCAAATAATTTAAATATAAATTTTAAACTATGAATATTCCGTATATGTACCGATAAAAAAACGTATTTGAAATCTACGTCATTGAATTATGAAGAGATGATGTCAATGATCCTTGAGAATTGTGATATCTCATGTTGACGATGTTGTTTTTGGCTTCTGTTCAAACAAACCTTGTGCATGTCATCTCATTAGAGTTTCGATTAATTCTATAACTCCTTAAATGGTATAATATAACTATCGAAAATCATAAATAACCACTGATTGTTTCAATGACATTGGATGCTCATTTAAAGTACTGAATTTGTAAAAGAATCTATCACAGATGTTCAACAACCAATCAAAACTTGCGCAAAAGTGACGGAAAATGCAAATAACACGAGATAGAAGATATACCTTATGCATGTATTGATGTATTTACCAATCTCTAATAAAATCTAAGAAAAAAATTAAACAAATCCAACCATCATATGAATAAATAAAAAATGAATATATTTGGCTTAAGGTCCCATAGACTGACTGGTTGACTTTAAGCAATTCATATACTTATTCATTCATCCATTCAGTAATTCTAAAAAAGGTATAAAGCGAGTGGGCTCTCACATCACCTCATCCTCCTCCTCAAAAAAAATAAAACTTTATATACTATACATAACTTTTTGTATGTACATACAAATAAATATATTTTTTCGACATGGCTATGTACGCTACTTGCGACACGTTCGCTCAACTCAACTGGATGACTTAAAAAAAAAAAAAAGAAAAGCGAAAAAAAAACTAAATTGTTAAAAACAAATTTAAAGAAATATTAAAGTATATAATTATTATTAAAAAAAAAGCCATAGTGCCATATTTAGTAACAAATCTTATAATATTTTTGTGTGCTACAGCCCACAGGTTTCTCGGATAGAGAATACCTACTTCCCTCTTCTCCTACCTATTCCTACTCTAGCAGTGGGGCCAAACTAAAATGGCTTTGAAGCTTTAAAATTTGAACTTCTTGTCTTATTTTATGACCAAGTACCACCGCTAAACTTGAGCTATGCTTCTTGACATTTCATTTTAAATGTCAGCGTGTCAGACGTGTTCATGTTACCATTTATAGTGTTGTTATTATTGTTGTTATTTCGTATTTATCACTCACAATTTTTGTTATTGTTGTCATTATTGCTGTTGCTGTGCTGTCAAAAGTAATAATTTGCTGACGAAGTGTGGCATTGTTATTGTGATTTTTACTGAATTTTGAAAATAAAAACTTTTCTTTTTTTTGTACTTTTTTTTATCAGGCAATTCCAATCCAATTTCTCCTCAATTTTTACAACTATTAAATTTTTTTTTGTCAGATTTTTATCATATTTTGAAATAAAGTGAAAAGGTTTTAACTGTTGATGTTTATTTGTTTTTATTGTTGTATTGTGAAATCATATGCTGAAAACGCAATAAATGTCATTTTGTTTTTTGTATGACCAATGGCAATTGTCACTTTTATCCACAATTTTTTCTACTCGTGTTGTTGTCATTTTAACACCTACTTAACGCTTTTTGTATGAATTTTCACAAATAATTAATTGTTTTTGTTACAATTTGCTTACAAATCACTTAGTTGACAGAAGCGAAAAGTGTTTAGCTCAAAAATATGAGAGGATTCAGCAGGCATTGCAGATATTTAACTATTTTAATATTTACATGTCCACATGGGCCGGACAGTGTCGGTGTCATTTGAGAGAAGAGATCTTTTACAACGTTTTTTCATATGTAAAGTAAATGTTTTTCATTAAGCGTTTCTGAACTTTAAAATTGAATAAAAAGAGTTGTGTGTGAAATATGACGGAGACCGTTATTGCTGATTAAAGTACATTCAATACCATTATGTTTTAAAAACGATATCATTCAAATGGCTATCGCGGCTTTGTTTACAGGACTTCATCCGAGAGATCCAATTTTATATGACTCTGTTACATAAGTCAAGCTGGATTTCGCCAATGGTTTGAATGATGCTGCTCTCCAGTTGGTCAACAGACCAACGTTGGCATAAACCAGTGACTTAACGTAGCCTCAGAAAAATAAGTCTAAGGGCATTTAATCGCACATTCTTGGGGGCCATTCCACATCGCCTCTTCTGAAAATAACGTATTCTGGGAACTTTTCTTGCAACAACTCCAATTTAACAAACGCTGTGTGTCACACACGCCATCTTGTTGGAACCACATGTTGTCCAGGCCCATGTTATCAAATTGAGGTCAAGCTACGGTCACAGGAAGGACTACTTCTTGTGTATGACGAGGAATCGAGAGGTTTGGGTTTTCAGTAAAACTTTCAGCAACAGCAGCATTAATCTCTGGCGACGCGCGTTTCGGCGTCATACAGAAACTACTTGATTGCAAATGAATTTTGGATAATTCGTTCAATTGATCGCTCGGTTGGACGATCATTTTGGGCGTAAATATTTCGTAGCTCGCGAAGAGTTTGGCGAACAGAGCATGAATTTTAATAACAAATTTTAAGAATTTCGACGCGTTGTTGAATGGTATAGCGCTCCATGGTAAAATGGTGATACAAACGTCTTGACAGTGCTGTCCTCTGAGACGTCAAAGCGAGCAATAAGCTCTCAGAGTTCGGATAGAGCTTTTGAAAACCCCTTGGTTTATAATTTACTAGCTCCGCTGTTAGGTCCGCTTACGAAGTTTGGGTAATGCATAATTTTATCACAAAGGGTTGATATTTTAGGCAAAATTGTATATTTTTCCGACTTTTTTGATCTTCAAGGTACTATCGAAGCATTTTCGGTACAATTTGGAATCATTTCATTTCATATTCACGGTCTTTATCCTTTCCATGAAGTGAATATAAATATAGAGCACCCTATCCATAGGGAAGCTCCAGAAACCCAAATGCTTCATCAGCTATTGTGGAAATTACCACTTTGTGGAATAATTAGACATGAAATCAACTGGAAATGCACATTAAAGATTGATTAGCAGGGAGTCGGGTTAATTTCCCTCATGGGTTCTCACTACCATCCGAGCTTAACTCCTTGATATCCTATTCTGGACCACGAAACGTAGAGTGGGTGGGTACCACTTCCGAATTAGGGATGAGTTGATAAAAGTGGCAATGGCACCCAAGAGGATATTCATCAAGCTGTCAAAGTCAATGCCTCGCAGAAGTGAGGCAATGAATAAAAATAAGGAGTATTATAAAATTGTTGCTCTTGTTTTGCACAGCCCTAAGTGCATATTTCTTTGATTTCTTTAAAATAATTTTTTTTGGACATTTTTTTTCTAACTTTTAAGTTTTTCATAATATAATTTGACCATTTAAGAACGAATTAAATCCATTTTCTTTTTAATTAAAAACTAATAAAAGTCATAAAAACGTAATAAGTACGGTATACCTAGATTTGTTGCTTTTGATTTGCACTATTCTATATATATATTAGAAATCCTTCAAGATAAGTATTTTAAAAGTTTTAATACATTTAAATCAAGGGTCGTGTGCTTTGATGCTTTGATGCGATTTGCAAAAAATTATACACTTTTAATTTTTTTTAGCCCAAATTTAAATAATTTGAGTTTTTCCAGTGTGTTATAAACTAAGGGCCACTCTAATGTATATATGTGTGTGCTCATATTAATTTAATTCGATTTTCCAAATTTTAAAATAGATTCGTTTGGAATTCAAAAAATTGGAACTCATTAAAATTAACAAATTTGAATACTTCAGTGCCCACGATTTTCCAACTCATGTTATCGATACACATTTGAAATAAAATTAAACTATTTTTGACACAAAAACAAAATGAACAAAAAAAAAAAAGAACTGTGCGACAATTTTTCAAAAATTAAAGACAAAAAAGAAAAAATTTTGTTGCTGCACGCCATTAGAATACGAGCAAAGCAGAGTAGAACGAAGCAGTTGTTGGTGGCACTTAAACATTTATACCTTGCTTCCTCCTCTTGACACACTTAATTTTTCGATTTTTCATTTCGACTTAATTTTCTTCGCTGATGGATTTTTCTTTCCAACCGAATTTCCTTTGCAGCTACACAATATGAATTAAGTTGCTGTATGTATGTATATGTAGAACTCTGGGAACTAATCAGAAAAATCACAAATTATACGCATGTTTTTTCATTCCGATCACAGTGCATAATAATAAAAAAAAAACTACAAAAAACGAGAGAAAAACGTCGTCCACTGTCACCAGTATCCGCAATAGCAAAAGCTGAGCAAAGCGGAGTAGAGCAGAGCTGATCAGAGCAGAGCAGCACATCAAGGCAAAAATTAGATTCCGCATCAACTGATTTTTTTTTTCTACAGAAGATTTATGCTTTTTGACTTAATGGAGGGAAGAAGTGAAAACGCTTTGGGACATAATAATTTAGTGCGTCGGAAACTGTGCCAAGTTTTTGACGCTGTTCACGATGTTGTTGTTCTCTATGTTGTTTTTGTGTTGTCTTTTGGGAAAATTTCAAAGTCTCATATTCTATATTCATCCATTGAAATGTTCGATTTGAATCGCTTAAATGAAATGAAGTGAAACGTTCCATTTGAAATGGTGATCCTCATGGCATGATTTACCGCTGGCGACATGTTTGGTTCGCATTGGACACAAACACTTTCTAGTATACTATAAACAAATTTTTATATCTGTATATGTGTTGTATGTCTGTAGATATATAACAGAATTTTGTTTATTAATTTTTGTTAAGCGAAATTTTTAGTTGATAATAAAAATAAATTTATTAAACATTTTCTTTGCCTTTTCTGTGTTGAGAAATTCATATTTCAAGATACCTGGTATTTAATTAATTTTTATTACTCTCATATTATAAATTGTGAAGAAACATTGTTAAAAATTATCGTATTTTAACACAAGCTCAACTCATTCATCTATATTAAGAGCATCGATCATTCTTTTGACATTTGTACTTTTAACTCTATCAGCTTTGCTCACCTTAGCTTTGCTCACCAAGCAAACCGTATGCCATTTTAGTTCCTCTCGATTTCTTAAATGCTTATCGGAAATGCTTGTCCGCCTCCACATGAGTCTGTTTCTGTATGTATCAACGATCAATGATCGCAGCTTCAATTTATCTTTGCCACGCTTACAAATTTATCTGTATGCATATATATGTATGTGTATGTATTTATTGTATACATACATACACCTAGTCATAGTGAGCTAATTACTTAATAGCATTTTACTATCATTTACAGCCTAAAAATTGTGATGATATGGAGCTTAGAATAAGATATTGAAATATTTAGAAAACTTATATTAAAAGTTTGCATATAAAATATACATATTAAATCAAATTTCATATTTTATTTAATTAAATATTATATAAATAGAATATAAAAAACTTTGAAACACATTTTGGTTTTGTCTTCTATATGACATTTCAGCTCCAAAAAATACAAAAAACTTTTTATGTAAGTAGTAATTAGCTTGCACCCAAAAAATTAATTGGCCAACTGTAGGGCGAGCACACCTGCTCGTTCACAACATCATAATAAAAAGTTTCCGCTTGAGTCATAAAGAATAAAAAAATTAGTTTAAGGGTTATTCGCCTATATTTGCATACATATTTTTTAAGAAAAAGTTTGGCTAGCTGTAGTTTGTGTAAAATATATTGAGGTTATAAATTGCCCAAGAAGTTCGAATTATTATATTGATGAATTTCGAATGCAAATACATAAATTTACTAACGTAAATGAGGGTAATTCGGATCGATTTTGTTCTGCTAATAACTTTTCTTAGGTATTTTTTAAAATTACATCCTTTTTTTCGAAACGAATGAGAATTATTTCCTCTTTCTAATGGTATGTAACACTTATTTCAATTAATCAGTTGTGAGCGAAGAAACAAAGAGTGAGCGTATTTTCATACAAAGCCTTAGCAAATAATATAAGAAACCCACAAATTTTATAACAATAATAACTTTTGTGCTGGTAAGTATATCTATATAATTTATATAGGGTTTTGTTCCAGAAACATTCTGCTATAGTTTTGTAAAAATAAGCACCATTTTAGAAAACATACTAAGAAAAACATTGATCTTTAAAATCGAGCATTCGTTTTTCTACTTGCATATAATTCGGATCGTTGATCCGAATTACCAGCAAATGAGGTGTTTGCAAAATTACAAAATTTAAAAAAAGTATATAGTTTTAATTAATAAAAGTTGTGATTTAGATATAATAGGTGATGTTTGGAGGTAATTCGGATTGACCCTTTGTTTGGAGAGTTTTTGTGGAATTTGAGTTCAAAGTTTAGATCAACTTGAAAAATATTTTGAATTTTAGTCAAAAATTTTGCATTTTAAAACCAATTAATATTAATTAAAATTATTAGCGTTTCTCAGAGTTATACCAATTTCGTAACTAACTTTTAATTTTTAGTCAAATTCAATATGAAATTTATTTTTAAAAACTAGTTTGTGTTGAATGATTAGTATTTTTTTTTGTTATTCCTGACTACATTTTAATTTTTAACTATATCAATATACTAAATTTTAATTCAGAAATTTCTTAGAATGATTCAAAGAAATAATTTTTTATCTATTTCATTGTGCATCAGCTCATGGCTGATGATCAAATATATGAGGGGGCGGTTATGGTGGAGTTGGAGGGAGGTTAGGGGAAGTTGGGAGGGGGGTCTGGGGTATTTAACCCCAAATACTTCCCTCCTTTTTTACTCCCCTTAGATCCGCTATTGCTCCTACGTAAGATTGCACAGTCCCATACTTTTGTTTTTAATATATTCGTATCTATCGCCCAGCCATAGCCTTTTCCCCTAATTTTAATACGCCCATGAGTAGGACCATAATTGAGAGAATTAGTTCGGTGTAGAACAAATAAGTCTCCCTATTCAATTTTATTAATTTAGCTCTATATGATATTCGAAGATATTGGACTTTTGCGAAAATACCACGCCCACTTTGAGATACTTTGTATTTTATAACCCACAACTTGACATATACACAAATGCATCTCTACACTAAATTTCACTAAGATCGGACAAACGGTATATGATTACATAAGGAAAATACATAGATTTGGACAACAATTTGTGTGTATGTGTGTGTATGTATTGACGCATACATACATACATTTTTTTTATATATATATTTTCCTTAAACACCAAATTTATCTTTTGCATCTAAATAAACCTCAAATTAAAGATACTTTGCTATAAATTTTGCTGATCCGAATTACATACATCATCGATCCGAATTACATGCAATCCATTTTTTTCGAAGTGATGTTACCTAAGTAACTATTGAAAAAAAAGTTTTGTTTTGTTTGGTAGTTAGCAACTTTGAAAGTGGAAGAAATATGCTTTAATTCTGTATTAAAACATATTTTTTAATAAATCTGTAATCCTTATTTTTAGCGCTCAAAGTTTCCCTTGCAAAAATCTATCCGAATTACCCTTTTGCGTTATTTCTTATTAATTTTCAAAATTTCGAAATCGCACGTTATTGCATACTGGTGCAATTTTGTAGCTCTGAAGTCAAACAGCTGCTACTATACTACCTTTTGTTTATTTTTCTGTGTAAAAAATTAAAATAAAAGAAAAAAAGATTTACTTTTTGCTATGAAATCCGATGTTTCCGCACATTTTCTATTAACTTTTTCTTAACGAACATTTTTCAATAAATTTTTTGTTGAAAAACTTTCTTATCACAACAGAAATGATAGATGAAGAAAAAGAAAAAAATAGAAATAAAAACGCGACGCCTTCAGCGCGAAAAAAAATGTGTATGTACGAAAAACGCTCCGTGACAGTGATGCGTCTGTGTGCGAATATTCATATGTATAACTAATGTAATGTGTTGCGTTTTCACAGCGTTTGTCGCAGCGACAAAATCGCGTGTGGCCATAGAAATTAACACGTACGCACTGAAGATATACAATTAATGCAATATAACATTTAAAAAATGGCACCGCCTCTTGGCTGGTAATGGGAAATCTGCAAGAATAAAAATTGCCAAAGAAAAGCTTTTTACTTCACTTCTAAATCGAAAAAAGTTATTGAATCATGGGAATTTATGGCACAAAAGATATTTTAGGTTACAGTGCCTGCCTGTTTGGGTTCCCCTAAATACTAATAATAATAATGGGCATCGTAGAGCAATGTTGGGCTATCCCACTAGAGGGTTAATTTCGCAGGACCGTTTTCAATATATTCATTATCGTTCCGCAAAGCATCAATTCTTAGATTCGGGGAAAACACCTATAGAATCAGGCAGACGTTTACTTTGACGTTCAGATTCAACAAATTTCATCCAGGCAGGATGAAAACTAATGTTGTAGAGTTTCAGTGTCTTTCAAAAGTGCACACCTAGTTTTTAAGTTTTTTTTTTCTGATCATATAGTGAGTTCTCACAACTGTGGAGCACCCATGCCTGATTTTTATTTCTAAAGAGTTTTTAAAATAGGACATGGTTAGGTTACGTTGATCCACTTAGATCAAAAAGTCTGTTGTAATACGATGTGGGTGGTGTTTTCTTTTTCTTTTATGGTATAATAACTCAAATGATAACCTAAGTCAAGCTTTTCGCATCCCGGAAGGATCCCGAATGACGAAGCTTTTTTAAGATAACTATTATCCTTGGAGGTTTGTTATTGCCAGCAAAGAGGTATTATCGTGTAGAACAATTTTTATTTTTTATTTTAGATTTTTGACCGTGCAGAACATTGAACCTTGGTATAATGGTGAATGAGATCATGCAGTAACTTTTTTATTTCAAACTTACTCTTGCTCTGGAATTCCATAATTTTGGAAGAGAGAAAAATTTACTAATGATGGAAACTTCACTTTTTGTTATTAGCATGAGGGTAATCCCAGCAAGTTTCAATTAAAAAGCAAGAAAACGCTATCTGAAACTCCTTTAAACTTGATGATTTTTTTGTAAGAAGACAGAGAAAATCTTAGGATTTAAGAATATGCTCATAACTTCCGTTGTATGAATGGCAATTTAACAATATGTAGCTCGTTGAAATTGTAATACGGAGGACTTTAAGAAAAAAATAAGAAAAATTAATTTCAGGAACAAAATTTTTGAAGGACATAAGATCCTTCAAAGATATGTGAATATCTTTGGAAGTACCTTTTGTTTTGTTTTTAAATTTAATTATTTTGTAGATTTAAGAATGTGGGTTGAACACTAAAAAAGCCAGGCTGGTGTTATGAGTATGATGAGTTGATATTTTATTCTAACTTTTTTTTCCATAAACCTCAATAGAATCGATGGTGCTTGAGATATGTTTACAAATTTAAAAAAAAATCTGTGCTAAGAATACTACTATTTTTTTTATGTACTTTGAACCACTAAACTCGAAAATGGCATCAAAAAATTTAATTATGGATAGGTTTTCGAGATATCCTTTTATGAAATTTTTGTTTGTTTTTTCTTAAGGTAGTTTGACTGTTTTGACCATATCTCGAGAAAACAACAACCAATATGTTTGTAAAAGGTATCAGATGAAAGATAATTAATTTAGCAATTAAAAACATTTTCCAATCCATTCAGTAGTTTAAGTGCAATTGGTCAAAATATGAAACAGAAAACGATTTTTTGGACAAAAATTTAAATCGAAAACTCACTTAAAAAATAGTAAAGACTAGAAAACGTAAAAATATACACTATTTCTTAATTTTTACATAAAGTTTGCACTTTTACAAAAAGAACCTGGTATTTATGAACTAATTCTGACCAATTATGTACGAAGACCAACAATTCTACTTTTTCTCTATATCTGTATTTTTCCTCGTTTTGTTCTATCTGTCTCTCCTTATATATATATATATATATATATATATATATCAAAAATAATTTAGGCTTTTCGATCGCCTTTTGTTCTTCTCAGGATCTGTTTCTCTTATGAGGAACCAAATGTAGTCTCCCATCATTCTCTCATCCCAAAACCCCTGATACCGCTGTTCAATGGACTTCATTTCTTGGTGAAACCTCTCACCATGCTCGTCACTTACGTCAATCATATTTTCCGGGAAAAAATCTTAGTGAGAATGCAAAAAGTGAATCTTTAGGGACATGTTTACACCTGTTAGAAAAATAAGAAAATGAAAGGCTTATAACAAAAACGAAATAGAACTAAATAAAATATCAGTGTCCCATACTAATTTTTGAATAACTCTCGACCAAATTGTCGACAATAGTCTTGTGGTTCAGGCTTTTATTGTTTCCAAGAAAATTAGAAACAACTAACTGAAACGAATTCCAGGCTGTAGCGTCATCGGGTGACAAATATTGCTGAAAATTTTCATCTTTGAGTAGCTTTTTTATTTGGGGATCGTCACAAACTCCTTCGTTGATTTTCGCCTGTGAAAGGCTTTTAAACAAAGTTCTCAAATAAGTGAACGCTTGGCTTTCTTTGTTTAATGCTTTAACGAAGTTTTTCACGAGCCCAAGTTTAATGTGTAGGGGTGGGAGAATTACGTTTTCTTTCTTGATAAGAGGTACAAATTTAATATTTTTTTCACGTATAATGATTCTCACGATCACGACTGTCCCAGAGACATAGAAAGCAACAATACATTGTACATCCTCCTTGCATTCCACATAACATGCCTATCATATTCTAATCGGAACAAACTTTCCACTCATGTTCTTCATACTTGATGCATTCCAGCAATTTAACCATTGTGTCATAAGACTCTTTACTGCTGACAGCATGCTCAATAGGGATCGACGGTTTTTGGTTTCCTATATACAAAAGAACTGCTTTAAAGCTTTCTTTATTGCTGTCAACAAACAACGCCACTCTTTTGGATCATAAGGCTGTCCAATCTCCTCAAAAAAAACAGGAAAATCTTCGGAAAAGCATATTTTGTCTTTCATCGTATAAAACTTGGCATAAGCCCTGTCACGGTCTCTATAATATGTGGTTTTAACGCTTGGAGCCAAAAAGTTGAACTGTTTCATACGAGATGCATGTAATTCAGCCTTCTCTTTTGGTAGTCCTAAGTCTCTCACCCAAGCATTCAATTCAGCCTGAGTTGGTGCCTTTCACTTGCTTCAAAATCAGTTTCATTAGACTTTCCTATATTATATGATAAATCAAGACACCTGGGCATCGGAAGTATATCCGAATGCGGAGCATTCACCCATCGCATATTTTTTCCAATGCCGGTTTGTTTGCTTAGACAAGAATAACAATCTGTCGTGTGGCAAAATGGTTTTCTCCAAATCATAGGTACGCCGAACATGAATGTACCGCCTAAAATGAAAAAAATTATTTTGATCTATGATATGAAGGATCGCATTTTAAAAACTTTTCATAGCTGTGCTCACTAGCGGATCCTGGGGCAGAGCCTTGTGAATAAAGCCTACAACTCCACTTCCCTCCCTTGCCGATGAAAATTCCATACATTTGACAAAATTTTTACGAAAAACTTCTTTAAAAAATGTCTGGATCTGCTAGTGGCTGTGCTTGTATATCATTTGAAAATGCAATAAGATGCATTTCAAAAATTTTGGGGTTATAAATATATTCATATAAAATCATAACCAAATACATACTTTGTCGAGCCAGAAGACCATGCAAAAAGATGTACGTGGCACGAGTGACATATAATACTTGGCGTCCATTGTTCTTCGAGATTTTTAGCCGCCATTCCAAAGTATTGTAAGTAATTTTCTTGCAGCGAATTGGTAAATTTATGTTGATTTTTTTTTATGACATAAACACCGCACACATTCAAAATCGCGTCTGCTCTTGGCACCCACTTATTCGGGCTGCAGCTGGATACTCGGGGTTTTTAGATATTAACCGGCTACTATTATGGCGGCGGACTCCCGTTATGCTCCGGGTACCCGTTTTTCCCCGAGTACCCGTCGACCAAAATGTCCGAGTACCCGTGAGATCGCCTAATACCCGCCAGGTATACGTAGGTATAATGAGCACTACTGTATACATGGGTGTATACAAGGTAATCCGGTTTAAGTCTACATAACTTTGAAAAGTAATTCTGTAGTTAATTCTAAGACAATTTTTTTTTTGATACAGGGTATATTTTCAACCTTCTCTGAGATATAGGGTCATTGGTGTGAATTAGCTTTATTTTGAAAGTGTTCAGAAGAAGTAAAAGTTTAACAAAATTCAAACAACATTTGAAACAACAACACTATTTCTTGTGGTTTTAGTATTAGAGCAGAATAAAATGTGGCGGAGAAGTACTACATTTCGCAACGGCGAAACTGTGTTGTAAACTTGCTATGTGAAATTGATTCACCATATTATAGAGCATAACAAAATACACAAAATTAAATACATTATAATATAACTTTCTGTAAAAATATTGATTTTCTGAAAAAATATATATATTTTAATTTTGAGTAGCAAAAGTTTGTAGCTCAAAATGGTTTTACTTATAAATTTAACATCAGAAGGAAAGTCTCTTAATAAGTCGAAGTTCTTTGTTCTATGTTAAATATTATGGAAGTTATGATACAATATTTAGTAATGAGTATTTTTCCCAAGGAATTTTCTTAAATACCTTATGACTCCGTGGAGGTTCAAAAATTTTTTTCTCTATAGAAGGCTGCCACTCCAACCTAACCTAGCAGTTTTTCTCCCGGAATATTTCCTGTGGATGATGATAAATATTTCCGTATAGTTGACTGGGGAAAACAACAAGGATTCTAGATTAAGTAGAAACAGCATTTCTTTATCCTATTTGATTAAAGATTCACACGATTGCCTAACTTATACATTCGTTATACATTCGCAAAAAAAGGAGCGAACGCGTATGTCAAATACGAATGCTTCGCATGCAGCGAATGCAAATGCAGACATCCGTTACATCATTCATACATACATACAAACATATTTTCAATTGAATTGACCAGCGTCGACGACATTGCCACAAATAATTTCAACTACAGCTACAACTATATAGCAAAAATAATAAAATCAAATCATGATCGATGCTCGGCAAGGCTGGAAAAAAAATGCAAATTTCATAGCAACAATGGTAACAACAAATACAAAACAACAGCTATAACGAAAATCTATAAGAAAATTTGTTTACCTACTGAAATTTTTTTTTTTTTGACTTAGCTACACACACACACACATAAATACATTTATCATATATGAGTGAGTATAAATTCTAAGATGTATGTATGTTTGTATTTATGTATGTAGCTGTGCGCATGCGCACGCTCGTTGCTGCAACTACTTTAAATTGCAGCTTAAATCGCTTCGAGGTTGCATGTGAGCAAAATTAATGAATGGGAGCGGCGTGTCAACTTTTGGCGAAGTATTATGAGTTTTTCTTTGTTTTTTTTTTTGTTTGTTTTTTGGCTGTTGAAGTTGCTACTCTACCACTGACATCACCGTCGTCATCACCGTTGTCGCCACCACCGCCACCGTCACCACTGCATCCGTTTTTTTAGTGTAAAATGCGAACTGCATTCGATGAATTTTATGCGCGTGGGTAAATTCATTCATAATTTTTGTCGCTTCGGTTGCTGTTTTTTTGTTGTATTGTATAAATTGTGAATGAATCGAGTTTTTAACTTTTATGTGAATGCGACAAATAACGGTACATGTAAATATATATGTATATTCAGCTGGTATTATTAATATTTTTAAAGAATTTGTGTATCGCTAAAAATTAAAACTGAATGTGAATTCTCAAAATTAAAAAAAAATTAGTTCCCCAAAAATAAATGGTTGGTATATGTTTTGTCCCACTGTCACAGTGCAAACAAATTTCACTGTTTGTCACCAATTTCTCGTTATAGCAAGGAGCATAGCGAACTACCTTAAAGCCAAAACGAGACTTCCGAGGAAATTACAACATTTAGACAAGCTTCTAGGTACACAGCCAAAGTCAAATCGTTGCCAAAAACAAAAATCAAAAAAAATAAAAACATTGGCTTTAAAGTAGAAAAAGAAACCAAACGCAATTGCAAAAAAATGCGGGGGCCGTAGAGCAAGCAAGTAGCTTAAAGCTTGTTGTTTCTGTTTCTTGCCTTCTGCTGCTGTTTTGATGGTTTGGCTAAGAGCCTGCTCGCTTGTGTGCTTGAGCTCGCCTGGTTGTGCCACATGTGATCACACTGCATGATTGCATTTGTATCGAATGTGATTATAGCAACTCTGTCTGTCTCTCTATCTGCCTATCTATTTGTCAGTTGAATGCATATGGCAAATTCGTTGCTTTTATTTACTGCTGTCATTATTCATCGATGAGATTTTTTGGCTTTACATTTAGTGTACGTGCGGATTTATGCAGAGATTAGATACAGCATGAATGAGATTTGAATTTATAATTTACCAAGTTACTATCGCCGAATATACTATACACGCAAACCAACATATTCGTATTAGACAATGTCGCGTTATTAACTGCTATTTATATATGTATCCGTTAGGTTATGGTGGCAGAGCTACTGTTGGCAAATTCTGAAAAGTGACAATGAGGGGAAAAATGTTTTTTAATGTTTTTGTTTACTTTTTTTGTATGTACTTATTCTTATTTGAAACCCTTTCGCTATTTTTAAAGACGTATTTAATTTAATTGAGAAATAATTCACTGATATTTAAATAATATAATAAACTAGCAGACCCAGATATTTCCCAAGGTGGGTTCTAAATTTTCTTCTCCAAAAATTTTTTTTTTTTTTTTGTTTCATGACCAATGATCTAAATATATGAGGAGAGGAATTTTCACCCCAAAATCCTCCTTGGATCCACTAGTGTCTTACATTTTCAGCCGTGTTTGCATTTCTTGCCGCTTGTTTCGTCAAAGTTACAATTATTTCATTAATCATTTGTCGGATTGATTTAAATAAAATGAAGCGATTGAAACACAAATTTTAATATGGCAAAAGTGAACTCCATTGGGGAGCTTTGGAACTCGCGAGGAGGTTCAGAGGTAGATACTCAGGTCGTTTCTGTCACGGTAACGTTTATTTTGTTACCTAAAAATAAAAGCTTTGTCTAACTTTACATAATTGGTACTCTGTAAGCAAACGTCACCGGAAAGTTTTGTTACCACCTCTTTAGCTAATAACAATCACAAAACATCTGGCATTTGTTTACTTTGCACTGAAAAAACGACGGAATGGCCGTACCATATTAAAATATTTGGCTTAAAATATTTCCTGTATAGAACAAAATGTATATTCTTCTAAAATTATATAAAATAAATTAAATTATAAAATAACATGTACGATTCATTTCCGTATTGCGTTTGCTATAAAAATATCGCAAAAGCTTTTCACCACACAACCAAACAACACCATGGTGAGTTATTGCGTTACCGCGTTGTGAGAATACCGATTGTCAAACCCGGTAACGTTCTCATTTGTGTGAGACGTAGCATCTAGTGTAGTTTTCTAAATCCAAAATATAATCCATATTCTCTACATCAGAGTCATATAACCAAAAATATCGCGATTTAAGCTTTTACTTCCTCAATACCGCCCATTTTTTACACAATGTGTGCTGTTGCCAACCTTTCTCTGTGCACAACATTTCACTATTTTCTTAAGATTCACATGGAAAGTGTCTTTTTAAAAGGGGCCACCAATCCACCCTTTTGATTGTTATGATTGTTATATGAAGCCACTATTCGATATTTGACTATACTGGATAAACGATCGCGAAACCTTTCATAGGGGCTTGGTAAAAAATATTCCCAATCGAAAATTAGTTGGGGTCAGTGAAACTACATAGGTCCAATTTTATTTAAAAAAAAAAATTAACCCTTTAAAAACAAAAAACAATTAATTATTCCTTTATACTGGATAACAATTAGAAAAATTAAAAACAATCTGCGGAAAAAATATTCTCTATTAAAAAATAGTAGGGGTCTTTGAAGGATACAGGATGCAGCTGCATGAGATGGCTTACACAAAGATACTCCTCTTCCATTGTAAATAATGCTAGTTTATTCAAAAATGTGATGCTTATCGCTATTTTGAAAATGCCATTGTCAGTAAAATCCTTTCCAATTGAATTTATTCCTGGAAACCAGGCGAGATTACGTTGGAGCAGTTACTTAATTGGTGTGTCAATCGAACTCCACCAAACAAAAATTAGGTTTTCCATAAATTTCGCAAATGTAAGGCCAATATTTAACCTTCACTATTTTCACCTTGTGTTTCTAAAATTTTTCGTTTATGAATATTTTTAGAACGGTTGCAATTTATCCACCTGGTCAAACAATAAAAACCCTAAGTCTGAATGGCTCTACAGCTAGCTAGAAACTTTCATTTAAATTACATTTCATTGTATTTGGCTTCATGAGAAAGCTATTCCAAATTGTAAGCTGAAGAAAATGTTTTAAGACTTGAAACAAAGCGTAAAAAAATTGAAGTCATTTGGTCTTCTAAAGCCTAAAACGTATCCATATGTGTTCTTTACTGCTGATTCCAAATTCAGAGAGGCGTTTTATGTTGAAGACATACTAATTTTCTGGCACTATCATGTGAAGAATTGAATCTCCTTAAAAAAAAAAATAATTGAAAGTGAAATAGACGGAATGTATTTCCACATTTGCTATGTACCGCCGCACAGAAAAATTATTCTAGCACGACATAAATCAAAAAATTTCATGTTGCGAATTCCAATGACCATTACATTTTAAAATATTTGAATTCCCTATTTTCAACTGTTGTTCATCACAAAAGGCTAAGACTACCTGTCATGGCAACGATAAAGTTATTTTTTGTTAGAGCTGAATAGCAGGTAGCGCAAGGATGTTTATACCGGTATTTGATTTTTTATTTATTCTTCAGAATGCCGTTGTGCAAAGTGGCCGTATCGGTTTTTGGTGAATATTGGTAAATTTTTAGAGTGTTTTGTTGTGCGTTTGGATTGTTTCAAAATTTGGTAAGTAGAAGAATTCGTTATTTTTACTTTTAAAAAATGAAGAAGGTTTTAAGTTCTAGTATTGATTAACTGAGTCCTCGAGTCCCTCCGTGTCCGACCGTGAAATTTACTGCCCAGTTATGGTTTCTTCGTAAAGTAAATTTTGATATAGCGGCATTTCATTAGAGACAAATTTAAAAGGATCAAAATTAGAGAATCGTACTACGATTTATTTAAAGCCCTAGTTGGCAATCCAATTTTTGTTGGAATTTTAATGGGAGTGTGCCAATGATGAGGAACATGGCGTGTGTAATAAGCAGGGACTCTTATTCTCCATTTTTCATATCAGAAAGTCACACAGAAAAAATAGTCGTAAGAAATTTTCAAGGGTATGGCTGTGATCCTGACTGACTAAACTTCACTTATATCGTATGCCTTTTAATTTCATGACTTTTATCTGACGTTACTTAAAATATACGCGCATAAAAGCTGAATCGAATGATACCATTTCTTTTTCAATAAATTAAGCCGTTTTTTTGTAAATAGGGTTGGCCATTTTTTCTGAAAAAATAAAAGTCAGAAAATAACTTTTTTTTAGCCGGAAAAATAAAAGTCCAATAATCACTATTTATTTTTGCTCGACAAAATAAAAGTCAAAAATTACTATTATTTATGACCAAAAACCATAAAAGTCACTAATAAGAGTTAAATTTAGCTTATTACGCTAAAAGTCACAAAATAACTCTTAATATCTGACTTTTACAATAAATTATATAACCGTTAGGGTCCCTGGTAATAAGAGACTTCAAACAGTTGTATTTTTACCCCCCGATTTTTATTTTTCCCCGATGACTAAGTTCTGAAGAAAGCCATTTGACCACAAAAAAAACTTTGTCTCTCTAGAATAATTTTTCAGACCACTGTCCGCCGATGCTGCAACCTGGACTTAAAATTTTTCCCAACAGACTGTAACGGCCGTACATATAAGATGTTACCAGAATATGATCCATTTTAACGAGAAATAAGAAAAATAATGGAGTCTAATTGATTCATTACAATCAGGTACAGCGAAGAATTATTTTCAGTGAGTAGGCCAGTAAAAAACATATACAAACTCAGTTTTTATGCTTTTCTATTTTTATGTTTTTATGCGTTGTAACAAAATGGCAATTAAGCGATTTTATGTACACATTTGCTACTCAAACTCAAATTGTGGAGGAAGTTACAATCCTTGAACTACATCAATGCACTTTTTTAATCGAAACAACTAATGTAGGGGTATACAATTACATATGTATGTATGCACATTTGTATGTAGCATTATGAATTAAGAAGTAAAAATGCCGATCATTACGTTGAGTAATTAAAAAAGTATATTACAACTTGTTAATTACATAAGTACATAGCATACTATGTATGATGTATACATCTGCTGTCAAAAACAGTGAGTTCGTTTATAATAATCGGATGCTGTTTTAAGGTCTTTCATAATTTTACTGTCGGTTTTTTTTGCTGCCAATAAATGCAGTAGGAAAAATTAACTTAGGTTTAGTTATTACTGATGTAGAAAATTTACTTGGTAATGATTAGAATCAAACTATAATCATATAATCATTCTTGATTATGTCACATTTATTTTAAATATGTCGATTTTTCAATCTTGATATAAAATTTCTGTGGTCACAAGGCATAACAGCATAAGTGGGTTTTTTGAGAGGAGAGCACTTCAAAGATTCAAATGCTAATAGTAATTAATTTGAGTTGTACTATTTTTCCTTTAATATCTCGTAAACCGCTGAACCGATATTCATAAAATTTTTACACAATATATCGGATATGAAGATTTCAATTATGATAATAACTCGAATTCGACAAAACTCGAGTTGTGTTGTTATGCCTTGTGATCACAGAAATAATAATAATAATAGCGCTAAGCTTACAATTTTGAATAATAACTACTAAAATATTTTTGAAATTATTCATACTTCGAGGACATCTGTCGACTTATTACCGGCTTTATACCAAAAAGTCGTTGAAAATTTTGAGGAAAGGGCGCTGCAGTGAAAACAGAGCCGTATTGGCCATTTACATGATTTGTTATTCCATGTATAATTTCCCAACTCTTTAATATACGAAAACAGATCCTGCGATTCTTGTTGAAACACCTTTGATATAATTATTTTTCTCGTAGTTCCAATGCAGAGCGAAGGCCCACAAAATATTTTTATAATTTCTTTTTTTCTTTTCTTTTTCTACTTCTTTTTGGAAGCTTTTACAAGGCATCTCCATTTGACTTTTTTTGTGCAGTTGTTTTGAGTTTTACATGTTGCATTTTTAACTGGTAGTTCTGGTGAATGTCACGTCTCCACGTGTTCTTTAGTCGCCCCGCGACGTCAGCTTCCTTGTGGCCTGGATAGCTTTCTTGTGAAGTGTGTCCATTTTCGTCTCCTTATATGGATTGCTATTTGCTCCGGTTTCAGAAGTCATAGCTTCTCATTAAATTTGACTAGAATATTTGCATATTATTACACTTGACACTAGTTAATGAATATTTGTAGCTTCTGGGTGAAAATGTGTAAAGGTTCCACTTCCACGTGTGAGGGTTGACTTTACGCATCCGTTCGTTACCGAATTCGGATTTTTACAAACTTTGGATTTTCTTCATACTCGCTGTAATCACGCAATAAATTTTAATTTTACAGCGTTTTCTAACTTAGTTCTTGAAAAAATTGCAATTGAGCATCGGTTGACTTAGGTCGTTTTTGCAGCAAGGTAATCTCTTTGAGCATTTCATTTATGGTTCAAATGAAATTTTAGAAAGTGTATGCAGCGGCCATGTGCGCACACATATTGTTCCAATAGCTTTGCATTATGAATTTTCTCCATTAACGAAAATAACATTTAACCCAAATTTACTAATTAAGTGTCACCGACAAGCAAAATGCCTAACATTTGTCGCACATACTCGAACGAGGCAGCGATTCTGTATAGTAATTTCGTTGTTGCATATTTCAGCAGCGGAGATATGTACATATGTAGATATGTATTTAGATATGTGTTTATGTGCAATTTACTTCTTACTAACTGTGACGACGTGACACAATTTGTTAATTTTAAATATCTATTATACAATTTTCGTCGTCGTCGTCGTCGTTGCTGTTGTTGTTTTGGTTGTTATCTTCTCATGCAAATGTATGTAGACACTTGCATATGTGTGTGTGTGTGTGCGTGCGTTTGGTTTGTTTTTTTTTGCAAACTATTAAAATTTGATTCATAAACACTTTAAATTCATTCATTAATTGTAAATGGGCGCAGTGACGTTTACGCTCGTCGCCGCAGCCACCAGTGTTGCCAAGTGTGTCACGACGACGATGAAATGAAAAGCTACTGGCAATGAGACAACTACACTACAACAGTAAGAGCAACAACAACAACATCAGCAACAACAATGATAAAAAAGAACATTTGCATATGCTAACATAAAACAAAAACAACACTCAAAAACTTGAAGCTCGTTTCAAGTAAATATGAAGCATTTTTATGAATGAAAAACTTTTGAGCAGGAAAGCAACAGCAAAGCAACAACAAAATTCAACAAATTAAACCACAAAATGCAATAAATTGTTAAGTTTTATTGTACAAGTTGCAATACAGGGTGCTGCCTACGCACTTTTGTTATTTGTTGTTGTTATTGTAGTTGTCGCAACCGTAGCCGCAACTACTTGTGCTTACTACGAGCAACATCCACGCAAAATAACATACGTGGAGATACTTAAGCGCGATACTGCTTTTCAGCAACAACAAAAACAACAACGACAACAGCAGCTAAAACTACAACAACAACTGCTAGCGCAATAGCATTGCCAACCACTTTTGCTGCTGCTGTCGTGCGCCATGTTCGATTTTGGATTTTAAAAAATTAGATAATTTTGTTTTTTGTTTGGTTTGAATTCGTAACGCCAACACAGACTTACATATGCACATATGTGTGTACATACACACATAAATACGGAGATACATACATAAGTACACAGATACTTTGTATCTACGATTTTGAATCCATTGTTAGAAAGGTTAGAAATTTCATTGATGCGATACAATATACGAGTATTTTCAAGTTTAGATCACTTTGCAATTGCTCATGTCATCTGTCAAAGTAATCAGTGATTTTTCAATTGCTTGCAATGCTCGCTCCCAAGCAGCAGCAACCAACAGCAAGCAGGAACAACAGCAGCAACAGCTACATATCACGTTCAATGTTTTGCTAAACGTTTTTTGTTGTACATTTTATTTAACTTAAAATTTTCATTCAAACGTTCATTTCATTACATTAATTACATTGATTTTTTTTTACATACATACATACATAGGTACGAGTATCTACAATACATGGAAATAATTAATTTGAAACTGAACCGAAAATGTGGTGGGCGTGTTCCCATATGCTTCTCGATTGTGCTAAAACAAAAACAAAACTTGCCTTTCTCATTTATGGCGAAAAGGTGTGATAAATTGATGTCGCATGTTATTGTAGTCGTCGTTGTTGTTTTTGTTGTTGTTATTGCTGTCGCCGATGTTGTTAACTAATGTAATTCGTACTTGAAATTCATTATTAAACATAAAATTAAATATTTCATTAATAAACGTTTTTAAAATGTAAATTACACATACGACAGCATAAATTATAACTAATTTGCATAAATATTATATAATTACACTACTATGCAAAATGATTTCCCCTCAAGAAGTTCTTATGTGCAAAAACATGTATGAACTTAGTTAGATATGTAAGTACATAAATATGTACGTACTAGTGATGAAACGGACGTCTGCATTCGCATTCGCTACATGCGAAACATTCGCATAATTTTGACATTTGCATCCGCATCCGGTATTTTTTTTGAGAATGTGTAACGAATGTTTAAATTGGGCAAACTGCGCTCACACATTATTTTTGGTACAGTTGCTGAAAATGTAATTCAACACTAATTATATTCTAAGTTGGTCCAAATATTTTTTAAAGAATCTGGAAATAACTATGGCATGAAGTTCCACATTTGCATTCGCTAAACTTGCACCCAATAGTATATACATATCTATATTGGTTTTTGTACAGATTCTTAGGGCCTTCAAAACTCGATTGATTTTTAATCAGTCCAAATCAGACTACTTGTTTTATGGTAGAAAATGGTTTAAAGAAAATATGCATATACATTAAGAGCCTCTTGAAAAAAAATATGGTGAACAACGAGTGAACAAAAAAAAGCCCAACATTTTTTGCACACGTTGTTCTAAAGAGTAAACGAGACTAATCTATATTATGTGAGCAGTATTTTAATTTTACTTGTTTTTATTTTCAAGTCCGTTTTTGTTTGCTTTTAAGTACTTACATATGAAACTTTTAACGAAAATGTAAGCTTGCAGTAAACACTTCGGAAGTTTTAAATGCTTTCAATAAAATCATCGTTTGGGCTGACGAAAATTGTACAACTGATAAAATGTTGGTTTTTCGTAAATGCGGAAATAAAACACGAACACAATTAACCCTTCTGGTATCTTTAGGTCATTTCGTGACCTTTTTTTTACTTTAATTGCCCATATTTTCTAAAGTAAACAGAATTCTGACATTTTCTTCCACGGTATCCTTAATAATTATTTATCACGTAAGAAAACACGAAAAATAATTTGTTTACATTCTGAAATAAGTGGCAAAATCAAAACTTACATCAACACACCTTAAGGTCATCTGCTCTACTCTTTTCCCCAAATAAAAATATTTCATTTAGAAGCAGATGACAAGTATGTAAGTTCGGACAATGTTTATCAGTTGACAATTTTTCAATGACCGAATCACAATTGTTCAGTACATTCCGAAAAATTATGAAATAATTACGGGTTTGAGTTTATTACATCCCGATAAAATGATTTTTGAAAATCATCTGAAAAAATTGACAAAAATTAACAAGTTTTATTACTCAACAAAATTTTGGGTTGATACAATTGACCAACTGATTGAAAAGTACACTTGTGAGAGGCAAACTAACCGCTGACTTATTCTGTTTTCCAGTATCACTGACATTTCAGCTCTCGTTCTATAGAACGAGAGTTATGCTACAATGGAATGCTTAAATGCAACAAGGTTAGCCAAAATCGCAGTCGACAGTGGGAATCGTTTGTCTTTTTTGTAAAAAAAATTTAGCAAGCCAGCGATTCGATAGATAGATGCAAAAAAGAGAAGAGAAGCAAGCCAACGATCCATATGCGTAGTTTTTCCCAAAAATAATTTTTTCGTAAAACATATAAGCACTGTACATTATGCGGAAACCCTGTTGTACAACGACTACTGTATTAACAACTTATTGTCATGGGCATACAATATAAAAACAGTGAAGGACAAAAGTCTACATACCTCACCGATTTTTCAGTTTCTCCAAACCCAAGAATCTAAAGGGAAAATTAGGTTTGCAATTTCATAAAGGATGGTTATTTATTCCAAAAGTAAAAATAAAAAATTTAACTTCAATAACATAAAAGCTCTTGAAGAGACCCCAAACTTACTTACCTCAATATCACGACGACTGCATTGACGCCCAAAGAGGACCCACTAAATATTGAAAGATGCATATAATGTTATTGTCCATACTAAATGGTCCTTCGATAAATTCGTTGTAAATGTAGACTTTTGTCATGTTAATTTTTAGTTATAATTGTGAATTTGTTGTCAAGAAATAAATTTTTCTTGCTTTTTAGGAATAAATAGTCAAACTGCAAACCTAATTTTTGCTTTAGAGTTTTTGGTTTTACAGAAACTGAAAATTCGGTATGCTGTACGAAGACTTACGTCCTTCATTGTATATAAAATATATCCTTTATTATTATTTTATATTATTATATTACTTTAAGTCCTGAAACTCTTTTTAAATTCATTTATTTATTTTTAAAAATGTATTGAAAACGACCGATTTTCTTTGAAATAATTGAAAAATATATAGTAGGTCATTTCGTGACCTTAGGAACACAAGTGTGATTTTTTCCTAGGGTAAGAAAGGGGTTAACACAATTGTTCAATATTTTTTATTTTTTTTAATTCGAATTCTGAAACAAAAGTTTTATTCACGTATGGTGTTTTTAATTTCCTTTTAAGGCTAGCTAAAATTTGAAGATCTCATTTTCCGACTTTAGGTCCATATTATGGGGTAAGGTCTGAGGACTGTTTAATTTAAATGTAATTTTTTTTTTAAGTTGCAGTTTTTCGATGCTATTTGCACACTTTTCCATTTTTTTAAGCGATATTTTTATCTTCAAAAATAAAAGGCGCAGAGGGGTGGCTGATTTGAGAAAGAATGCCCCATATATATTTACATATTCAGATATATGAACAATTTAATTATGTGAACTATGCTTGTCTGAATTAGTTCACATAAGCAGGCGGGTACTGTATTTCCATTATATTTTGGCTTTAGCAACAAACTGTTGTGATTTGGATTCTGTTGAAAAAATCATTAAGAAGCATTTTTTGTATGGAAACAATTTTCTTTAGGTTACTTTTGGCCAAATAAAATGCCACAAATAATAGAGCAAGTTACGTGCTGTCAATTTTTACAATTGTTGCATCGCAACAAGCTCTTGCGTTCTCCCTCTTAGACGTTAACACTACACACAAGATTCTATTGCGTCTACTTCTTTATTTGCCCTATCACCCTTGGCTTTGAGGGGGAATTTTATAAAATTTCTATAAAAAATAGAAAAAAACTGTCATGAAACCATCTTTTTAAATGATAGAAAATTTAAAAAAACAAAATTTGCTCACATAAAACTTGATTGTTTATAAAAAATTTAATAAAGAAACACGTCGCGTTCAACCAACTATGATTTTTCTCAGTGTAATATTGAAGAAAACAATTAATTTTTGAGACCGTGACTATTCCATCTCACCCCGAAAAAAATGTTCCATCTCTTCCATTTGTAAGAAAATGAAGCTGTATGCCAAAGCGATTAAATGATGGCAAATAGGTGGCAAACTTAGTGCGGGAAAAGTTTTGGCTCCCACAGAGCTTACTCGGACAAGCGATCGCAAAAAATTTGATTTTCTAGTTTGCGATTTACAAAAGCACGCTTAAAATTTTGTCCCCTGTATGAATTGACACCCGCATACCTAAAATGTTTAATAATTAATGAGCAGGCTTAAGAGATAGGGCAAGGGTTCCATCTCTCCCGGCGTTCCATCCCTCCCGGAATCACACTAATAGTCCAGATAATGAGAAACTTTTCTGTTACTCTCCAATTTGACGCCTTGACAAGATGTTAAAAGTTTAGAAATTATACTTTTCATAAAATTTTTGCTGCATTTCTAAAAACTTACAAGTTTTGAACCTTTTGCGGCATCACTAAACATTATCCAATTTAAAAAATTATTTTTGCATAATGTTTTTATTTGTAAAGAGCTGTTGATTTCGAAAAAAATGTTTGCCGAAAAGTTTTGAAAAATCGTAATTTATGGCTAAAATTTTGGGACTTCCAATACACTTTTTTAACCTGAAAATATTATCTGATTTTAAAAATTTTTTTCCTATTGTGTTAATCTGAATGAGTAGAAAAAGTTGTCATTTTGCGATTTAACACCATTCTTGGCAAATTATCGTGTCCCAAAAATGATGCTTTTTGTGAGTCACTGTACATTAGGGGTGCCCAAAATTGTGTGGAAAAAATTAAAGTTTCTTTGATTTTCGAGACCCGGGTATAATAGTTTTCCTTTGCATCCAAAAACCTCCGAGTACTGAATCCCTAAAAATGGGACCTTTTTGTCTCCGAAAAGTTAGAAATTTCGTTTTTGGATGAAATGTCAACATCAAACATCATACCCAAAATTGTTCGAACATTATATATATATTTTTCGATATAATTCAAGTTCGAATCCAGCTGTATCGAATCAGCATACTCAGAAATTTCCGTTTTGTATAGTAATTTTATGCCCTGTACAGTAGAAAGAAAATAGGGGTTAGATTCGATAAAGAAAGGCCGGTCGAGATCAAAGTTCAAAAAATGCAAGATGACGTCATGGCGACATCATTTATCGCCCATTTTGTGCTTACCATTTTTTATCGAATCTCATAACATTTAGGAGTCTAGCGTATCCAAATCCCATTATTAATGATCTCTACACAACACTAACTAATCCATAGCTAGTGAATACCAATATTTTGCTTTTTTATGTTATTAATCTTGAGGTATCTCGAGATTATCTATTTAATTATTCTTTTGAAGCTTAATATATTTTACTTTTTTGTTACATGTTATCAATTTATACTTCAACAGTTACACCCTTGAAAAATATGCAAATTGAATTATTTTAACATTAACCCTTCCAGGGCTTTTATACTCATATGAGGACATATTATTCTCTTGTTTCACATAATTTTGTGCATTCTGAACGTGTTTTGTCAACGTTGGGAATACAAACTTAAAGAAAATTCAATTCATTGACACTTTAATCTATTCTCCTACGACAGTAGGGGATTTTGTAAATATTTTTATTTGACAAATGGTGGGCGTTTGATTTTAAAGTAGCGATTTTTATTAAAAAATTTGTAAGCCAATGAAAAAAAAATCCTACGACGAAGACTAGATAATTAGTTGAACAATGCCTTGTTCTCCCTGTCTGATCTGGTTGGCGGCAAGCATTCTTAAGACCTCAAGCTTAAAAAAAAAAAAACACCAAAATTGGAAAATCGATTTTTTTTTACCATTTATTCTAGGTCTATATTCCCCCTTAATGAACATATTATGCTAGAAGAATAACAAAAGTTTATAGAACAATCAGACGATCGTTTCAGAACCCGCTACTGTTCCTCATCAGTTATCTTTGTTTTAATTCCCTTATTTCAACAATCCATATAAGCCAAAATATTATAAAGAAGATGAGCACTTTCTTCTTTTCCGATTTTGAAGTCTGAGAAGGTTATTCGTTGCCTCCTTGTTTTAATAAAAGGATAATTATTATTGGTTACCTATGCAGGTGAAAATTAAAAAAAATATATTTTCCCTTATTTTAACCAACTCTGAAATATCTATCTAGAAAAAATATTAAAAGTTTGAAACAGGAAACTGCCTTTGGAGGGTTAAACAAACTTTTATAAACACTTTCATATTTTAATTAAAGAATAGTTATTTTTACGTACGAAAATTTTATCTTAAACCATCTTGCTCAAAACGGAAATGTTTGTCGGTCGGTAGGGAAATTGGTGGAAAGATTAACATCACTGGTTCAGATTGCCACCACGAAACCTTTCATATCATAACCATAATGGAAGTGAACTTTGGTGCTTAGCAATCTTATTTGCCTACAGTTGCCAAAGGGTTAAAATCACGAATGACATCTATATATGAATCAGGTTCACCATGAAGATACAGCCAAACATTGCATATTTTATATAGGAAATTTTACATTTTCTTGGGAATTATACTACAGTTAATGCGTACATATATATATTCTACAGATATGTATGTAGTTGTGGATATGCTTTTGCAAAATTCATAATAACTTTGAAAATTGAATGTCTAGATTATTTATTTATTGAATTTATATTTTTATAAATAATCTCTATGATTTATAAGTGACACTTTTATGACAGACAAAAATCGCAAATTTGTTTTTTATGAGAAAAGAAAAATTCGTGTTTATTATAAATCTTGGTGCATATTAAAAATACGTGTCAGCTTTTATAGAATTTTAATTAAAAAAAATATTTATGAACATTTTAATAGGACATATATTATTAAATGTTATCACAATTCTGCAGAATAAAGTATAATTTCTGTAAAGAAACAGTTGCCCATATACATATATATGTATGTAAATGACAATACATAAATTTATATATGGGAGTATATAGTTTTGTAGTATCAAATTACATTAACACACTTTCCCAATTTTATTTTGATAAAACTAAAATTCATTGATGAACGAATGTAGTAAAACGTTGTCAATGAAATAGTAAAAATTAAATGCATGCAGCTAAACAACAACAATATTATAATGAATTAAAATACAAACAAACAAAATAAGTTAACAAATAACGCCTACTTTCAATTTCCGACTATCATAAAAATCGGCAACAACGCAACAACTACATAAACTCAGTCGGTATGAAATGAAATCTTGAAAATTTATTAAAATACATAAATGAAAAACACCAGTGTTTCGTAACAAAGAAATTAGTTCCGAGGGAACTTCATTAAACCGGAAAATGTTAACATTTATTAACTTGGCTTTTATGCAACGCGCGAACAAAGCGCGACACAAACTTTGAAATGCAAACAAATTAACTGTCAAATATTTGAGCTTTACAAACCTTAATGCTTTAACACTATGTTACCAAATTGTAGATTTCTATTCATTCATTCATTAATTTGAAATTCAACAAAAAACTTTTAGCTGGAGTCTTATGAATGAAAAAAAGCCACATGTGCAAGCAGATACTCGTACCTGACCTGATCGATATGAATGAATTCATATGGTATTATTGCTGCTGTTGCTCCGCCAGAGCTACACAGCTTCATACTGATTGAAGATATTTTATTTTCTGCTTTTCAGTGCATTTTATTAATGCACGCAATATCATATTTCATGATTTTGTGCATTTTACATTTCAACGGTTTTTTTGTTAGACATTCTTTGTATTCTTTGTAATGATAAAAAATCTTTAGACATCAACAATAGTAAATGGCATTCTGTTGTGCATTGGCTGGTAACATGTTGTTTGGCACTTCCTTCCTGAAGAATTAAAAACACAAATACAAATTTCTTCTACTGATGTTTTAATTTATTTTATTTATATAAAAGAAAATAAGAAGTGAAAAAATTAAAGCATCAGATGATAAAAGAAATATAATCTACATCAACTGTGACTATATATCGACTATAAATATGTCGATAGTCACAGTTTTATTGGTGATATTTTTTGGGAAAAAAGTTTGTAACTGTTGCAAGAATCCGTGATCCAAGTGGTAAGTTCGTAATTTGCACGGTTGAAACAAACACATTTTAAAACCTTTTGCAATGGGGCAAGGGGGATTAAATGTGGGAATGCAACCATGACAGAACAGACGAGAAACGGACGATACCTTTAAAATACAACACTGGGAAACTGGACGAGAAGAATAGAACGAGAACGGAGAGTCGGTAGTTGAACTAGCGGACGTGCGTGTAGTTATTTACTGAATTAAATTTTAAGTTTAAATATTGAATATGTTTAAGTACTTTTATTTTTATATTAAATATACATTTTAAATAAACCATTGGAGAAGACAGTGTTAAAAACTAAAACATAAATACTATAATTAACTTTTAGGCTTGATGAAAAACTGTTACTCCAGAGAGGTGCAGATTTTAAATCTGGAATCAATAAGTTGGATCCAATACATAAGGTCAATATTAACCATGAGGCTCGATTTTCTAATTCAACAGATTAGCATCCGAAAGTTGTAAATATTTTTTTTAAACTGTAAAACCTTGTAAATAGTTAGTTCGATTATTTATCTTCATTCAGTTGTATGTATTTTAGTTCAGTTGTTCAACCGTAATGCTTCCATGAAACTGTGTGGTGCGAAAACGCACCATTGTCAATAGACGAGTTCATTTTTAGGGTAATTTCAATGCTTTGAGTTTTTGTAATTATAATGAAAATATCAGAAAAAATTATTTATTTTGTTAAAGAAGTCACTTCATAGTTACATTTAAAGGAAAATAATATAAGTTTTTAATTAGATTTTAGCATGTATTTAGCCGCATGACCGAAAACCTTTTGCAAGGAATGTAAATGGAAAAATTTTTTTTTTGGTTATTCTTTTTCTTGTTTTAATTCAATTTCATTTCCCGCATGACATTTAGTGCTAATCGAATCTGGAACTGATTCCCGAAGTTGATTGTTTTTGGTCAAACTAACTTTTTCTTGGATACCAAGCTGTCAAAAATGCTATAAATCAAAATCAGTCTTGGATTATAAAAAGCCGCTAATGCCTAAATTTGATTTTCGGGTTTCAGTTACTGAATTTATTCTTTTAACCGGCAATGTTGCTTGTAGAGGAGAAGTCATCGACAATGCCATTCGACTTGACCGTGTCATCCATTATGTTATCATTCCAAACAATAGTTTTGAGATCACTAAATTTTTTTAACGTTTTTTTTATTTTTTTGTCAAAAATAAATTAAAAATTATTTTTTTTTTTACCATGAATTAACTGTGTACTTACTAAAAATACACTGGCGGTCACAAAAACCGCACCACTTGCAATACTGCTACAATTTCGGTAATATTTCATAACTTTGCCCAAATTTCCCGTCCCTTGTTTATGTTTTAAGAATGTATTTAAGCGGAATATACCATTTTGTATTGCGCTTGTTTGGCGAAAAGAAGAATTTTTGAAAAAGTGCCGAAAACAACTACAAAGTATAAACAATTGTCACACCACCAAAACGTCGAAATTTTTGTTCTTAGGTATCAAGGAGTGTCATAAAGTTAAGTATCTGAAGAAATCTGATGCTTACATTCGACTGCTGTTGAAATGATCCAGAAAAAAGGCAGTTTGTATCTGCTTGAAAGGACAAAAGGATCAAGAAGAATATGGAAGACAAATAGCAGATAAAATGGCATAACCAGAAAGAGAACCATAAATTATCGATTCAAAAGTATTGTCACAATAAGGACTGAGCTAAAGAGCTATTACAACGAAATATAAATGTCGAAAACTTACGCAGAAAGAAAAAAAAGTTCGGTCTGTATGGGAGTCGGTCAGCCAAAACGTCGTTGTTGGAGAAATGGATGGAAACAAATCGCCTGGCATGGACTAAAAACTACAGTAATTGAACTCTGGCAGACTCGAGAAAAGTTATATGATCTGGCAAATTAATCTCAATTTTTGCTGCGCATTTAATCTTCGGTACTTGCGTTGCTCAGATATAGAGCAATAGAAGGTTAACTGTGTAGTGAAAATAATCAAACTCCCACAAAGTCAGATAGTTTGGATGGGTCCCTTATACTATATTGAAGGGACTGTGAATTCCCAAAAATATGGCTAACATTTTATGGAGCAATTGCTGTAAGCCAATTGTGGTATGCTTTCGCTCATTAATGACGTTATTTTTCCGGACGAATTGGCAAGGTTTAGTTAGTAATTAATGCCTAATGTTTGATAACTTTAGAAATAGTAAAAAAGTTAGATTATTGATCCTTATTTGTTTGCAGAATTAAAATGTTTTCGATGATGCTAGAATTTACAGGGAGGAATGATTAGGCACCTCTGTCATATAATGAAAAGGAATGGTGCTAAAAACATGCCAAAGAATAAAAAAATCCTTGTTGGAGTTCTGTAAAAAGTTAAGTTTTAAAAAAATAACGAATGATATCCTTAAAGTGCTTGTCGACTCTATGCCATTCAAGATAACGGCCATAAGAAAGGCTAAGAGAGGGGCACCATCAAACTAAACAATTTTGCTTATGACTCTATTATGAAACAAATTAATCTTGGTTTACACCTTCAAAAAATAACAAATATTTTTATTTTTACATACTTTTAATCAATACCCTCAGAGACGTAAAATTTCTTCCATATTTTTGTTTTAATTAAAAAGTAATAAAATTTGTGTGTATGTATGATGTTGGTGGGTGGTGCGGTTTTCGTGACATGTTAAAACAATTACAATTACAAATTTAATGACTTTGTCTGTCAAACAATAAAAACGCAAACTTTTAAATTTTCACCAAAAGCGAATTCGTTAACTGACAGTGGTGCGTTTTCGCACCACTTTGCCACGCCTATACCTTGGCAGGTACCAAAAAAAATATTTTTTTTTTCATGTTTGATCATTCCTATATCTTCCCTTAAAGGAAATTTAAATATTCTCAGTATTTCTATGTTTGTCAATTAATGGGTTAACTACTTACAATCACCAAAAAAAAAAAAAAAAATAATACTGAGTTCATAATTTTCCTACAGGGACTGCCACAGTTGTCAAAAGCCAATTTTGAATTTCCCCATTGAGATTTTTAAATTTAAAAAATTGTTCGTTAATATTTTGTAAAGATACACAAATATTGTCTGCTTTTAATTTAGATTCAGTGGTAATAAATATAATGGAAAACAATTTTCTGAGAGAAAGTAGTTTTGAATATGTAAAATGCCTTATTTAGGACAGCACGCGAAATGTTGGATATTCGGGACGATTTTAATATGCATCTTCCAAACAAAACAAAACAATTGAGAGTACAATAAAAAATACACGAAATAATTTTCAATATAGAACTGGTGTCGAAAATTGAACAGCGTGAAGAAAGAGAAACTAACGAGCTCATTTACTCTATTTTGGAATAAAACAAATAAATTTTTAAAACAGTTTCATAGTGGATCTAGTTCAAAAACTTCTTTTTGGACTTGGCACTTGACAGCTAACACCTCAACCTTCTGCACCAACTGTAGTTTAAATGACACTTTTTTGACATACATATTCATGAATTTTTTTGTTGCTTAAATTTTTTTTAAATTTAATATAGGGGTTTCATATAGAACTAATCCTTAGCTTTAAAATCCACTTTACTACACGGAAAAAAAAGATTTGTAAAAAAATAACGTGTGGTATTCAAAAAAAGCAGAATAACTAGGAAAAATTGCCATTTCGCCCTGTAATTTAGAAATTTCATGAGATACTTAATATAAATTTATGGGTAAACTGATAACATTACAGTCCAAAACTTAATTATTACAGTTTCAGAAAGGAAAATATTCAAAGTGACATAGAAAAAATTTTGTTGGTAAAAAATACTGAATTATTATTGAAATATTCTATGATCGGCAATTAAAAATTACGGGGCAAACTGTAAAAATTTTTGAAAATATTTTTGTTTCATTGCTTTCATTTTTTAAATCACACATTTACTTTGTTTTATATATCATATATTTTTCTATATATTATCATTCAATAAAATAACTGGATTTGCTTCTTTCTGTAACGAGACATTTTTGATTATTTATCCGGGACCTTTTACCGGAAGCTAATAAGATTTGGGATGTTTACATTATATTGAATGAAAGTTTTATTATTTTATTAGCAAAAGTCTTTAGCATTGGATGTTCATTTCATAATTGTATCGAACAGTTTTCCAAAAACCATTGAAACTGAAACACCATCATTTTTTGAATTACCCAAGAATCATCAAGATAGCTGGTCCAGTTGTTTGCTTTTGATTAATGCGATTTGAAGCTAAATATAGGGAATAATCTTCAATTATTGATTTTGATATCAAAAGTATTTTTTATGCTTAGTAAAAACTCAATTTCAAATTTGATAATTTACAAAATCACACTGTAAAAATTGATTTGAAACTCCAATAATATTAATTGTATTGTGAAGTACTTATGTGCTTATTCATTCGTAAATTTTATTGATCCATTCTGAATATTACAAATTAAACTCAAGGGAATTATTGTTTGATCGTAATCAATTATTACAGTTTTTCGTTTACTATCCGGGCAAGACAGGAAAACTGTAATTATTATCAGAAATCCAATGAATTATTACAGAATATTTTTTCCGTGTACATCGTTTTATGATTTTTTTTGAAAAATGTATGCCATTTAGTTATGTATATAAAACCATTAAGGCTGAGGTATCAATAATATCATTTAATGATTTGACATACTGTATCTACAAGAATCACCCTTTACTTTTATTGTAACAGAAAAAAGTGAAATTTCGCTGGCTTTTATTACCCATAATTGCTATATAAATTCTTGTTGTATTTACTTTTATTTCACAAAACATACCCAAAAGTTCCTCTTCTTCTCCAAACTTAAAATCCTAACCTAAGTTTTAAATTCAGAATTTCAACGAAATTTATACTCATGTCTCCGCACAATAACATCCTTATAAGCACTTGCTCAGAATCTTAACTGAAGAGTCTGGTTATGTTTCGCCATTTGCTTTTAAATTGATTTTCATTTTTCACAGCATGAGGATGTAGCTATTTTTAGTTCTTTGGCAATGCCGTTATGAGATATGCCAGGATTTTCAAGTTTTTTGCTCAAAAATAATTCGCGATCGTGTTCCTTCATTGCTTGCAAAAGCCTCTCCTGTGAATTTTAGATTTATCATTACAATTGTCTCAGGTACGTAAATTCTTGCAGTTACTTTATTTGTGGGATTATCTCTCAATTCCGCTAAAAATGATTTCTAATAATTTTTTGGGCTGGATCTGAGACAGAATTTTTCAACATTTTAAGTCCCCTGGGTAAGTGGAAAAGCTCACAAAAGCATCATATACCATGTAAACCTCGCAAGCTTGCATTCAGCTGTTCCTATTTTCCATACAAAAAAACCTGCGATGTGCTCGCAAACTTATAAGACGACTTCAGTGAGCAAGTCTCGTATTTAGTGGAGTATTGTCAACATTATAAAACTCTTATGTAGTTAATTTAGAATTTTCAAAACTTTTGCGCAACAGCTGATTTACATTCACAAAACCTGCAGAGTGTGTTCATGAAACGGTGTATACAAATTTGTGTAAATTCGAAAATGAAATAATTAAATAAATAAGTTCCTAAGATGAAATCTTTTTCGTATCCTTGCAAGAGCGGAAAATTCTATAAAATATCAAATTTTTTTCCAAATTTTTGGTTATTTATTTACATTATTTACTCGTTAAAATAAATTGAAATTTATTTGGGAAGAACACTCCAAAAATAATAAATATAAACGAATTTAATCCACTCAAATTTATAAGAGAGGGAAATGCCTGAAGTTGTATACAAGTAAAAGAAACTATAGCAAAAACGAACAAAGAACTGCTCCACTTTGATCTAAATAAATTAAGGGGGTAAGTAGGCGTTGTAAAATATATTCAGAATCTCATAAACGATTATCACTAAAATAAAAGAACAAACCGAGAATTAAAGATCACATAAACAAAATAAATTATTACATTGAAGATCATTCAAACAGCTAAAAATTCACACACACCCATACTATACAACAAGAAATATGCAACACTTAAATTTATAATTCAGGCTCCAAAAGGTCTACCATTCTGTCTAGACACATTGTTGTTGTTGCATGATCACTTAAGGACCCAAAAAGTAAACATGAAAACAGAAATCAAAGCAATAGATACATATAAGAGTATGCATGTATGTGTTCCGTACATGAAATGCAAAATACGAAGCACACTACAATACATATTTACAAATGCACCCACTTTCATTTTTGGTACGCCATCGCCATGTGCCACGCGCGCGCGACATATGCCACTACTACTTCCACCTACTTCCGACTACTGTAAACAAAACCCGCGATTATGGTATGAGATTAGTAGCCCGGTTTTTTTTTTATTATTGTGGCTATTGTTATTGTTGTTGTTATTCTCAAAACGCCCAAATTGCGGACACCATCGTCCAATCGTTCGACCGACTGCCCTAGTAAGTGTGGGGAGAGATGGGGAAAAAATGCAACACCAAACGAAAAAATTCAACTATACGAGTATACACACCATTTTGGAGGAGGCGTTCTTGCCATTGCTACGTCACCATCAACAAGATGATCACCGTCGTCTCCTCCACACATTATGGCGGCACACGAAAAAAAAAATGATCAGTATGGATCGACAAGTGGCGTTTAACTAACCACAAGTGCGGGGGTTGTTTTTTTTCGCTCGCATGTGGTTAAGCTTTTTTCTCAATTCATTTTTTGTTTCTTCAAACATTTTATTGTACGTCATCATCGTCAGTTGTCATAACGGATGATCGTGTGCCGCCAGAATCCATCGCCAGAATCGTCGTAGTAGTGGTCGTCTATGACCCACCCACCTTTATCAGCACACTACACTGATGGTATACATTGGAAGCGTTTAGATATTTGCAAATAGAAAAATACGTAAACGAAATATTTTATCGCAATTTGACGGCAGGCAGACAGACAGACAGACAAAGAGAAAAACAAGTTCATGGTCATGGCGGCGGTCAGTCAGTAGTGCGATCATTGATCTGCTCATACACCAGCGTATCTGTATGTATGTATACAAACTTAAAGATGCTCATGTGTGATGTTCCATTTCCGTTTCCGTGGGTGCTGCTGCTTCTGCTTCTGCTTCGGTCGTTGCAATAAGCGTGGTCACGTTCTCTTTCTCCACTTCGCAGTGGCGCGTGGCTGCTTCTGTTTTTCTGGTTTTTTTTTTTTGTATTTTTTGTTTTTGTTTTTCATTTACAAAATCAGTATACCTAATCTCGCTAGTCAGTTTTTGCCTGGGCGTCCGGCATTTTAAAGACTCTTTGTGTGTTTGTGTTCGAGTGGCTGTGTGCGTGTGTGGAGCGGAGGCTACCCTCGTTTGTCGCGTGTGTGCTTACCTTTAGTTTTGGCGGTTATATTGCAAGCTTCATTTTATTTATTGATTAAATTGGCGTAAAACGTTGGCGTTCGTTCTGATTTGAGAATTGGCTATGGAATGGTGCTTGCTTGCTTGCTGGCTCGCTTTCGTGTACTTATATACGGGTATATTAAATAAGGCGCCTTTGCGATTGCCAATTGATCTTTTACATTTGCGTGATTTTTTCTTATTTAATTATTTTGTAAATTTTTTGAGTGGTCGTTGGTTTGTCGTGTGCCCAGAATTTTTTTTCATTAAATGGCGGCCACATTTTTATTTTTCTATTTAATGGAAGTTTTTAAGACACTTGCTAATCATTAACATATCTTAATTTATTATTTAAATAATCATACGTGCGCATATATTTGTTGGTACATTCAAGTATGCCAAATCAAATTGTATATCAAAATCTAACTCAATAATGGCTTAGCAGAACATTAACTGGCACAAAATTTATTTGTGAAGGCAGAGTAAGTGATAAACTACTTAATTAATTTAATATTATTATTTTTAGCCTAATATTTTTTATTGGTGTAGAAATGCATTTGTATATGTGTCAAGTTATAGGTTATAAAATGTGACCGTATCTAAAAGTGGGCGTGACATTTTTACAAAAATCCAATATCTCCGAATATCATATCGAGCTAAAGTAATAAAATTTGATACGAAGGCTCACTTGTTCCACACCAAACCCATTCTCAAATATTGACATATCAAAATTAGGGGAACAGGCTGTAGCTGTGGCTGCAAACACTTTAAAGTAAAATAGGATTTCCAAAAGTGAGTGCTACATAGAAATTTCGGTCAAAAAGTTAAAACTTTGAGTGTGGAAACCCTACAAACCTAACGTATGGGCTACTGTTATTTTCAGTAACATTTTTTAAAGTTTAGGAGTGCGTGGAAGCAAAAGTTTGTCAAATTTTAACCAGTTTAAAATGGAGGATATTCCTGATGGTAAGAAGACTGTTTTATTCTTATGGGTATTCACGAGTTGATGCAACATGCCCTTGTGACGTTCCGAAAGTGCGGATTGCGAAAGTTTGACACCTTTCTACCTTTAAATTCGTAAGAAGAATCCGAAATATTTTCATTATTTTGCAATGAGATTGTAATATTTTGACAGTTAAACTATTTCGCATCTCCAATATATGTATTGAACGCTCACATCTTAGTGCTTTAAGGTCACCTTCTGGTCTAGATTTTTCAAAAAAAAATTTATTTTTTTTATTTCAAAAGTATAGACTTTTAAAATTATACTGTAAAATGTTCGTATCAATATTTCCAGTATTTCGACTTTTAGAGCCTATTTAGCAGGTGAGCGCAGAAGCAGGTAAAAGGGCCGACTGAAATTTAAACTCATTTATCTCGAAACTATATTTTTCGGTGTATCGGTGGGACACAAAAAACAAAAACTGCTCGACCTATTCGTCTCAAATTTGACTATATTATTCAGAAAACCAGTGCTTATCACAGGAACTAAAAAAAACTTTCTACGTTAAATACTTCTTACTTTTTACATACAAAAAGTAGTGAAAAAACGGTCTGTTTTCGTAAAGTAAATTTCAACAACGGGCCATTTTGTCAATTTTTTTTTTTTCATTTTAGTTTCTGCGATAACTACATTCATACCAATTGTAACTTCTTTGTTTTTTTTGTTTGAGATCAGTGGAAAATTCAAAACCTGTCCCTCCAGCAAGATCCGTTTTTTTGAAGAGGTCAACTGTAACACCAATTTTAGTTTACTTCAAATTATAATTTTTTTTTTATTATTATTTTTGTATATTTTTAAAATAATAAAATATATCTACAAAGTTTAAATACTATTGCTCATTATTTCATTTAAAATAAATCCTAAAAACTCATAAAATTCAAGGGCGCTAGACCAGAAGGTCCCCTTAAGTCGCACTTTCGCACTTTTGCATCAACACGTGAATACCCATAGTGATTTCATACAATAATGCGGAATATAAGCTTTATATTTGTAATGTTGACAAATATTTTTGATGGAAGATTAAAAAACTACCACCGAGTACCACGGTAGCAAACCTTAATTATTATAGCTTTGAAATCCTAAAAAATTTGATCCCTTCACGCACGCACCGAATCATTTTTTTCTCTTATATTTTCCATATTGCATCTAAGTGATGAGGACAACCAAAAATCTTTCACTTACATGAAGTCAGTCATTGCCAAGATTTTTCAAAAGTGGGTAGACTGTAATCGCACGCTGAACGGCTTTTTCCGAACAATTTTTTTATTTCATCCGATCCAGTTATTACTGATTTAAGAAACATTCCATGGCAGAAAAGCCAGCCTCTGGCTCCCCAGGCAAGATAACTATTATTGGAAGTAAATATAAAATGTTAAAAAACACAGTTTTTAAGTCTTCAGCTTCTGCCGGATTCTGCTGGTTATGATTAACATATTAATAAAAAAAAGTTAATGGTTTATTGCTTATTTGTTTTTTTTTTTCAAAAAGACTAATTTGTTTGCTACAACTACTTATTTGACTTGTTTTAAAAATCTTGATAGGGACATATGTTGCAACTTGCAACCTATTAAGTGGATTTTTCTTCACAGAAAGTTGAGTGAACGTATCTTTCATCGTTATGAATTTAAATGAGTATTCAAAAATCCGCAACAATGTCAAAGTAGTGCAAAATGTAAACAAAAAAAAGTGTAGTGTCGAAATTCGAAAATTAAATATTCGTAACGGAAGCTGTTTTTGATATCATAACTTTTCCTCTCTGAGATGACTTTACTCTATTAAATTCGCTATGATGAAGATGTACTTTTTGTTGTACTGAAATTTAATTTAATTTGGTAATGGCGACTGACTTTTCCGAATAGCGGAACAAACATCTCCTCCTGATTCACCTTGGCGCATTGGTCCTTTTCATCACTCAGGACATAAATACGGCTGATGTTGAAAAATCTGACTTTGGATTCAGACATTCCTTGTACATTAAAATCTTGCTTACATATCCAGAATTAAATTTTTTTTGTGGTACCTCTAGAATTGATTTATTTTTAGTACAGTATATATATATTCTTACTTATGTACTATGTGTGTTTGGGCACTTACTTATGAGTAAATATTTATTTATGCTCATATGTATAACAGCTTCAACGAGAAACTTGTTTCTCCCCTTACATACATAAGTACAATATGTACATACATATGCAGCATTTACTTGTACCTTGTCGCTGGCATATTTCGCTTATATGACGACGTGTAGCACCACCTAAATGAAAAATAAAGAGGCGTTAAAAATTAAAAGTGCTGCAAAGTAATGGTAAAACTGATTAAAAATTAAAAGTTACCAACATGTGCGCTGATAAAATTGTAAGAGTAAATAAAGAAAAAAAAATCAGAAATCAATTGAATTGACTATAAGCAACATACATATATATGTATATATATTTAAATATGTATGTATAACTTAGCTTATACCCGTAAATTTGTTCACTTTATGCTTGGCAGTTGGCGACATGGCAGCCTCAACTCCAAACGACTACCACCAAACAGAGCCAGAGTCGAAATCGAAGTCAGAGTCAGCAGCCAGCCGCCTTGCCATATCAAAGGAATCGTATTATTATTATTATTATTCCAGCATGGCGCTGCAGTACTTTGTTGTTGCTGTTGTTGTTCTTGTTTCTCTTTCTTTGTTAATAACATTTTTAATTTTATTTCCTTTTTGTATCTTTTAGATTGAAAGCGAGTTTCTTTATTTGTATTATGCTCTTGTTGTTTTTTTTTTTAATATTATTATGCTAGTTTGTTGCATATAGCAACAATAATCACAACAACAGTAACAACAACAAAAGTTGACGTCTTTTTTGCAGCAGTCGACGAAGATAAATGTAAATTATTATGTCGTAAATTTGTCGACTGCCATGTTAAATTTCTTGTGGTGGGTATTGAAATACTTTTGACATTTTTCCATTTTTGCTTTTGTTTGGTGTACTTGTTGTTATTGTACATAAGTTTTTGTTGCTTTTGTAATTCTTAAAATTGTCACTTGTGCAAATTTAAGCAAAAATGCTTAAGAAAAAACAAACTGAACCAAATATTCAGTACAGAAAAAAAAAATAATGAAGAAGTTTTAACCGCAAGGTCACAGGTTGAAGTCAAATACTAGGTATTTGCAATTCCAAAGATAGGTAATAAAACCCTACAGATATTGTATACATGATATATACTGTCCTATAGCTCGGCGGGGAGCAAAGGGCCAGAACCAATTTTCTTCACTCGCTTCTGTCAAGCGCCAAACTCTTTATTTTATTCCAGCTTTTGTTGTAATTATCTCATCTTCAAGATTTCTTCTCCAGGTCATTGCAAGTCTGCCTCTTCGTCGACTGCCTTGCGGGTTCCAGTCGATTAAACTTCGGGAAATGTCGTTTAGTGATCTTCTTGAAACGTGACTAAGCCATCTCCTTACGCCACAGGTTGTTACTTGAAATTACGCTGGGCCAAAAGATCCGCAGGATTATGCGGAGGCAGCGGTTTGTAAAAACCTGAAAAGCTTGAATATCTGTAACCGCCAGGTTCCATGTTTCGTAGCCGTACAGTAAAGTAGAATTGACATTCGAGTTAAATATCCATATTTTGGTGTGCTGTGTGATGATTGAGGAGTTCCAGATCTTTTTAAGAGCGCCGAAAACTTGCTTGGCCTTTTTGATGCAGTTCTTAGTAACTTCTTTTGATCCTCCGCTAGCAGATATTATGCTACCAAAATAGGAGAAGGAGCTTACCTCTTCAAGCTCTGTCCTTCGATCTGGAATTTTTGAGTGCAGGTGGAATTGACCTTTTTACCTTACCTTAGTTTTGCTGATATTAATTTTGAGACCCACTGTTGCTTGTAGTAGCAGGAACATGTCGGCGAAAGAGTGAGTCATCAGACAAACGTCGTCAGCATAGGCAAGATCGTCGAGCCGTCGATTGTATACATAAACTTACGTGTAAATACACATAGAGCATTACCTTGTCCATACGTAGATAATTGGTTCCAGGTCTTTTCCCTCATCGTCAATATCCTTGAATCCCTCTGACTCACAATGCGTTGATCCCATACAAAGCCAAAAATGTGCATACAACGAAATTCGATTGGTTAAACCAAAATATTTATAACTGTGTGGAACATTTTAATTTTTTAAATTAGTTTTTCTTTAATCTTTATTAATGTTTAGTAGCCCCATCAAAAATTTAACGAAAGTAATTTAAGTTTTTAATGTATTAATCCTCCAACCTCTCTTTTAAAGGACTTTTTGTCCTTTTACATAAGTAATTACTTAAATAAAAACCAACATAAATTTAACCACCCAGACATAAAAACATTATATCCCCTCCCGCTAGTAGGAGCTCCAGTTTTTATATAATAGCAGTTAGAACACACCGTCCACCGAATCGAAAAATATACTCCTCCAAAGTTGCTGAATAAGCCCTTTAAAGGACTATTTTTAATTATTGAAAAAAATCAATAAACGAAATTTCATCTCCGATTAAAAAATTTGTTAAAAGTAATTGAGGTTGTAATAAGTTGAACACTTTATACCAGTACTAAGCTAAATCGCTTTTACAGACTTTGAAAGCTTGTAGAAAAAGATTTTCAACATCTATGCTAAATTTTTTTATAAATATATTAGGATCTCCAACGACTAAAAAAAAACGACATCTACCGATAGAAAAAGAGAATTTTTTCATTCTCAAACCACTGTGCGATGCATTGAGTGGCGGTTCGGGCTTTGGATAACGTTTTGACTTAGTCAGAGTAGACGCGCTTTGCAGTGTTTCTCTCATTAGTTTTTCTCTGGCGTCCTTCCTAAACCACTTCCATTTTTGACGTTTAGTGCATGGCGTCAAGGGCTCCATGATGGTATGATTGAGCAACTTCTTATTTAATATTGTGTCAAACCCACAAATTCAGAATACAATTCTTATGCTTGGCTTTCACTATGTCGTATTCAATGGCAAAAAAGGAAAAAAAGAGAGAATTTCCTATATGAAAGCCAGGCATTAAACACAGTTAACGAAGATAGGCAGTGGCCTGGTTATTATCGTGTTTGGTTGGAGTGGCACTCTAGAGACACACTTAGGCCTGAAAGGACCATTGTGACACCACATGTTTGGGCCTACAGTTTAACGCCGGTTCCGAACGGCGGTGTGCCAATTTATTATCACCTGGTGTTTTTGCCTTTGCCTACCAAGAGTGAACTTATAAGAAAGTGCTTATAATTCTCATTCACTTCATATCGATAGTGAATATAAGAAGATTATTAGAATTAACCAACAGACCAAGACGGAAAAGATCTTTTAGGTCGTTGAAAAAAGGTTTATCCAGCAGGTGGAGTCTTGTTTTTGCAAGGGCCGTACACTTTTTTCGTTGCAGTTCTCAGTGCTCAGGTATTTTTACTTGTAGCTGTGTATGGCTCTCTATATAGTTCGCCAGATGCTTTTACTGTTTCAACTATGTTGTTAAGTGCCGTGCATCAACAAATATAACAATTACATAGCGGACTTAAGACACGTCTGCTTTGATACCTCATAAATCAGATTTTATATGTATTTATTGTAGGGGAAATAATATTTCTTTTAGCCGTTGACGGCTTTTCTTCGTCGACGACGCCAATTTTCTTATTAAGTTAACAGAAAAATTAATGAATTAATTAATTTTATTTTTATGTAATAAAAAGCTTTGAAAAAATGAAACAATTATTAATTTTGAATAAATAATAAAGTATTTAATAAAACACAACAAAAAATCGAGTTAAAAAGGCGTGGTCGATTCGAAGAAGGTGGACCTTAGTTAGTAATTCAATTCTAGGAAATTTTATTTTCAAAATTTCTAAAATGATTTTCTTCTTTTATTTGCAGGTAAGGAACAATGGGCCCAATGCTATTTCAATATGTATACATAACTACATAAGCAAAAAATATGTTGTTAAGGTAATTAGAAAATAATTTAAGATAAAACTAAATTGGAATACAATGCAAAAATAGCATATGGTTATAAAAAACACTGAGTATCGCAGCAATTCTCTTTACTTTTTTCCATGAACTTTTGGTTTGGGGTAGCAAAACTGTTTCATGAGCAAATCAGTCAAAGTCAAGTTTATGCCACTTTCACTCTCTCAATGAAAGTGCGAAACATCAGAAAGCAGAAACAATTTCAAAGTTAAGGAAAAAGTGCACGAAAAATCGATTGAGCTCCAAAGCGCCGGTCTACTACAATTTCAACTGCACGCCCCACGTCCCACACCACCACCACCATCGCTGCTACCGTTGCCGCAATAAAGAAGCAGCAACCGGCATCCAAAGGCGAAGAGCGCACTGCCGCAACCATTGCCTGCTGCTGCCGGCTCGCTGGCCTGGCCCACCCACTTTGTTTGCGTAAATTTTCATTCATGAAAGCGTATGCGTTTTTATGAATGAAAATCAAAAGTTACCAAGTGTGAGTAGTGGTTTGGTGAGCGAGAGAGAGAGTGCGGGGAGAAAAAGTTGGGGAAAATGTGACGAAAGCACGCGATTTATGGCCTTGGATACTCCCAACAACAACAATATTAAATACAACAGGTGGAATATACAGTGTATATGTAGATACTACATAATATCTGCATATTAACGCAAAACACATATATATATGTGTGTGTGTGTGAGTTTTTGTATCTACGAATATATGTAGATATGTGTGCATGTGCGTTTGTGTGTGACAACCGATTTCCTGGAACTTATGTTCTTATTATTATATTTACAGCTGATGACGTTGTTTCTTGTTGTCGGTGGTGGCTCTTATTTTAGTTGTTGTTTCAAGTTGAAAATATATTTATACTAGCTGCTTTGTTGTAACTTATTTTCAAAGCACTGGGTATCTGTGTATGTATGTATGTAGTAGTGTGTAGAAAGTATAAAAATAATACTCTTAGGTTATATAATTAATTAAGAGTTATTTGTGATATTCTGTTTCGGAACGTTGTAATGCGTGAACTAACGTCATTCGAAAAATTATCACAAAACATCGCAGCAAAGCCAATTTGAACAACTACAATAAATTCAAGTAAACTTCTTTGATGCTTTTCTTAATTGTAAAGTTAATAATTTTAAGAATTTTTCCCAGAAAAAATGGCAAGAAAATTGTGTAGTTTATTAAACCGTAAGAATGCCAAAAGTCAAATTGTAGATAAGTAAGTTTGTGTAGGTATTTAGTATAATTTATGAATGAATATTCAGATAGATATAAAAGAAATTATACCTTTGGTAGTCTTAGGACTAGATTTGCTAAAAGTGATGAACTGCTGGTGGGCAAGAGGAAGAACTAGTTCTTCAGCGTGTGGTCTAAGGCTAGAGATAAGATATTTTTGCATAAATTAAGAAATTTTGGTTAGTTTTTCTTTTAAGATTATTCCAATTTTCATTGACTTATAAAAAAAATTTTCTGGAACATGTTAATCTATATGGATCTCTTTTGCTTTATTACAAAAATCTGAATCTCTTTTTCGGGGGTCTATACTCCATTTTCGGGTTCTAAATTTAACAGTTAATTAAAAAAGAACTGCAAAAGATATTTTTACGCTTTTCTTCGCTCAACTCTGGTCAAGATTGTCAAAAAATTAAAAAGATCATTAATTGTCATTACGCTGGTTACAAGTACATAAACCCAAGCTTTTTGAAAAATAACGAGATTTCTCGAAATGGCGAGCTGTTGAACAAAAAAAAAATTTCCCCACAATTTTGTATGCTAATAATGGACGTAAAAAATAAACTAAACAAAATTCGGCAAAAATTTTGTGTGTACTTGTGGTGATATGTTTGATGAACATTTTTAAAAAAATTCAATAAATTGAAAAACATGACTTTCTGAAGAACGCGTTTAAAGATTTATAAAGTAATAAAATGTTGCAATACGAGCGTGTATCTGATGCTCTTCTAGATTTTGTAATATGAAAAAAAAAATGATTTTTTCAAACTAAGTCACCTATAGGCTCCCTTAAAGGGATCCAAAGAGAGTTAAAATATTTCTAAGAAATATTTTTCATAAAATTTTATTTTAAGTTAGTGAACACCAGAAGCTGGTGGTCGCTGGGCTCAATGCTTTGCCAGGGCTTTGGAGCAGTCAACTTTTGGGGCTGCTCTACTCCAGCTCCGCTCCGACCTCTTACGTATAGCTCCGTGCTGCGCTCTAGACTCCAACTACATATCATTTTTTTAATGAAAATCATATTTTTATGTCTTACACATTCAGTGTACAGGGTATATTGCATTTTATCGAGTGATGGTTGTTTGTAACGCCCATAATTAGGCGTCGTAGGTATGAACATATATATACATATATAAATGATCTATGTGCTTAGCACAATCGATTTAGGCATGCCCGTCTGTTTGTGTACAGTCCGCAACTCGAGTAATCTTAACTAAACGCTATACAAACATTTTTTATGATCATGCCGTAGTTAAAAGGCAAACCGGTCAAGTGGACGTGGTACCTCCCATACAAAATGATCGAAAACATATATCAAAGGAAATTTAAAAAAAAAATTAATCAAAACCCGGTGCCCACGAGTTAATTATTAAATACACAAAGAGTATAGTAAAAAAGATTCTACAATGATCCTGGTTCGTGCTAGAACTATAGATACCATAAAAAATTGAGCGCAATCGTTTCATTAGTTTTAGAGATATCGTGGCTGCCATTTCGAAAAATGCAGTTATGGGAAAAACTCGTTTGAAACTGTGCCTGCGCTTGCCAAGTTCAACATCTGTAACTTTCGATCGACTGTGAATCTTAAAAAATCCGTTTACACACGTATTCTAGAGACGTTATAGAAGCGATTTAAGCAAAGTCTTGCTTGCTTTCAAGCCGAGGTATTTTGCTTCTAAAACACAGCGGAAAACTCTTGTTAATAATTGCACATATCTTTTCGCTCTATGCGACGGAATTTGTGGATCAGGGAGTGGAGACTTTTCAAATTCTTTTAGTTTTTGATGAATTAAAAAAAATTGATTTCTACAAAAAGAGACAAATAAAATCAGAAATTTATGAGAATATTCTTCATATTTTCAGGAAAAATCTAGATAACAGTAAAAATTCCGAAAGCTGGTCAAAACTTATATCAAAAGATCCTAAAAGGACAGATTTACTTTATTGGATCATATGTTGATTTTTATGAAAAGAAATTCGTATTTTCAATTGAAATCGCAACCAATATCTATTTTTGAAAATGCGGAGGCTCCAAATTGGCCAAATCTACATGGAGTAGATCCGTAGATTTTTTTTTAATATTTCCTTGCCAAGTTCTTTTTCGCTCGAACAATTTAACCCGCCCTAATGGACACATCAATATATTTATATATGACTAAAAAAAAAAACTTGAGCAAACTTATGATTGTTTAGGACAGGTAAAGTTCTGAAATGGGTCGGTGAAGTGAGCGTGTTTTGGAGGAAACCAGAAAAAACACGGCGCTAAATCCGGCAAATATGATGCTCGGCGAAATTTTTCTATACTTGAAAGTGCAATGAAGTTGATGGTTTTATCAACAGTGAAGACGCCGTTCCCTTTTTTCTAGTTTCCAACAAATGTTTTAAAACTTGTGGTAAGAAACTTTATTAATGTCTGACTAGTTAAAAGGGGAATAACAGAAAGAAATTTTGTCATGGCGAAGTAAATGGACATCATTACATATATCGGGTTTGCTAGTTTAACAGGTGGATTTGCACCTTTAGGACTCCATGGATTGCTCTCTTTTGGATTGTCATTCAAAATTCAGAGAACCCAAAGAATCGTATATTCCAGCTGATTTTGTAATATTTATGAGGCATACATGTTAATCAAAACACCCCTCCTCCACCCAGGACCCACTATTCAGAAAATTTGGACATGAATTTTTATGGAGGTCAGTAGTTGATTTCTCTCATTGATTTCTACAGGTTCCTAAGAGAGGAGCCAGTGCCATTCAAATCCCTCTTCTTGATCGATACATCAGAGTAATTCCGAACTTTCTACGAATTCCAAACTTAAATCTAAATGCGTAATAACTAAAATTTGTCAGTGAAACTTAAAATCCCAATTCTTATATTTAAGAATTTTATTAAAACTAAAATCCATCATGGCCTCGCAAAAATAGAAAACACAAAAAACAAAGAATTATTTTAGCATTCGTCAAATTTATATGATTTTCCGTGAACTTTTCACAGCACAAATCTCGCCTCTAAATAACACTGGTAATCCCCATTAACAAGTTAATATTAAGTATACCCGGAGAGAAAAACTAAGCAAATACTTTGGAATGAAAGTATTTCATTTTTGTCACATTGAGCTATTATGAACTCAGAGATACACACAACAACAAAAATGTAAAACAAATAAAAAACAAACATGAAAAGCAAAAACATGAAAAATTCTGGTTTTCCACATATGAAAAACATAATATTGCAGTGGTAGTAGTAAAAGAACAACAACATGAAAAAATATTTGTCAATTCTAATAATAAAAAACGTTGACCGATTTAGCAGGATTAGTCTAATGGTGATGCGGTGTCATAAATTGCTCAACAGGGTGTTGAGGCAATAAATTAAGCTATTAAAATTTCATGTAATAGATTTTAAAGATTCTACATAAATACATAACTAAAAAAACATAATAGGTATTAAAATAAAATCAACGAATGTTAATATAAATAGAAAGTGGACCAAGAAAACACAATTCGAATTACTAGATGAGGCGAAAAAACTTTTATTTGAAAAATTTGGCAATAAAAGTGGCTTTAAATATGGATTGAATTAACTTAATTACTAAGATCACTGTTGAGAAATCGTGAAAGATTTTGAAACGCCCGTCTGGTCTATTGTATTGTTGTTATTTAGCCCAAATCACTCAAAACATTTAGAATTAATTTTCATAGTCTCTACAGAATTAATTTATTTATATGTATAGATATATTTATTTATTTATTAATTTAGTTGTTTAATAGAGTAAAAAGATGTAAATCTTATAAGTAGTAGTATACATCATAAACTTACAATTAAATTGTTAATGTAAAATGACAAAATTTAAAAACTAAAGATAAAGATAATGCCTAACGTATTCATAAGAGGCAAACCAGGCATCTGTTCCGTAACTCTTCTAATTTTGCTCTATCATCAGCGATCCATGCAGTTTGTTATATACCAACAATTCATATAAGTTACCAATGAATCATATTTGAAAAACTACAGTAGATGATGGATGTAAGAAAGACTTTATTTTTATTTCAGTGTTTTATTTTTATGCGAGCAATAATAAAAGAAAAATGACTTATGCCTGGTTTTCACTATGTTAAATTTAATCAAATTTGCCAACATCTTGGCAAACTTCATATAGGAAATTCTCTCTTTCTCTCTCTTCGACAGGGAATATGACATAGTGAAAACCAAGCATTACGGTGTATTAGCTATGGTGTCTTAAACGTAAGATTTTTTATATGCGGCTTCTTTTAGCCGTCTGCTACTGTAGTAGTAGGCAACAAAATCTACTCACTTATTTCGCTGGCTTATAGTGAAATTCTGAATTTCAAATTTAGGTGGACACACGACAAATAAGGAATTTCAGATTTGTTTTTTTGACAGATTATGAGTTTGGAGAATGTTGCCTTTCAATTGGATTTGGACACCAAGTATTTATATAATTGGAGGAATGGCAATGAGTTTCTCCCCGACTCCATTATATTATTTTTTCACTTAACCCTTTGTATCACAATGTTGCAGATCTGTAACATACCCAATTTTTTCTTACAAAAAATGGCAGGCATGTTATTTTATTTTGTTATGTATCAGAACTGATTAAGTAGAAACTAGTGCAGCTATTTCATGTTATTTGGAAGGTATTGATAACTGCTAAAGTAATGTATTTTGCAACCAAACAAAAAAGTGCACTCACTTGACATTTACGGTTGCAAATGAAAAAGTAATAACTTTGAAAAAGCATAGTTTACTCATATATTTATATATTGTACTGCGGTTTTTTGTTAAAATGTGATAGCTAAATTTTCAAATAATCGATATTAATTGATAAATAGTGATAATTATGCACAAACCGCAACAAAAATCGTGTTTTTGAATAAGCGACATAACCAAATTTTTGTAAATAAAACCTTTTTATGAACAAATTTGCAAAAACAAAAAAATACGTGTTTTTTTATTTACTAATACGAATCGAAGTAGGTACTAATTTAAAAAAAAGGGTTAATAAATATTACAAGAGCAACTGTTATGAAAAAAACTCTAAAATTTCGTATTTCAGGCACATTTCAACGAAATGCTAAATTTGCCTGAAATTTACTCTCGTGTGTCAGCACTATTAAAGCGTGTCCAAGAACGATAGAAAAACTCTATGAAAACTCATCAAGAATATTTCTTTCAAGTTACTCACGGGAACTATTCTATTATGAAGAATTGAAGTTTAGAGCTCTCAATAACGGTAATATGGCCACCGTTTTCGATACAAGTTCCAGTATACGGTATTCGGGTTTTTTATTATAGACAAGCTCGACGGTCTTTTCTATAAGATGCATAAAGTTGCCTGAAGGCTTAACTCATATCGTCCCAACGTTCGATTAACTGAAGAGCAACTTTGAAAATTCGTCAAAAATTCATTAATAAATTTTTTCCAAAAGTAATCACTGTTTAGCATTTCTATATATACTGACTTTAAAATAGCATTTAGATAATTTAAAAATATTGTATTTTACTTGAGTGGCGGCCCTATAATAATAGGGCAACTTAGGCTAATAAGGCCGGTTATAATACCACATGGGCTAATTCTCAATTTCCTAATCTTTGAATGGACTTTGTGGTTCTCTAAACTGTAGAATCTCTGATACCAACAGATTCACAGTAAGCTAAATAACTGAAGCAGAGTTGAAACAATTTGTGGTTTCAATAAACTTATCAAAATTTCTGATGCCAGCAGATTCAAGGTCAGGTGAAAGGCCAGGTAAACAGGTAAACTTTTTTGGAAGGTGGTTTTGAAAATCAATAAAAAATAGTAAAATTAATTCTATTGCATTGAAATGAGAAATTCACTTAGATAAAATAACAAAATTGATGTAGAAATTTTAACTTCACAGGATATTTTTAAAAGGCTACAGCTAACCAAACTTTTGTAAAAAAACACATAGTTTTTAACTTATAATATTGTAACTTCTAAAATACTGTGTTAAATACATTTGGTCCCACAGAATACTTATTGCTCATGATGTGGCATAGAAATAGTTTTAATTTTTTTACACCTGGCCACCTTATTTTTTTTGGGGTCAACCAAAAACTACTACACTCTTTAAAATTCAGAAACAAACTTTTTTTTACTCTTTCAAGTACTAAAGTTTCTTATTGAAGACATATGGAAATTGTGTTTTGAAAATTTTCAAAATTGAATTATGGTATCTAGTACCGAAGCGGTATGGGTTAATGTATCTAAGGCGTAAGCGCACAAGCCTTAACCTACTGAAGCAAACAATATCTATGTAGAAAGTTGCCTGGGTATGTTGGCAAGTTCATAAGTTCAAGTACCTTGGAATTATAGAAGATAAAGTCAAGAAGCAAGAAATTAATTTGAAACTTTAACCCTTTATACCTTACTGTTGTATATCTAACTAATTAAAAAATCACCTATCACTTCAGGAGTATTTTTTCGAACTAGATTGGAATAGTTCTTTGTATGCATTACTAATAAATAAAAATAACTGAAACTGAAAAAGAAAACTAGTCAACGCGAAAGCAATTCGGTGAAATAAAATGCATTGTAAACGGTCGTAATCCATGGAACTGCTTTTTGAGGTCTAATGCTCCATAATGGTAAAGTCGGAGCCCCAGAAGCTTTCTGTATTGTAACCGTACTTCTTGTAGGCATGAATTCTCGGGGGGAAAAAAAATTTAAAAATTTATTTAATATTTGAACTTTTTCCTCTTTTCTTTATTCTAACTACTTCGAATGATTATAGCATTACCGTTAAATACAAATTATCACCAAAATCAAATACAAATACCAACTTCCTGTGGCTTAAGTCAAATTATCAAAAAGTATCAAATTTATTAAAAAAAAGAAACTAATTAAAAATGCTTATAATTAATTAATTTTAAAAAGACAAGCAAACTAAACGTATGCTGAAATCTGCTACCAGAGTTAAGCTAACGCCTTTATTAAATGACAATAATATAAATAAAGTATAAAGCCCACGCTTTTGTTTTGTTTTTGGTTTCAGAGTGTAGTTATATTTAAGTTGGTCTAAAACAAAAACCACAATGGAGAACATATTCACATTTTGGCGTCTTCACAAATTGGCATAAATTTATCAATACATGCGAGACACTGGCTGCATTTGCTTATAATAAATTAGTTTAAATTTGTGGTTATTTTATTTTAGTCGAGTTCAAGCTGTTACTTGCTGTTGTTGTTGGAATAGTATTACTAATACTTGGCTAATCTGCTGCCGCTTCTTCTTCCGCGCTTCCATTATTCTTTCTTTGCTTTTCCAAATTAGACACGCTAACAAATAAACAAGCCAAAAGTGAAAAAAAAACAGGTCAAGACGCAAAATTTCTTTCTGACCGTAAATGGAAATGTTCATCGCAAAGAGTTTTTTTTAGATGCTGTTACCAACAACCAAATTTGGTAAATGTCTGCTGTGATTTTTCTTGTTTTTTTTTTGGTTGAGAGTCAAAGTTTTATTTTATTTTATTTTGAAATTTAATTTTAATAAATTTCTTGTTCAAATGAGATTTTTATTTGTTTTTTTCTCTTTCTACTTGAATTTTGTGGCAGCGCGTTGCTCACACACTCTGTTCTGGCCATAAATGGGCAACACCAACTGTTGTTGCTCTTTGTGACAGTTAGCAATTTTGTTTTGATTTTGGCGCTTAATCATCTTCTTTCGAGCGTTGTTTTACTGAGCTTAGAATGAATCTCTGTAACTATTTTTAACGTATTTCTTCATAAATTTTGCTTGTGAAAATAAAATTCTAACTACATACATAATGTGACTGATTTGCGGTTTAACTGTCGCGAATCGCTCGTAATGACTGTAAATTTTTGTATGTATGTAGGCAACTGTATATAAATAATTTCATGAAGCCAGTATTATTGTTTTCTCTATAAAAAAATTTCATCGAGCTTTTTACATTTTCGAAATATTGAGTCATCCTCGAATGGAGGGTGCACCCTCGAATGGGAGAAGAGTTTCTTCGAAGTAAAAAACATGTTTCAAAAATAAATAATAAATATATTATTACAAAAAATTAATTGAAAATTATTGGTATATACTATACGTATATATTAGAAAGGGCATAATCACTAGGATGCATGAATTCACAATCACCATTGATTCGGACGAGTAATAAAAAGAGGCGGCGGTGAAATTTCCAAAAAAAAAGCAATTACATTACACTTGCCAATTGGGAATCATAAATCGTCATGAAATGAGAAATTAACAAAAATGCTTGTTGTAGGTGAACAAAATCAAAAATTTATAACACGCTTTTCCTCATATGAAAATCTATTTCTAGTACTCGTATTTATTTAAGATACATTTTTGCTTATCAAATAAATTGATAAAGGTAACATAAAATTCTGTTAACGTCATTAAAATATTGTCGTCAGTGGGAAAAGTATTTTCCTCTATGCAAAAAAAAAAAAAAAAAATCATTTTACAACAACAATAATTACAAATACGTAAACAAAATATAATTGAGGTTAACACTCAATGCTTAGATGCGCAAGTGAGTGTGTATGTGTGCTTACGCACGTTAATTGTATTTAGATAAGGAATCAAAGAGGGCCCAAAGATAAATTAATGAAAGCAGTTAACATGACAACAACAGCAGAATTTTTAGGCAAATATTTGCAATCGAAAGACGAAATGGCGTCACCTGTTTTCAGATACACTTTTATAACTATAGTAATCGTAATTAATAGAGCATATCTGTCACCAAAACGTATAACAAAATAAGCGTAGTCTTTTTTTTTTGTTGCCGAGCGATTTTAATAGTTTAGAATACGGATTAGCTTCATGCGAAATAATTATATGTACATCCATTTTTAGGATGTAGTCTGGTGTTCGAGTTTCAAAAAATATTTTTTTTTATTATGTATTTCGAAATTACAATATATTTAACCCTTAAATGCGCAATACGTCCGATTTCAACATACCAGAAGGTAGTATTTGTGATTTCAAACAACGTTTTTTCTGCGAGATTTCAAATAAATTAGTTTAAGGTACCGTAATTTAGATTTTCATGGTTAACCTTTGGGGATTATCTGGGTAATAAATTAAAATATATATGTAATAATTTTTAAAATCAATTATTTGGTGTTGTCCCATACCTCCCATAACTCTTAAATCGTTTCTGATGCATATTTGCATCAATTAAAATTATACTGTAAAAATTTCATACCAAAATCCAAAATATTAACGAAGTTATAGCACATAGTCGAGAGCGCCTATTGGTTAAACTGTATGTGTTGTTAAAACTTTAAAAGCGTTTTTCTCGAAATTCTACAAGGCCGATTGTGCAATTTTTTTAAATTTTTTTTAGAAGTACGCCATTTTGTTACTTTTTAATAAAACTGTTTAAATCTACTAAAAATTTCCTGGAAAAAGCCTTTTAAATTAGACCGAAACACCAGACTACATCCGTAAGAATAATAAGAAAAAATAAAATTTAAAGGTTCTAACTACTATAGAAAGTTTCAGAAAGGGACTATCACAAATTCAGTAAAAAGTATGACCACCCTAGTTCCTTATATTTTTTTTCATTCGCTTTGGCGTTGAGTTTATAAGATTCCTTAGCTTGAATGTTGATACATATTTCCTTCTCAATTTTTTGTATTTCTGCTCGTAATTAATTCAGGCTGGAAATCTGATGACAACTTCAGTACATCTGGTTAGAAAAAAACGTCACATTTATCTATCAACCCCTGCTTAATAGATAAAAGGGCCGTCTTATTGAAAGTTATCTGGCTTAGGCGCGGGGGACCGAGGTTTTCTGAAATATTTTTTTTTTGTTAAGATTTTTTTGGTAAATTATGTTTTTCTTATTATCTAAATAGTCCAGTCGGAAGAGTAAAAAATTCACCAAAAGTTCACAATAATTCTTATCTGAGATTTTTTTCAGTAATTGTTAGTGGGGGTATGATAGATGGGAAAACCACAAAAATCAGTTCTGGGGCTGCAGAGCGACCCCCCCCCCCCCCAAAAAAAACCCTCTTTGGTGAAAAAACCTTTTTTTACTAATAACTGGTTAACCGTTGGAGATATCAAAAAATTACTTGCCACACAAAAAAAGCCTAAGAGATTTCCTAAAAAAAGGTATTGAGTAACTTTTTGTTATATGTCGTAGTTTTCGAGATATTCCTTATTTAAAACATTGCAAACTTTGTACTTTGGATTTACTAGGGATGCGCGCGCATCTTTGTTTATTTGAATTTTTGCGCACGGAGCCTATAGGAAAAATTTAATTTCTCGAAAACCAAACAAGCTAGGAGGAAAAATCAAAATGGGTTTTGAAGGGGATATAAAATCCAAATTTTGGCTAATTTTTTATTGTTCATTGTATTTGTTGTACTTTTTTTTTAATGCAATTTTTTAACTTTTAAATTATTAGAAAATATTGTTAAAAGATATGTAATGACAACAAAAATTTGTTTGAGCTATATAGTCAACAAGTTTGGTTCTTTTTTTTTTTTTTTAAACAATAAAAAATTAGCCTATTAAGGCTGATAAAATTGCAAAATGTGAATTTTTTTGTTTCTAATTTTTACCGGATTTTCAGAAGTAATGTCTTGAACTAAATGATAATAAATTTGTAACATATAGTGAAACCAGTTATTTTTATTAGACCTGCAAATAGTTAAAATAGCAAAAACCAACAGGCAACTGTACTATATTGTTATGTTTATATACTAAAAATTAACCGTAGTGAATGAAAATGGCAGAGAATGTTGTACTTTATATCCGCTTCAAACCCCATTCTTCCAAGTTTGTTTTGGTTTTCGAGTAATTAAATTTTTCCTATAGGCTCCGCGCGCAAAAATTCAAATAAACAAGGATGCGCGCGCATCCACAGTACATCCAAAGTACAGGGACTGCAATGTTTTAAATATTAAATATCTCAAAAACTATGACATATACGAAAAAATTACTTAATACCTTTAATAAATAAATAAAATAATAATAAATAATTTTTTGATATCCCTAACGGTTAACCAGTTATTAGTAAAAAAAGATTTTTTCACCAAAGAGGGGGGTTTTTCGGGGGGTCGCTCTGCAACCCCAGAACTGGTTTTTGTGGTTTTTCTATCTATCATACCACCACTAACAATTACTGAAAAAAAATGTCAGATAAGAATTATTATGATTAAAATCTTGATAATGACTGAACTAAAAGTGTAATGGCATGAAGAAGTAATTACAAATAACAAAATAGAATTTTTTTGTGTCAAGTGTCTTACATACTTTCGCAGAATTAATGAAATCAAAGAGAGAACAGATAATTGGGGACGATGGGTTGGTTGCTTATTTTAGTTGTTTATTCTTAAAAAATTTACCCATAAATCCTGTCGTGAATTTTCATTTTATGCCTTCCACCACTTTATTTTTCAATTACATAATTGCATTCGATCACAACAAATTTTTAGGATTTGGCCTCTTTTTTTATTTCAAATCTTATATATAGCGTGTTTTTATGATTTCCCAACTATGGTGCGTTTAGGAGTAGATCAAGCTCTCTTTACTTTTTCTTTATCAATTTCACTTCGATTTGCCTTGTTTTTGTAGTTACGATCCATATCTTTAAAATTATACAAAAAATCGAATACAGTGCACGCTCTGAATTCTTAAATTCCGAAATTTTATTTGTCCAGAAAACTGAAGCAATTTCTGACTCGAATGTAACTTCCTAAAATCTTAAGATTTGACTTAAGTTTTCTGAGTAGGGTTGGAATTAATTTTCTGTTCCATTGTCATTTTCACTCTTAGTGCTTTTATCTAATAAAATGATACTGTGTACAACGTACATAATGTAAATGAATTTGTATGTAAATATTTAAAACGACTATGAAGTTAAGAAAAATAATTAATAAATGCAACGGCTATGTAGCATTGTTATAAAAAAGGTACTTCTCTTGAAAAAAAAAGTTGATTTTGAAAACCGTCCAGAAATCTTAAGAATTCGAAATTCTTAATTAGCCCAAGAACAAGCTACTTAAGAATTCCAAGCGTGCACTGAAATTGTATTGTTTTGCACATTTGATAAATGTCAAATGTACTCATGACTTGTACCAAGTCAAATGCGCCCCAAAAGCTCTAGAAGGTTTTTTGTTTTTTGTTAATTTTAATTGCTTAATTTATAAAAAAGTTTAATAACTCAGTCAATTATTTACCGATTTTTTAAAAAAAAACTTGCGTTTTACTAGTTATCGTTAATAAATGTGTTTTAAGAATAAATCCATAAGTAGTATAGCTCCTTTATAAAATAATGTGTACAAACACCGTCCAAGTTGAGAAAAGGTGAAAAAAGTGAAACAAATTTGTGTTTGCTAGACAAATACAGACAGATTCCTCAAATCTTCTAAAATAAAATATATATCGTTCGAAAGGTCTAAGTTCTTTTTTCTAAAACCAGTAAGAAACGGAAAATCTGTTGATAATCAATTAAGTTACAGGCTTATAAGTGCCCAAAGGTACCCACAACCGGGTTTTTAACGGTAAATCAAGATTTTGGGGGTGTTTGAAAAATTTCAAGTACAGACTCTTGTTTTACTCGACAAGACTTACAAGAAAAATAGTATGACTTCCCAGGTATTTCTACTTCACTAAATTTTGTAACATTGTGTAACTCATATACAGTGTTGCCACAATTTTTTTTTGGAAAACGTCCAAAACTACTTTGAAAAGCGTCATTTGACAGTTCAAATCATCATTTTAAGTAACAAAACAAAAACATGATTTAAAGGTATTTTTATTAATTTCAAAATATAATAATTTATTTAATTTTTTGCTGCTATTACAAGTTTTAAATTTATGTATCTTTTATAATTGAAAAAAAAAAAAAAATGGAATGCGTACTGTGTATATGCCTCTCGAATTTGCTATGTCGGACTAGACCCGCTTTACCTTAAATGTAAGTTGCATATTTTGAAAAAACCTGCATGCTTTCCATCCGATTATTTTATTTTTTGCAGCCATGTTTTCAACTTTTGATCTTTTAGCCAGGAATCACAAAAGCTGTGAACACGTTTTCTAGTATTTCTTCCTCAACTACTAATTCCGTATCTTCTATCGAGTCTACTTCATCTGCACATTCTATTTCATCCGCCTATTCTGCGCCTTTTTCTTTTTTTTAAGGATGTAGTCTGGTGTTCGAGTTTCAAAGCGTTTTTCTCAAAACAACTTATTTTTGATTCATCCAAGGGTCTGAAAGAATACGATTGGGCTGAAATTTTAATATGTTAAAATTTTAATATGCCACTGGCTCTCGCAGGTAACAGAATTATTTATTTTTAATCATTTTCAATTTTTTACCCCATTTTTCAACAAAAAACAAAGTGATTTTTGAAACTTTTTTTAGAAGTCCGCAATTTTGTTATTTCTGAATAAAAATGTTTAAATCTATTACCTGCCAGGATGACGTAATAACATATACAAAATTGAAATAATTGTATTTTGTTATAATAAAAAATTCCTAAAATATCCTTGAAAATTAGGCCGGAACACCAGACTACATTCTTAAATTTATCTTACCTGAAATAACCCAAAAGAAAGTTATAACAAAACACGGCCAGTATTAAAACTTACTTAATTTTATTACAAATTTACGCATTTTTCAGTTTTAGCACTTTCTCTTTCCTTTTTTTATTATAAAAAAATCAAAAATTAAATTAAATCAGTTGTAATTTTTAGTATAGTGTTTTGCTCCTTGTCACATATTTGTAGGTATTCTTTTCAAGTTTACTTTTTTCAAACTTTTCGTCAAACGTTATTTCGTGCTACGAAATCGTCCAACCGTCATTTGGCTCAGAAATCGTCTAAATGACGTAGCGGTTGTACATCTGGCAACGCTGCTCATATATTATTTTTCAGCATATTTCTAGTTAGCTGCTTTTCCTTTCTCTCTAGCTGCATGTTTATTTAAATAGGAATCAAGCTTTTTATAAACTGAAATTGCATGGCATATTTTTTCCAAGAAACTGACGCAGTTCTTGAAAAAACATTATTTTTATTTACTTCATTCCTTTAACTTTTCATAATACCATCCCAAGAAAAAAATAAATATGTTTTGCATAAACAAGAAGACGCTTGTAAGTTCTTTTATTTAGAAAAACAACAACTAAATACAATAGAATTCTTATATTTCCCAAAACTACGTCATGAGTATATAGTTTATATGTATGCATGTTTATTAGATTTAGCATCTTCAAAATTATATTTTTAAATACAATTATTTTTAAAATTTCACGTAATCATAGCCTTTAAAGATAGCGTAAACAAAATTTTTTAGTTTAAAATAAGACAAGGTATACATACATACATATACATATATGTATTAACAAATACACACATCATATTGATGACGTCCGAGGTGCGCGTACAGATCCATTAACAAATGCGGATTATTCCATAGGAGAAGTAAATAAAATAAGTCGAAAGGAAATCGAGTCATGCGAAAAGTATTTTCCATCCATTTTCTAATTTTATTCACTTCCAATGAAATTTAAAAAAAAAAAATAATATAAAAATTGTTTTATAAAATAAACAATTTGCAAAAATAGATAAAAAGTTGAAAAACATTTATAGTTAAAAGGTGAATAATACTTTAATTATGTATCCATGAACTATATATGTTTATCTGTGCATTTAGCGGACTATTCGTGCCCTACAATTAACTAAATTAGAATGTATTGTAGGTCGAACGGGGAAAATGCCATGTGTTGAAGAATTATTCAAGAAATTTTCGGTTTTTTCTTATTTTTGAACGCATATGTTTGTCTTTCATATGTCTGTGTTCATTAAAACATTAACAAAACTTATGTTGAACCTTATAATATTATTTAGATAATTAGTTTTTTTTTAAATTTTGTGAAATAACTAAGTTTCTTGTAGCTTTTCCCTTTAACCTTGCGAAATAAGTGTTTAAGCACATCAGCTCTGAGACCAATGAATTTTGGTAGAATTTCACCCAATTTGCATAGGTTATAGCTGTGGCCCTTATTTCTTCAGATACTCTGGGAAAGAGTAAGTGCCGGTAAAACTGTTTATTGGTCACGTACCACGGCGCTTTCTAGCTAGAGCCTGAATTTACCTTGTGACGCTGCTACTACTAGTATTTTTTACCTCCATTCTAACACCTGTTTTGTAAGAATATGGATTGGTTTCTTCATTTTATGGCTTATCCACTAGAGTAAATCACTTTTCAGTGAAATTTTTTAGCCCCACTTTAAAAAGAGAGGCTAAATACGAGCATGGTTCTAAAATCGCTTGCAATAAACACATGAGAAATGATGCGTTTTTATGGATTCATCCGTTGTTTATGAATCTATGAGGCTACAGATTTAATAAAAAATGTTTGGCAATTATTTTGTTGAAAAAGAAATTAGAGGGAGCTCCAGTACAAAAACTTGTTGGAAATTTTTTTTTCTAAAAAAGAAAAAATCGATCAACCTTAATATCCACCGCTATTTTCTCTTTTGGCTATTGCCTCTAATTAATATCTGACCCGTTCTTTACCACAGCTAATGAATTGATATACTTATGTAACTGTTGGCTGGCCCACCCGTTGTAATTCCCTTTTCCTTTATTCATACATACCATATGTAAGAAAACGTTACGTTGGAATAACTTTACTGACCCTTTTTGTTAAAAATTATTAAAAATTAATAAAAAGTAAAATAAATCAATCCTGGCCCAACTATACAAGCTTTCATTGATCGATATCTGTGATCACTAGTAGATTCAAGCAGATGAGAGTTTGGGATTAAACCCCACTCCACCCCCTAGCCTATGAAAATTTTATACATTTTGATCGTTGTTTACTTTCTTAAAAAGATTGAAGTGACGAAAAGATTAAAACCTCGCTCTAGGAAATTTTTGGACCAGCTAGTGTCTGTGAGGAGGTCGGATATGGGACTACAGCAAATGTACTGGTCTATAGAGTTTAAGAGTGAGATGAAGCATATATTCATTGGCTCTAATTATAGTGAAAACTATGCATCTTAGGATATACCATCATTGGCGAAGTTGTATTTTAGAATTTTACAAGTGTCATTTCTGTGGAACATTTTAACCCTTTAGTTCCTCTTTTTATGGGACAATTTGACCCCTTTTTGAATGAAAACCTGAAAATTCCTCTCAAAAGAGACATTTAAGGATTAAAGTATTCCACAAAAATATTTGTCAGAAAAGTTCACTAGGGGTCACCAAAGACATAAAAGTCATATATATAACGGTTAACGGCAACTAAAAAGAAATAGTTTTTTACTTCTATCAAAATTGTAATTTATGCAGAACTAGGTATGTGATCTGCCGGTTCAATCCAAGTCATGGATTTTTCTCAGACAACAATTTATAACGCTTTTTGCACTTAGTAGTCTGCTTCCTGTAAAAAAAAAACTGAGACGTGCTGGACTACAAGTTTGTTTTACAAAAATGGTCTACACAACATACCCTTTCAGGATTATATTCTATTCTGGCTATTCTGTTGTAGCCAAAAAGTCTTAATTTGTTGAACTGTGTTATCAAAAAACCATTTTTTTTTTTTTTAATTTTAAATTAAAGTTAAAAGGTAAAAAATTCAAAATTCATTTAGTTAAAGGTTATGTAGTTTCGGAATCTGCCACGATTCCTCATCAGTGATCTTAGTGATAGTTCTTAATCTTTCAATATCCTATATAAGCTAATAATATTTGAAATCGTAACCCAGTAAAAATTAGTATAAATTATTTCACGATATCAAAATGGCATAAAAGCACATGACTAAATTTATCATTTATCATGGTGATATTGACAGCATTTTGCCTTAAAAAAGCCATAAACTCCACTATGTAATAAGCTCATTTCTAGTACTTCAAAAATCCTGAGACATCAGTGTATAGTGTTGTTACTAAGTACCATACCAAAAATAATCATGATTGGAATACTGCCACACTTACCTTCTATAAAACTAGATATACATAGCTATGCAATGTGTATATAATATTTTTTTATATTACTTTTCTTTTTTGAGTTATTTCAATAGTTATCACAAGGAATAATATTAACAGACAAAGTTTTCCCTATGTTTTTGGGGCTCTGAAATCAAAAATAACGTCGGAACTCCAAAAAAAATTATATGAAATTATGAAATTTCATAAAAAAATCCTATTATGTTCTCAATTAACACTACTCAAGCGCACATTTCTCTAGTTATTCATCACAAATTAATTTTTTTTCTACCTCGTTTACTATCTAGCTGAAATTTGAAGTCACTTGAATATATACAAATTTATATAATTTGTGACTGAATACGACTCCAGTTGGCTTTGAATTTTAATTCATTCCAAGAGACTTCATGTGACTTCAAGTGACTTCAAAAGCAGTCATGTTTCAGTCATAAAATTTGCATTCCCCTATCTTCAAAGAGACTGTACTAAATGAACAATCAATAGGTAAATTCAAAAAAAAACTCCGAATGTGTTAGAACGATTTTATAATCCTAAAATGGACAGGAAGTGAAGGAAATGCAAATAATCCAATTTTCAAAAAAAAAAAAAATACCATTTCGTCATTTTTGCATTGTGTAGGTGTTTGATGAAATCGTACCCACGACCAAGGCTTTGTCATATTCGAAAAATGTTGTCATATTGATCGATTCTTTGGACTTAAATTACGACTTACTACTATTTGGACTCTTAGATTTGAAGAATTTCAAGAAAGTAATTAAAGTGTTTTTTCGTTTTTCATGAATATTAAATCAAAAATCAGTAAAAAATAAGATTTGAAATTATATGACAAATTGGAAATTTAAGTTTCTTGGGTTTTTGAATCTTCTAAAAACGATTTTATGATCCCAAACGACCAGAAAGTTGAAAAAACGCAAAAAATCCAATTTAAAAAAATGATCTTTTTGGTGTTTGTTTATTTTTTATGTAGTTTGAGTTTTGGCATCAAATCGCAATTATGACACCAAAATCGTAATTTGCAGTAATTTTCCCATCGATCTTGTCTTTTACAAATTTTAGTTTTCACCAGTTTATGTTTGTTATTTACGAAAAACAAAAAAACTAAAATTTGTACGTGCAATTTTCCATATAAATCAGTTTTCTTCGAAAATTATGATGCAGCGTGGAAAATTTTTACTTCTACTATGCCCATTTGACATATTTACGTCACAACGAATCGATTGGTATATCGTTCTAATAAATGGAGAAATACACAAATCTCGTTCTAGAGGGGAGGTTTTTGTGTGGAATTTCTCACATACCTATATAAATATTTCGTAAAACCGTTCAGGTACGATTTCAGGGTTGATAATTCTAAAGGGATTTGGAACAATTTTCATCATGATCATACTTGCCGGTGCTTCAAGACCGCTGTGTCTTCAAAGTCACCGTTACTGAATAATAACACAGTGCGCTACCCAACATGAGAATGGGATGTCTCCAAGCTTAGTTAGTCTCTTTTGTATGTGCATGTTTGTATTCTAATGTACCTCAAGTAACCAGCTTATAAAACAGACGAAAAAATTTTAAAGTGTTAGATATTATTTAGACGACCTCGATAGTCTAGTGGGTAGTGAACTAGACTTTCATCTGAGAGGTTCGGGTTCGATTCCCGTCTTCGTCTGGTGGTTAATTTTCATAACTTTGTTATATTCACTATCAATATGAAGTGTATGAGAATTATAAGATACAAGTACACACCTTGGTTGGTAATAGCAAAACAACTAAGCCGATAAAAAATTGCCACACCGCCGTTCGGAATCGGCGTTAAACTGTAGGTCTAACTATGTGGTATCACAATGGGCCGTTCAGGCCTAAGTGTGTCTCTCGACAGCCACTCCAACCTAACCTAACCTAACCTAGATATTATTTGGGGGGTTTTTTTGGCATGGGAAATCTGAATCTCATTTTCTGGAAAAACTGAATGTGGAGCACGCTACGGTGAAAAAACTTTAAAAACCACTATGTTTTGGGAGAAACTACGCTGTACAGAGGTGAAAACAATTAGGTGCGGTCACTGAACAACAAAACAATCGTAAACATTTGTTTCTAGTAGAAAACAGCAAGAAATAAAACAATGTACATTTCATTTCTTTAGTGTATAACAATTTTATGCTTTAGTTTATTTCATCAATTATTTTTTTGATAAATGTTATCCGTTTTTGTTTTTTTAAATAAGTAACACAAAATAACTTTATCCCCCTCTACCTACGCCACCAGTTGATTTTAACTACAGTACCAAAAATGAGTGTGATTGGACTACATCCACGCATACAATTGGAAACTCAGATACAAAACAAAGCTTCTAAGGTAGCGAATTTACACCCACTTCGTAAGTATGAGTTATATGATCAATAATCATTTAATTTTGCTAGGAAAGCTTAAACCACAATGCAGTTACGCCATTATGAAAAACTAGGAAGTTACTGGAGTCATATTACATTAATTTCTTTTCCATTGACAAATTTGAAAAAACAAATTTTTCTTTTATTGTTAACCCTTTCTTTGTTTTTGGCTAATATAATGTACAAACAAAATTTTGATATTTTGATAATGATTTTTCAAATCAAGCACCTTTTTTCTCTTTGTAATTTAAGTTTGAACAAAAACGGGAGTACAGTTTTTTTTATTTGATTTTGAAAAACAGTCCAAATTACATTTGTGTGAATTTAAAAAGTGAAGGTGCAAAGCTTCAAATTTTCAGCAGGTATATAAACTTGTTTTTAATTATAATAGTTTAAAACGAAAGTTAAAACTCCATTTCATAATACAAAATTAAAAATTTTTAAAAAAATTTGTTAAAAAAAATACTTAAAAAAATTGTACATTATTCAAATTCACGCAACGTACAATAAATAATTTGGTTACTATTGTATACCATAGACATGAAAGGTTGATGATTTTTGAATTATTTTCTGCGGGTGTTAAAAAAATTGTGATAGTGTTGATTTGTTTTTTGTTCAACAAACGAACAAATAACAAGGCTCTGAAAGTGGATGCTGATAGAACTCGAGGAAAAAAGTTATACGGGTCTCGGTGTTTTAAAAGTATACGTCAAATTTTTTTTTACGTAGGCCCAAAGTTTGCCCATTTCTAACAGATTAAATATAACAAACCATAAGATAAATTGTTAGTTTTGCATCAGAGCTTGTTTGTATGTTCAGCAACTTATAGTAGAATTTTCCGTAGAAAATTTTCTTTCTACATGTTAACCCTTTGGCACCTACTATTATGGGTCTTTTTTGCCATTTTCAGAAAAGTTTCCTTTTTGACCCATTACGAGGGTTGATAGAGGGTTAATATGTTCGAAAAATATGTTGCCCATGAAATTTTACTATAGGTTGCTGAACAACAAAATTCTGTATACTTGACTTTAGTAAAAATAAACCCAAATTCAAAAAATGTTTCAAATTTTCACCTTTAATACATAGTGAACAAGTGTGTTTTTAAAAGTATTTTATAAACTAAAAGTTTGTTTTGCATTGCAAAATAAACCTTAGTTGTTTTTTCCACAAAAAAAAATTTAAAAATTAAAATTTTTTTCTCGAATTTTTACTCCTTTGATGCATTTTGGTCATGTACAAAATTCCAAAAGCTCTACAGCCTTTCCCAAAAACATCTTTCATAATTTTTTTGATTTTTATTCTTAACAAAGTCTGAATCTACGAGTCAAAAAATAAAAAAAAAAATTTTACCCCCAAATAAAAAAGATGAGAAGGAAGGATTCAACAACTCACACACAATTTTCAATTTTTTTGCAATTAATTTCAATAAATAATGGTTAAGGTTAGTCCAAATTTTTTATATTCTTATGAGGTACATATATTTTGTTTAAAAATAAAATCAAAGATAAGATGTAGTGTCTGTACTTTCATAGTCATAAGAGTTTTTACACTACCATTATTTAAGTGTATTAATGTCAATGAAAGGGCTTCGAGACTTCTGAAGTTTGCACATTAATATCCTTCCATTTCTTTGTATAAATCTAGTCAGGGGAATATTGTAAGTAACTTAAAGTGCATTTCGACTCTATCATGAATGTTTTTTGCATTTTATATTTTTGAAACGCTAGTTTTCTCTTCTGTCCCATAGTGCACTGTAGTTATGTGAATCCAGATTAAAACTCAAGGCCCACGAAGTTGTTGCACCAATTGCATATGATTTTTATAGTTTACAAAATTGAAAACATCAAAATGTTGTGAAAATTAAAAGTCCAAAACCAAAAATATCATACACATGATGCCGGTTGAAGGGTATGCAACATTTCAAATACTTAGATTGCAGCAAATGTAAATTTTTTTTTTTAATAGATGCACGCGTGTCTGCAACAAGCGTTTGAACATAAAAATACATTAAAATTTTATAGTTACAAAAAAAAAAAAAATAACAAAAAAATTGATGGCAACACTCAAAAAAATCACAACTAATTTGTTAGGCAGCATGTCTCTATATCTCTGTCTCTGTAATACTGAGCGAGATATTGATATTGATGCTGCTGTTGCTGCTGTTGATGTTGTTGACGATGATGATGATGATGATTGTGTTGTGTCTACTTTACAGTATATTGCTATTTCACTTTTGAATTGACACTTTAAAATGAAAGCGACAAAAAAGTAAAAATCAAATAAAATCGAAAAAAGAAAATAAAAATTAAAAGCCACAAAAAACTTGCATGAAAAAGCAGCAACACAGCGACAAACAACATCAAATGACAAACAATAAAAGTGGAGAAACGTCAGGCGGAAGTGTGTCATGGATTTTTCAAAAACAAAAAATAAAAAAATTCATCTATCTTTTCATGATAATGTAGGCACATACATACATACCTAAATATGTATGTGGAAAAAAAAACAGAAGAAAGGAATTATATAAATGGTGCGTCTATTAATTTTGTTGTTGATTAAAGAAAAACTTCAAGGATTTTATTTTTATAGGTGTTTGTTTTTCACGCTATGTTCATGTGTATTTCATAAGTTTATCTTTAAGTGGTGATATTAATCATGAGGAAGTTCAACTTTTTCTTCGATTTACTTTGTTTACTGTTTCTGCTTCGTTTTATTTTATATTTTTTATTTTTTTGTTTTTGTAGAGTGGACAATACTGCCAACATTTTGACAAGTGACATTTTTTAATGTGGAAACATTTGTTTTTTCCGTCTACTTCTTTGTAATCACATGACTTTTTGATGTAGGAATCTCTCATTTTCTTGTTTTCATTTTTTCTTTTTTTTATTTATTTTTTAATTTCATGAATGAATTTCTTTGTGTTTTTGAAGTTTTCTTTTTTTATGGACGTTACATTCCATTCCTGATCGAAGATATATTTTAATGACATTTTAAATTTTATTGTAATTGATTATTCAACTAAGCAATTACATTTGTAGATGTTTCTTTTTTGTATTATTTATGACAATACTTCAAAATTGCTGTTGTTGTTGCTTGTTTGATGTGGTATTTAAGATAAAAAATATGTTTAGAAATTTCGTAAAACTGTAAACATATATAATTTAGTTTTTGTTTTTTTTTTTTGAAATTTTTCAAGGTATTGTACATATTTATGTAATATTGTAAAAATGCTCAAAGATGCTTCTACGAATAAAAGCAAAAAACGAAAAGGCTAAAATGGCGACGGTAAGTTTCAAGCAAATCTGAAGGTATCCAAATAAATAAGTATATAATATTTACGAACAATTGTGAAGAAAGAAAGCTAGTGTCATATATGCTACCTGATTTACTATCTACCCAGTCTACACATCTACTCCTCAAAACTCCCGTTAAAACTGCGTGTAGCACTTTATGTTGCCGAAACACTTGCGATAAAATAAAGAGATGAACTAGTGATTCCAAGTGATGCCCCTTCGCCTAATCTTCTTCAAACTGTTCTCTCTTGTTTCTGAACTTGATTGTTTTCAAATTAAAGTTGGATGAACGACTTGGCGTAGATCATTATACGCACGGTGAAAAATTTCAAAGAGCCTTAAAATTGTATCATATTAAAAAACCCAAGTTTAACACTTGTTTATGGGCGTTTAAGGCATTAACTTGATTTTGTCCATTCGATTTCGCCAATTTTTGAAAATCAGTAGGAAACTTATGTTCAAATCTGAAATAAAAGAATATTTAATCATTTAAACCTCAAGCCAATAGCCAAAAGAGATATCAAATGTTGTGCTCAAAATAACGGGTTAATTTTATGTTTACATAACTGTTTCAAAAAATTGTATGAAGCATTTATGTTTATGCTGGATAAGAAAATCTAGATACGAAAATCTAGATCCAGGATACAAATAATATTTTTATTTTTATTCCGGCAACAATTTGGGTCACTCTTGCTTACCATATTGGAATGAATTACGAATTGGGGGGGTACTTCCCCCCCCCCCCCCCCTCTAGGATTGTTTATCCATTTGAGCCGTGATTATTTGATGTTGTTGATAAAGAACCGTGTGTCTGAGTAATTCTTCGTTTGATTTCTAAACTGTCATTGTTTTTGGGATAATGTTGATTTCAAGGTGGGTTAAGCCCCTCGATTCTCAAGGATATAGTTGTTCTGGAACAAAAATTTAAGTATGCTCAAAATAATCTGAATGGGATAAGTTTTCGGATTGAAAGGTGTCAGGATCTTTACGCATCAGTAAAATTTACGACAGATGTCCAAATTCTTTTCATTTATTCATGCATATTTATGATTTATCATTTTGTGTTTCATTGGCTATACTACCAACTTTTTCATCATGAAGCACTTTGCATCAGTGATGAAAAAGTAGGTACAATTGTACCTTTTTCCGACTTTTCCAAACTACAAGGTACATTAGGTACAATTGGCAATTCGCCATTGGCCAAAATAAATTTAACACTTAATTAAAAAAAAAAAAATATTTTGTAATAAGTACCTGCTTTAATTTAACTCACCTGTACTGTATTGCTTAATCCAAAGCTCACAGCTCTGATATTGCTGTATATATCAAGGGAAAAACATTGGAAAAATAATTTTCCAAATCGAATAAAGTTTATTGGTGCCAAAAGAGGGCCAAGGCCATAAGAAGATTTTTTAAATTTAGCAGAAATTTTATGAAATGTAAACTTCTTATGACTTTGAACTAGGGTAGCCAGATTTTTTATCTAAAAAATCAGTACATTGGACTTGAATTGAATACAAAAATCAGTACAAATCAATACCTTTTCCAAATATATATAGAATTTTACTTTTGATTATAAACTCAGTTTATAAACTCATTAGGGCAAGTCTGTTTCTTTCCTTCCTCCAAAAAGTGAACAATAAACTGAAAGTTCTTTCAGTGGAATCGAAAAAATTTCACATTTTTTCTACAGTCGGGAATATTCCACTACCCTTAACATTCATTTAATTGTACAAAATCTACATTTCTTTATACATTCTCATTAAAAGAATTTAAAGCAGATAAAAATTTAATGAAAATACCAAAAATATTATTGAGGTTTGAAAACTCAGTACGAAAATAATGCAAAATCCAAAAATAGGTAGATTTGCGTACTGATTTCCGAATTTTAAAATCAATACTTTTAAAATAAAGTCCGAGACAATCAGTACATATAGTGACTATATCAGTACGTATGGCTACCCTTCTTTGAACCTAATAATAAACATTATTTGATTTCAAAAACTATTTTTATATAATGTATGTGTCCTTTTAAAAACTGTAATAACAGAGCTCTGAGCTTTGAAACGAATGTTGGCTGAAATATTTTGAAAAATTGAAAATGATGATAAAAATTTCGGAGCTTTTCCCTTTGTGTTCATCAAGATGACTAAAAACTTTTCTTCTCTCTTAGTTTCCGATTTTTCGTACCCTAAAATGTTATTTTTCTGTGATTAATTTTGTGACTCACTGTATATATATGATATGCTGTTTAAAGAAGCTGTAATTTCAATACAAACAATTTTATTTATTTTATGGAATATGAATGATATATGGAGAAATCAATGAGAATGAATTACTATAGTTATATAACGAATATCGTTTTAATGTTTTGTTCACTTTTTTTAATTTTTAACTTTTAAATAAAAATTAAATTTCTTACAAAAACGGTGAATCAATGAAGTATACTGTTTTAGGTACAATCATTCTCATTTTGGTACAAATATTTTGGTAAATTAAGTACAATTCGAAATTTGTAGATTTCATCCTTGCTTTGCATATCTGCAGGAGCCAAACTTGGACCATCTTCTTCTAGGAATAGAACCCACAAAGTCGTTGATCAAACGCATTTCCTCCACCGAGCTGAAGAGAAAAGGTTCGGGACCCGTCGGCGAATTTGCAGAGTTGGCTAGTTTGTCAGCCAATTCATTCCTTGCAATACCACAGTGTCCTGGAACCCATATAAGGCATAACTTGTTGTGTTTTGCAACACTATTTAGTTTTGCCTTACACTCGCTGACCAATTTTGAAGAGCTGACAGGGTTAGCAAGGGCTTTCAGTGTAGCCTAATTATCACCGAAGACGCCTATGCACTTTCTACCCCATCTCTTCTCAATTCTCCAACACGCCGCATTTAGGAAAGCGAAAACCTCCGTTAGGAAGACTGTCGTCATCTGTTTAGTACATGGTTTTTTGTACAAGTACTAACCGGATCCAGTACCGCTTGAGGTTTTCGATCCAACAGTATAGAAGACATGACGTAGATTCCAGAGTACGATCTCTGGACTTAAGCATTTATCTCGTTTCGGGAATCTGATATCATATATTCTTCCGAAGCGGATACAAGACACACGAATGTCCACGGGCATCGATAACTGGTAGTATATCTAGCTGTGTCCTTTATTCATTTCGTCTTGCCAGACTTTTGCACCGGTGATAACTAGACACACACTTCTCTGAAGCCTGGTCAGAGAGGTCGCTGTGAACTTAACCAAAGTTCTTCTCTACCACACTATGTGGCAATAGGTATCACAGGAAATACTAATGCTGGATTCATGGTCCTAGTTTTGCCGAAGACCCGTCTGCACTGCCAGAACATCTTTAGTGAACGCGAAACCTTCAATCGACGTGCGTTTTCCATATCAGTTTGCAATCTAAGATCACGCCTAAATACTTCAGACAACTGCAGTGTTACCTCCTTCAATGTCGGTAGTAACAGGCCATCCAATTTGCATTTACTAGTGAAAAGCACTAAGGCAATTTTATTAAGATCGCACGAAAGCTCGATCTTATCTAAGACTTCTTGCATTTTAACGCACACCGTCTCTTAGGACCATTCCGAGGTTAGAACTCACTCATCGTCGCCATACGCTTGGTTGTGAACTCCAAAGCTCTGCAGATCATTGACAAGGAAGTCCACCACCAAGCACCATAGAAGAGAGGAAAATACGGCCCCCTGGGGGCATTCTCTCTCAATCTTGACCGTGATACTGCCATCGTTTTCTCCCCCCGTGATGAGCAGTTGTTTGGATAGCATGGCATAAATCCATCGAGAGACGATTTCTTCAACACCTTATTAACTGTACCTAAACTTCAAGTTTATATGAAAAGAAGAATTATTTTTTATAATAAATTCTAGTGATCATTCAAGTTATTATATTGTATACGTATGGTTTGCATATCTATTGTAATTCTGCGGGTTTAGTTTATACAGTGTATTGAAGTGGAGTGTATGTATGTGTGACTAGACGCATGTTTGTAAGGAACTGTATTATTTATTACAAAATTCTATCTTTTCTTAAACATATACATATGTAAGAATATATCACAAATATTTCGCTGAGTGTAAGAATGTTCATAATGCAATGTAGGCGTATTTTGATTATGATATACTGGCGAATTATGTTGTCATTTTAAATTTTGCAACAGCAAACACAACAAAAACTGCATTCAACTTTACAATTTTTTGGTTTGTATAAATTGTATTCTTGTAAAGAAAAATGTGCACTTTATTCATGCGCAGTTAAAGGGATTTATGTCATTCACACTGAGCGAAGTATGTACAAGTACGACAAGAGTATGTGCAATATGCAAATTTTAAGTTGTCAACTTGTTAAAACTTTAGAAATTATGCATAAAAAGTAAATAGAATTAAAGAATACACCATGAGATCGGTACTATATATATATATATATGTATTTATAATGATCATGCAACATAGAATTTGTTGATGTCAAAATTTAAGATAAATGGCGTTTATAAGTACAGTGTGCTACAATTACACACATACCTACCGGTACAATATGTATGTATGTGTGTAGTGTAAACTTTCTAACCAACACAATTCTAAATTACAAATACATATGAAGCTACGTTGAGGATGAATGTAAACAATTTTAAAAATAGTTTCTGTCTAATTTTTGTAAACTTATAAATAAACTAAATGAAAATCGCAACATCAGCATTCACCAAAAATAGAAAAAATTTCACATAATTTCCTAATTTAACTCGCGTGCTTCATATAAATACAACAACAACAAAACAATAAGAAAACTTAAAGTTCATTGATATAAATAGTATTCGCGCAGAAAGAAAAATCGAGCAGAATAAAAAATTTGTAAACAAAATACAGTGGCAGCAGAAATCATACATTGCCTGTAAGTATGTATGCACGTATGTCTGTTTGTATGTACACCCATAAACAGTTCGATACCACCTTGTCTAAATTTAAACCATGTCTAATCGCCGATCATCAGCGAACCGATCACAAACAAGATGAACCACGGTAAGCTTCTTTCCACCTCCTATCACCACAGCCAGCATTACCACCCTTGAATTGCTTTTTACTGCCGCTGCTGCCACCTCTGTCACAGCGTCAGCATGCCCAAATTAGTCGCATCTCATCATCTCATTTTATAGACTCGAGCGACGTTCGTCCGGCCAGCCGGTCGGCCAACATACAGCCTCAACATGTGATCGACTCGTTCGGTCAAGCATCGCCTATATCTAACATCTTCTATGGACAATTTAAGCGCTATGGTAGATGGCGCTCTCGCTCTTTGCCGAAATGTACACACATACATACATACAGTTAACAGAAATATTTAATATAATATTGCGTCAAAAAACTGCTCATTTATCTTTTCGATTTATTCGTTTGTAAACAATAAACAATTACAAAAATAGCACTACAACATCATCATAATCGCATCGTCAAATTTTGGCTTCGTCCGCATCATTATCATCATCATCATCACAAACCATCATCTTTGAATAACGTGATGTAAACAGAAATTGCATTAGCGCAAAAATTATCACAATAATTGCTAGGAAATTCTTAGCAAATTCGAAATAGAATTTATTTGATCATTAATCAATTCGTTGATTTTGAACTTCGCGCAGTGTGTGTCAAAATATATTTTCATGTATTTTTCATGCGTAGTGAAATTCTTTGAAATTTTCGGGAAAATTAATTTTGCATTTAGTGTTTTTGATTTAATGCAGGTCAAGCTAAAAATCAATGTTACAGTTATAAACAGATAATTCAAAACATTTTACATGTTTATTGTATCAAGGCATAGTTTTTGACTGCATCAGAAAGCAAACATTTGCGAAAATCGCAAAGTATCAAGGAAACATAATTTTTTCCTTGGGGGAACCATGTACACTGGCGGTCATAAAAACCGCACCACGCGCCAATTTCAAGAAAATCGTTTATAGTGTCTGCTAAACCTGATTCTGTTTTAGTGAAACTGATTTTTCTTATTTTTAGGAACAAAATGAACAAAAGTGCGAAACAAACACTCAACTTATGGTGCGGACCAGGGATGCCAACTCATTTTTTCTCTCTCCCCGATAACCCACAAGAAATTCCCCTTCATATTATAACAGCGCTACAACATTTGAGTGTTATTTTAAGGCGAACTTTCCTGAACTTTCTCGTTCCAAAACTTAACAAATTTTTATGGGACTGGTAGATTAATAGAAACGTACTTTCTGACTCCGGAATTCTTAACATGTAAGCTTCAGCCCATTTTTTGACATCAAAGTTCTCAAAGGAGAAGATATTGGAATTCTTACGACTCAAATAAAAAATGGCAAAAACTTTGTTTTGAGAAAAACTGTCGGTTTTTAACATATAAAATATACTTCATCTTCTTTATGATGGCTGACCGTAATTTGTAAGTTTACAGATTAGTCAGCAATGATTAAGAGGACGAAGGCATAGCTAAGCCTTTCTGAACGGCCGAAAGGGAAATCGAAGAGCCGCGCGACTGTTTTGGCCTGACCAATACTCGCCGCTATAATCGTCTATATCTACGAAAGCACTTTGCGTTCTCTGAAATTTTTACAAAAAACTTTCAAAATATAATACTTTCAAATAGCACACTTTTTTAAAAATCGATTTCACCAAACCATTAAATTGCAGGGCCTGCTAAAGAAAATATGAAGATTTTAAGACCCAAAATATGAAATATTTCATAAGTTAAACATTTTACATTACATACAATTTGACCAAAAATATTCTACAGACTTTAATTACTAAAAGCTGAACGACTTTAAATTCCCCGCAAAAAACAGCTCATTCCCCGATTCCCCGCGCCAAGTAAAATTCCCCGCAAATAGGGGAATTCCCCGCAAGTTGGCATCGCTGGTGCGGACACACAAAATGTAATAGATCTTAAATTTTCCCTGTTTTTTACAACCGTGTGTTGGACGGTGGCTAGTTACTTTCTGTATTTCAAGTGCATTACGTGCAAGTGTCTGAAATGCAGAATTTCTTTTGACAGTTTTTGTATGGCGAAATTCTCAATATTAAAGAAAGTTTAAGTTTTTGAGGGTGTTAATTAAAAGTACGTAAAATAAAAATATTTGTTGTTTTTTGAAGGTAAAAACTAGAATTAATTTGTTTCATGTTAGAGTCACAAACAAAATAATTTAGTATGATGTTGCCCCCCTTTTAGCGTTTATTATTGCCGTTATCCTGGACTAGCACTTTAAGGATATCATTCGTTATTTTTTTAATATCAAACCTTACCAGCACTCCAGCAAGAGATTTTTTTTTATTTTGGAGTCTCTGATTACGAATCCGTTCTTAATTTGTAAAAAAACAGAACAGCGTATTCAAGGTGGTAGATTTTTGATATACATGCTGATGTTGTCCCTATTGTCAATACGAAAGGAGATAATGGAGGAGGATGGCTAATACAGCTAATGTAAGCTCAAGGGAATATTAACAGTTATTGGACGCAAAAATCTTTAACCTTCCTCTCCCCCATCTATACGAATTTTACACAAAATAATTATACAAATACTTTTTTGATGTTACAATTGCTGGGACATAGAATAAAGCGCATCTGTACCTTGCATTGAAAATATTGTGTAAAATCCAATCTGGCAACTTTCGGCAACTGACATTTTTATATATTTTACAAAAATGAATAATTAATAATTTAAAACTAAAAATTTGGCGGGAACCCTTGGGAATTTTTTTAAAACCTTTTTTTTCTCAGCCTTGGAAACAGCTTACATGATAAAAACATCGATGAATTCATTACTTATTTATTGTTTTGATTACAGTTAAATAATATTTTTATTTAGATATATGAAAAGTACTTACTCTTACAAGTTGATTGCATGTTGTCTCGTTAAAATCGGCGAAACTGTTTAAAAACTACGCACTTTTTAATAACACACTTTTCCACTTGAAAATTACACACGTTTAGACACTTATTTTTTTGAAGAATAGCTGTACTTAAGCGTTGTTCTAAAACGCTGCTAGGGTTATCACTGCAACTATTTGAAATGTCAGAACCCTCCCAAAAAAAACTTTATTTTTCGACTTGTGGCCAGCTTTTTGGGATTGCAGACCACTGTGCGGCGGAGTGAAAAGCTTTTCATAGGCATTTTTTTTACTCTTGGAGGTTTGCCATTACCAGCCAAGAGGTGGTGCCGTGAAGAAAAATTTGTATTTTCTATTTTTGATTTTTGAGCGAGCCGAGAGAAAAAAAAGCGGTTTGAAGTCTGAAAACTGTATAAAACCTGTATAGATACGAGCGTTAGGCATGGAGCATCAGTTCATGGCAAGGGATTGTAAACCAATATAAAGCAGCCAAAATGTTGCATGTACTAATTCAGCTGTGCTTACAAAATAGGTTTTTGTTTTTAGATATATTCGATATCAAATGAAGATAATTTTAAATCAAGAAACTAATAATTGTTTAGCAATATGCTGAAAATACAGTTCGAACGGCTTCAAATTGGTATGACTGATCGATCGAAATATAAAATGCGATGGGTCGAGTATAAAAAACAGAAATACACGGATGTTAAAATGTTATTAACAATGCAGAACTGTTCAATGGAGAGACGCAAAAACTAGATTGATTCGAAGACCCTTCGCTGAGCCGCTAGAGCAAGTAAAAAGAGACATTCTAAGTATGAATTAGAGAATTTACGGCAAATGAAACGAAATAAGACATCTTGTGAATACCCTAATTGTTCTTATTCTGTTTTACTAGATTTTTTATGCAGTAAGTAAATTTTGACAGTTGTAAATTTTTTTTTTATTTTGTATTTATATAATTTTGCACAAAAATAGAAAGTGTTTCTATTTTAGATTGCAGGATGTAACCCATAACACATATTATTTCAATATATTTCTAAAAATATTATTTATACCTTATGGCACTGTCATTTTTGTGAGCACATCTGTGTATGGGTTGGTGATGTAACGGATGCATCTTCTATTTATACTTACTTTTGACATTCGTGAATATAAAAAAATATTTGGATCAATTTAGAATATATGAAGTAGTGGTAAATTATATTTTAAAAAAGTATTTTGCTCGGCAAAGCCAAACAAAGTTGCTTAAGAAACTGAGCAAACATTTTCACAAACATAACGTGGTGAGCAGTTTGCCTAATTTAAACATTCGTTATACATTCGCAAAAAAAATTTCGAATGCGAATGCGGATGCGAATGCGAAGGTCAAACGTATGCGAATATTTTGTATGTGGCGAATGCGAATGCAGACATCCGTTACATCACTATTACGGCTAATGGCCAATGTGTTTGTAATTTGTCAAAAAATTTAAAAGTGAAAAACATTCAAAATAGAGAGATAACACAAAAATTTCATTGACACTAAATCTCGCATTGAGATTATTAATAAAATATATACGAACACATGTGTACATAAAGAATACTAACTAAGATATATAGAAGTATATCTGTGTGTGTGTGTGTGGGTTTTCAAGGCGCACGTATTAAAAATAAAAAATAATAAAATTTGAAAATTTCAAGCGTGGGGAAACGATCCCAAAAGTAAAACTGACACATGGCACGCGCCTTATCCGAAAACAGAAACCACAGTAAAACCAACTAAGAGTCGCACTACGTTGTACTAACTAAGCATCAGTGCTGCTGTTGCTGTCATGATGTTGCTGATGTTGCTGATGATGCCGATGATGAAGTTGATAATAATGATGATAATGATGATGCAAACAATAAAAAATAGGCATATTCTATTCAATTTTTTAAATATACTTTTATACATACGCCTCAAACTAACCCATGTATATATGTATGCACCTAAATACATTTCAGTATATTCTCATGCATATGTATATGGAAAAGTCCACTTGCCTTAAATGGCGAAAAGTAGGGCTCAGCTGCGCGACAAATCAGTTAATACGAACATGTGTGCCTGTGCCCGTGCCTGTGCCTGTGCCTGTGCCGGTGTGTGCTTATGCGTGTAGGTTGGCGTTGCAATTAAAATGAATTGAATTTTTATTCATTTACTTATAAATGTAGATAAAATTATTCAGAATGGTACGCTCAAGTACAAGTGAGGTGAAAGAATTTAATTTAAAATTAACAAGTTAACAAGTCTATAAAACTTTTGGTGCCAGCAGTAACAACAGGTAAACTTCGATTTCAAGTTACACAACAACATCAACCAACGATAGTAAAAAGAGATAGCACTACAAATTTATTTCTATCTCTTATTTGCTTTTTTTTTCGTTTTTTATTTAGTTTTGTTTTTGTTTATTATAACTCCACCTCTACTTGAAACAATCTCATCGTTTTTTTATTATTATTATTATTACAATTTTGTTTTCTTCTCATTTCATTCACTTTATTCAATTGTAAAGTATATTTAGTTTTCACAAATCTTTCAGATATTACTGGTTGATTCATATACGTATATATGTATGTATGTGCATATGCGAGTGTATACAAATACAATAACAACAGCAACACCAACAACACCAACAACACCAACAACACGAGCACGTTGCAGTTGTTTTCATTGTTTTGTGGTTGTTGTGTTGCGTGTAGGTCGTCGTCGTTAGCTTTTTATTTTTTTCGTGAATTTTTTTTGTCTTAATGTTTTCCCCTTTTTTTTAAATATGTACATATTTATATTCATATATTATTGTATTTCTACCAATAGAGGTCGCGCTCAACAGTTGCTCGTACTGTTGCATAGTTATTGTTGTTACTGCTGCTGCTGCTTTTGTTGCTGGTGTTGCTATTGTAGCATATCTACTGTATATAATTTCCTACCGGAAAAGACAAATTACGCAAGTTTTGCATTTGAGATTTACAAAGAATTGCCTCAAGTGGGCGTTTAACTTCATTTCAATAAAACGAATATTATTTTTTTTTTTTATTTGTTTTTGTTTTCGATTTGTTTATGTTAATTTTACTCTCTTTATTTCAATTTTTGATATAACAAAATTTATTTGATTTTAAAGCAGCATTTTATTAAGTTGCAAAATTCATCATAAATTTTCCATTCATAAATCGATTTCTATAGTCATAATGTGTGTCCACCAACCAACAAATGAACAAACAATCAAACAAACAAACATGTTAATGTAAATTATTTGTAGCACCATTGTAAATGTTTCATTTTTTATTACTTTATTAAATTGTTGAGCCTAAATTTTATTACTTTGGCATACAGCCGTTAATTATTACATTTTTAAATAAATAAATTTACTTACACTCAAAAAAAATATAATTACACTTTAACCCTAGAACACATACACAACAAGCATTACGGTTAAACTAATGATCTTTATAATATCATGCACTTTCATACATTTGCGAGTCCGGATAAAAATTTGGTTTGGATCTACAATGGCGGTCATACAGGAATTTGAAGAAAATTTCTGATGATGATAAGAGTTGAAATCGCTTTATTTTAAAGATTACTTTAAATATTAAAAAAAAACCGATTGCTAAAAATTAAATAAAAATAAAATTTAATGAAGGCTTAACACCAGAACTAAAAAAAAAACTAGTAGTATCGTGTTGCTCCAACTTCTGCCTTTATTACAGTCTCTGTTCTGCAAGGTCTTGCGACAATGTGTGACATGGAGGAAGTTAGGTGCCTGGAAAGTTCTAAAAACGTATAACGTATTTCTTTTTGTTGATCATCTGCCGAAAAATAGTAAAGTTCTTAACACACATTTTTATTAACCCCTTATAAAAATCGTTGCTAACTTCACTCTGGCTGTTATTTCTACTTTATTTGACTAATACTCGGAGATATAGATCACAAAAGTGGCCCCGCATGTATGGGAGTAAATATAGTTTTTTAAATTTAAATTTTCAACCTTCACGCCTTCAATGCAAAGCATAAGTGTTGCAGACCAACTTATTAATTCCCAATTCTGTTGTTTTCTGTTAGTGTCAATTGGAGTAGTTAGTTTCGATACCATTCTTAATTTCTTTATCGCCGAATCGACATGTTTTTGAAAAAAATGCAATTAACAGTGATTTGGCTGACCCCCGTACTGTTCTCAGAAACTTGATGAAAAAATTCAAAATGAAGTTTGAATTGGTAGATATAATTAAGAAAAATTTCCTATCGTTGACCTTCATCTGCAGCTATGAGCTAGTATTCCTGATATGCCGCCAGAAGGCTTTTTATGTCGACTTTAAACTGAGGACCACAAAAATTGTTAATGGCTTCATCTTGTTGCGAAACGATCACAAATTTACTTTTGCTGTAAATGTAAAAATTATATTTAATGTTTCTTTACAGTGTATCCGGCATACTTAATAATCAATAATTTTTTTTGCACCTACACGCTTTGCACTTTTTAAATCAATTATTTTTATTAAGTATTTCAATTAAATTACGAACATTTACAGATTCTCAATATGGAATTTAAAAGAAAGTAGGTCATCCAAATTACTTTTTTGTTGAACATATCAACTTTTAAAGACAGTCAAGTAAATACCAATGTATATTTTAGATACATTCGAGAACTTTCATATATTTGATGGCAATACAATTCAAAAAATAATTATGTTAATAGGCTAGATAAATAGATAAATAACACTGTGCCCAATGAGAAAATGTTTAGTATATAAATTTGGTGTCGTTTGGACCATCCCCCTTAAACTTGGAAATCTCGTCGTTGGATGAAATATCAACATCGCTCACCAACTCTAACATTTTTCGAAACATTATATATATTTTTTTTATAAATATCAGGGGCCCTAACGGTTATGCGTTTTATAGTCATAAAAGTCACATATTAAAGGTTATTTTGTAACTTTTATCGTAAGAGGCTAAATAAAACGGTAAATTTGGCAAGAAATAATAATTATATTTGACTTTTATTTTGTTGGGCAAAAAAAAAAAACAGTTACGTTATGACTTTTATTTTGTTGGCCAAAACGAACCAGTTATTTTATGACTTTTATTTTTTTGGACAAAAATAAATGGTCAACCTTATTTGCAAGCGAACGGCTTGAGCAATTAAAAAAAAAATGATCCCATTCGATTCAACTCATCCGTCCGCATTTAATTTAATTTTTAAATTCCGAAACAACTGCTGCAATGACCAAAGTAGGTATAAAAATTAATAGGCTTTGGGGTATGAAATATTAAAGTAAAGGGGATCCAAAAAACCATTAGAAAGATATCTTCGTGTACTTTGTATGGCCGATGCCTAGATTCGAAGTTATTGCCAATTTTGTATACCAGTTCGTATCCATATACTTACATATGAGCAAAGGTCATATAATGGAATGAAGCGGATCCCTATGTATTGTATACCATCTCAAGGTCTCAACGAGTACTTTTCAACTTATATAACACCATGTATCTTCGGTGTTTCGTTAATTACTTATAAGGGTTGACCATTTATTTTTGTCCAAAAAAATAAAAGTCATAAATTAACTGGTTCGTTTTGACCAACAAAATAAAAGTCATAAAATAACTGTTTTTTTTTGCCCGACCAAATAAAAGTCAAATATAACTATTATTTCTTGCCAAAAATCATAAAAGTTAATAATTTACCGTTTTATTTAGCATATTACGATAAAAGTCATGAATTTAAAAGTCATACAATATTTTGTGGATGACTTTTTGAGTTAAAAATGGAAAATAACAGTTATTTTGGGTCCCTGATAAATATAATTCGAATATGATCCCTACAGCTCCATTCATAGAATTTTTCTACGATGGCAACTTTAAAAAAAAAAATAGTTTTATAATTTCTGAATCAGTCAGTAAGGGAACATCTTTCGAAAATCCTATAATCACACAACAGCGACTACCAAAAAATACAATGCAAGTATTCATAAAATACCTGGACACACAAAACGCTTGTATGTAAAGCTTTGGACACTACCCTTGAGTTAATTCTGAACACAACTCTGCTTTCGTTGTTGTAGCATAAACTCACAGAACTGTAGGTCAGTTGCATACATTCGTATACAAAATATACTTCAGTAATTCACTTGTTATTTGATTATTTGATCGGAATTCGGGATGCATAAATGATATAAACATACATATGTAAACCCAATCAAAATAATTTCACATACAGTTTAAGAGCAAGGTTATCTAGATTAATGCATATGTATTTACGGAACTGTATCAATCAACTATAAATGTTTCACCATAAATATAAACAAACAAAAAAAAAAAAAAACATGCCAAATTATATAAAAAATAAATTTTTTGATTTAACATTACACTCAAATATGCCCCATGAGCTTGTAGGCGCTGATGCCATGCGCCACCGCGTCATCAAGTGAATGATCGTCAGTGGGTCGATGTGGCCCCTAATAATATATATGCATGTAGACTTGAAAAAATTTTAAAGAAAAATGTAAGAAAATTAAAACAATTTGTGATTATTTTAACGCTTAATTAGTAATTGCTACAATTTTGCGAAAAGTGCGAGAACTCGTGCTTATATTTACATACATACATATCGTACATATGCACAAACACAAAACATTCTATTGTATCTTTTTGCTCGAATTAATAATTTTGCCAAAAATAAACGCTCACGAAATAATTGAGGAATCTTATACGGCACGGCGTCATGCTTATGCTTGGATGCGATTTTCCTTTGTTTATGATTTTCAAAGATAGCATGAAAAATTTTTTTCGTCTTGAACTAAAAAATTCTAAATATAATTTAAATATATACAAACAATAATAAAATCGTTGATGTGTACTTGCAGATACACGTACGTACGTACGTTTATTTTTTGTTGAAAACTCTCTCGCGATATTAAAAATAAAACGATTTAGTTTTTGGCAATTATACATACATTTGTACATACATACATACATAAATACATAGATTCAAACGTAAAAAATTCCTTAATTCATATAAATTTTATAGTTTGCTATATTTTTAATATGCCTTACTCATCATCTTTTCGTATTACAGTCAGATATATGTTGGCATGAATATAAATTTCTATAATCGAAAAGATCAGTTATACTAACTTGAGGTAGAACAGGCAAATATTTTCCGTGATAGTTTAGAACTTATTTTGGCTTTAGGATTTCTCGAATTTTAATGCACCCGTAGACGACCTCGATAGCCTAGTGGATAGTGCACTAGACTTTCATCTGGGAGGTTCGGGTTCGATTCCCGTCTTCGTCTGGTGGTTAATTTTCATTACTTTCTTATATTCACTATCAATATGAAGTGTATGAGAATTATAAGATAGTGTACAAGGTTGGTAATGGCAAAACCACCAAGCCGATAAAAAATTGCCACACCGCCAATCGGAATCGGCGTTAAACTGTAGGTCCAACTATGTGGTATCACAATGGGCCGTTCAGGCCTAAGTGTGTCTCTCGACAGCCACTCCAACCTAACCTAACCTATGCACCCGTATTTTTAAATTGAGGTCCACATCCCATGTGTCCCTTGGTGTGGCGAAATTGGAGAAAACCAATTTGACCGATTAATTCCCATGGTCGCGTTTGCGCAACACTTTGAAAGAAAATTTATATGAAATATGTATATGGTATAGCATTTTGTTTTAACATAAAAATGGATGTTGAAACTAATTGAAAATAGCACTGTAAAACAGTATCTGAGTTGTGGCTCAATTTTTCTGCAATATTATTGGCCGCTGATCGCGAATCTGTAAAAAAATTTTGGGTCAGTTCAGATTTCGTGCATATTCGTAAATCTCCGTTTTTTGAAAATTCATGGACGAAAACAATGAATTATGCAATTTTAGAACGTTAGGATGAAAAAAAAAAAAATTTAGAAAATTTGAACTTTTGTTTTGAAATATTCACGAAAAATTTATATTTTATGAAAATTATGTTTATCCAAAACAAACAAAGTAAAAATAAACCGAAAAAACAATTTTCATCCAAAAATCCTATCAAGTTTTCAAAAAAAGATACGAGAAATTTTAATTTAAAAAAAAAAAATGTTTCATCTAAAACTCCTAAAATTGCATAATTCATGTAGAAAAGCAAAAAGAAATTTACATCCATGAATCCCCTTATCAAATTTTTAAAAATATTCATTAGAAAATCAAAAAAAAAAAAAAAAGAATTTTCATCCATGATTTACAAATATACACGAAACTTGATCTGACCCGAAAAAATTTTTACAGATTTCTTGATCGGCGATCAAAAATACTATTGGAAAACCGGGCTAGAACTCAGATACTATTTTGCTGTTGTACAGTGTAATGAGAAAACAAAATTTGTGATAGGTACCGGTTCTCTGTGGAGCGACAAAACTTTTTAATTTCACCTCCAAAAATAACGAAAAAGTAAAAGTTGAAAAAAGATTATAATTATTCATTATATTGAACCTTTCTTTAATTAAATAAATAGCGAAAGAATAGGAATTTCAAAATAAATGTGCATTCTTTCACACGTAAATATGAGCCATTAGAGATGTGTCTACGTTTATACCTGGCAAAGCGGAAATGAAGCAAATTTAACAGTTCTGCTTTAGTGTAATGTAAGTTGCCTCACGAAAGAAGGTGACTCCTAAGCTTGGTTTATTTTATTTATTAGCTTATTCCCAAAATATTTCGGTTCTAGCCATAAGCTACCGTGAGCTGGACTATTTTGAAAAACCTCTAAGTCTTATTATGTATGCAGAAATGTTTTCATTGGGTTACTTTTGGCCAAATAAAAGAACACAAATAAAGAAATTTTGAAATAAAAATTTATTTGGTTTTGCATCGAAACATTTTTTAAATAACTATTATAAGTCTATAAAGAAACTTTCTAGATTAATTAGAAAAAATTGAAATAAAACGTAAACCAGTTTTTACTTGGCTTGCAGTTTAGAAGCCACCGCAGTTCCCTTCTCATTTTTACCGATTTCAGCGATTACCATATACCTATAGTTAAACTGATTTGGATGCAAATGTATAGGTACATATGTATAATTAGCACACCGCTACCACCTGTGGCTAAATGTACAATTTCAATCGGTGAAATTATTACGTTATGCTACCAAAAATAACCAATTTACTCAAATGTGTGTTTTGTTTACATAAATTTTTTTGCTGTGACGTCGATTCATAAATTTTCATTAGAATAAAAAGAAAAGTTTTCTTGTGTATTTTCAATACATACATACAGAAAAGCACCTGCCTTCATACATATTTGCTATGGCTTGTTAATTCATCCTGAAATAGTATTATTACATACTTACTTATATATAGCAGAACAAAAAACGAAAAAATGTAAACAAATTGTTTTTAAATTTAGCAAAACGCGCACTCACACACACACACATAAACTCACTTTCTCACAGTTGTCGGAAATTCACATTTGATGTTTACTTTTTATGCCACCAGTGTATGAAATACGTGTACATGAACTTGCCCACCTTTAGAGAGATGGATGCGACGGATGATATTGGGAGCGCTATTTGCACTTGCAAGCTAAAAATAAAAACGTTTAATTCATTTGTACGGCATGCCTGCTCTATGGTCGGATTGGGTGGGTGGGATGATGTTTTCATAAACAATCCCAAAATGGTCATGCTTGTATGGAATTAGCATGATCGCGCCCCAGTGTTTCATTATTATTGTTATTACTTTTTTGTTTTTTTTTTATTCAATTCTATTCCAATCTGTAGTTTTCTTCTTTCTGCAAATATGCACACAGAAATTGTGTGGGTCAGTAGTGATACGAGTAGTAGTAGTACATACATACATACTTAATGGGCAACAGAAACAGCTGCTGCTTCTGATATTGTTGTGATTGTGTTTGTTAGTGTGTTGGTGTAATTGTTGTTCTTTTTATAGACATGGCGTGTGACCAAGCAATGCATATAAGTATGAACTTTTTGTTTTTTTTTTTTCATTTAAAAGTTTTTTAATTTTATTATTTTAAGCATAAATTTATTAATAGTTTGAAGTTTTATTTGGTTCGGTTCACCTTGAGATCCATGAAATTTGTTATTTTGATAATCTTTCCAAAGAAGCTGTTCTGAAGAATAAACCCACCGAAATGGACGCCATTACGGAATTTTCACATTTAAAAAAAAATTTTCGTATAATGTTAATTGATACTGCCTGAGGGTTGTTAAAGGGTTGTTAAAGCTTCGAAGTTTTAAGCGAAATTTTCGAGTTTTGTCAGGTTTGTTTGTCAGATTTGTTTATATCTATTGCTCGTCCAAAAGATTTCGTCTCAAGGTGAGATAGATAGAAGAGTGTGAGGTGAGCGTTTGCTTTAAGTCTTACATTGTAACTGATTTCTTATCAGTATTGACGGGGAGAGGTTCATGCACCTTGGCAGAAATCATAAAACTGAAAATAAAATGAAAATAGCTGTAGAAGTCATTCACGTTTCGAATAAATTTTAAGACTTAACTATCTCCTATCGAATTTATCAGCCTAGTGTCCGACTGAACGGTTCAGGTTCGATATCTGCTTTGGACATATCCAACCAAAAATCATTGCGTACCCATTGAATATAAAAAAGAAAATATTCGTCACGTTGGAGGTTGTTGTTTCTTTTGTCTCTTAACCAATCAAGCAATCAGACTGAAATTTTAGTAGGTGTTAGCAAATATTTGTGGTTATAATTCGTGTTTATTAAAAATAAATCGATCAACGATTTGCAAGGATATTTGGCGATAACAATTCGAAATTCACATTTTTTATATTCTTTTCTTCTAAATTATTTTTGGTATTATTATTTTAAAAAACTATGACTTTTATTTGGTATACATAATATTATCCTTTAATAATTTTATATATTTTTAATGTTTTTTTTTATAAAATCTAGTTTTTGCTAACTTTAAAGTTTTGCCATATGAGCCCAGAACCCGCTGCGAATAAACTGACAACACATATGTATGTATGCTATATTTCATCTCTACTTTCACGTGCATATAGTCTACTTCTTATATGCAATAAAAGGTTGACTTTTGTCTCACGGTGTAATAGCACTTTTGTGTTCAACAAAATGATTCATATAAAATATTAGTTTCTGTTTGGTCAATTATCATGCTAATTTATAATTCACTTAAGCCTTTAACTCTAACGCCCTGTATAACAATAGCCTGCATATATATATCCAATGTACATATTTTCTTCGGTATACAGTCGGAGGTCTGGAATGGTATGCCAAGATTTAGTGCCACTTCTGTTTACCTATGTTCAATCAATATGCATACTCGCCTCAAAGATTGCGAAAGTGAGAGTTTCAGGCATTCTAACTCCTTCCAAAAGTTTTTTAATTCATGAAAAACACTCCTGATGACTTAGATTTCTATCGGAAATGGGTGGGTTTTATCTTCAAACCCCCTCATCTACCCTTTCTTCGTTGGATTCGCTACCATATGTACTAATCGTTATGATTAGCAACTAGTGGAAAATTATATAATCCTTTCAATCCCTCTCACAAGAAAAGTGAAATGTTACCAAAAAAGGTAAAGTGAATCATGCTAAAAATGCTCCATTATCTGCATAGAAGAAACGAAAGAAAACCTAAATATATAAACAAAATAAACATTTAAACACATTTTCATTGATGACGTAGATTGGGCCAAAATAACGCCACTACGCCACTACGCCAATATCGCAAATGAAAATAGCATAGGTACCTGTTGTGTGTTGTATTCGAATATGAAGAAATTGTGTACCTACGGCAGAAAAGAAATCAGAGATCAATTGAATATACACGAGAATACACATACATACAAGTGGAGGAGCCAGAAGAGCAGATACTCACCACAGAGTATAAGACAGAAAACGTCAGAGAGCAAGCAAGCAGTAGCAGCAATCATAAATTTTCGAAATTACTCGCACTCGCATCGATGAAATGTTTAAATAACTGATATGAAATTCCTGCTCACAAACAGACAACAAGGCCTAGTGTGAGTATTTCATAGATACATATCTACATATGACAAACAAACTGTTGATTGGCTGCAGTGCGCTTGCGCCAGCCCAACGTTCACGAAAATGGCTGCAAAGCAGGGAGGTAACCCACACCACGATTGGACGTGCTACACCGGAATTCCCCAATACACATATAAACGCCGCACACAGATGCACACACACACAGCGCGATTTCGAAATTCGAATTCAATTTTCGTGCAGGGGAAATCTACGCGATGGCGCTCTCTTGCTCCCTCTCTCGCGCTCAGAGCGATTTTTTCGCGCTGGCTGGCATGTATCTACATACGTAAGCGGCATTTGTGCGGCAGCCGCATGCTATTCTTGAATCTAGTGGATACACTACGAGTGTATATTGGATGCCGATGGATGGATGGTGTGAAAAAGTTGAATTTCATTCATAAAAACCAAATGTGTACTCATCTCGTGCTTCAGTTGTGTTCGAACAAGCGCGTCGGTCAGTTCTTCATTGCTAAGCAAAAAGAACCAAAAACAAACAAGAGCATAAAAAGCAACAAATAAAAATACAAGAAATAAAATAAAACTAAAGAAAAGCTAAAGTTCAAAAGTTCTCAAATCTAATTTTGAATTTGAATGCACTTGAAGTGTGAAAGTATCTCAACGTTACATATACAGCAAATTTCATAATTACAAATACCAACGTACATTGATTAAGGTGAATAAAAGCCAGAAGTAACTCAGAACCGCAAAAACGTTTCTCAATGAATTTAAATTAATTTGCAATTTTTCGAGATAGAAAAGAAAAATTTTGGCATTTTAGTTGTTTGAAAATGTGTTAAGAGACAGTGAACCATATGCAAAGCATCACGCCCCCAAACCACCACAAGAAATACAAGTGAAAATTTTTGCAAATAAAACAATTTCAAAAAGAAAAGTATCTGCAACAAAACAGTACAAGTATTCAATAATAATATAAAAAAGTGAAAGGATTTTTTCTTTGGAGCTTCGGCATTCTTACACTTGTGCATATATGTGTAAGCGGCTACTTTGAGTCTGTGTGTGCGTGTAATACATGTATGCGTTTTTGCCTTTGTGTGCGTGTCATATCTACCAAGTTTTCGCATACGGCATTTTCATCATTTCCAACCGAAGAAACTAATGAATGAATTCTCATTTTAAGTGAGTAGTAGTGACGTACGAGTATATTTGCCGTTGTTTTTTCCTTCGTCCGCCAAGATACAGATACCGACATACCAACCAAGATACATCACAAGATATACATACATACATACATACATACAAGTATAGAGCGCGTAATATTATTGATTTTCTGAAGAGTTTATTGCTGCTCGTTTTGTGCAAAAATTTAATGCCAAATGCTTTTATTGAGCACAGACAGACTACTGCAATATTGTGAAAGTCTTCAATCATTTTTCTTGTCATAAAAACAAACAAAATAAAAAAGATTAATTAAAAAATAAATACAAAAAAAAAAACAAAAAAACAAAAGTGATTTGAAAAGTACAAGAACATACATTTCTTGTGTAAATTATAAACTTGTAGTGTAATTTACAACAGAGCTCCATCCGAGAACAGAGAAGAACATCACCAGGAAGGTGGGTTTTCTCTGATTTTCATTCGCGCTTAAATTCGTTGAATTCTTCTGCAAGTGCCATTCATATCCAGGTAGGTTTTGCAATTCCTGAAATATTTACAAATTATGTGTAGATAATCATTTTTTATTTTGTGTGAAAAAATTACACATATTTAAGTGGAAAACTTTAAAAACTTGGTATTATTAGTTTTTATTAAATTAATTCTATTTAAAAATTCGTAAATAAGTTAGTAAATCTTTCATGTATTTACCGTCGGTTTGTTTTAATTTAAATAGCAACAAAAACCAAACAAAAAAATTAGCAAATGAAAAAATAGTAAACTAATTTGTCTCAACGGAAATCATAAAATTTTTCTTTTTTTGAACATTAATTATAACTAAAATGAAGGACAAAAATTTATCAGAACAAAACTTTTCAAGATAAACATTTTATTATATTTTATGAAAAAAACTCTATATACTTTTTATAAATAGATTTTAAAAAAAGATAAAAAAAAAACCAAGAAAAGAATTTTATGCGCAAAATATTTTAAAATTTAATGAAGTGTCGCCATTTTTTTTTTTTTAATATTTTCGTGTTTTTGCTTTATATTGTTGAGTTTCGTCTTCAGAGGCTAAACAATAATTTTTTTTTCAATACCTACAGTAATACAAAAATATAATTTTGAAAACAGAAATGTTACATTAGTACAAGGAAATTTTGTAATACAGTGGGAGTCCAGTATAACGAATGTCGATATTACGAATTGGGTTTTTCAGGCCCATTAATAAATCTGTAAAACGAATGGTTGAAAAGTTAAGTAGTCTATATAAACAATGATTATTGTTTATCTATCTGCTAAAAGCCAATTTGTTTGTTTTCTTTTACGCACGTGCAAATGCTGAGGCCATTGTGCAATCAAACAAACGGAAATATTTGTTTTAAGAAAGCTGCAAAAAAAGCTGCCGATTTCCGAATTACTCACACAAAAAAACAAACTCATATTGGTGACTTTTTTCTAACCAGAACTAAATATTAATAAATATTATTTGTATTGGTATAAATTTACCTATAATATATATCTAGTCCTTTTATAAGACTCATGTAATTTTTTTTTGTTTTTATTGAATTCTGGTTTGATTTTTTTTAAATAAATTAATTAAAGTTTTCAAAATGAATTAAACTTCTTGTTCTGATTAAAATTAAGAAAAAAAAAATTACATATTCAATAACATCCAAATTTTATGTTTCATTCAGTGGCGATTTTACATATGCTTTAGTTTTAGCTGCAACGATTTCCGTGCCTTTCCGCTAATACGGAATTTTTATCAACTCATTTTTAAAAGAGTCCAAGCCCTAAGCAGGATAAACGATAATTTTCAAGGTCCTGGCTATCTTACTAACTCGAATCTGTTACTGATTCTTCAACAAAATTTCTTCCGATTGCGGCTTCAGTTCTTCTACCACAAAACGCTGCACCCTTTTTATGAATATTGCCATTTATTTTAGATATTAATAACTTGCAACTAATGACACACAATTTTTCCTGCTATGACTTCTGAATTTACAAACGATAAACTGTAATAGAATCGATATTAAAATATTTCAAGAATCCGAAATTACTTGCTGAACTCTAGTTATCAAGCAACTGATATTAAATACGAAAGGACCCAAAACGAAAACAAACAAAACAGGAATTGAAAAAGTTTTTCCTTTTTAGTGATTTAATTGGAACTGAATTTTAATATTAAATGACTGCAATCACCGCTGGCAACTTAATTCTACTTCTCTAGTTTCCGAAATATCTTGATTTTTTTTTTTTTTCTTTTTTTTTTTTCAAAATATGAATACATATATCTAAAAAAAATAATACTAGAAAAATCTAATTGATATACATATGTATTACTTGTGCAAACTTAATGAAATTATTATAATATCTAAGCTAAAAAATCTTGCTAAAGAATAAAAAAAAAACGAAGCCACAATTAATCTAAATCATAATTATAACACGACAATGTTCAAACACTATAATTTAGGCTGAGATACTGGTCCAAATACGAGTGCGCTGCTTCCAACAAGCATCGAACATCAAGCAGCAGCAGTCACACCCTACTTAGGCGAATAGCAATAGCGACAATAGCAACAGCAACAGCAACAACAACAACACCGACGACAACAACACATTATCAAAACTACAATATACATACATACAGATAAATAATAAAAACTTAAAAGAGGTAAATTAATACGAGACGCGGAAAACGCCACGTTTATAAATCCCCAATAGCGTCAAGGGGCTAAAAAAAAAATAATAACTCAAAATGAAAATTATAATAACTAAAGAAATAAAACAAAAAGAGAAAAGAAAAAAATAAATAAAAAAGATTTAAGAATTACGAGTGTATTTAGTACTAAAAAATTACAATGAATTAGTGCTAGACTGTTTAGGTATTTTATTTTTCACAGAATAAAATATATATATGTTTTTCGTAATTAGGTGAAACAGAAATTCTAATTTTTGTGAAAATGCGGAAATATTAGAGTAGGGAAATTAAGAAAACCATTAACTAAGTAGTAGCGTTCGTTATTTTTTATTATTTTTTTACACGATATTTTTGCTATCATGTATGAAATTAATAATTGCATTCAAGTCAAATACAAAAACAAGAAAAGAAAATATTTTTTCGAATTTAATTCAATGCAAATAATCTTCAAGTACTTGTAGAAACAAAAACAAAACAAAAATTGTGCGATAATTATTTGTGCTAAAATGAAAATGTAATTTCATTTAACGCTTAATAAACATTGCTGCATATTATTATTTATGTTGATACGACGAAGACATCAACATCATCATCATCGTCAGTATTATGATGCCACAAATGATGATGATTATGATGTGACAGACAACGAATCATTGCATTTATAAAGTAGATTTCTCGACTCGAAGCCAAACTAAACTACGTTAGGTATAAATTTCTTTTATTGCCAAACGTTGACAATTTTTAAATAAATACCATATTTCTCTACCAAGAAGTAGGAGAAGTTTAAATTAATTCAAGGTGAACGAAAAAATATGCAACAAAGATTTAGTTTATATAATTTAATGCCGTACAAACATCTATTACACAACATTGTAATTTTAAAAGTATTAACAATAAAATGATTTTATAAATTCTTTGCAGCACCTTTACAAAATACATACTTACATAAATAAATACTCGTATGTTTGTTAAGCTCTCAGCAAATAGTTGGATGATGGAGGTTAAGGCGTTTGTGTATAGAAATATATCGTTGTTGTATCTATGGTAATACGAACAATGCTTGCTTGGCAAAACTCAGAATATTGAAGAATATTTATTTAAATTTTTTAAGTCGTATTTGTTCTGATTTACGTGGAATTTCAGTAGCAATATGAATTCCTGTGCCGTGAAGTTTGACAACTCAAAACCCCTTGAAGTATGCAAAAATATTCATTCACTATTTAAGTGAAAAAATGTTGCAGATTTTGCTTTCAGACTCATGTTGCGAGCATTTCAGGGGTGAAAATAGAATGCAGTATTATCATGTCTAATATCTCGCGAATTATTTCGCAGTTACATCCTGTTTTTTTATGTGGAGCATCTTGTGAAATTTCATATGAACTCGAACAGAGTACCAGGCCATAGATAAAAATCGTTGGACTGTTATTATCCAGATTATTTATTGAATGCTGCGACTTATTCTGTTTCTAAATGTTTTTCACATGTGAAAACTGATGAAGAAAGAATAAAGAAGAAGAATTGGAAAATTTTATAAAAAATTACATATAATAAATACTCAGCGAATTACCATAAAAATATGAAAAAAAAGAAACAAAACAAAAAATTTTAAGATTTGGTTTTATTGTAAATAAACTAAATATAAAAATGTAATCCGATAGTTGCAAATCAAATCAGTTGAGCAGAAAATGCTTTGATATTTCCAGGTAGAATTCTTTGAGAGTTATTAGGAAACAATTTTGTGAGTAGATAGGCAACGCGATCATAAAAAATTAAAAAAAGTCACAGCTTATTTGAGAAATAATAATATTAAAAAACCGCCGCCCCGTCAACTATCATTTGTCTCAGCCTTTATAATCTATGATCGTATCCGAATTTGAAGAAATGAAAATTCCTTCCCTGTCAAAATATCTGGGGGGGTTACTCTGTAGTTCGATTCGAAAGACAGTTCTATTCGAATGCCAAATTCGATTCCGAAAGGCACAAAATTTAATCTGAACATCGAACAAATATTATTTTATAAATTATCTTTCGAATCGAACTACAGAGTAACCCCCCTAGACTCTCAATTAACCTATGAGTTCGTTAGATTTGTACACTAACAGATCCATAAATTGTATAAGGTGGGGGTCTTAATATTTAATAATCTGTTAAAAGCTTCAGTATTTGTGTGGAAACTAGAAGAGGTCAAAATCGGTATTGGCATCAAAATATTTTTGAAAAAATTTATTGGTTCCACAGTCCATTAATTTTTAATTGTTAACTTTTTACTTTTGAATTTAAAATCTTTATTAAAGCATTAGGTCATTCTTCGTAGAGTTGTTATTATTAAATTGCTAACGGACTTGGAAGAGTGGGACATGGAAGATCATAACATGTGTTTTAACATCCAATTACAACAAAACACGTTTTGCTAACCCATACAAAAGAGGATCTAATTTTATTAGGCAATGGAAATGAAATTTTTTTAAAATGTCCTCCTGGTCAAGGTAGCTCATCCAAAGAATTAATCGAATTGAACTAAACTATAGAAAGCTGAGATATTTCGATACAAAAAATTCGCCTGGCGGCCGGTCCTGTCTCTTATTATTACTCTACTCTCAGAAAATTCAAGTAGATATTGTATTAAACTAAAACGCTATCTTTAATCTGTCTCCTTTGATATTTCCTGTCAGATTTTTAAATTGAGTGTACATAAGTAAATATCCTGCTTCAATGCGTTTTCTCTCACTCACTCTCTCTTTGATCATATGGACGCATCTCTGCCACACTCACTTAACTCAGTTTCAAATTTCCCATGACTTGACAATGCACTTTAGTGTTATTGTTAAATATTTTCACAACTAGTTAGTTTGTTGTAATATTTAATTTATATTTTAACATATTAATTATTACACAATTACTTCTGAAGTTGCCGCCTGACGCGTTATTTACTTAAACGTTAGTACAAAATGAAAATGAGTGTAAGAGTGTGTATCTTAAATATGTTTTCACACATCTTTTGAATATGGTAGATGAAATGCATCTCATCTATGACAATTAAGCTTTCGACAGCATGTGTCACAGATACTTGTGTGCATATGTTTGTATGTGTGCGTAGTAAAGTAGCAGTAGCAAATGTCTGTACATAAGCATGAATATTTTTTACTTTTTTTGATTTACCACTAAAGGTGTTTATTTTATTTAATTGTTCTCATAGGGAAAGCTACGCGTCGTTATTTTCTTGCCTGTTGTTGTTGTTGTGGTTGTTGTTTTAAAGAAAAGTGTGACACTCAGTAGCTTCTTTGATTACCTACACTGTGCGACAAGATATAGTAATTCCGGAGGGAAATACTTGAAAAATTTGTTTTCTAAAGTTTTTGTTTGATATCTATTCATTTTTATATAAGACCAAGGTATGAAGTCTAGCAAAGTCCCATGAGTCAATCACCCTAAATTTTGTATACCCTTACAAAACTTTCAAACACTCAAATCTTTCGCTGTTTCATGTGCGATAAATGCAGTCGCATGGTGTTATCTTCACACTGCGAATGTTTTTATGTACAAGTGTGTGTGTGCATGTGTGGATATATATTTACATTTGTGTGTGTGTGTGTGTGTATTTTTCTTATCGCAGGCTGCTTGCTTACCATGCATGCTGAGTGATTGATAGGCTTTGGCTTCTTGGATTTGTGATGTTATGGGATTTTTATTTTTTTCCTATTTGTTTTGGTTTTTGTTTTTTTTTTTTACTTTAAAACTAATAGCATCACTTACTGTTTTAATGTCAGCATATTATGGCTGTAGTTGTAGTTTCTGTCATTTCTTATATTTATGTATGTGTATCTTTGAAATTTTCACCTAATTTTTATTTGTTTTTATGATATGGGAAGATTATAAATGAAATTAAATTATGTGAAACTTTTTGGATTTTAACTCGCTGCCAAATTTTAAATTTATTGCAAACAAAAAATGCATTTAAAAATACAAAATTTATAATTAATTAAACTGCAAAAACATACAAACTTGCCTAATTTTCTAGTACATGGTATAATAAAAACAAATTTGCTACAATTTAGCAGATTTTAATTAAAATTGCTGACAACGCTTTTCAAGATATTTTCACAATAAACACTTATAATAAAAATTTAATTATTCATACATTTTGTAAAAATTGCATTAAATGTGAAACGAGAAAAAATTTTTACAAAATTAAAATTAATTTTCAGATTTTTAGAAATAATAATATATAAATTTTGTATATGTGAACCTCAACATTTACTAACAAAAATTTTAAATACAAATTATGTGTATAGAAGCAATTTTAATCTGAAAGAGTACAAGCGCTCTTAGGCCTGAGAACTCTTAGAATTTTGAGAACTTTTAAATAATTCCAAAATCTTAAAACTCTCAAAAATGAATTTTTGAAAGTGCTGAATTTATGTAGAACCCTAGTATAAGTTCATATGATTTTTATCAGTTTTCGGATCTGATCTACGGTCTTCTCAATGAAACTTTGATGATTTTTAACTAGTATCGTCCCAACATTCGATTAATTGAATAGCAACTTTATAAATTTTTCCAAAAGTAATCACTGTTTAACATTTAACTTATAACAACTTCTTAAGTACTGAGTTAAATACATTTGATCCCAGGAAATACTTATTGATCATGTGTCGCAGAAATATTTTAACTTTTTACACCTTATTTCCTCAGTATAAGCCAAAAACTACTACACCCTCTAAATTTCAGAAAAAAAACTATTTTATTTTTTTGAGTACTAAAATTTCTTATTGAAGACATATGGAAATTGTGTTTTGAAAGTTTTCAAAATTGGATCAAGGGTTCTAGTACCGGGACGATATGGGTTAAGAGTTAGGCAAGCCACAATAAACGACAGTGTTGCCCTTAGTTGAATATATAGTTTTAATTATTTGATTTTTCCGTTTTGTGAAATGCAGAATTTCATTTGACAGTTTTTGTATGGCGAAATTCCGCATTTCAGTTGCATTTGAACGAAATGCTAAATTTGTTTAAAATTCACTCTCGTATGTCCGCGTTATAATACGCAAAGCTTCCACTTCATAATTTCAGCCATATGCAGTTGGCAACACTTCAGTAACTTTATTAACCATTTTTAGCATACTGACTTATAGCTTCAAGGTTACAATTACACTAATAATAATAATAAAAAAAAAATATTGATATGCAAATCTATACTTTTGTATAACATACTTCAAATTTGTTTTCTTAAATAATAATACCAACCAGGGGGAGAAAAAAGTATATTGAAATTACCAAAACAATTGCATAAACTCGAAATTTTTAGAAAAATACCAACGACGACAACTAGAGGAGCAATAGCAATAACGCAATAACGCTCTTTGGAGCCATTAAGTAGGCAATATGCAAAAAAGACTTATTTTTTAATCCCATACCGACAGACATAGCAAAAACACTACAACTGCCGCCGACCACACTCCACAAAAAAAAAAAAAAAAAAAATACAAACAAAATTTTTGAAATCTCTTTCGACCTCAACTCAACTTAGCTCAGCTCTACTGCGACACGCACACCTATTCACGCCACGCAGACAATCACAAGTTTAAGCCTGGAACAACTTTAAGAATCAACAAAAAATAAATATTAGTAGAAACAATCTGAATAGCTACATTAGCTTATGAGATATACACACATTTGTACATATGTATGTTTATGTATGTATATGTACGTATGTGTGCAGTAGAAGAGCAGCTAAGAAAAATAATACGAGAAGCAAGAAAACCGGTTGAATACTTAATTAAAATAATAATGCCATATAATTTTATATATATTATTTTTCTAATAATAATTTTATTTATACACTTATAACTATTTATGTGTTTTTCAATTTTTAAAGGCACCTCACTATACAAAGAGTCTGTACAAAAATGTCTGTCCGAACAACAACCATCCGTCTGTCATTCATAGATAAAAAAAAAAAATGTTTGAAAAACAAAAAAGCAAAAAAAAAAAAATAACATTCATACATAAATATGCGTACATATTATTTTAATAAACTTTAAATGAAATGCAAAAATATACAAAATTTTAATGAAAAATAATAAAACATATTCAGTGTAAAAGAGTTTAAACACTTACAAACCTCGACAGACAGACAGACTTACCTACTCACATACATATATAGGCGCGAACAATTTACTATCTACTGAATGGGAAACTGCACGTTTCAATCGATCTTTCGATTGATCGCTAAGATCGTTTATCAAAATATATTTACCTTACACACAGTTACACGCACACATGGCTACAAATACAAGTGATCATCATCCGTACACAACCAGAAATTATACCAACAACTTGTACCATTCGACGCTGTCGAGGGGGTCCACGACAACAAAACGCAACAAAGGAAAGAAAGAAAAGACATAAGGTATCATTTTAGAGGAGTGTCAATTGCGCTTGATGAACGGTCGGACAGACGTGCAAACGGACGGACAGACGATTCGTCGTCGTCTCGGCTTTAGTTTTAACATCAAATTCAGTTTCAGTCACAGATCAGACATCAGCTACAAACTTTATAGACTCGATTGTGTTCTGTAGCTGTAAGTGTTTTATTGCTATGATTCATTGAGACTTTTTTACTTCGTATATATGGTAAATATGTATGTTTGTGTGCCTTGAGGTATATACTATCGATCAAGCTTGTTTCAAGCCAGAAATATGAATGAATTGTTTTTTTATTCATACATACATATATGGGTATATGATAAGGTATGTAAATATTATTTTCTGAATGCCTGTTCATGTTTATCTTTTTTTTTAAGAGTTTATTAATTTTTGTTTTGGAATATCATTTCAGTTTATGCAATGATCTGAAATGCCGGTCAAACATAAATAAGAAAGAAGTGGGACCTATTATGTGAAGAAATATAAAAAATTAGATGTTCGGGTACTTGTTCTAAGCCCAGAGCGGGCTACTGTGCCATAATAGTAGTGTTGGTAGTAGACACTAGCGGACTCAGAGATTTCCTGAGGAGGAAATTTTGTTTTGTTAAGGAAGGGGAGAGGGGGTTTAACCCTAAAACCCCTCCTATGTTCGGTGAAACCAACTAAAATAATGCACTATATTACTGAACGCATTTTGTTTCCGGGTCAACTATTTCAGTAGGTTTTCAAATCGCAACCCAACACAATTTTGCTAATTTATGTTGTCTGATAACAATAAAACCATCTACTATTAGAAACAAGATATTTATTTGTGAAGTTTTGCGGATATTTTTATAAGAAATACTTGATATGATTTATAATAAAAAAATCGCGAAATTCTTTGTGCTTCTTGACAAATGATATGACATTTCCTATGTTATGAATTTTAAAAGATTCGCTTTTAGTGACATTTGGCTAAATGCAGCCTAACAAATTTGCGTCTTCTCAGATTTAAATTAAAGTTTGAACCTTTTGTTAAAAACTTTTAAAACCGAAACCGTTTTAGTTACGCCATACAAATTTAATTTTTTCCTAAGTAGGCATAAAATGTTAATGCAATTTTTTTTTATTTTTCACCATAACGCATAAAAAAATATGGCAAATTTCACTTTTTTGTCCCTCTCCAATATAAGTATGTACACACTTCATAATTCAATTGTCGAAAAAAGGAGAACAAAAAAACAACAAAACTTTTTTTCAGTAGTTATTTTAGCGAATAGATGTTGCCATTAAGTGTGCACTTGTAATGCAAATCGACAATTTATAGCAAAAAACAACAAAATGATGAAAACAAAAATCCATAGAAACAATAATAGCTGACTGACTGAAAAACATTTTTACATACGTACATGCGTCCATACAAACGCCACACGTTGAAAAACATTCACTCATTCATTCATCTCCACAATCGCACTGTAGTTAACTGAAGATGACGCCACAATTGAGACAAAGTGGATTTTAATAAAGTTGAGTTGTTATGTTCAACGCCTGACTCAAAAATCATAGCTACAGTCGGTACACTATCGGAAAAATGTTTGCACAAAGCAAAAGTTATTGTTTTTTGAATAGTAATATTTAAATTATATTTTAATTTGCATGATTATTGGTCAAAGTTGTCGTCCCAGAATTGGTATGTGGTGGTTGCATCCACTAAAACATCCTCCTCTTTCTATCTGGATTTACTTCCACCTTGGGACCGCTTTTGCATTACTTCAGGGTGGATTCTATTTACGTTCTTAATGGCCTATCACCATTGTACCAGCGACCAGGTTCCGCTTTTCCTTACGTGGAACATTTTCTATGTATTGTTCCACGTTTTGCCAATTTCTCTTTTCTTTAACTCCCATAGCCTTTTACTTGTACATCGATTGGCACCGTTCCACTTATTACCAGTACTACTAGCTCCGATACTCTGCGGTATGCTGAGGTTATCCCGAGCGGTTTCTTTTGCTGGGCGCTGGGCCCCCGACTTTTGCAGTTAGTCTACCATCGACTTGCCTGCTTCGGCGCCACGGTATGACAGTTTGTTGTCCCAGTATGACAGTTTGTTGTCCAGCCTTATTCCCAAGTAGTTTATCTCCTTCTGAGTTTTGACAACCCCGAAGCATACCTGCATTTCAACTTCTACTGGAATGTGCTTCTTTGTAAGTAGGAGTAGCTCTGTTTTTTCTACAGACAGCTTTGGACCACGGAAGTTTCCAGCATTACCTGGTTTAACTTTCGCTTCGCTTCCTCCGTGTCTCGAGCCTATGTCATCTGCGTTGCCGATCAGGTATGTGTCGTCCGGCATCTCGATCTGCAAAACCTCGTTCTTGCGGATGTTCCAGATGTTCGGGTCGAGAATAGCTCCCTATGCAGCTCCTGACGTAATCGTTTCCTTTCCTTTTTTGTCTTGAGATTCCCTTGTGATTCCGTTTTAGTACCATGCTTTGAATGCTGTTGTCGGTTTTGTATATGCCTGATTCTCTCTCTTTCTACTCCTATAATGTTTCAATATAGCTTCTTTTTTTCCATGTTGAGCTTTGAGATCTATGTTAATAATGGTGTGAACCAACGTGAGAAAATTTCTTTTACTCTTCTAAACGCTTGATATTCTTTGGCCCACATTGATAAAAGTAGTGAAATATTTTTTGTCGCTGATAAATGTAATATTTACCAACATTTTCGCTGCATTGCTCATGTGTGTGGTGATGATGATGATATTCAATTCTAAAAAATTTAGCGTAACAATTCGGCTTTAAAGTCATTGACAATTACACGCTTGCGCTGTATTTAAAAAAACAACAACTGTAAAAAAGCACATACACTCAAGACCCTGCGCTGATGTATGAATTGTCAAGAGGTGAGAGTCATTTTGTCATTTTATATTCATGAGTATGAATACTCTCGCTTACACATACACACTCAAGCGTTCATTCATCAATTCAAAACTTTACTTTAGTTATATTTATTTTTTATATTGTTGGTTTTTAGTGTTTTAAGTAATATTCAATTAAATGCGAAATTAAATTAGTGACATAAGCGCAAAAACCACCAGCGTGTAGTCGGGGGTGGTGACAACGAACACTTACGAGAAACACGAAATTTCTGTATGTATGGGTTTGTGTTTAATTGCAACTGAATAGAGCAACAAAAGCATAAATGTCATTATGTCTGACATAAAAAATAAATTGTCAATGAAAATTTGTATGCCATTTTGACAAGCCGCAAATAAATTGTTAATTTTTATTATTTTTAAATTTGTTAGCAATTATAAAATCTAAACACACTTAAATGTCAGATGACAACTGACTGACTGACTGACTGAACTGTCAGAAGTGGGTCAGTGGTGCCATCAACATAAGAAAGCATTATGGGAACTCGAACGCACAATTTCTTGAACAACAATTTTTGATGTTCAATGTTCAATAATATAGCAAATACTTAAGCTAGACACAGACGACTATTAATGTTTAAGTATTTAATCGATTTCAATTGAAATGTTTTGTTTTTATTTTTATTTTTTTCGTCGTTTTTACTTTGAGTTGCAAGGAGAGCAGCAGCTGCCATTGTGTTTTTAACTGTTCTTATTGTGATTGTTGTTTTTTTTTCTTTCTCTTGTTATCTCTACGAAATATCAAATATCATGCGTGGGTGGTGCGCTCCCGTCAAATGAAGAAATTAAATTGTTATTTGTAAATGTAATAAATTGTAATTAACATTGTTATATGTTGCTAATAATATTATATGTAAGTAAGCAACATAACAATTGAACTGCTGTCATTGCAATTCAATTAAAAAAAACATTGTGACGTTTATGATTATGAGTTTGAAGAAAGAACGCGAGAGACACACACAAAAATTAAAGTGAGTCGAAATATATACAATGAGAAAGGGAAGAGCCACGTAATGTCAAATGTCATATTTATAATTGAATGTACAAGTTAAGTGCCTTAATAGCTTTTCTTTATTATTTGCATTGAGACTATGTGAGACGACTGGCCACCTTGATGGCTGGTAGCATCAACAGAATGAACAGTGTTGATGGCGTGTTGTTGTTGCTGTTATTGACACCTCTTGTATTGGTCATCGCGGTCCATCAGGCACATGCAGATGTGCAAATGTTAAGTTGTGCATGCAAACAATTTCAATTGCCGTAAATCACTATACACACTACTGACTACTATGATTTTTATGAGCACATAAATTTCAGCGATATTGCCTAGAAATATCGCTCACACAATCGGTTTATTAAAAGCCTTCTTCTTGTGAAATTTGAGCGAGCTGTAACTACTATTTGAGCTAATAACAACAATAAAAAATCCGGTTTCAGTAACAATAAAATAGTAAACTTATACAAATTTAAATGTAGCATTTTGTTATTAGACGAAAATAACAATATTTTTACACTAAGAATAAATTCAATTAATTTATGTTAAGTTATTTTGGACAATATTTATCACTAAAATATAAAATAATTTAATTCAATTTTCTTTCTCCTCTTTTTCTATGATTTTAGGTGGCGTAGCCCCTGGAACCCCATCAGCGGCCATGATCATGGAAGGGCTTGAAACCCTAGTGGCGCCATCGCATCACGCATTCCTACTCACTGAATCAGCTGCTGCAGCTCACTTCAATGTACTGAGCTTCGATACATGCCTCTTTAAAACTACTGCGCAAACTAGTCCCTCGACAGCGGCAGTGACCTCAGCGGCAACATATCTCACAACGCCTTCCAGTTTTGGTGGCAGTCATTTGGGTGCACAAACCCTGCTCCATTATAATTTGTCATCATCATCATCGAATCTGAATCATTTAAGCTCCATCAACAATAATAATAACTCGTCATCGGCCAGCAGTCTACCATCAACCAGTAACTCAAGTAATTCAGCCCTTAGTGCAGCTATTTCACGTTCACGTTCATCGGCAACTGCCACGCCCACACCACAACAAATAGCCACCAGTATCGCATCAATATCTGCATCCGCCGCAGCAGCAGCAGCATCAACAATATCAAATATTGGTGCTGCCGCTATTAGCGCAGCTAACAATAACGCATCGTCAAGTGGTCGCAACTCAGCGTCACATTTAAGCTTATTAAATACCACGCAGCATAGTCCAGGTGCCACCGGAGCTAGTGTGACTGGCAGCGGTGGAGCTGGTAGCGCTGGTAACGTTTCAGCCATAGGCAGCGATACAGACGTAAAACATCAATCGCAGCAAATCGGCGATTCACAGTGCGTTGAGCCTCAGCCAGGCGATCTAAATACTCCCGTGACGACTTCAAACGATATTCCATCATTTTTTGGACCTTCAACAGTTGTTGAGCCACCACCAATTACAGGTAGGTTTCATTTCCAAAGTAAAACTCTTTTGCATATATGTATGAGTCTGTTTTAGTAAAAATTTCATGTTCTCAGACAGCCTCAGAGCGCTTCATGGACCTATCGATTAATAATAAATAATAAATTTATCAGTTATGCCAATATGAAACCTGAAAAAATCAAACCTGAAATTAATAAAATCAATATTTAATCTGAAAAAAAAATCTCATTACCATAAAATCACAATTTGAATCAATTTGTATTTGCTGAAGATTTACATGGTCATAAATTTATTCGTAAAAGTAAAATTTTTTTAAATTTGTTGAACTGAAAAAGTAAGTTTTATAAATCATAAATAATTTTTTGAAGATTAATTGCAATTCATTGTTTGGTCGCTAAGTGGTTCGCTGGTAAGGACGTTTGACTGCCAACCATTAAGTCGAAGCGCAGTGATTTGATCCCATACAACGACGGAACAAAATTAGAAGGAACGCTCTGATTTCGATGAAATTTCATATTCTTGTAAATTTTGGGTCACTAAACTTAAATCTGAAGCCAGTCGCTACAAACTAAGCTTAAATTTGATTAAATTTTCGTCATATTTGGCAAGCTATAGTGGACGAATGAGTGGTTTGATCTTCAAGAAATTTATTTAATTTACTAGTGTTGACATTGCACTTTTCAGAAAGTTAAACAATTTTTATTAGAATTTTTTTAATATTGGAATAAAAGTGATATTAATGAATATAACTTTTGAGGTTTCACACTTTTAATTCATTTTTTAGCATGATTGCTTACTTTTAGGGTTAACAAAAAAAAGTTTACTTCCAATTTTTGTTGAAAAAACCGTGTTCAGATCTATTTTCAAATTTAATTATTTCCTGAGAGCGGAAGATAGCGGAGGATGTTTTTACATATTTCTGTAAGGAAAAGTGGCTTCTAAAATTGAGAAAAAATCTAGGTATATATTTTTACATATTTTTTAGATATTCTCCCTCTCAAACTTCATCAATTTTTAGCTTTTATATTTTCAAAATACTTAACATTTGAAACTATGCAGAATTTTAAGCTTTTCAAATCTTGATTGAAAAACAATAGTAGAAATGACACCAAAATGGTTTGGTTTTGGCATTATGAATTTTTTGAATTTTGTCTATGGCATCAGTACTTATAGTATACGTATTAAAGAGCTTTTTCACTAAAGTGTACGTTCGGCCGTCACTGGCTTAAAAGAATTTTAACTCTATAGGTGCCAATTCCAATAAAATATTGTTGAATTCAAATATTTGAAAACTTTAAAGTGTAAATTTGCACTTTATTAATTAATTGCTTCCTATAAAAGTATTAAATTCAACAAAAATTAGCTTGCAATATTTCCATTTTTTAAATCAGCTAATTTTACAGACATAAACTTATTTTATAGCAACATTTTATTATTGTTGATTTGAAATAATTCATTAGAGGAAATCAAATATTTTTTTTTTCAACTTTATAGCAATATTTTGTTTGCTCAAGTTTTAATCTTATTTTGTATCTGATTGTACATTGTATGTACACATGTATGTAAAACGAAAATCCATATACATATCCATTGCTAATACACTTTTCATCCCCGCACCCTCCCATCCGTCCATCATTCAATATAACTTGCAAGAACACCTCAATGATATATAAAGCATTTTTTTTTTATGATTTTGTATGCTTCTTGATATTAAAATGTCGTTATGGATTACGATTCTATATTTATTTTAATTCTTTTCGATTCACACATTAATTTTTCAAACTAAAAATATGTACAAGTCAAAATGTATGGAACAACAACAAACTTGTTTTCACTGATTTACAACAACACAAAATTAAATTTTATGGTACCAACCAAAACAAAAAAAACTCAAAAATTATGTTCGAACTTGTGCTTTTTTTAAGCATATCTATCTACATAAAGACATACATATGTTTATGTGTAGACATAGGTACATTTTGGAATATTGTGTTAAGGGGGTACTTAAGCTCTTGTAATAACATGACGTTATTATTATTTTTTTTTTTTGCTGCCTTTACTTATTAAAACATACATGGCTACGTAAGTTTATGTTATGTACATATGTATGCATGATTATGGCAACCTTAAGTAAAATGAAAAAAATCAAATAAAAAACAATAAAAAATTTATGCTAAAATCGAAAAATTTTTTACGCTCGAAATTTACAACTTTTCTTTTTATTTTTAACTTCTTGTTGTTGTGCGGTTTGACATTTGCAATGACACATTTATCGTCGTCCAAGCTTTTAGCATTTTTAAATGAGTTTATATTATATTTATTATATTGTAATTTTTTATTTTGTTTGTTTTCAAAATTCAGCTTTGTCTGTCTGCATCTTAGCTATAAATACAATATAAAAATGTGTATGGAAATTATGTGATACCATTGCAAACATTTATTTTTGTTTTGTTTTTAATTTAAAATCGCTTTTGCTTGAAACGCAATCATTTCAAGTTTTCCACAGAGAGCGATATGATCTCATTCCACGAATGATCTCAATCAGCAATGGTCCATGGAGCTTTGTCATTTTGAGCACTGCATATGAATTAAATTTAGTGCAGATCATTTCTTGATACAAGAAAAATCAAGATCAATGATTAATTAAAATTTTTCTGTTAATCGAGCTCATTTTATGTGTTTTTTACGCTTTATAGATTTTCCACATAATATTCACGTGATACCGATAAATAAAAATTAATATTTATTTCCATTAACTAGAATCTTGCGCGAAAATTTCATTTAATAAATACTAAACACACAGTGAATTCTCAAACAGAGAAAAATAAAACTACTATGCATATTACGAAATGAAATGATGAAAACAATAACAAACCAACTTAAAAACTGAAGAAATTAATTAATCATCTCGCATATATTAAACATTTCCGTTCAGTGTCAATGTTTCTTGAGTTCTTTTTATCGCTAACTTAGATTCAGTTGCTCTTATAGTTTACATAATAATTGCATGACATAGTCTGAGTACGAGCGAGCACTCATTCTCGTTTGCTATAGAGGACGCGTATGCACAAACGATTTTCTAATTGAATTAAAAAAATGTTGAGCAAATATTAAATTCTTTTCTTTGTTTTTTTTTTTTTTCATTGTTTCTATAAGACAATCGCAATTGAATTTAATTGATGAAATAATTTGAGAAAGGAAATGTGTTAGTCGTTGAGGAAAAAAAGAAATTACAATGACAATTTTGAGCCGAACTGAGAAAAATGTTCAGAATAGAGATGGAAGAGAGTTTCAATAATTAAAAAATAATTTAACTAGCACTTAACTTTTTGGCAAATTATGGTGCATGTACTTCTAGCCAATATCATAACTTTTACTTTGTGTAACTGCTCCTTCAATTAATTTAATTCAAACCACAAATAAATGAATCTGAAACGTTTCACGTTGACCAGATCTTCTCTTTACCCATAATTCAGGGCAATGAAAAATAACGTTAGGCAGCTCTTAAATTTCGTAGATATTAACATAACCTTTTTGATCATTCTATATGGCGAAAGCAAATGGCTCTTAAAACTTGAAATAAATAAAAATAGCAAACCATGGCTTTTTATGGACAGCTGATTGGGAATCTTAAGGCAGAATTGTAGGGTTTTTCTTGAAAATCTTGAGGTTCCAAAGCATTTCTGAAGCCGGATTCGGCGCACCAAAAAATATAAGAATGTAGTAGCCATTAAAAAAAACAAAAATTTTGGGCAGATAGGTGATCCCGTTGACGTGAAGTGTCCCATATATAATGATACAGTCATTTTGTATTAGTTTCACTAATAGCATTTTCTTTTCTTAACAAAATGTTGCATTTTTTTTGCCTCGTGCCATGGCAACAATTTTTTAATGTTGCCCTCAACCTTGCCAAAATGTTGCATTTTTAGTGCAAGAAAAGAACATAAAAATGCTATCTTGTCAGAATCAACTAATTTGCAGGGCAACATTCTTACCCCGTCATTTATTTGAGTGTAAAAAGTGTAACATTTTTCCCCGCTCAAAAGGCAACATCTTTTAGAAAAGAACACAATACTCTCTGAAAAGGCTGCGTCTTTTTTAGAAAAGAACACGAAATTTGACAGCCCTCGCACGGCGCAGAAAAAATGCAACATTTTATCGAGAAATGAAAACGCTATAAAACGATAGTCTTATAAAATGTTAGCCTTATATGTGCGTGTGTACTTTTTGAAGTGAAACTCCTTTTCTCTTATCCCTAGAGTAAAACCAACCGGATGTGCGTGTGTACTTTTTGAAGTGAAACTTCTTTTCTCTTATCCCTAGAGTAAAACCAACCGGATGTGACGTCGCGCGTAATTTGGCAATGCGACATAATTTTGTCGAGCATTGTGCATGAGGGGCTAAATATCAATATTCCGTAACTGAATTCACGAGCAAACTATACATATAATAAACGATTCATAAATAGTTTTAATTCAATATAACATATTAATTACACACACGCCTATGGCAGAAAGAATAATGTGTAGCGTCGCCATCTTAAAGTTTATGACAGTTATAAATTTCACATACAGATGGCGCAAATGTCCGAGGAATTACATGAAGATGTCGCACACAAAAAGAGTTCGTCTACAATTGCCATCGAAACTACCGGTACAGAGTTGCAATTTCTGTTCTAGCATTAATCCCAAAAAAAAAAATTTGGTTGTGTATTAACAAACACGAGGCAAAAGTGAAACTTCTTGTGAACTAAACGAAACACAAGCAAATGCAATTAAAAAACACAAGCCAATGAAGTAAAAAATTTAGCGATTGAAAAATTTCATTTGCTTGTGTTTCGTTTAGTTCACAAGAAGTTTCACTTAAGCCTTGTGTTTTTTCTTTAGAACCTAGGCGCGAAAAACTCGGTCTAGACCTCGGACGCATTGAACTTTCCTCTTTGAATTGATGATTGAATTTGAATTGACTTCATAAAAATCCGTAGAAATACTCCTATATTGCGAGTTGCAGTTATGTCTGCAAATGCTGCTAGTATAGACAATATCAATGCCCAATACTGACATCCTACATCCGTGATTCAAAAAATTATGGGAGGACTAAACCTTTCACTTTCGTTATGTTCCGCTGGAAATGTAACGTTTTTTTTTTTTTTTTTTTGATAATTTCTTACAATATAGGACCAAACTAAGTAAAATATGATGCCAAAGTTTATTTATTAATCTCAGATAAAAATCATCATAGTTGATGAATATCAACTGAGATGTTTTTGGGTTTGAATTCACAAAAAAAAATTTTCTAGAGCCGAAATTTTTAGATTTATGTATATTTGAAAAAAATCCACCAGGATCCCACTTTTATAGGGAGAAAAGGTAATTTGATTTGAAACAAAGTTCAAAGAAGTTTCACTTAAAAAAAAATGAAAGTGGATTGGACATACCCTCCGCAAACCACTGACTGAGATAATTAGATGAGAATACAGAGTAGCAGAAAATGCGGAAGATCCAAATTAACCTGGAAGTGAAAAAAGTTGAAAAAGCAATTCAAGCTACTGGAAAGTCATTCAACGAATGTTTTGTTCAACAAATAAACAAAACGTATTGAGAAGAATGTCAATAATATATTATGAAGGGATAAGTTCATGACATTTGTTTAGCTAAATTTAGAACATCTTTAACCCTCTAGCTCCCAAGCGTGTCTCTAGACAGCCTTCATCAAAATGGGTATAATTATGGCCTTAATAGTTTTTTGTTGCTACATTTTATCATATTAGTATTACAGATGTTAGCAAGAAAACAAGAAAATTAATTATTTTGATTGAATTTGAGATAAAAATAAAAAAAATATTTCCCGTCATACTAGCCAGATAAAAAAAAAATAGCTGTGAGTAGCTAGGAATTTTAATTTTTTGTATAAAATATTTAGTTATTTAAAACAAATTGATAAAAACTTTATTGAACAACAAATACTTTTAAGCATTCAACTTTTCCGACTTCATAAAACCACGCCTATTACATTTTTTAGGGTTTTGAGATCAGATTTATGCTTTTTGCATAAAAATTTGTCAATCCCATTTTTTTTTAAATCGATCAAAAATTTAGGAGCTAAAGGGGTAAGTTGTTTGAATTTCATTCAGACATTAAACCAGGATTGTCCAAACCAGATACGTTCCTTAGTTAGTTCTAGTTTTCAAGAAAAAATAAAAGTCCAGGGAATATCACTCACCTGTTTATTTGTTCTTCATCAATTTATTTTTTACATTTTGCTTGCGGCCCACGGGCCGTGCTCTGCATTAAACGAATGTAGAATGTAAAGTTTAAGAATTTGTCTCCTTCTATAAAACGTTCAAAAATATCGTTTGCCCAATTATTTATTAGTTTTTTCGTTCAATAGTAGCAATACATTTTTTAGGAGTTATTGCTAACAATGAAAACATGGGCCACTGTATTGTGGCAGTGAGTGGGCGTGACGCTTTAACCGCATGAATAAATAACAGCAATGGATATTTCAATATAAACATATAACCACTAGCGGAACCAGGGAAGGGTTTTAGTGTCAAAACCCCATGAAATTTTCATACACTTTGATTGTTGGCCATGAATGAAAAAAAAAAATATTAGGGAACAAAAATATTAAACCCCCACCTTAGGAAATTTCTGGATCCGCTAGTGCACACAACAGATTTCAGAAATTTTGTAATGCTGTAAATTTTCGAAGATCTTAAGAAAATTTGTGGTATTATGAAAATATTTATAATGAAATTAAAAAAATATAAATCTTTCGACAATCTTCAACAATTAATAATTTTATTTAAATAATATTTCAAAATTAAGAATTTAATGAATACAAAAATTTGAATCGTAAAAATCATTTTGTGAATATGTGTAAGTAAATAAAAAAGTTTTTATTAGTATCTAACAAATAAAAAATCTGTCACCATAAATTTTACAATACATTTAATTTCACAAAGCAAAAAAAAAAAACAAAATGAAAATAATGAAACAAAAATATAACAAAAACCGAAACAAAAACAAAGAGCAAAAAAAAAAACTCAATCCCACACAAAAAGAAAAATTTTGTTTTCTTAAATTTGTGATTTTGTTTCTTGAGAAAGTTATGCTATTAAATAATTGAGCCAAAAATAATTTCCACAAACGCAACGCAAGAAAATCGCCGTTCGTTGTTGATGATAAAAGCTTCATGTTGCAGCATGATAGCAGCTTCTGATTTGTGATGGTGGCTGGTGATGGTGGACAAGAAGTTTTACCCATCAACGCCACCATTTCATCTCATCTATTTGTATGTGCGTCTGGCTGAGTGTATGTGTGTGTGTAGTTTTTTGCATTTGCAAATATTTATCCTGTGACAATGATAAAGTTTCTTTTAATCGCTAAACTTGGCAGCAAAATGCACATATTTTATGTCAAATATGACAAAGATTATTTACTGGTTTTCTTCAGTTTTCTGTTGTATGTTCTTTCGACTTCTTCTTCTCCAACTTCAAATGGCTCTGGACAAAAATAATAAGCATCCTTAAACAAAATTACGAAATAAGCCATAAAAATTCGGCTCATTTCAAGAATTTATATTCAAATAAAATGTATGTAATGTAATGCATACGCAAAATAATATATTGTTCTTCTTGCATTTAACAATAACATGAAAAACATGAAAAAGGGGTTGAGACAGTATAACCTCGATAAAGGCAACTAATCATGAGTATGACAAAACTGACGTCACTGTAGAACATAAATAGATTTTCAAATTTATGTTAATATTTATAAAATATGTGAGATTCTCGAAAGATACTAGAATGCTAATTTTATAATGTTTTTAACTATGAACCTGTGTCTATCGTTCATAAACCCGTACAGCAATTGAGGTTTTACTGTATTACTTTATTTCGTTGAAGTTGTATTGCGCTCTTGTGTCATTTATGGTTTATTTAATAATGCAAACAAGTATAATTTTTGGTATTTTTAAAATACATTCTTCCAAACTAAGAGTATTGTCAGAGCAATGTCAGTGAATTACAATCGTTACAAACGAATTGCCAATAGAAATGGTAAGAAACTTAATACTAATAAATCTACAATACTCGTACACATTTAAATAAGGAAGTAGTTATTGAAATAAAAGCATTAAATAAACTGAATTGCTTTGGAAGTTTAAGTTTATAATTATCATTGAAAAAAATGATTAAAAAACTAAGTAAATAAAGATTAGTTTCAATTTAATCTGCACGATACGATGCAATGGCGCCAATTTTACCCAGCTGATACCATTCACGCCCGAGAATACTTACCGTCATGAAACGACAAGAAATAAAGAAATGAACCTGGTGAGTCACACTTAATCGACACGATACGTCACGGTCTTTCGTCAGTTCTTTAAAATGGGTTTACTTCAACTACTTTGAGCTTCTGATAATACTGACATTCTCAGATATTAATGCAAAAGGCAAAGCAAAAACAAAAAGCAAGCATTTTATTATGCAACGCATAAAATCACATAAAATTATAATCAGTGGAAAAAATGTGCGATAAATGCGCAACTGCAATTGCAATTTGAACGCATTCGCGGCGGTACTTAGTGCGCTGAGAAGTTCCCTGAATTCCCAACATTCAATCCACCATTCAAAGGCGTCTGCAACGGCAGCAGATAGCCACGGTCCATTCAGTCACTCGTTCGTTCAATCGGATGTACAGAAGAAGACGAGATTGATGTCAAGTCACATTAAAAGCGCATTGCAACTCAATCAATTCGCGTTATGTAGTAAGTAAAGCAGCAGCGGCTGCAGCAGCAATAGCTTCACTTGCAGCGCCACCCGAATACAAGGAAAACAACAAACTTGATGCACAAATGATAATAAACGAAAAAACAAAACATAAACAAATGCAAGAGCGCATCTGAAATGCAACAGCAAAAACAGCCAGCAACTATAACAGCAGCAGCAACAACAATTGCAATACCAAATGAAGTGTCCACTGTTGGTGTTCGGAATGTAATTAGTCTTCTTGCACGCCAAAGCCTGACACTTTTTTCTAGCTGTTTTTGTTTTTCTTATTGTTCTTGTTGTTTTTTGTTGTTTTATAAAGTAACTTGGGATTTATTGAGCTTTAGTTTTTGCACCGACCTCCCGTGATGATTTCCGTAGAATTAAACAGCAGCTGCAGCTTCTTCTTTTCTTTTTTTTTCTTTTTTCTTTTATATGAACTGAAGACAAAAGTAACTGAAAACCTTTCGATTTTGTCAATATCGCTGCGGTTGACTGTGAATGTTGATGTTGTTGTTCCGACGGCAAGTTGGAATTTCACAGAATTTCGCGGATCGAGAAGCGTAAAGTTGATGTTTTGTGGAATGAAATGAAACTGATCGATTTAAGTTATTCGCTTTTTTGTTGTAATATGATATTTGTGACAGCTTGTCCAATTAATTGTAATTGATTGAAAGTTGAATCGTATGGCCATTTGTCAGAGTTGGCAACAAAATTATAGAGATGAGCTCAGGAATAGGTACAGACACACACATAGACTCTAGAATAGTAAAAATTTGTATTAATTTCTAAAATTGATTTTTATTTTCATATTTTGCTTTTTCCAGGTTCCATTGAATCCGAAGATCTATCACTTGAACCCCAGACAATATCGAGTCCGGTCCTGTGTAGCCCATTGAAGGAGGAGCGCAGCACTCCGCCGACATTGGCGATTATTAAGGAAGAATCAAGTAATAATAGTTGTACAATGTATCCAACACACCTAAGTCAGAATAATCAGACAACAACAAGCACAACATTATGTAATAATACAAATACAACAACAACACAAAGCAATACACATCACCAACAACAACAACATCATCATCAACAACAACACCCACAACAACAACAACACCAACATCATCATCCACACCATGCAGGCCAACACTCACCACATCAGTATCAACAACAACAACACCAGCATCAACACCAACAACAACAACACCATAGTATGCAACAAAACCAAATACAACAACACCACAGTCAATTACACCAACATCAACAACAGCAACAACAACACCAACACCTGCAACATCAACAACACCAACAGCACAATCACCATCAACACCAACAACAACCACAACAACACTATCAACAACAACAACACCATCAACAACATCAGCAACATCAACAACAACAACAACAACAGCATGCAAATAATAGTAGTAGTAGCGGCAAAATATCATATCGTGGCATTTTCACCACTACAGGTAACACAACCATGAGCGGTCTGACATCAGCAGCAGCGGCCGCCGCCGTCGCCCAACAGCAGCAGCAACAACAACAGCAAATGCATTCACCACAGATGAGCGTGTTACCTGGTCAAATGTCACCACCATCTGCCGGACTTGGCAATAGCTGGGGCCTACCCAGTCCCGATAAGACCCTCTTTCAACCGCCCATGTTCAGTCTACTGGGGCCCGGCCCACAGAATGCAGCACAAGCTCACTATGCACCGCAACAGCAGAGTGTCGTCGCACCACCATCGTCCACACCATCTCCTTCCTCGCATCACATGCATCACAGCGGCTACGATGATAGTGTTCGTGCAGCACAGCACGTGGAATTGCTCGGCCTGAATATGGACTGTTCACCCATTATACTGAAACAACCACCACCCAGCTATAGCAGTGCGAGTACATTCACCAGTCTCGCCGATATGCAACAGGCGCAAAGCTCACACGAACTACAACAATATCGCCAGCAGATGTCCGCCGTTGCCACACCCAAATACCAATGGCTTGATTCACCAGCCGAATACGGTGCCACAACAGCACAGCAGCAGCAACAGTCATTGGTAGTACCTGGTCCCTCATCGTCGACATCGTCCAGCGCCGCAGCCGCCGTCGGTGGCATCATTCCAAAGCAAGAGGCTTATGCGGATCCCACACCGACACCGCATCACATGCAGCCACTCTCGCAAGGCAGCAGTCAATCCGGTGGCGGAGGATATTCGGTAGTTCAGCTAGCAGAATACAGTCCTTCAACCAGTAAAGGACATGAGATCCTCTCACAAGTGTACCAGCAAAGCGCTATGCCGCTGAAACTGGTACCGGTCAAACCTCGCAAGTATCCCAACCGCCCAAGCAAGACTCCAGTGCATGAACGCCCGTACGCCTGCCCCGTGGAAAATTGCGATCGTCGCTTCTCACGCTCCGATGAGCTGACGCGTCATATACGCATACACACCGGCCAGAAACCGTTCCAGTGCCGCATCTGCATGCGCTCCTTCAGTCGTTCCGATCATCTCACCACCCACATACGCACACATACCGGTGAAAAGCCCTTCTCATGTGACATATGCGGACGCAAATTCGCACGCTCGGATGAGAAGAAACGCCATGCCAAAGTACATCTCAAGCTGCGCATTAAGAAAGAATCCAAACTCAGTCAACAACAGCAACAGCAACAGCAGCAGCAGCAACAACAAGCAGCCGCTGCTGCAGCAGCTGCTCAACAGCATCAACAGCAGCAACAACAGCATCATCACCATGCCCATCATGCACATCACATGCTTCATTCCGGTGATATTTCCATTGTAACATCGAGCGCTACTAGTTTGTAGGTCGAAAGCAACTCATCATCGATTGATTCCTTCTCACCAACACCGCCAACGATAATGGTGCATGACTGGCATGCTGAACTGTCATCACCATTCTCGCCGACCACACCACTTGATACAATGCCAACGGCCGAGCTATCATTAAAGCGTTCTACAACACGCAGCGGTGAGCCAAAGACAGCGTTTCCCTTTGTCATGGAAACTGAAATGGAAACTGATCATGATGAAAATGAAAATGAACATGACGAATATGAACAAAGTGGCACAGCTGAAATGGCTACCAACACTTCACCACCAGCAATGGAAACCAACACTTCCTTGGTGGGCAATAGTGGCAGCAATGAACAACACTCACTGATAGCAACTAAAAGTACAGGCTTAGGTACGGGGCACACTAATATACCGGTGGCCATATTGCGTGGTGTCAATTCACAAGGTTTAAGCACAAACAGTCAGGATATGGTAATATTATTTTTGACGCAATAAACAGTTAGCAAAGTTAACAGTTGCTGATAGTTGATTAAAGTAATTATAAATGTTCAGCAGAATAGTTGGTATTTAAAATATCTTAATGTTTATTCTTTGAGTACCACAGTAGCAAATCATATTTGTTAATATTTATGTTCTCTGTCTCTCTCTCTCTCTCTCTCTCTCTCTCTCTTTCTAAAACGCCTACCTTCTTTTCAGGCTTTCAGCTAACGTTTTTTTATTAGCTGTTATTCACTGCGACTTGTGATGCTATAGCTTACTCTTTCTTGCAAAAATACAAAAGAAAAGCAGTGAATATGACATGAGTAAATGTCAGTAAATATTTATACCTTTGCTCTGTATGTATTGGTGTATGCTCGCCGCTCATATGCATTACGAACTTGTACACCTTCAAAACTTAAACTGTTCAAGATACACATTTTCAATTCCTGTTCAATTTTAGAGCGCAGACATTTCAATAAAGACTTTTAGAAAATTTCATTTCATATCTGAATTGCGACTTGCAAATCTTTATCGCTTTTTTCTCTTTTCTTTTGCAACACTTCAGTATACATTTTCTACAATCTATTATGGAAAAACTGGTTTAGGTTTTTTGATTGGCTTTTGCAAGATCTATTGTTCATAATTATTTTTGTTGTTAATATTATTAGTGAATGTCTGTGTTTATTTAGTTATTTTTCATTTTCATTACATACAATTATAATAACAATAGATACATACATATGCATAGATTTGAATTTGTGGTGATAAAATTTACTTTGAAATCCATTTAAATTGAAATTTATTTGAATATAAATACAGCTTTACATTATTAAAAATTCCGCATTAATAAAAATATTAAATGTTCAGAAGGGATGAGGTTTCGAGAACACTTTGTTACTTATGTAACGCTCTGCGACAGTGAAGCATCTGTAAAACATTCTTGTTAAACATCCCTCATTTGAAGGAAATACATTTTTACAATTTCTGACACAAGAAAATAAATATTTCTAGTTAAAAGAGTTGACAAGAAATATTCAGAAAAATAATTTCAATAAGCACAGAAGAAATAATAACAACTCAGTTAAAATGAATCATAGTATGTATTTTCAGTTAATTTGAAATGACTGGTTATTTTTTCTGTGCTTAATAAGAAGACGTAACAGTTACGTAACCCAAATTTAATGAAAACCAAAAGCAATTGAGAGTTTTGAACTATAAAATGGTAATGAACTATGAAGTGATAAATCTTACATTTTCTAATTTTAAACGCTAGGCTCCCATTTTATTGATATATCTAGGTATTTGGGGATGCATTTAATGGTTTATGGGTTTTTTCGACACCTCTATAGTACAAGAATAAATCTCAGTTTTCTCATTTCCATTTTTATTTTAAGCTAATTTTATGCTGCATTCAAACAGAAATATTTATATATATTCTCAAATAAAGATTTGCTATCCCTTTGTCGAAACTGAACTGATAATAGGAGTATGTAATTTAATAGTCTCTGAACAATAAACAACAACAAGAAATCGTTGCACATGCTAACTGTCAACTGTAATTATCAATAATCCTGACGATAGGTGCTATAAATCATAGTTTTTGGAAAATGTCAGAATTTACATTAAACAACTTAAAACTTTCAATTAAATTTAAAGAAGGAAACAATCAATGATGTTTGAATATGTTGTAAAAAGAAAAAAACACTTATTACAACAATACAAAAATTATAAAAATACACAAGCATATGAAACAAAAATTGTAAAAATCTTAAACTAGGAAAAAGCTGAAAAAGAACAAAATAGGTTGTTAAATAAATCAATAAAAACATAAACAAAATAAAGTTGCTGCTCTTGCAATTAAAAGCTTACAATTTCACACAATTAAAACAAAATAATTTCAAGACATTTACAATAGTTTAGCATATACATACATACATAAATATATATGATAAAATTAAAAACTAAAACTGAAAATAATACATGAATAAAAACAGAAAAAAGAAACACAAAAACAAAAACGAAAAAAAAAAAATAATGGAAAAAAAATTAAAAACTAACGCAAAGAAAATTCTACTAACAGACTTAATTTTCTTTTCCTTAAATCATTGACAAAAAAATTTAAAATCTAAAACTAATCACTTAAATAAAAAAAAGCAAGCAAACAAAAATGTGAAGAACAAAAGCTAAAACTAAAAGTTAAATAAAAACAAATTATAATAGTAATGATTAAATTAACTTATATCTCTAATACTGTGATCTCATGTGTAATAATTAATTTTTAATATTTAATTTCCTTAAACTAATAATTGAACTAAACTAAAACAACAAAAACATACATACAAAACAAAAAAGCTTCAAACTTAGCTAATTTTATTTTTTAAACTAAATAATGCTATTTACTAATTTATCGAAGAGAGAATTTAATTTAAAAGTAAATTAACCAATTAACTCATTTCTAGTTTTTAGTGATCGTAAAGTAATATTTAAATATTTTTTTTTTTTATTTTTTGTACAATTTATTGTTATATTATTAGATTTTATTTTTTAAGCGCCACAAACAAACCACAAACAAATAACAGAGTTACAATTTACGATGATTAGTTGCTAAGGCTAAGCTCTAATTTCTCTTAAGTAAGTTAGCATATCATAAATTTAAATTAAACCTAAAATTTGTATTTAAAACAAGAACAAAAACAAAAAAAAAACAAACAAAAAAAACACAAAGTGCAGCCATTTAATTTTAATGTGTAAAAATTTTTTTAATTTTAAATTTTCATTTGTTATTATTTTTCTTATTGAAATCTCCTTATTTGATCAAATCAATTGAGTTTTTTATTTGTGTAACAAAATTATTGCAACAACAAAAATCAAAGTTTTCCAAAAGCAATGCTGAATTTTATTTTCATATATTTTGTTAAATTATATTAAGTTAATATTTTTGTTTATTTTTTATCACAAAAAAAAAAAAAAAATTTTTTTTGTTTTTACAAATGCTGGAAATTTAAATATTTATTTAAAAAAAATATACATATATAAATAACATAAAAAATCTGAAACTTTTGTTTTAATTTCATTTAGTTTTTTATTACCATATCATTTCTTTTTTTCTGTTGAGAATAATTTGGAGCTGGGGGAGGAACTATCAGAATATTTTTTAAATCATTGGGTAATTTTTTATAAAATCTACAGTTTTATTAAAATTATGATAGTTGGCAATGCTACCATCAGGTGCTACAAGTTTATAGTCAAGTAAAACAGCGAGAATTTGTCGAGGTTTTTAGATGTAGAGGTGAAAACTTTTTCAAAAACGTTTCTCATGCAAACAAAACTTCTCAAGGAACGTGATTTCAGTAAAATCATTTTGGCTATCTTCAGTTTATGCTGTGTGTTTACCCTATTAAACCATGAAAGTAGGAGATATTTAAGGTTGCTGGCTTATTAGGGCTTAGAAAATAACAACGGAAACTGGGAACGGTGACGATTTACCAAAATCTAGTTGGACAACCCTATTCCTTTCGATTTAACCCATTTTGAACATTTACCCGAATTTTCGTAGAGCAAATTTGAAAATTCTCCAAATTTTTTTCAAAAGTAATTACTGTTTAACATATCTACATATTTTACCTTTAAAACTGCATTTACCTAATTTACAATAATTTACCTTCACCTGCCTAAAAAGCCAGACCATCATGCACAACTTTTTTTAAGGTCTTTCGAAAATCAACAAGAAATATCAAATTTTGTTTACTTTGCATTTGAAGTTGAAAATTCATTTATATAAGAGACCAAACTTTAGTTGGAAGCTACAACCTCAAAAGCCTCCAGACATGTTGTGATGATGTTGTGTACGAATAGTTTTGCTACGTCTCACAACTGCCAACACATTTTACGGTGCCAATGCATCTGATACCAGTTCAAATTGGGGGAATATAAACGCCTTACATACTAATACTTTTTTTTTCTGATAAATTTATATTCTTTATATGTTATAGTGCTTTTTTAAAACAAAGTTATCAGTTCTCGTATAGAAAGACTTCCTTAGCTATTCAGAAGTTTGTAAAAACTGACTACCATTTCGTTCCACTAAATTTGAAAAGTTTTGATATAATGAAGCAAATTAATTTTTTTATTATTTTTTCTACAATACATAACCGAAAAAATAATTGTTCCCGATCAATCCTTGAAAGTCGTGATGGCAAAGAAAAAAGGAACTTTTGAGATTTTTGTTTCAATTTTATTAGAACTTGAAGGGCGCTCTTAACTTTTTTATATTTTCTTTGATTGAAAAATGTATTTAAACCATTTTTATGGTCTATGAAAACAAAAAATTCCAAATTGTATGGGTCCTGAAAGTAATGTTGATGATAAGTACAAGGAGTTTAGGCGGTCGTAACGTGATAATTTAGATTTTTACCCAACGAAATATACGATTTTTCCATTAGCGCTCATAAACAATTCGAACCCTAAGCCCTCGTTTAGCGAAAACCGCGATTTTCGAAAAATTATTTATAAAAAATACTCGAAATTTTGAAAATCTAACAAAATAAAAAACCCCTTTCAAAAAATGGGACTTACCACGTTCTGAATTTCAACGAGTTTTTGTGTCTACATATTTCGCAAATCTTAACGAGATGAATGGGAATTTTAAGGCTTATTTTTTTTAACCGGTTAGATATTTTTATTCACATACCATTTTTTATTCTGATAGTAATTCTAATTCAAATGGCGTTTTAAGTTCGCAATGTTATTCTCAAGTCCCGCCTCTTTGAATATTTTGTATACACAGACGTTTTTTTGTAGTAGCTTTCAATTAATGGAAAGAAATAAGCAGTGGCCAACAATTTTTTTCTTATTGTTGAATTGTATTAGTAAAAATAAAGAAGTTCATTTAGAAAGTATTGTATTAAGTTTGTTTAAAAAAAAAAAAAGCTTAACAATACATCGAAATTCCTAATATGTATTTCCTGATGGAACCTTTTGCATTATTAGTTCAATCTTGTTTGTTAATTGTTCTTTGGCGACTTCTTTCTTAGTGACCTCTTAAAGATTTTCAATGGAGTTAATGACGGGTTAATTGCCTGGCCTTAGAAAAACCATTACATTTTGTTTAGCTGGAATTTATCGAGCGAGACAAACGGTTCCCTCAACAAATACATATTAGGAAATTCTATATATTGCTACTTTTTGATAATTTTTTTTTTTTTTAAGAAATCTAAAGATAATACTTGCGTAAATGCCATTTCTCTTTCTTTCATTAAATTATGAAAAATTCATTTTTTTACTCTGCCCCTAATAATTTGGCAACCCACTGTAGAACGAATATTTTTGTTTGAGTGAAACTCAAGGTTAGAAAAGATTGAAATGATTATTTGAAAGGAAATAAGACTCAGGAATTTATTGCATTCTTTGGAATCTGAAATCTGAAATCTGTTCATACGTTCTTGAAGTAATTAAATTTTTGTTATAAAAAAACTCACAAAAATTTGGCTTTATTCTTAGATATTTTCTGATTTGGAAATTTATTTATTTATTAATTTAGAAATTTTGTACATTCTTGAGTTATTACTTATTATTATTTTCTCTTTACTCTCAAATAGGATTTGTTTTACTTCGACGGCTGAAACGGCTCAACAGCCGCTGACCGATTTGAAAAATGTTTCATTTTAATGATAGTTAGATTGAAACACTAAGGGATGCAGAGATTTCCAAAGGGGTGGGTTGAAGGAGGCTTAATTTGTTTATCTCTTTATACTGCTTCTTGATTTGGGACTAAAGTATAAAATATATGAGATTTTTATCGGTACGGGGGCAAAAGGATTGAAAACGGTCAAACAACGTTTTTCTTATATTTGACATGGTCGATAATTATGGGTTATGGGTCCTTTTGACCGCTAAACTAGGAAAATTCTCCACTATGCGACTTTTTTTATTTATTGTTTACTTGCATTTCATTTTACATTCTTTGTTCTAAAAAAAAGTTTCAATATAAACATAAATAAAAATTAACTAATTTCTAAATAAATTCCCATGTTGGGGTTTTCTCTAAAGTAATTGAATCAATTAATTGAACAAAATTTAATTTTTGACCTAGGAAATTTAAAGTTTAAAATTTTCGTAAAAAATTTCAGTTGTTCTCTATCATTCTTTTTTTAAATGTGGCAAACAATGTTTTCATATTCCTTCCCTATGAAGGTTTCCCAAAAGTTTTCCCCATTTTGTGTGTTTTGGAAATAGTTTCAAGTCTTAGGGTAGGAAAGGACGAAACATTTTAAAATCTATAGAAATTTAAAACTATAATTAATGTATAAAACAGGAATTAAAAATTACGAATTGTTAATCATAATTGAATATCCAATACAAAAAAGATTAGTTCAAAAGAATAAAAGATTTTGTTGTGTGTCTAGATTTGAAATTTTTCTTCGAATTCATAAATTTATAATTCTCTTTAAGAAATAATGTGCAAAGATGGTTTCCGCCAGAGATCTGAAATAGTAAGTAAAAAACCAAAAACATAGATTTAGAATGAATAATTGTGTGTGCAGTAGGAAAACTGTGGGCACTGTGCTTGGTGACTTGTTTCACACTAAAAAATAAGAGCCTTAAGAGTATAACGAATATTAAAAAAAAAAAAATAATAATATTAAATTTGGATTAATTTATTTGAGTATTTAAAGAGGGTGAAATAAAAAATAATAAATTCTCTCTCAAAGTCCAACGAATGTTTGAAAAGGAGAAAATTTTTCCGAATAAATCTTTGGACTTGTATGCTACTTACTACACATTGTGCGCTGTGTGTATTTTAGAAAATTTTGGCAAAAAATATGTCAAGGAGGTTTTTTTGCATAGCCGCTAAATAAAATCACAAATTAGATTTGTAAGTCATAAATTGTAAGCAAAATGAGTTGAACAAATTTTGGGTAATTTTATCACTACGATTTTAAGATTACTCCTGATATAATGTTATATAAAAAAAAAAAAAAAAATGATTGAAAATAACTTTTATTTAACGTAGCTATATTTGTATTTTTTTTTTTTTTTGCATAACTTTGAAATTAATAAATGAGAAAATTAATTAAAAACAAGAATTCTAACAATGAAAATACACAATAATAATGATAAATGCATAGAATAGAAAAGAAAAATTGAAAATATTAAATTAATACTTATGATGCTAAAAAATAAAACAAAAGAGAAGAATACTATATCCACAGGTTCAACATGGCCTTTACATTTTCAAAATTTAAAATTCTAATAAATAAAAAATTGTGCCATTTAAAAAACAAACAAAAGATACAAAAATGTAGGTTTTGAATGCCAAAGTCTCGTGACGAAGCTTAGCGCAAATTTATGAAACTGAATGCTGATTATATTTACAAAAATACATTTGCAAACATTTTAAAGTATTTACAAAAACAGTAAATAAAAATAAAAAAAAAGTTTTTATCTTTAAGAATTATTTTAAAGTTCATTACATTTAAATTACAAATTTAAAAATATAAAAAAAAAAACTAAATTCCACATGATGTTGTGATTTTTTCATTCGTACATGTTTATTGTAAATTATTGCTAATTAAAATAAAACACAGAAAATTATTAACAATAATGAAAATTAATTGGAGAAAAGATAATCTCATAATAAAAACACTAAATTATGGACAGTTTTTCTTCCATATTAATAACAAAAAAGAAACAAAAACAAAACGTAATAGTTTCTTATTTGTTGAGAAAATATATTCTAGTTTACAGCAAAACATAAAAATAAATTATATTAAAATAACAACAATATTGAAAATAATCAAACCTAAATGAAATTTAGCGCAAATTTAAAAACTAGAGTATCTTTACATTTAGCTAGACTCAAGAATTTCAACAACTATTTTTCGTTTTTGTTAAATAATATATACTAACATACATATAAACCTTTATATATAATAAGAACCATTGCAAAAATACTTGAAAATATGTATAGGGTACAGTGGTGAGCAGCAAGATAGCATATTTGATGTACAGTGTTCGAAACTTTGAATTGAAAAAAGGTCATCTTTAAACGATCACTGAGGAGCTACGGAATGAGGTTGGGGAATAAAATTTCCTTTCATTTCTGATTAAAAAATAATATGGAATAGTTTTTGAATAAAGTTGTCAGTGAAGTAAAAAAAAAAAAAAACTTTTGTGGGCAACTTCTGAATTCGCTAGTGTTCATAGTCAATTAAACTTTTACTTCTAAAAGAAAAATTAGAAATTCTGGTTCATTCATAACACAGCAGAAATTGAACGGATATTGAAGGATCTGTTACCAGAAACTTTTTAAAGGATATCCAGAAATATCGATATTTCGTTCTATTCTAGTTTCCACAATAATTGAACCAACATTTTTGAGTGATCTTGAGTAAGTTTCTTACTTCAAGATGAACCTCGCGTTGCTTGATTTAAGAAATTGAGACTTTCTAGCAACTTAGGGTACCACAGATTTGACTCCATTATACTCTGTTGACTCATATTAAGAGATATTTATACTTCTAAGAATTGTTTGCCAGATGAACTTGACAATGGTCGGATTTAAATTGCCTTAGGATATGAAGCGTTTCGATTTAAAATCTCATTGCAAATAAATAAATCTTGGCGATGTTTTGAGTAAATTTGATTATATTTCTTTTTTTATTATTATGGCATAACATCGATTTTGATCGATTTGTTTGTAAAAAAATTTTTAAACACCGCGATAAGGAAGTTGCTCGTTTAAGGAGATTTCTTTGCTGATAATAAATTCGAAGTATATTCCAAATTCAAAACATGTTCAGAGACGAGGAGCTTTGCCATTTTAGCGCCCACTACTTTGCCCATTTAATTAAACAAAACAAAAGACAAATTTCAATGAAGAAAATTATTTAAATTTAAATATTTTATTTATATTTAAAATTATATTTAACGTAGTTAGTCATAATTTAAATGTTTACAAATATTATTATTATTGTGCGTATGTATTTTATGCCATACTTAAGGAGAAAAATTTAGATGTTTCTTTTTTCCTTTTATTAAGTGTGTATAGAAAATAATGAGTGTCATTTTAAAAATTAATTATATTAAATTTTCGCTGTTTTAAGTGTAATAAAAAATCGCTAAAAAAAATTTAAGCATGAAAATGTCAAAATAAAAAAAAATAAAAATAAGTAAAAACGAAATAAAAGACTTATGACTAAGTAAGTGTAAGAATAAAATACAAAAACAAATCATCGACATTCTTAAATCTTATCACTCCATCCAATCTCGTTTCTCTCTCTATTGCTATTTCTAGCTCTTTCTTCATAATATCTCTATCATCTATCATTACTAAGACTGTCTTTATGTTTTTAAAGGACATACTCTATATGCGTATAACTTTATATCTCGAAATATTCCAAACTAGGATTTACGCTTTTGAAACGAATTTGACTTTGATCGAATTAATGTTAAAAAAATAATAAAGATAAAAATTAAAAAAATAATACATACACATATACTTAGTGCAAATAATTTTTGTCTAGTATAGTTGTGAAATATTTTAAAGTCAACAATTCGATTGTGTTCTTTTTGTCTTAAAAATTTAGTCGAACATACATACATATATACATATGTATAAGCATATGTATAAATATATGTATTTATATGAACATTAGTATATGTATGTTTTCAATATTTTCAATATACAAAAACATATATATATATACATATTACAATATACATATATATTTATATTTTACTTATATTTATCATTCATAAGCATCGTTATGAAATCTACAATTATAATTATGTATTATTAAGTAATTAAAATTAACGACTAAAACTAAAAACCAAAACAAAACTATCATCAGTATTCTGTAAACTTTATTTTTCAACTTTCCGAAATAAAAACAAACATAAAAGAACATGAGAAAACTAAAATTTATTTTGTTTTAATGAATCATTTGACTAATCTTTGTGATAAGGTTGAATGGTGAAGTGTCATTGGATAGGGTGATTCCGGGAGAGTTGGAACCCCCCTTTTTTAAATAATCACAGATTTAAAGAGAATTGCAAAAATAGTTCGTGTAATGCAATTTATGAGTTGATCTATGGTATAAGAGCTAAATATTACATACCAGATAAGTTATTTCAATTAAAAATATTTTTGGGAACAGTAAAAAGAATTTTTAAGAACATTGAGAAGAATTGGAACAGTTCTTAATAGCATTAAGTGCAATCGAAAAACAATTTAAAAAACAATCAGGAAAATCTGACGATTGAAACCGAAATAATGCACTGCTTATCTTATTTTGGAACGGTTTTCGAAGAGTTGCTCTCGTAATAAATGCAACTTGCGTTGCCATTTTTTTCAATTGTTGTATCCTAACATGTTCTTGCGTTCTCAATGCGTTACACTCCACACAAGATTCTATTGCGTCTATTTCTGCTCTTGCCTTATCATTTCTTCCTGGAGAATTGAGGTGGAATTTTATTAACTTTCTATAAAAATTAGAAAAAGAGGAGGACAGTGAAGGCTCATTGGGATCCGAAAAACGAGTAAAGCTATTACAAAACTCTTTTCGTCATATTGATACCGTCATATGCGTAAATAGTTACCAAGCTCTTGGTACTTATGATGGTACCAACATATTTTGCAACTTCGCATGGCAAAGTTGGAGTGAATGGAATAGGAGCCGTATTAAAAAGCACAGTTTAGCAAGTAGTAAAACCAAAAAATATTATTCTTCAAAATGTTTTGGATTTTTATGAATGTCCTTATCATTACATTTATGGAAGTTTTTTGCTTTACATCTCTGCGGAGCAAATTTAAAATTTCTCTCCACTGTTAGTTGAAAATGTAAAAATTTCCCACAAAATATTTGAAGAGTTCAAAAATTTCATGGGTTTTCATATTCTGATAACCAATATGCTAGGGATGCTCCAACGGGTTCTTCTTTGAAAAAAGTATTCATATCAATTTAATTTTGTTTTTATTATCATAACTATTTTTGGCCCCGAACTAGGCTTAACGTTTTAAGGTTTTCTTGTATTGAAAATATTTTACTTACAATAAAAAATTATTAAGTTATTGCAGGATCATAAAATAATGGATTTAAGTGGCTATACTTTATTGCAAAGCTAGTTCGAATACTTTTATTGTTTTTATAAATAAATTTATCTCAAGATCAAAACCTAAAAATTAATCTGTTACAATTAAAACATTCCAGTCTTGCGCTATCCATCTCCCAATTTCGCAGGTGCATGTATGTACTATATTAACAGAGCGATAGAAATGAAAATTAAGATTTTGGAGTGAATGCAGCAAAATTATCTTTCTCCTTTTTACTGTATGTATTAAGTGTGAAGTAAAAAGTTTTATTTTTATAGTAGGGTGTAATTATTAAAACGATTCAGAGCCAACTTCACATTGAACGAACATTCATTTGCCTCCCAAATGGCTTAGCATGAAAGGCAACAGTGGCAGCAACTTGCAGTCATCACCGTCGAAGATAAAATGTTTGAAACTCTCACTTGAACGTGGGGTATGTGGCAAGGCAACTTGTATTTAAGGTATACCAGTATATGCAAATATAAGCTAGTTGCAACAAAAAACGTAATAAAATTGAAAATAATAGGAGCAAGAAAATATATATGCAGCATAGGCAAAAATAAAACTAATGAAATGTTTAATACCAATGCACCACCGCTTCACCACTATCAAACACTACAACCAACAGCGACAGATACATGTACAGCATCTCGACGATGTGATGTGAAAACACCGTGCCGCGTGCCACAAATGCGCCACAATGCAAAACTCACCTGCACATGCGCAACGAACGACGGCTGCAAAAGTTAAAATTATGAGTGCAATTCAATCGTAAAAATCTCTTTCCATATGCGAAAGAGAAAATGGGGAGGCGTGGTGTGGAATCTCAGAGATGTAGATTCGTATTCCTATGAAGAAGAAGCAAGAAATTCTTGAATTCTTCCGGACTTGAGTGTCGTCGTCTTCGTCGCCATATGATTTGTGTTTTTGCGGTACTATTACTACTGCATGTGGATACTATTTACCACTACTACTATGCTCAGTCTCATATGATCGCTACTGAGGATGCACTGTGCTGCACATGCGTCGTTGTTGACTTTTGAGCTGTCCAGTTGTTTTTGCTGTTGCTTAAGTTCTTGTTGTTGCTGTTCTGTTATGACAAGCGAAAACGAAGTTATTTGGATCAGCATAACCATTTGGCATTTTGATTTGGCGTTTGCAAAATATTGCGCCAGTTTTTGTTTTTGTTAATGCTGCTGTTTTTCCTGGTGCTGTTACTTCTATGGATTCAGCCTTCTAATGGTCTGTGGTAAGGAATCTGTTGGTTGTGTACTTCTGAAGAAGTTCTTGTTCTCGTGGTTGCTGTCTAAGAAGCTGTCAGTTTAAGTGTTTCTCCATGACATGTTTAAGTGCAGATACGATAAGTGGAATCGATTTTGAATTGATAAGAATAGTTAGATAGTTAAAGAAATGAGGGAAAACAAGTAATTACTCCAAAATGAAAGGAGTCTCAGATAATATACATATTAGTTATCCTGATTCGTTCGCTCAAGCAAATGAAACACAAACACAGCCCCCTTCTCTTCAAAATGGTTCGGTGGTACAATCGTTCCATTCTCAAAATCTTTTAAGCATTCTCATTGGAACTGCAATAGTTTATGTATGTCACTTAGGGTCAACTTATACTGCTCGGGCGTTGATTGACTCTTCAGATGTGTCGTTTGTTTCGGACGGACTTCGTAGCTTGCTGCAGTTACCGTGTATAAATACTCAAGTAACAATATTAGGTTTAAATCAATCAAATCAAATCTGCTAATACTTCAAAGCTTTGTTCATTTGTATTAAGTTCTCCTCGCTATTCAAATCTTCATATCGAAGTTACCGCGTTTGTGCTTCCACAAATCACCGGTAACTTACCCTCTTTCTCTTTAGATATCTCCATTTTGAATCAATTACCTGAAGTTTCTTTAGCTGATGCTAATTTCTTACAAAGCGGTCCAATTGAAGTTCTAATCGGTGGCGATTTATATGCTCGAGTTATGTTAGAAAATGTTAAACGAAACTGTTTCCAAGTGGATTTTCACTGGGTCACCTTCGGCTGTAAATATTTCTTTTAGTGAACAGCCTTTTATTGATAGCCAGCTTCAGAGGAACTCCAGATGATTCATTCTGTGAAGATCTCTATTAGAGAATGATTAGTTTTCAATAAAATGTTTCCTACTGATTTAAAGTCAGGTCAGAAAATGTATCGCCAGATTCTAATTGAATCTTCGCACAGTCGTTCTCAGCGAAATATATATTATCTGAGACTCCTTTCATTTTGGAGTATAACTTGTTTTCCCCCATTTCTTTAACTATCTAAGTCTTCTTATCAATTTAATATCGATTCCACTTCGAATCTGCTTCGATCTAAACATATGTACCTATATGTAATTGTAATTTGTATTGTATTTCAATTTAATTACACAGTACTCGTCTGGAACGATTGTCTAGTTTCTGTTCTGATAAGACCCTAGCTAAGTTTATCCAACCGCTGACGAGGAGAAAAAGGCGTAATTTCTTGCTTCCAGTAGCAACACTGGTTATGCGATTAATCGTTTAATCAAGAATAAATATAAATTTTTTTTTTCGACTAATCCCACACCCACCTGCCGCCCAGCCGACCGAGGGGCGCTTCCAACTACGAATGGGTTATCGTAGTAGAGTGATCCGGATCACACAATAGAAGCGCGTACGGTAGCAAAAATGCGAGGGAGAGAGCTCCACTAAGCACAAAATGGCAGGATAGTGGAGAGAATTAATTGTTAATTTCAGGGAGAATTTTATTAGCGAATCAGAAAAATTTATTAGGTGATAAACTTTATTAAAATCAATACAGGCATTATTAAAAGGTTCAAATTTTAAGTAATTATTATTATAAGTTTAGTTCCTTGTAGAGTACGTAGGTATATTGATATTTAAAGATAAGTGCTATTTATATTGCCCTGAAAAAGTTGAAGGATGAATGTTGAATTTAACGCGAGTTCTACGCGAGTTTAAAGACGGTAATGCAATTAGTTTTAAACGATTTTCATACGATGGAAGGTTTAAATTCGGGTTCCAAGGTAAACCACGTAAGCAGAAAACTAGAAATTGGTTTTGGACCGATTCTAAGGCATCTTCATGGCATTTATAATATGGACACAAAACTATTAAGGCATATTCTAATATTGGGCGCACTAAAGAAACAAATAATAGTATGGGCCATCAAATTCTTTCGCCCAGCGTTTAATGAAACCGAGTACATTAGAAGCCTTATTAATAATTTTGTTAATGTTTGTAATAAAATAAAGTATGGGATCATTTCAAGCTCATAATTATAAATTTAATATTTAAATAATAAAGGAGGCTTACGCGAAAAGAACTTTTGCTTACATTTATTTAAATTCAGCTTAATTAAGTTTAAAATACACCAACTATACAGTTGATTTGTCATTTTTTAGTAACTCAGTGTCATCAATATTCGTCAAAGCATAAAAAATTTAACATCATCCGCGTACATTAAAATTGTACAGTTCTGAAAAACATTAGGTAAATCGTCAATGAAGAGTAAGAAAAGAATGGGACCTAGGTGGCTCCCACAGCCGTATTGCACAATATATGCTGCCTGAATCGGAATCAAGAAGCACCAGCTTTAGCTCCAGAAATTTAAGTTTTAGTTAACCGCTCTTCAGAAATTATTGACTTAAATCATCGTCTAAGAATAAATTTAATTCAATCACACTTTCCAAATTTACTGTAAAGTAGAACATAAAAACAAAATAAAGATTTTCATATTATATATTTATGTTTAGTACTAATCAATTAACTTGCTATTAGATTTAGATTCTAGCTCAGCTCGCAGAATCTTCATGCGAACCTGATTGTCTTCTTCTGCATTCTTCATACGAAGTTTATGCTCAACAAGCGTTGAGCACGATCCTCCTCATAATTTCTAAGGCGAATTTCATGCTCCTTCATTTTCATTTCGTCTTCTTAAACTCGCATCTCGTGTTCTTTCTCGGCGCATTTTTTTTTGTAACAGCTAGCTCATCCCAGCGTGATTTTGAGCTACACTATGCTTTTGCTTTCAGATTTGCACTTTTTGGGGTCTTCAGAATTGCTGGAGTGTACTTGCTCCATATTGAACTGGGTTCTGAAAATTAAAGAATGGTTAACGAAGTATCAAAGACAATTGAGACAAAGAGATGGATTCATGCATATGTGTTGGTTCACTTCACGTTCAAATGAGAATAACCGTAAAAACCGCAAAATTGAACAAATGCACCAACACAATTATATGATTACCTTTCATGTTTAAAGTGCTTGTTTTAATTACCTTCTACTTCAATTGCCAATACTTGTTCTGTCGTTTGAGCGTTTTTGAAAACTTCTTCTTCATCAGAATCGCTGCCAAAATCAATGTTGTCATCTGTTTATGGTCAAATGGATTTAATGAACCTTATGTCACGAAAAGTTTTTGGTAAGGCTAATCTTGGAGCACGGTTCTCCCCTTTGGAGTCCTCAAAATAACTGTTATAGAGATAGATTGGAATGTGTTCAAACAAAATTTATATTGTTTGTGCTCAAAAGTTTTTGAACACTCTAGAGCAGTGGTTCTCAAGTGGTGGGCGCGTCCCCCTTGGGGGGCGTAGACAGATTTAAAGGGAGGCGCGGAGACATTTCAATAAACAAATATTTGCATACTTTGTGATGCATTGTAATCATAATATTTAGTATTTAATAAAATAATTTATCTTTTCTTTCATATTATATGCTAAAATATACAATTTTTAGTTCCATATTTTTCATTTCTGACTTTAACCGCGAAAATATAATTTGTTAAAAACTACCAACCAATTTTCCTCACGAGAAACTATTCAAATACTAGATAAGTTTATTCATGACACAGACTAATCAGAGTCTCCACCAAACTAGACACCAACTAGATATTTTCCCAGGCGGGTATAATTTAATTTATAAATAGTAAATCAGCACAAAAAAATGTTGTGTGAAAATCAAAGTGGGGAGGCGCTGGCTTTGCACGAATTCAAAAAGGGGGCGTAAGATGAAAACAGTTGGGAACCGCTGCTCTAGAGAGCAGAAGAGTAATGCTGCGTGTCATGTTTTTGGCTAAACTGCTAAATGGTGTATTAATTCAGAGTTTTTTATTAAATGGAGTTAACCTGACCATATAGAATAGGATTGTCAGATGCAAATCGGGCTTCATCTGGACATTGAAATAAAATATCGGGATTTTTCAGCTTTCATCTGGACATTAAACAAAGATTTTTCACACAACAAAAAACAATAAGTACCTATAAAAATTGCTTAACAAATTTGCTTTAGACATTAAATTCGTATCTGTTAAAATAAACCAATTTCTTAATAGCCCCGGAAGACCCCATTAATCCGACTTCAGGTCCATATTGAGGGAAAACTATATGTGATAAGGAAAAGCGCAGTCGTGATCAGAGACTATATTACTATAAAACTGTTGGGAAATCTCGCGCATAAAATTTTTGTTGCACTTGTAATCAGTGTAGTATACCATTTAAACTTTAATATATCGAGCCGATGTAAAAACATTTTCAGCGCCTGAGACTTCTGGTATATTTTTAAATTGCTTAATGTATTTGCCGAAATTTATTAGTAAAAATTTTATTTCTACAAATTTGGAAAAATCTGGACAATCAAGACGAATCAAGACCGTCTGGCAACCCTAATATCGAACCATTATGCAAGGTATCCACTTAACTAAGCTCCTGCCGAACTAATTATGCCCAAAATTTCACTTCATCCTTCCACGTGTCGCGTCATACAGAGCAGTCCGGACTCTGTTTCGGGCACCGATACACTCGTTATGTGAATGCGCCCTTTGTGTGCCTGGGAGTGTAAGTGGATCCACTGGGATTCGTCGAAAAACTTATGGAACGATTAAATAAGAACCATTACATATCTAGTTCTGGCAGACGTCATATTCAGATATATTAAATCCATAACTAACAATCCTAATGTATAGTTCAGTATTTTATTTTAATGAATATTAAAGTTTTTCAAACTGCATTACTGGTCAATAACTTCACCATCAGCCTGACCAAAATAGATTATATTAGAGATACCTACACATACAATATAATTCAATCCAATATACCAATAGACACCGCCACACATGTATGACATTAAAAAATGTGCGCCACTCTCTAATATCAACGGCAAATTAATCAGCAACATAACAAATATCATTCATTTCGGCTTAGACGACGGCTATGCTGCTGATAATGATGATGATGATGCTGCTGCTGATCATAGTAGTAGGTAATAGCAATGGCAATGCCCTGGGGCCAATATCTGGTGACTATATATACATACATACAACAAATAAACAAACACACATACACAAATACAAATACACCAAAGATGTCGCGCGCTAATACAGTTCAAAATGCAAATGCACTTTCCAGCTACTAAGGACTTGATGCCGTTGTTGTTGCTGCTGCTGCTGCTGCCGTTGCTGAAACTGCAACTGATCTATTTTGTTTTGTGACTATAAAGAAACAAGCTTCTGTTTACGAAATGGTCAACAGCAAAACCACTTGCGATGAAATATAGTGCAGCAGATACATGCACGTGGAGTTTTTGTGTCATCTGTTTGGGTTTGAGTTTGTGTACTGTGGCGGCCGGCAAACGGAGACATAAGATCGAAGTTAATGGATCGGAAGCGACTAGCAGGCAGCAAGCCAAAGAAAAATACCCAAATGATGTATTATTTTTGATTAGAATATGTTGCGGGGCCCTGAGGGCAAGTAGCGTAGCAGAAGCGTCTTGCTCGTGCTCGAATGTATTTGTGAATGTGCTTGATCGAATTGTTGTTGTGGCTCTGTGCCACTGCCAGTTGCTTGAAGTATGCGCTTTGTGCATTCCCTTAGGCTGAAGCTTGAGTCAGGTAACTTAGCTAGTTGAGATCTTGTAGGTACTTGCAGATTTACTCTTTTTCAATGTCATGAATTTGATGATGAAAAACTTTCGCTGATTTCGTACCAGTTTTTAACGCACACACACATACATATATGTAAGTATGTAAGTGCACACACCAATGCACTCAAACCAAACCATAACAACAACAAAATCTCTTTCTACCCGTAATGGAGTTTTCACGCAATCAGCGGCTTTCAATTAGTCAAATGTCATTATCCCTGATAATAGTTTTATTAATAGGTTTCAGTAGTAGTGTCATGGCAGTCTTTGTATGTATGTATGTATGTATGTATGTATGTAGTAGCAAAGGAGACATTTATTTCTTCTTTTCCTCTTAATAAAATTGAAAAATTCTTTACATACATTTTTGCTTTACTTTAAATTGGTATCAGAAGCAAACGTTTTTTGCATGTTGCACGACTTTCGTCTTCATAGGAAGTAGGCACACAAATACCAATATTTAATACATAGTTAGACACATAGTTAGCTTAGCATGCAACACTTTGACACAATACACACTCGTATGCATAGTCAAATGAAGCTATTCAATTTATTTTTAAAATAAATCACTAACGGCAACTCATTAACATCAGTCCGAGGTATGTTTGTGATTGCATGACATACAATTCGAACCTCTGCGTCAGCATAATTTACTTTACTCTCTCTGTAGCATCATTTCCAAGTGTTAGACGACAGCTTTGACACCTCTGAATGCACAGCCAAGCAGCCAGTCAGCCACATTGATCTATCTCTGAAAATCATTTACGTATGCAAACAAACACACGTCTGCATATATGCAATCGTATTCTACAAAAGTTGTGAGTGATAATGTTAATTATGTTAATAGTATCCTACTAGTGTGACACTGATTCAACTGGTATAGCATATGCACATTTGCAGAATGTTTTGCTAACTGAATGGTCGAACATTTAGGTACTTTGTAGTATATAGTATTTAATTGAAATTTTTAGATAGTACGTAAAGTTACACATTTAATGAAGTAAGAAATACCCTCGGAAGTATTTATATTATTATATCGTCGTCGTTCAAGCAGAAATCACTAAGTCCAAATTAATTTTTTTTAGCTTGTACAATTCGAAAGACATAATAAATTCGATTTTTGATGATGCAGTTAAAACTTATACTTATGTGTTAACTTTTTAAGTTTTGCCAATGATCGTATCGTACCATGCACTGCATAAACTAACTTCATGTCAGAAATTAAAAAAATGGACTTAGTGAATTCTACCAGAACGACGACGATATTATTATATTTTTATATATAATCGTAGAGTTTTGTGTGTATGTCATCGTGTAACTTCTGAACAACTGGGCCGATTGAAGTCATATTTCTAGAATATATTTTCTTTGGAGGGAGGATGGGAGGATAGTTTATAGCTATTCATAATGGCTTTTAGTAAAGTGGGCGTGGCACCTCCTAATCCTAATAATTTTTTGGGTATATCTCAAGAACCATTTATAGCACGCTACAGAAATTTCGTACAATAACGAGAATTGACAATGCCATGGTACAACAAAAATATGGGTGGGATTGACAAAGGGGGTGTGGCACCTTATATATAATTTGAATTTCCATTATGAGATACATATCATAGGAGCCATTTATGGTACGGTACTAAAATTTAGATTCTTTCAGTTTGTTGAATTAGTGGGACCATGCTCCTTTTTCATTTTCTACTACTTTTTCAATCAATATTTTCTACTACTATTTACTACTTTTTTCTACTACTTTACCTTATCTACTACTATTTTACTACTTTTTTAATACATTTTTCTACAATTTCTTCTCATTTTGTACCACTACTTTCTACTACTTTTTAAATTTTTTTCTACTAATATTTTTTATTATTATTTTTACCACTCTTTCTACTACTATTTTTTATTATTATTTTTACCATTCTTTCTACTCCATTTTAACTATTTTTGTACTACTATGTTTAACTATTTTTCTACTACTTTTTCTGCTACCTTTTTTCTACTTTTTTACAACAATTTTTAATATTATTTTCTATTCTTTTTCATACTACTATTTTTTCTACTTTTTTACTGCTATTTTCTACTACTTTTTCCATTCCTTTTTCTACTATTATTTCTACTGCTTTATGAAATATCTTAAGACCCTGCGGCGTTGTCTTAAAATCCGTTAGGTGGCGCTGTAACAAATGCTATATTTATAATAAATATCAAATTGGTTCAAATTTTTAAATAATTTTTTATATATTATTTTTAATTATAGCTTTGAGACATAATTTCAAGAATGGTCTTTGATATGAATATAGAGCCTATATATAATTCAACTAAAATCTAATAAAATTATTCAACAAAAAAAACACTTAAAAGTTATTCCTTTTTACTACAGATATGCTGGAGTTTCTATCTAACTGCTGAATGACCCCTTTAGCATCAACTGGGTCAATAATTTTGCTCAAACGGTATCATCAGCCAATATGGTTTTGTTTTCGTCGAAGGTCACTCACTGATGCGCCTAACGATATTTTTCTTTGTAAATATCCACTATGTTCTTTGCTATCAGACTTGAGTTGTTTTCGTACACGTCGTTGAGTTAACACTGGTGATAATACAATAAAAATATTTAATTTTCTGGTCGTCCAGACGCAATGTAAGCTTTCATTTCAAAAATTTAATTAAAACAATATTGATTTGAGATTTTTATTTATAATGATTCTCTGTTTTTAATGTACAGTTTTGCAAGTTAAATATTTTTGAAAATGTCAATTGTGTCAATAATGAGACACAGTTTTAATCTAGAATTTTTTTTTCCAAATTCAATGGAAGCCTGAATTGTCATTACGAATGCTCAATTTTAAATATCATTCTTTTTTAATTTTCGCGCTTTTTCGCAAAAAAGGCAAAACAACGTTTGCCGGGTCAGCTAGTACTGCATATAAAATTGTAGCTTGATTTCGTATATCCACAACTATTTCCCAAAATTACTGAACCGATTTTAAAGATTTTTTCAGTATTGTAATGGTGGCACTCTTCGTTTGAACATAGACTATATTTTATTTTAATGAAAAAAGTAGGCGTGGCACCTCCCATACAAATTGAACACTTGACTTAGACAGAACTAAGGAACCAAAAGTATGTTAGTAATATCTTTGGCAAAATTTGTTATTTTTTTGAAAAGAGGGTGTGGCAAATATCTTAAGTAATAAGCTTTCTACGATAATTAAAATTTAAGCATTACATTACAGCATTAAAATTGAGCTATCCCCTCCTAGTAGATGAGTGGGGGTTAATAAAAAATAGGGACTCCTATTTAAGGTTTCAAAGGGACAGGGGAATTAATTTTAACACTAATAATTATATAGACATGTTTATCTGAGAGTGTTTATTACTCGAGATATTTGAAAATTTCAGGTTAAAAAAACACCCAAATTTAAAGTTAAAAAACTCACCAGGTATATGCCGGAAAAGCTCAATCTCAATTAAATCTGAATGATTTTTTGCTGTGTTATGTTTTTTGTTGATAAATAATAAAAATACATAAATCTGTATTTAACACATACCGCCGCTACCTTAATTTGGTAAGCTCCAAATTTTTCAACATTGAGTTTTCGAAAATTTATTGCACAATGTTATTATTCCACCTTAATCATACTTGGCATTTCTTTTCTTCCAGCTTCTTCTTACTTCACTTTTTTTAATCTGTTGCTAAGCTCCGTACCAACTAACGTAGACTACATTTGCTCTACCCCTAATTTAAACCACACGTTCTTCACCCATATCCCCAGTAGAGAGGAATGGGTTAATGACGAGGTGGTCACTGACAATTCAATTGACATCTATACAGATGGATCCAAATCGGAGGAAAGAGTCGGCGGTGGCATCTTCTCTAGTAAGTTAGATCTCAGACTCTCTTTCCGACTTCCTGACCATTGCAGCGTCTTTCAGGCGGAAGTAATGGCTATCTATCAAGCCTTCAAGTGGCTTATTCGCAACGATCCATTCGATAAGATAAGTGCATCTACACGGACAGCCAAGCAGCAATCAAGTCCCTTGCCAGTGTTTTCACTACATCAAAGCTTGTTCTCGACTGCCGATCTTCACTCAACATTTTGTCGAGTCACTCTCAGATCCACCTATATTGGGTGCCTGGACATATGGATATTTCAGGTAACTGCAATGCCGACGAGTTAGCAAAACAGGGCTCGCAACTTACAGATATATCACCTTCCTGCACAATTGGTGTCCCTCTTACGTCTATTAAATTAGCCATTAAGCAAAACTACCTTGAGAAAGCAAAAAGACCCTGGGTAGCGAAGCATACCTGTGGTATTACCAGGCTAACATGGATCACTATGGACAATAGACGAACTAGACAGCTACTCAACCTTAGCAGAAACTCCATCAGCATTACGACTTCGGTGCTCACAGGACACTGCATAATGGGGAGACATGCTGCACGACTAGGACTGCCATAAAATGACTTCTGTCGGGGCTGCGGCTCTGAGGAGGAGGAAGAAACAGTCCTCCATTTCATGTGCGAATGCCCATCCCTGGCCAGGAGGAGACTAAAACTCCTGGGCTCACCTTTCTTCACTAGTCTGTCCGAGCTATCATCCGTAAATATTAAGGACATAGCCAGATTCATTATGGAATCCTCATGGTTCTCCAATCCGTAAATGGGGGAGTCGCGCCGTACTGTGGTATCACAATGAGCCTAAATGTGCTTAAGTGTGCTTTCAAGCAGAAGGCTGAAACTCCAACCTAACCTAACCTAAGCTCCTTTTCCATTAATTGACAAAAATTTATATATACGATACAACGGAGCATTATCTTTGTAGCTGCCCGGCATTTGCGAGAAGCTGTTGGGTAGTGATGTCTTGAGTATGAATTACACTTACTCGATACTTTCGGTTACAAATGAAAAAGTAATAACTTTAAAAAAGCATAGTTTACTCATATATTTATATGTTTTACTGCGGTTTTTTCTAAAAATGTGAGAGCTAAATTTTCAAATAATCGATATTAATTGATAAATAGTGATAATTATGCACAAAAAGCAACAAAAATCGTGTTTTTGAATAAGTGGCATAACCAAATTTTTTTAAATAAAACCTTTTTATAAACAAATTTGCAAAAACAATTATTTTTAAATACGAATCGAACAATGTACTAATTTTAAAAATCCATGATCTTGCGCGATGAAGGGTTAAGTTTTGTTTAAATATCCATTTCCGTTTGTTATTTTCGTTTTAATACTTTGATTTGTTTTATTATTGGACTCACTTTTGTTGCTTGTTCACACCTGTATGAACAGGTATGAACTTCATTGTAGGTACTACAGTGCTATTTCTTTCTCTACGCATGCCATGCCACATTATACGGGAGATAGCTGTATTGAGGACAGTCGTGGTAATACGAAGTATGTATGTAAATTTCATATTTATTAAATATATGCTACACATTTCTACACATGTCAAACTGTCAAAAGATTTATAAGTGCCTGCAAACCAAATGTAACAACTTACTAACTGCATTTATTTGAAAATTTAATTAACTTGTGTATTTTTGCTTCGTATAGAAGTGAATATAGTGGAAAACTAAAGTATTCAAATCTGAAACGTTATGTATACATATTTTAATGAATTATTTAAGAGGAAAATCACGCTGCTGGTGGCAATGAAAACACAGTTAACAAAATTGTTGAACAGGCGCAACAAAATGTTGCTGCAGTCACAATCAAGCACATTTATTTCTTTTAACTCCGAAACGACAACAACCAATTTATTTATTTCTTACAATATTTTGTAGATATTACATGAAAACAACAAATATTAAATAAACACTGAAGGTGAACATTTAGGAGTTTGTATGAAAGTATTTTCTATTTTAAATAGAAAAATATTATGCATAGAAGAAATCCTAAAGTATAAACAGACAGCCTCCTCATGTCAGACTCATTAACAGAAGATTAACAATGTTTAAATTGCATTTCGAAAGCGACACAGCCACTGTCATCGCCCTCATCACCGCCATCAACAACAACACAACGACGGACAGCAGCAACACTAATGTAAAAGTATTGTAATTAAGAAAAAACTGTATGAATTTTGTTTTAAGTTGCATGCATTATTAATTTTGGTTTTCAACAAAGCAGCGGAAGAAGCAGACAAAGGCAGCAATTGGAAAATCGGTAGCCCCACACTGTGCGCCATGTTACGCCTCTCGTTTACTCTACAATTAACTCATCGTTTTGAAAATATTTTCAATTACCAATTTTTATTTGGTTGATGTGACATTTTTTGGCTTGCAGCATGTTGCATGCATGTAATGTGCCCAGCATGTTGCTAACTAACTTAAAATTTCTGTATTTAATATTTGTATTCTTTGTCGGCGGCGACTCACATTCGAAATCATCATTTTCTAATGATAGGCTCTTTCTTATTGAAAAGTGAACAAGACAATACATTATTAGCTTAACTAATGACATTTTAAGGGCTTAGCATTAGCGAAGGTATTGACAATTAAGTGATGCTCTAGCATTAATATTTGATTAGTGGCGCAACGCTGCTTGATGGAACATATTGACAGATTTCTGTTTCAATATCTTTAAGAGGTCAAGTGAGTCATACACTCAGACTTTAATGAGACCATTGGATATCGGCCCATAATCAGATAGGCTACGAAAGTATACTACCTATTTATAAATATTTTTGAATAAATTGCATTTATACCAAAATAAAGTAGAAGCAGTAAATTGAATTTACTGTATTGATTTTGTTAAATTCTAGTGGAATTAGAAGAATAAATAAATAATATGATTCCTTGTCCTTGGGCAGGTGCGAGGTTATAGTTGGCGTAAGTGGTCATCAATTATTTATGGGTCTAAACGTAACCACCCGTAATTGCTATATTTGTTCACGGGTGGAAGAGACCTACAGTTATATGGCGAATACGAACGGCGATGTGAAAAGTTTTTTGGGATAACCAAGAGATGGTTGAAAATACTCTTATTTTGTATTTTTGATCGCGCCGCACATCGAATCTGCTTTTTCGATTACCGCACCAGCAACTTGTTAAATCATTGCGATATTTTGCATTTTCTTCTTCAGTTCTCCCTTTTTAAAAGATCATTACAAATCATATTTTGGAGCACTCCAAATATATACTCTCCCAATTTTCTCACTAGATTTATTTTCAATTTCTACGACCCACTTCGTATAAATATTGACTCAATATATCCACTTTGGGCAGAAACGTGACTGAATGTCATTTGAATTTTTCTCAATTCACTGATATATTTTTGCCAAATCTAAACATTGTAATTGCTCCACATACTTTCACATTAAGAGAATGCTTTATAGTTGTTAATAAGCATTCATATAAATACCACTGTATAGTCATAAATCAGTCAGAATAATAATAAACTACATTTGGATTCGTTTCAAAATATAACTTATAAGGAATAAGTTATATTTTGAAACGATTTGTTTCCTAAAAATTAATATATCCCTCAAACAGTTTTTTTACAGCTCAATACAATATTTCCTAATAATTTAAAATTTATAAAGTTGCATTAAAAAATAATAATTTAAATAGAAACGTGGGACGCATATGGATAGAGATAAAATTGCTTTTGAAGTGAAGCTTCTTTAGCAAGGGTAAATCGATAATTTTGCAACAAAAATGGCATTGTTGTTGCACTCATACGTAACTAATAAGAAACGAAGTTATGCTGCTGTTAGTTACAACAACAACGGTCACGTTAAACATTCATACGAAACCAGTAAGAAACGAAGTTATGCAGTTGTTAATGGGAATCGGCAACATACAATCAACCAGAGAGTCGACTTTTTGTAGTTTTATCTTATGTGCTTTAGTGTGAGAGCAGAACTAGATGCCTCTGCTTGATGATATATACCTGAACTTTTCTCTCATGTGTTATATACGTGTACTACGTCGTGTTTGTGCCGATAAGTGTATAGAGTACCATCAGAAAAAAAGTAACAACAAAAATAAAGAGAGAAGAATACTGCAAAAACTTCCACAGAATTTGTTATAAATGTTTTCTAATAATTTTCAAATAAACAACAAAGTTTTAATTCTACTTTATTTCCTTCTTTTTAGACTTTTGTGTATGTATATACATTAGGGCGTACCAATTTGTATGGATGAATTTTTTTTTTGAAAAGTACTCTGACAGAAAAATTCTATATTCCATCCTGATTAACTTTCCTGAAGAAAGTATGGCAAAAAAATTGAGCCTACCCCCCCAGTAAAATTCGTAGAAGTAATATTAAATGTAACTATTGATTTTTATTCAAAAAACTACAGCACGTAGTACTGAAACTTCTACGAATTTTACGGGGGGGGGTTGGTAGGATCCATTTTTTTGCCATACTTTCTTCAGCAAAGTTGATCACAATCCAACATAGAATTTTTCTGTTAGTGTAATTCTCGAACGAAAAAAATTGGAACGCCCTAATATACATATATATTCTACTCCCGCTAAAGCAATGATTTTTACAACGATGAAATCAATGCTTTGCATGCTCGACACAAACCATACATAACAGCTATGCCATTTAAAGACGTACTTCATATTTATACCCTTAGTATGTAATTAGAGTGGCTGTCAAACTATGAATACTTTAAATAGACTGATGTAGTGACTGACAAACTTTCATACCAGCCCGAAAGTATGCTGTACTATAATTATATATTTTATATGTAAATAAATAACATTTAATAATAGGTATTTATTTTATATTATATTATTTTATATATATTTTAGATATTTCATATTGCATTGCACTGTCATCCAAATGGGACGCATGCAATATGAAATTGATAGATGAATAGTTCACTTAAGTCGCTACCAATTTTACTACTGTCCATAAGCGTCCAACGCTTTTCGCTTCGAATCATGCAAGTATTTTCATACCTAGTAAAATTCACAATTACAAATTTTTAGGACAATCTGTATGGGGTTACAAATCTCTATGGCGCTGGGAGAAATTATTTTATACTTTTTAGTCCGTTTTAAAAACGTAGTAAATTAAAAAAAAATTTTATTTAAATTTATTTTCTTTTTTTAGTCTTGTGTGTGTGAAATATTTTACTGCCAATTCAAAAAATATATAAGCTCTTGCAAATTTTCCATGTTGCACTGTGTAATCGATAACAACTAAATAAGAAAAGCAGCACTGTTTTATTTTTCTTTGAAATAATATCACATAAAAATAATTAGTTGTACGACGAAAGTGTATTAAAAATCTTGCTTATGTACTGATGTATTTCCGAACCTTAAAGTGTACTGAAAAAACTACGATCGTATAAAAAAATTATTTTTACAACGATGAATCTTATTGACAAATGTCTATTTTTCAAAACGCCATATTAGCTATCTTTAACACAAACCATATATAAGCCATTTGTTAGTATAATTATTGTATAATAAAAATATTTATACACCAACCTGAAAGTATGCTGCACTATAATTATTGTAAAATAATAATATAATACACCAGCCTGAAAATATGCTGTACTATAATTATTGTATCTATAAATAAAACAACGCTAATATTTTATATTATATTATATTTATATATACTTTATATATTTCATATTGCATTGTCATCCAGTTCTGAGCTATGTTTAAAGTTTCAAGTCTCTACCTCATCGGGAAGTTAGCTTAAAATCGATTGCAAAATTCCACCCGAACAGACAGACTGACAGACAGACACCATTGGAAGAGAATTAACATAAACGTGGCAACGTGGTAAAAAAAAATCGGTATTATAGAAACAGATATTTCTTATAATATATATAAACTAAAAAATTAAGAATAAAAAATATTTATAAGAATACAAAATTACAAAAAAATATAAAAACATGAAAAAAATGGAGTCCTAACCGCTACGTCCCCGTTCGTGACTCTGGATTTGATTGAGAGCGATATTCAGCGACGCCGAAAACTCAAATAAGCTTTTGAATTTTGAATTTTTAAATTTTGACAAAAGATTTGGATTCAGCGACCCCAAAAACATAAAATATGATAATATCATGTCTCTGTAGAAAAATGTTTTCCAACACATTTTTGTCACGAAAACTATATTTTCACTGCACTGTTTTTGTTGACATTAAAAAATAAAATATTTTAATATTTAATCTCAAAATGAAAGAGCATTAAGCATTGATTCTACAATAGTATATTTGAAGCTCATCTAAATTGAAAGTATTTATGACAAGAATATAATAATTATAGCAATTTACAGCTTACTTAATTATGCATGTATGTATGTTAAATATCTAAGTCTTTTTATTAATATTTATAATTAGCATAAATAAAATTTATAATTTTAAATAAAACATTATTTGCGATACAAATAATTGTTATTAGAAAAAATTAATAAAATATGAGATAAAAATGCCAACGTTCGAACAGCGATCGTTAAAATATTGAAAAAGTGGAAAGTGATGCAGAAAAGGCAATTAAAAATTACCGCTAGTAGCGCCATCAATATACAAAATGTGAAATGTGTAATTATAATAAATTCAAATCTAACTGCATTCTGCATACAAAATATGGGAAAGTGTACTTTAGCGCGTCTTGGCGTAAAAAGATAAGCGAAATGGCTGTTTTTGCTGCTGCAGAAAGATTCTGCAAGTTAGTAAACGAGTTGTTGTTGCTGCTGAAATACATAGATTAAACATTTTATGTGATGGTGATACAGCAGAAATTTTTAATTGAATGGAACTGATGGTGAGCGAGCGAGTTAGGAAAATCGAAAGCTCCAATCAATTTGTAAGTCACAGTTTTATGAATTTATAACTGAAATATTTAAATATTGGGACCGTTGTAGACATGGTGTGAAATTGTAGATTCAATTATAGTTAGTTGAACAAACAAGAACTTTTCACTTTTCAGTTTTCGAATTTGGTATAAACTGGTAGGTAATTTCTACTACTGCTGCAAATGGGAAGCATTTATAAGTTATAATAACTACAAGTAGTGTTGAGGAGAAGTACACAATATTTATTCATTTCTCATCTCTTTCCACTTGACCAGCAACACGCTAATAGACATATACGAATATGTAAGATTATAAGTTGAGCGAGCGCGTTGTTTCTTTAACACTTAACAATATTTCATAAATTGAGCGCATAAATCAAAATTAACGAGTGCACGAGTGCTGCAAGTGAAGCATCCGTTTCGAATTTTAAGAATATAAAAAAACAAAAACAAAAAAAATAAGAATTAAAACAAAACAAAAAAAAATGAAAAAACAACGATATTTTGTCGCTTATGTTGTGAAAGGCAGGCGTAAAATAAACCACAGCCCGTTTATGTATGTATGTAGGTACTACTGAATCTGAATCGAAAGAGGTTTAAGCCTCAATGAAAAATAATGCAGTAAAGAATGAAAACAGCAACAATAACAAAACTGGAAGAAATGGTACCGATTCTACGTGATTGATAAAATAGCGTGTCAAACATGTTGACGCTTGTCGGCAGGGTTCCTTCACTTTTCGTATGCTTGTGAGATTGTTGGTTTGCTAAAGTAAATACCTTCATGCATACATACAAACGTACAATAAAAGCGTAAAGAAAACATTGAAATTTTTCAAGTTTTTGACATGGCCAACACTTAAGCGTTTTTAAAGTAGCAACATTTCAACTTCAATTAACATGTTGCGGGTGTGAAACAAACAACATAAATTTGTTTTGTTAGCTTTAAAGGATTAAGTCGGTAAAAATATGAAGAAATTACTCATAAATGCAAAACTTTAATATGGCTAAGAATGTGAAAGAATTAAATTGATATTTTGACAACGTGATGTACACCCTCCAACCATACTCCAAGCCTAAAATATGGAAACCAATTGATGTATGTATTTTCAAAAGAAAAGATCATTAAAACCTTTAAAATTAAAAATTGTTTTCCTTCTTTAATTTTGTAACTCTGTGTTATCAAACGCAAGTTGCAAACAATCACTATACCATTTTGAGTGTTTTCCAGTCACATTTGACTAGATTTTAAAATGCTTGAAGCATTTAACCTAGTAATGCCTAAGCCAGGTTCAAAAACAATTTTTTTCTCAAGTTATTTTCTTGATCGTCCTTAATGGGTTAATAAAAAAACGTAAAAATTCACAAACACAAAACTGAGCTTTCATCACGTCTGACGATGTCGTTTTGACGACAAACGTTATATCGTTTGCACGGTGTCATTTTGACGGCATACTGCTTGTTTTGTGTATTGTCGAAAATTGTCAAATACTATCGTCTCAACGATTGAATTTGCACTGTAGGTGAATTGAATTTTTCAGTAAATTTTTTGGGTTCTTAAAATTAAATAAATCTGTTTTCTCAATATTTCATTATCACATTATGTTTGTTCACAGAAAGAGAAGTAGAAAATGAAAATCGATTAACAATGGTTGCGTTCAGAAAACGACCTCTGCTCAGCAACATGCTCAGCTGAAGTATCAGAAAAATAATATGCTCAATGAAATGACGACTGCTCAATATAATTTTTGTTGATCATAAAGTGATCAATTTGCGTTCATAAGACACACATGTAACAGTGGCGGAGCAGAGGCGTATTTTGAAGATAACCAATTTTGCGGCAATTGAGAGATCTGTTAGATCATTTATTCCAGCTGTACCTTAAGTCTGCCTCCCCTGAACTTTTTTTTTGCGAATGATCCTCCACGTATTTCACCAATATTTTCATTTGTAAGTGTGTAGCTGATTTATGTTTAATTGTTTTTGATTTATTTATAGTAAATTTCAATTCATACAATTTTTAATACTTACATTTTTCAATATTAATTTGAAAATATTTTTGTAAACAACGAAAACAAAAGTAATACTTTTCACAAATAAAATGTAGCTCTTAAACTGTAAAATATAAACGATAGACGCTACGATAAATGGCCCGATATTGATGAGCGATATTGATTGTTCTTACGACAAGCGAAATAATTGCCAATGACAGCTCCCTGACATAGTACCGTTGGTGTCGACAGAAGGCCAACTGACCGGATAGGATAACAAGGTGGTTTAATGTCCAAATACAAAAATTATTTTGAAAAATGTGTTTTATGGATGAAAACAAATTAGAAAATATTAAGTTTAAGCTGAATTAATTAAAAAAAAAAAATTAAAAAAACTGTAACCTATAAAAACGAAAAAAAACAACACTAAAATTTTTAATTTGAAAAGTTTCTCAGTCACTTGGCCATCATTCCACCACACATTCCAAATTTAATAGGTCCAATAATACAATAGTTTCCGCATGTTTGGGAGATGCTATGCTTTCTTGAACGAGGCAGAAGTTTTAAATCCTATAACTTCAGGGAAACCAAATAATAATGGTGCAAAATTTGGAAAAAAAAAGTTCGCTCATTAGGCATGATTCGGAAATAAAAAACAAACGAACATAAAAACTTTATATTAATATTAACCCATTAAGGATGGGCGGGAAACAAAGTAGATAGATCAAAAAAATAACTTGAGAAAAAAATTGTTCTTGAACCTGGTTCAGGAACAGCTCAAGGTGCCATATGGGACCGCTAGGCATTACTGGGTTAAATCAGTTCTTATAACACTTTCACAAAAAAAAACAAAAAAATTTTAAAAAATTAAGTTATTTGATTTGCGTTATTTATCATAACGACAGCAACAATCAGCCATCAGATTGTTTTTGTTTGAAAAAGTAGCGTTTAACTGGTGTCAGATTCTATTCGCAAAAATGCACTGGAATAGCTAAAATTAATTTATTTAAATAAATATGTAATAATATTAATAAAATAAAAAAAAATGATTCCTTTAAAATTAAGTAAAATAAGTCAATAAAAAAAGAAACAAATTCATTTAAAAATGTAAAAAACAAATATATGTTATTATTATTATTAATAAGAAATACGATATGAACATTCCTGGATCCGATTTTTTGAGTAGTCATAGTTCAGCAGTAATTTTAAAAGCTCTTAAAATGGTTTCATGAAATTTCTTGTATATTTCTCCTGATGCCACAAAATTTGTTCAATTTTATAATTTTTTTTAAGTAAGTTCTTTTCAGCTAATTTTCGAATTTTAGTTTTGCAGGGATTAATTTGGGGAAATATTCTATCCACATTCACTACCTGCAAGTGCTTCCCTGAAATACAAATACATTTTTATGACAACCATATTTAAATCTGTAAGACTGCATGCCGACCAAAAAAACTATGATTTACAGATAAATCTGTCAATATGGCACCGCTGGACTAATAGAACTTTCGATAGGTATAACTGTGATTTGACAAATCATCATGGAAAGAATGACGCCGCAACTGCGTTTACAAATTGTTGAAAATTATTTTCAAAATCAGTGTTCTATTCGCCAAGATTATATAGTAATTCGAGAAATTTATGGTTTACATAATCGTCCACTGGTCGCTGCCATAAGTAAAAAAAAAAAATTATGTCAAAAGTTTAGTACCAAATGTGTCATCCCTATTTCATATAAGAATAAGATTTTCAAAAGTATAAATACCATTATTAGTTTTCTCTTCCATATAATTAAATTTCAGAGTTTTAGTTGTTTTTACCCCTGATCCTCCCATTGGGATTTTTTTTTTTTACATTAGTCAATGTTTTAAGACTTTAATCTGTTAATATCAGCTGCCCGTTTGTTCCCGTATTTGTGTTATCTCCCACAGACCAAAGCAAGCTCGTTGTTTTTGTTTCTGCTTTCTGCAGTGCACCTGCAACTTTTTGTACGGTGTTTTTGTTCTGTTTCACCTAATACGGATTTGATCATTCGTTTACTTTTAAGTTCGGATCCTTTTATAAAGAGATTTCGCAAATTACCATATAAATTTCTGTTTTTGATTTGCTACAAATAACATTTAACAGTTTTATAATTTTTTATAAATAGTCGCTATTTGAATTGTTAATTTTCTTATTTTTTAAAGCTCAATCTTATTCAAAACTTGTTAAATTTAAAAAATTAATTGAGTACAATTTTTTTTTTTTTAATTTTTGCTTAGGCAAAGTGGTAGGGTGTGGTACGGGTGGTAGGGGTGGCATGGGCTGTGCAGGTGTGCAGGTGTTCAACCACGTCTATTTATCATATAATAATTTTCACATTGTTTTAAAGCTGTAATCAAAGTTTCACGTTTCTATCTCAAATGGAAGATTTTTTGGCCGCTGACTCCATACAAATATGACCACTGTGTATCGCTAGATTTCGCACAACATTTTCCCTACTCTATGCAACAACAACAACAACAAGACAAAGAACTGTACGTATAGAAGAAAATATCGGTGCTGTAAGTGCTAGTGTTAATGAAGATCCAGATTTGTCTACTCGTCAACGTGCACAATAAGTTTGACGCTGTGCACATGGAAAATTTTGCGTAAAGATCTTGGTCTACACACAAACTATACAACATCCAATTTGTTCAAGAACTAAAGCCACTTGATCATAACTCGTGTTATTGATGAAATAAGGCCTGAATTACTCGCAAAAGTGGTTTAAAATTGGTCTGATCGAATGTGGTTCCTCAGAGCTAGTTGTGGTGGTCATATGCCGGAAATCATTTTTTAATATTAAATGCCATTAAATTATCCTTCAAATAAAAAAAAAAATTTGGCATCATACTTAAATTTTTATGTGTATTTTTTAAAATCAAAGTTCTATCACTATTAAAAAACAAATTTAGCAACCACTAGTATATAGTTGTATACATATTTCGCGCAACAGACGTGTTGCTTAAGAGGCCGACTAAATGATCTTCATTGCTAACTTCTACTATATAGTCGTATTTTCTTGTCAGCACAACAGCCGCAAAGGTGTTACTCACAGCGCGGAAAAAACTGGAGCAAATGGTGGTAAACGTTGGAGGGCATAACGTTGTATCTCAACCAGCCATAAGATACTTCGGAGTCCTTATTGACCAACGGATCAATTTTAAGGAGCACTTAGCTATGGTCAGCAAAAAAGCAGTAGCGATTAATGGAGCACTCAACCGACTAATTCCAAACATTGGCGGCGCACAGGGCACTAGGCGGATGCTCCTGTCGACGGTGATAAACTCCGTCTTGCTCTATGCGGCGCCAATCTGGGCGAATGCAAGAACGACGCACCTAGAAGCAGTACGACGCGTGTATCGCCATATCGCACTGCGTGTGACTTGCGCATATACAACGGTCTCAGATGATGCGGCATGCGTACTAGCTGGGAAAATGCCAATTGACTTATTGGCCAAGGAGTTGCAGGGCCTGCACACAACACAGGGTGCAAAACCAACGGCCCAGCGTAAAGCGGAGGAAAGAGCCAAGTCGGTACAAGAATGGCAGAAGAGATGGGAGCAGTCCACGAAAGGACGATGGACATTCGCCCTTATTCCCAAAATAGAAGAGTGGCTGAAACGCAAACACGGCGATTTAAATTTTCACCTCACACAGCTAGTTAGCGGACATGGATGCTTCCGGTACTACCTCCACCGCTTTAATATTATAGACACCCCCTTTTGCCCGGAGTGCCCTAATGAAGAAGAGACTGCACAGCACGTTCTATGCTCCTGCGTGAGATTCAACGCGGAAAGAGAGGTTCTGAAGGAGGCCCTTGGTGTGGAACTGACAACGTCCAGCTTGTTGTCACAAATGGGCGAGTCAAAAGATAAATGGCAAGCAGACTGCCAGTTTGCAATACAAGTAATGGCAAAACTCCGAGCTGCAGAAAGGGAGTATCGGCTGAACCAACAGCATCAGCAACTTTATAATATGCAACACAGTACAGCCACCGCGTCGCACAATCCCGAGGGCGAGGTTGAAACAGGAAGACAATCTGACTGAATGACAATTAACAGACGCTTGAGCGTTAATGCTCACAACGGCCTCCTGACGTAGTACCAGTAGGTGTCCCAGGAGGGCTCCACCGTTCGGACATGTGAGGTGGTTTTGGTGAGTGGAAGTCTCACACTGACCGAGGCTCTCAATGCTTTCCTCCTCCAAAAAAAAAAAAAAAAAAAAAAAACAAGTTGGGATAGTTCTCCAAATTAAAATTAGTTAATATACAAAACAAAGCCAGTTTGACCGTTTACATGACTATAATTTTGTTTTCCGGGCCGTCGGCTGCCTTCAAGTCAGGTCAAATGCCGATCCGTGTTACCTTGGCATCCTCTAAAACAACACCTAGATTTTTCCAAAAGATATTGCAGTGGAAGTACCTTAATTGATTGGCAATGGAATGATGGAAATATCTTTTCCAAGTAGTCGAATGAATTTTGCAGGATACATAAAAATGTTGGGGACAAATCCGCTTCTATTTTCGTAAGCCGCCGAATAGAGGTTTCTTCATGACAACTCTTCAGTATCAGTCTCATAACTTTAAAGTTTTGAAATGGCCATCCTGTTCCTGAATTTACGAAGAAAACCAGCAATACCCAAATATTTCAAAATTAAAAAACGTTGCCATTGGTGAATTTAAATATTTATTATTGCATTGCAGTTTACTCACTTTTTCTTAACACACATACATACATACTAGTATGTACATACTTATTTGCATATGTATGTATATTGACATTGAAAATTATGGTAATTTTTACACCTTTATTTATTTCAATATTAACAAGGGGGCTTAAAAACCTGAAACATAATTTTTAAGCCTATTTAAATTGTGACGTACAGAAGAAAACTGAAAACGTATTATATAAAAAAGTATGTTCGAACTCTTGCATTTTTTTCTGTTGCACAGTGTAGTTGATTTGGAAAACAATTTATTACGGTTTCAGAACGCTTTTGTTTTAGGAAAGTCTTTTTAACAACTATATTTCACTTAACATTTCTAGAGAAGTTAATTAGACTAAAAACCGTGGTAAAATCGGATTAAGTCCAAGGAAACAAAAAAATAATTCTTGACTTAGGAAAATGTTACATTTGGACTACTTCAATTTATTCAAATTATCCTCTTCCTTCCGCTCAGCCCCTATGCGCTTATGATTCAGGCCTGTCTTTAACATTTTCAACTAATATCAGGTAAGTTGTATTAAAATTCTTGTCACCTTTGCAGAAAACATTGTTAGAGCAACAAATTTACATGCTAAAATAATTGAACAGCAATTTTCCATTCCGCCACAAATTGCTGACTAGAATCTTTTAGAGGAATCAATGTATGTATGTATCTACAAATCTAAAGCTAAGTTGAAATACAATTTTCTACACGAGCACACTCACACACACATAAACGAATAAAGCTGAAAATTGGCAAAAGTAACAGAAGGACAACGCAACTACAAGTGGCGATAACAACAACAAGAACAGCAATACTGAATACCACCAGTGAAGAAGTGTGCAACAAACAGCTTCTTTGGATATTCCTCCAAGTGGCTCAAGTGCCAAAACACAAGCGCACGAGTGGTAACTATTTATGTATGTATGAATGTATGTATGTATGAATGTATGAATGCATGAATGTATGAATGTATATGATAAAAGTTCAGGCACAAATGCTAGAAACAAATGGCTAAATTGATTTTGCATTTTTGCAAGATTTACTTTAAATCAGTTTAGAAATTTGTTGTTGTGGTTGTTGTTGTTATTGCTGCTGCCTTTCGCTTGAGGACATTGTAGCTGGATTAGCTAATGTCCATATACATACATATTTACACGTGCATGTGCCCATACATACATACATTTGTATGCATGCTTGAAGCTTCTTCTATACGGAGGACATGTTAGTTACTGCTGAGCAACGGCAACAGCTCATCAGTGGAATACAAGGCGCTGGAACTTGTTGTACAAGAATACAAAAACACAGCAGCAACAACAACAACAATAACAGTAACGAAGAATTCTTTGCAGTATTGATCGGCATTTTAGGGTGAAAATAAAATTGTGTCCAACTGCATGTTGCAATTTTAATTGAACCAGCCATTAATTAATTTCAACATACTGCCAGAGGTGCGAAGGGATTTTAAGGATTACAACAAATAACACTACATACAATTATTGCTAAAAAAAAGATTACTTACTACTAGTGGAGATGAATTGTGGATGCATATATAAATAGATTGCTGATAATGGGTTAAGGTTAATATAGATCGAAGCCAATGGGAGAGAGAGGATTTGAAAAAGCTAAAATGAAGCCTAATTTACAAAATTAAAATTCAAGAAGAATTAATTAATTAATAAAATAAAAATGTTTACCACTCCGAAGAAAGTAAGAACGACACCTACTCTTCTCACGAGGAGAGCTCATAAAATATCGTTGAGGTTTTTTATACACAAGATAAAGCATAAAATAATACTTAGTTATTTCTGTATACTTAACCCTCTAGTTCTCAAATTTTTGATTGATAAAAAAAAATCGGAATTGATTAATATTGGCGTAAAAATTATAAACTGATTTAAAAACACCAAATTAAACTGGTGGCTTTATGAAGTGAGAAAGTTTGAACGACTAAAATTATTTTTTCTTGATTGAGCTTTTTATCAATTTGTTTTAAGTAATTAAATATTTAATATAACTAGAACATTTTGATTGGTTTAATACTGTTATTTGCTTTCCTATCATAAACCCTCTGGATGCTGTTCCACATCTTAAGTCTTTTGTGTAATAATTTGCAACTGGTCACAAAAATATTCCACTTGCAAAAATTTTTGAAAATATGTTGTTTTCCAATATTTTGAAAAACATTAGAAAGTTTAAAAAATTTTAAATTTTAAAGATTTGTGAACTTTAAAAAAATTATAACTTATATTATTTTAATGTTTTATTGGAGAATGTTTTTTTGTTTTAAACTAAAATTTCTGGGGGACAAAATATTTTATTTAAAATATAAATCGAAATAAAAATTCAATATGATTAATACGAAATAGACAGGGGGCTCTACGTTAATATGCGCTCTTGATTCGTAGTATAATTTAGTATAATATTTTTGCATTTCGTGCTCTCGTGCAATTATTATGTAATTGCATAATAAATATGAAGTACTGATTTAACTAACAGAAGGCATAGCTATTATGTGTGGTTTATGTCGATGATAATTAATATGGCGCTTTGGAGAGTAGACATTTTTTAATAAGATCTACTACTATGATATAGGTTGCTATCAGCGTCTCCAACTCAGCGCTTTTTCAGCTAAATTTAGTGCTTTTGAATATTAAAACGCGGAAAAAAAGTGATTTAGCGCTCAGTTCAGAAAAATCGAAGAAATTTTCATTGGCTAGAAGTAGCAAATGCGTGCGTGTTTAGTTTAAAAGTTTAAATGTATTGAGTTTTCTCGCACTTTTATAAGAAAAAAAAATTTAGAGCATTTTTAAAGAAAATACGCGGATTTTAGCTGATTTTGAAAAACAAAAGTTGGCCACACTGGTTGCTATTGTATAAACAAAATATGGGTATTCACGATCTAGTAAATGATAAATGCATTGTGTATTTTTGATAAATTTCATATTTGTAGTAAATTTGATAAGTTTACAAAAACAAAATACATACGATTTTCAAATGCTGCAAATATCAAAAATACAACGGAAAACCCATATTGTAAATTTTGTATTGTATTTGTGTAAGTATTTGCCGAACAGCTAAGGCAAAAAGCGATACTGCCATATTATTTTGTTTCTGATCGATCTTGAAGATTTTTAACAGTAAAATTTTTATATTTTGATATGACAGCATTGTAAATTCATTGCATGTATATATTTTGAACAGCTAATAACAAAAACAATTAAATAAAACATGGACGAAGATTTTGGCTGCGCTGGAAGTTCACAAATTTACGGCAATATGGTGTATAAGGAAGTATATTTTGCAGAGGTTTACTACAAACAAATACACCACATCGTGAATACCGCTAATATTTTATTTCAAAAACTGTCGAATTTTAAACTAGAAGTATTGCGGGGAAGTTTAATAACTTCCTTTCATTAGAAAAACTATAATATTAGTGGTAGAAGCTTATGGTGAACATGCTCCAAGCAAAGGCTCTTGTGAGCGATGATTTAAAACTAGTGATTTTAACTTGAGTTTCAAAGACCGTGGAGGATCATCGAAAAAGTTCAAAGATGAGAACTGTCTACAATGATCAATTTGAACCGGGCATTGAAGTAAAAACGACTAGAATATGTCCAAGGATACAATAAAGACATTTTTCAACATGGCAGTGCCCATGTTGCACATTGTAAAAACTATTTGGATATCATCAAATGAGACGTTTTATCCCGCCCACTGTATTCACTAGACTTGGCTCCTTCCAACTATTACTTGTTTTGATAACTGTAGTACGGACCTTCCGAAAAGCATTTCAATTCGTACAAAGAAGTGAAAAATTGGTTTGATGGATGGTTAGCCCCAGTACTGGGGTGGAATCCATCAGTTGCCAGGAACATGGTGAAACCCCCTAGCTAACGATGTCCAATATTTTGATTATTGAGTTCATACTTTTCGTTGATTAAATAAATGCCTTTTTAAGTAAAAAATTCGCATTAAATATTAATACACTTATAACAAAATATCAAAATAACAAAAACGCTGCATACTTTTAGGGTTATATTTTAATAATAAAAAACCAATATTTTTATAGAATAAAATATCTGTCGAATTCTTTACATCGCCGGGCGTTAGAAGTTTAGTTTAATAGCCGCGAAAAAAGAAACAAATTTGAATATATAAGTAAATACGAAAAAAGTTTTTTGAGCTACCCCTCAATTTAATTCCATTACATAAAAAAGTGAGCTGTGTGAAATTTGAGCTCAATCGGATTGGAAGAAGTGGTATCCCTCGGCCCCTAGATCATAATCATATAAAAAATCAGATTTATTTTTTTGTTCCAAAAAAATTGTACAGAGTAGTTATTTAACCAATAACTTTATTATTTTTAATTTGACTATAATAACACTGCACAACGGAATCTACCAAAAAAAATAAAGCTCAAGAGTTTTGAAAGCTGATCTTATATAATTCGAGTACTCTGAACATAATGGCGTTCTCAGTTTTATTATTATTTTAATTATTTTATAAACGGGTTGAAAAAAAATCGTACATAAAAAATAATGTTTGTAGATTTTTATTTTGTTAAAAAATTAGACGATATAGAGAAAAAAAAACGCCATCATGTTCAGCACACTCGAATTATATAAGATCCACTTTCAAAACTCTTGACCTTTTCTTTTAGGTTAATTCCATTGTGCAGTGTTTCTATACCTATATGTTTTTTTTTTAATCGTTAAAAAAAATAAATTAGACGTGACAGAGAAAAACTAAAAACGCCATTATGTTCAGCGTACTTGAATTATATGAAATCAACTTTCAAAACTCTTGAACTTTTTTGGCCGTTGTACAGTGTAATTAATAGCACTGTGCGGCAAATTGAGGACCATCAAAAGTAATTGGGATCAGAGTATGGTATGCTTGCTCCATAACGAAAATGCTCCAGAGTACTGTTGTTAACTCCGTTTAGGGGCCTCAACGCCAATTTTTTTTTTACGCGGTCCAAAGTTTGACCATTCCTGAGCATGTTACTATTATTCTTCCTTCTGAGAACGTTTACCTGTTATAGTAAAATCTTACGTAAAATATATTTTTGGAATGTGTTAACCTATTATCTCCATTCTTTATGGGACTTTTTTACCCTTTTCTGGAAAAATGTCCTTTTTACCTAATTAAGAGGCTGCACATAAAATTTTAATATAGGCCACTAAGCACTAGCAACGTGTAAATAACTTATTCTCCATAAATTGGACATCTCTTTCAATTGGACTGTTTACATTTTTCAATTTATTAAGCAGGTTTACTTAAGGCGTTGAATAAATCTTCATTTTCATTCCACTGCGAAGGATCCGTCCTAATATTGCCATGTTTTATTAGGAAGAAACTGCTCAATTCAATTGTTGATTATTCTGTGATTTGATTGATTTCCACTCTAACACTTTTAATATTTTCTTCTGAAACCAAATTAGGATTAAAGAATGCCGAATGGCGAAAGTTTCAAGATATCACGGTCGACAAGAAAGATCTACAATCCTCTCTGGGCTACTGTTCTTGCAAAGTATTCCGCTCCAAATCGAGGATTCGAGATACATCGATCTGTTTCAGGTGTTCTTTGGCCATTTCGAGCTCAATACCAGTTTTAAATTTATTAACATTAATTCCAGACCAAGCGTTTTGATATTTTTTCAAGATTCGTACAGTCGGTCTGGAAGTTTTACCCATCTTCTCCTCAAAAAATAGTTTTAAGGATGATTTCATACATGTGATGCTAGAAAGGTTTTTTTCCAAAAAGTTTTCTATCACAAACAACTCTTTCCTGCTCTTTTCCAGTCTTAGATTGCAAAGCAGGTACTCCAAGAAGTTGCTCAGTGCCACAATTTGAAAGAATAATAAGAAATCAGTCTACTGTCTCTTTACCCTTTAATGCTGGAAGTAATTTACTATCTTAATGCAATGTTCCCTGCAATTTCGTATCCTTAAATTGATTTTTGATTTCAGTAGCCTTTTTTTTTGCGAAATTTCTCTTGGAAATTGTGAATACAACATCTGTTGACTGGGAAATCCTCGACATCATGACCAAGCGCTTCGATAGTAGCTCCCACGATGTGAATTGCAGTCCTTTCTCTGATCTTACATAAAATGGGACCTAAACCTGATTATTTTTTAGTGAATGTATTTTTTTTTATTTTCGGGAACAAAATTGCGAAAGAAACATCATACATACAAATGATTAATTTGTTTCATAATAGAGTCATAAGGAAAACTGTTTAGTTTGATGGTGCCCCTCTCTTAACCTTTCTTATGGCCGTTATCTTGAATGGCATAGAGTCAACAAGCACTTTAAGGATATCATTCGTTTTTTTTAATACCAAACTTTTTTCAGAACTCCAACAAGATATTTTTTATTCTTTGGCATATTTTGAGCAACTTTCCGTTTCATTATATGACAGAGGTGCTCTATTGGACTTAAACCGCGCGGGCTGCCTGATCATTCCCGCCAGTAAATTCTAACATCATTGAAGACATTTTGAATCTGCAAACAAATAAGAATCAATAATCTAACTTTGTTACTATTTCTTAAGTTATCAAACATTATGCATTAATTACTAACTAAACCTTGCCAATTTGGCGTGATGATATGCCGCAGAAGTCGTCCGGAAAAATAACATCATTAATGAGCGAAAGCGCACCACAATTGGCTTACAGCAATTGCTCCATAAAATTTTAGCCATATTTTTGGGTGTTCACAGCCCCTTTAATATAGCATAGGGGCCCCCGGATATAGTAGGAAAAATCCATTCAAGCCGTATGACTTTGTGGGGATTTGACTATTTTCGCTACACTGTTATCCTTGTATTGCTCTATATCTGAGCGACGCACGTACCGAAGAATAAATGCGCATTAAAAATTGAGTTTAATTTGCCCGATCATATAACTTTTCTCGAGTCTGCCACAGTTCTATTGCTGTAGTTTTTAGTCCATACCAGGAGATTTGTTTCCATCCATTTCATCAACAACGACTTTTTGGCTGATCGTCTCGTTTCTTTCTGTATAAGGTTTCGACACTTATATTCACGTTGTTGTGGCTCTTTAGCTCAGTCCTTATTGTGACTGCACTTTTGAATCGATAATTTATGGTTCTCTTTGAGGTTATGCCATTTTCTCTCGTATTTGTCTTCCATAGTAGTCTTGATCCTTTTGTCCTTTCAAGCGAGTATAAATTGCTTTTTTTGTGGATCAGTCCAACAGCAGTCGAATGTAGTCATCAGATTTCTTCAGGTATTTAACTTTATTACACTCCTTGATACCTAAGAACAGAAATTTCGACGTTTGGGTGGCGCGTCAATTGTTTATACTTTGCAGTTGTTTTTGGCACTTTTTCAAAAATTAATCTTAGCGCAATAAAAAATTGTACATTCCGCTTAAATACATTCTTAAAATATAAACAAGGGAATTTCCTTTACAAAGGAAGGGAAATTTGGGCTAAGTTAGGAAATGGTGCGGTTTTTGTGAACGTCAGTATATATACATACATAACTTACTCAATTGTTGGAAATTCGTCTTCCTTTTGCAATTAACTTGTGATCGATTTCACGCAGGAATCTTGACCGTCCTTTCATGAAACTTGTACAAGGTAAAATAAAACAAAATTTATATTGGTCCCGCGTTTAGTTTTAACCGATGCTCATATGGTGGAAATTCAAAAGTAGATACCAACAAAAACTTCTTAATGCAAAAAGAAGAAATTGTTTTTAGACCGACTCAAGTTTATTTATGTAGCAATTATATTGAGGACTCCAGACAGGGGAGTCCACTCTAGAATGTGTCTAACAAGTGAAGTGAATAGCGTTTTAGTTGTGTATGGGTCATTAAATTCTTTGGACCATCTTTTAATAAACCCAAGAGCACCTTTAGAAGAACAATTCAATCGACCAAGCTGAAATGTGCACACGTACTAAATTAACTGAAGGACGAAATAAATTTTAATAAAAATCCAAACTTATTTACAATTTTTTTGGCAAAAATTTTGTTTTTATTTCTTAGCAGCTGGCATTTGGTCAAAAAAGAATTTTTCCAAAATCGTATAAATCATTAAGACTCTTTTCCTTTTTTAAGTTAAGATGATTTTTCTCAAGTTTTGCGATGAAAACTCCGTAAATAAAAGAACCGTAACGTTTATAACTCCAACATAATTCAATTTTTTCCAACTTCTTTATTGTTAAAGTTCTTCAGTAACATAGTGCGACACATTTTTTTGGTATAAGTTTTTACTTCGGATTCTAAAAAGGGAAGATCTTCTGAACAATTCCGCATTCACAGTTTTTCTACGTTAGTTAAATTAAGAAAATTTTATTTGAAATTTTTTCCCTAAGAAAGCTTAAAATTCATCAATTCACGCATTATACGAAGGTCTGCTAGGATTAGTTGCTAAAAATGATTTTAATAAATTATATAAAATACCACAGTATATAAGCATTTTTCGAGTTGTAGTTATACTTAATTTCGGAGTACTGCTCTAACTTCATCCACCTTAAAGATTTTGTATGTACATATCGGAATGCATTTATTTAATTCAATTACACGTTTAAACTTATTAACAAAAAAACACATTCGCCTTTAATTTACCCAATTTACGCAAAATTCACATTTATTTATTTATAATTAACGACTTTTACCATTTTTTGCTTTAGTAGGAAAGACCAACATTTCTAAAATGACACGCCTCAAATTAACTTTACAATTTACACTACAAAACACACGCACATATATACACACATATTCTAATAAAATGCTGACATCCAGCGACAAGTTTCCATGGCAAAAAAACTAAACTTTGGCAACCAAGAAATTTTGCTCATCGATCGTTGAAAAAATTATAAATGAGTTTCCAAGTGAATTGCATTACAATTTTAGTGCTTCTGGTATTAACAACAACACACATAAAAGAAAAACTACACCAATAGCCTCCGCTCAGCTCAGCTCTGCTCTGATCCAAGAAGTTGTGTTTCACTGTTTCAGCTTTTACGGGGCACTTCTTATCCTCAATATGTGTTATTGTGGTGGCTTGGCTCTGTCAACCACCCAACACGTTTTGTGGCAATTTCAACTGTTTTTGTTGCTTTTTTTGTTTGTTGTTTTTTGTTTAGGCTTTAAATATCGCTCTGCTTCACGTACTCGCATATCATAGTAATTATTGCAGCAGTAGCACTGCTAGTCTATGCAGCTATGTATTGGAGCTTGTACTCATAGCATGAGTAAGTGCTTCTGAGAATGCAATAGCCCGCTCGCTTGCTGCTGCTCTTCAAGATCATCGTTTATTTATTTATTTTCTTTTGATTTTGCTCTTGCTGTTGCTTTTATTTTTTGCTAGGCGTTGTTGCGTAAAGCGCTATAATACTTCGCAATGAGTTATCATTTACCACCTTTCCAATTCTGTTTTCATGTTGAGCTTGCTATATACGTGTAGGTACATAGCTACTGAAATCATTTTGTATCGCTTTCATACACATATAAAAATTTTAATATCCATAATTCTGTTAGAACTTGATCGGTCAAATGTTATGAGGAGCTCCCAACGATTTCGGTAAATATTTAGGTCACCCATGGTGTTTTGGTCCTGATAGAAGGAATTTATCTTATTCACTTTGTACGTTCCATTATTTAATATTTGAGGAATATCTTTAGTGACTTTGCAAATGAAATCTATGTGCAGAAGAACTAACCCGGATATGCTCAATGTCCTTCCTTCATCTTCGCTATTATTGTCGAACCATAAAACCACAGCATCCATTTAATTTAAAAAATTTTTAATATAGTACGTTTTTAAAACTAAAAAGTATAAAACCTCATACAGATTCCCAAATCCATAAAGATTGTACTGAAAAATTGTAATTGTGAATTTTAGTAGGTATGAAAATACTTGCATGGTTTTAAATGAAAAACGTGGGACGCATATGGATAGAGATAAAATTGCTAGCGAATTAGGCGAACTATTCATCCATCGTAGTATATTAAAATTTTTTCGTATTTAAATTATTATTTTCTGCTTTTTAGTCTTGTGTATATGTACGCTACCCTAATTTACTAAGGCTCCAACATAAAATTTTTCAATATTGAGTTTTTGCTGGATTATGATAGAGCGGGCTCACTGTCATCTGTACCGAAAATGTTAGAAACGTACACCGAAAACTTACAATCTTTTCAAACTTTTATACCAGCCTGAAAGTATGCTGTACTATAATTATGTATTTTACATGAAAATAAATTAAATTTAACAATATTGTATATTATATTTAAATATATTTTAGATATTTCACATTACATTGTCATCCAGTTCTGAACTATGTTTAAAGTTTCAAGTCTCTAGCTCATCGGGAAGTTAGTTTAAAATCGATAGTAAAATTCCAGCCGAACAGACAGACTGACAAATAGACACCATTGAAAGTGAGTTGATATAAACGTAGTAAAAAATGTTCTTTAATTAAATGTTTTTCTTTAAAAAATTAAAATTTTTAAAAATTCCTAAGTGGATGTCTCCCCTTAAAGAAATATTTGGCCAAACGCATGCCAGTTGGAAAAATCAAATGCTTACAATTCATCTAGAACTCAGTCTATTCATCTGGATTTCTTCATTGGATTTATTTTATCTAGCCAGCGTAGCCGCCAAATTCTTATTAGTTCCACATATAGAACTCATTGTTTAGCGATGACAAATCCAACACATATGAAGTCCTTGACAACTTCTGAGTTGTAATTTCCACACTGATATATTTCCCAAGCCATCCTTGTTTGTGAAGAATACACACGCTTTCTTGTGCTTCTACTACGCAAAATCGATTTTATGTGACTACTTGTCAATGCTAGAAGAACCTTACTGGTTAAATAATATCATGATGGTGGTTCACACATAAAAAGGGTGTAGGGTTGGAAACTTTAATAACTTTAATAAACGTCAGATTTGACAAACCTGCATCCAGAGAATTACTTACCTCGTTTGAAGAAAAATGGCTATCAAATTGAGGAAAAATGGGTATGATTTGGCGCCATAGAAACAGTTTCCTCATTTAGATATACAAAATTTCTTTGAATTGAGGAAATATTTTTTCTTTATTTTAGAGAAAAATTTCTTTGAGAGAAGGAAATTTTCTATAAATTAAAGAAATATGTCTTCAATTTGTAGAAATTGCGTTTTTCAAATGAATAGTATTTTATTTCAATATGAGAAATTGTATATAATTTAAGTAAAATTTTCCTCAGTTTGAGAAATAATTTTCCATAAATTGAAGTAAATTTACCACCTTTTTAGAAGAAAAATCCTCAATTCATGGAATATTTTCTACAATGTTGTTATAATTAAAAGGCATAGAAATCGTGTTTTTTACTTGTATTCATTTATTATTTTATTCTTAATAAGTATTAAGGTTTACATTCATAGATATTTTTACATACACTATAGGCGTCGTCCCCTTGAAATGATCAAAAGATCCTTATGGCCATCAAAATCAGAAATTATAAATTGAAGTTTATTGAAATTTATTTCTTTCGAATATATTTTGTTTTTTCACAATATATATAAATTTTTTTCTCAAATTATATCAACAGCCACAAACACAACCACTTCGCTTGAAATAGAGACGCCGACTAAAAAATTCAAAAGAAAAGCAAAGCGCGATTGTCTGCTGAGGCCAAAAGAGTAAAGCTAGTTTTTTGTGTATACCAAAATTTTGTATGGAGAACATTTTTGGTATATTCGTCTCTTTCTTACATTTTCTATGCTAAAATAATATGTAAGCTTATTGATGCCACCTTATTTTATTGTAAATAAAGTAAAATTTATCCCTTTATGGTATTTTGATTCTTTTGTTTCGTAGCCAAATGGTGCTTGAATTTTTATATGCCGACGCGCCTAAATTTTGGAAGAAACAGGTTTATAGAAACGTCCATTGTTCCATGCACATTTGTGTTAACAATAGACAAAGTAATTCGTAAAAGCTATTGAGTTAAAATTTTATTCAGCGACGCGTTGTAAGGACCAAGTTTTAGAAAAAAATGATAAATAAAGATGCGCATTTACCACACCCATATTTTCTTGTATTTTACTTGCTTTTTTATCTTACTTTCCTTTAATTTTAGTTTTAATAATTTCATTAAAATTTAGGATTTTATTGCAATTGGTGGGCAGCACCGCAACTAAATTTCCAAAAATTAAGAAATAACCATGGTTGAAATATTTAGAGGTAGATGCATTTTTTCAAAAAGTAGCCATTTTGAATTTTTGACAAGTAAGAGGAACATTTTAGAGATGCATTTTTTTAAATGGGTAAAAAAGTGAGTGAGTTATTAGTAGATTTTTAATACTACTTTTATTACTTAGTTATAATAAAAAAAATATAAATAATGTTATTTAAATTTGTTTCCTTTATTAGAAAATACCTTGAATATGTTAAGTGTTAAAAAATAATATAAAAAACAGCAACTCCCTATGTACATGCAATACTATGCAAATTATTTTCTTATAAATTCTCACGTAAAATTTTAAGTATGAAAATACAACTCTGTTGCAAAAAGAAGATTTGTGTCAAAACAAATGTTTTCCCAATTGTCAAAGTTCTCTTACTTGTCAAAATGTATCTACCTTCTTAATTCTTCTGCCATGGAAATAACTTACTTCAAATTGAACACCATGGTTGCATGAAAGGAACACATTTTCTTCATTTTGAGGAAAATTTACATAAACGAGAGAAATTTTCGTGGATTCAAATTGAGAACACTTTTTCTTTGTTTAAGAGATGGGTATTTTTCTGGGTGTGCTATAAAAACGTGGAAATTTATTACAAAAATTCACGTATTTTTGCGGCTTCAATGCGTGAAATATGCCCAGATTTTCCTTGATCGGGTCAGTGCAAGACGTGAAACCATCGACACGTGCGTGTTCAGTGAAAGTGTCGCGGAAAGCCCAAAAACATCAATTCGGCACCATGCACAGCAATTGCATCTTTCTACGGCTACTGTGCATTGAATTTTGATCTAAGATCTTCATTTGCACGACGCATCGTCTACTTTGAACAGAATGGAGCAACCAGCCATACTTCAAGCGAATATGACGGCTTATTGGTACCGCCATAGCTGAAGTGGAGCCGGTTTTATCCCAAAAAGTCAATGAAAGTTTTGATTTTGCGCGTTACAGTTCAAGAGGAGTCGTGGTGGCCACGTATAATTTCCCCAAGTCTCTAACAGTTTTAAAAAGATGATGCCAAAGTATTTTTTCGGGAACTGTTTTCTAGTGACAATTTGGGACCGATTAGTCAAGTAATAATTTAGAAGTTTTCCTTAACCCTCTACTTTGTACCAAAAACCAAAACCTATCTTTTGAAGTATTATGGTATAAATCAGTGTTAACCTTGTCCATCACTGATTTTTTTTTTTTTGTACCATAAGTGCATAAATATTCCCCGAAAATTCTATAACTGTCAGTTGACTTTAGTAGCTCTCTAAGGATCAGAGTCGCTTTAAAAAGGGGACTTAAAAAAAATAATTTCTTCTATTTTTTTCTTACCATGAACCTGTTCTTCTAGAAAATGTTATTGTTTGAAACTTTGTTGGTTTTAATTCTATAAAGATAATAGATTACAATGACAAAAGTTTTTGTGCCAATAGCACATTGTGGAAAGATGCAATGGTACGAATAAAATAAGGGGCATATTACGTTTTTTTGTCCCCTCTTTATGGCTACACAGATCCTTGCAGGCATACATATGAAGTCAGCTAAATATGCAATTGTGTAAAAACATCTATGCACTTATGGTGCAAATAAAAAAAAATGTTGAAAGTTAAAGCGAAACCTTTTTTTTGTCCAAAAACGGGTCGTTGGTTTTTTAGAAAAAGTAACCTAAATTTCCACAGTAAGGATAAACTTTTCCTTTATTACAAATCGGTTCCAAACTGTCACCAGAAAATAGTTCCCGCATTTACGAATGAAATCAGAGGAAATTTGTGGTGTTTCAAATGGTTTGGCGGTATACTGTACTATCAGAAAAATAAAGATTGTGGATTATTTAAAATAAATAGTCTTTAAATAAACAATAATGTCAGAAAATTTCTAAAAAGTCACAGAACTAGCAGACCAGACGATCATTTCGGAACCCGTTACGGTTCTTCATTGTTGGGTTTTCCTCAAATTTGTGAGGTTTATTTAAAGACAAACCCTGCAACTCTTGTTAAAACACTCTTTACAAGCCTTGCACAACCTTTTTCGGTTATGAACGGGGCGTTCATGGATGTTTCAGATTATGCATTCTACTCAGGGTTTTAAGTTCACAGAAAACCAAATTTAGACAATTGTGCGACATCGTGCTGGTTTTATAGACGGCTTCATCGTCGCGTGTCAATTTGTTTTTCTTGAATCTTATAAGCCACATTGATAAGGTTCAATCAGTTCGTTTATATAAGGTTCTAGTTGCTTATGTGATAAAGATAATGGGTTCTTCTTTTGACTGAGCAATGACTAACTTAGCGGTTTCACCAAGCTTATTCGGCATCTATGTTGAACAAGAAATCAAAAGTTTGAGGTACACTAGAAAATTCCTATTATTTGTGTGTGGCTGATGATGATGCACTTTGTCGGACACAACTCGTACAACCACAACGAAATCCTAAACCGCATTCAAATAAAACTAGTAAAAAATCAAGGAAGCAAGAAAGAAAGAAAACTAAAGCGCGAAGCAAACGCTTAATGATCACTTATAGACGATGAATTATTATTGCAACAATCTAACTATGTACATATATTTTTCATGCATGAGTATGCACATAATCGATTGCAACACTATAATACTCAGATCATACATACAGTGTGATCATGCTACGAACACCGTACACTGTTCACAATCCAAGTATGTACAAATAATCGGTCCATACAGCAAATGTTTACTTTAGATCGCAGTGGCAAATTGTCTGACAGACATACTGTCTGTCCGGCTGTTTGTCTCCATGCAAAAGATCTTAACATATGTACATACGAACCTACTCCTATAAAAACTTCTGTATGTACAATATATATGTATTGGTTAGCTTTTGCGCCTGCCTGTCTATCGATCTATCTGTCTGTGCATCCATCAGTCGTGAAAAGATTGCCTTACATTTTAGCTGAATAAGCGCTACCGGGTAATCACTCGCACGCTCACTCGCTCACTTGTTCACTCATCTAGAAATTGGTAAATCTGCTGCTGCTGCTTCTGATGCTATAAATTATCAATGGCACTCATCTGCATATTTGAACGTCACTTTCAATGTATTTTATTCTTTTCAATACATCAGTAATATAATCGCATCGACTGCAGCTTGATGATCGCTCGTTTATTACATACATAAGTATATGATATATGTATATCTTGTGCATACATACATATATACATTTATTCAAATTCAGCATGGAGTTTCAAGAAAGGGAGACAAGTGGAAATTAATTGCAAAATAAGTTTATGTTTTAAATTGATTTACTTATTTTAATATGTCGCAAATTTTTTCTACATTTTCTTGTTCGTATTTGTGCTATATTTCTGAGTCGGAGCGATCTTCTTCTAACTTCACTGCAGCAGAAGCTTAAGCTCCATACTCATGGATATTTTTCATTGCGTACTGAAATTTACGAGAAACTAAAGTCATCAGTATGTAATTGTCTACTTACAAGATGATATAATAGTAAGAATATCTGTCTCTCTTTGGTAAATGCATTTGCCTTCCTTTGTTCCCCCCCCCCCCCCCCCCCTTTTTATATCTTCTTACAAATTTCCGAATTTAACGCCTCTTTTCGGCGCATTTGTCTTTAACTTGAACGCGTGTGCCTGCATCATTTGCTCTGTGATTAGCGGCTCATTAGTAATATATTAACGCCCTGGATCACCTTTTAATCATTTCTTTCGTGTCTTTCAATTTGGTAACTTAATTCAGCTTATTAACCTGTTGTTTAGCTTATTTTTCAAACACTCCTATAATTATTTGCACGCACTAAAACAATTTGATTCACTTCAACACTTATTCACTTAGTTAGTGGAGAACGTAAATATTTATAGCTTCCTCATATCATTAGTTAGCTGTACAGAATTTGCACATCTGGCTTTAAAATTACAAGTATATCTTTTAGTTGTTGTTGCATTTGAATTAGAGTCTTACGATGTATAATTTTTTTGACAGTGATCAGTCAATGTAGCTCGGGATTTTTATGAAGTTGCTTTCATCTGAGAGCATCAATTGATCAAAATATTTAAGTACATATTTATGCCTACTTCGGGTTAAAAAAGGACTTAGCTAATTAGAGAATCAAGCATAAATATAACTAACAGAACATCAACCGAATTTTGCAGAAAACACAATTACACTGTGCAGCAAAATTTAAAATTTTGTATTCGCCCTCAAAAGCACTGGTCACGAATTTGAAATTAGTTCCTCTTCTTCCACATTCTAGTCATAAAATTGGACTCTTCGAGACTACAGAAACAAATACTTATTTCAGCAGATAAGAATTTGACGTCTTAATCAAAGTTGTTCAGCATGATGAAATAAATATTTTTTGTATTGACACCTTCCCTCTATCTTCGAATCCTCATTTCGAAAACACCGGGAAAGCCACGCGATCACTTTGAAAGATCACTGCTTCATTATTGCATTGTGTTCTATTAGGGAACTTTACGTATATGGGTAGCGTACCAGCTATAATTGTTAAAATTTTTCTTGAAAACTATGTATTAGTGTCCGACCGAATATTTGTCCAAAAAATTATCTTCGGCAAAGAATGGTCGAAGTATTTTGCTGAAGCCGAAGATTATCAGTGTTTCATTTTATAATAAATTTACTGCAGATTAGCAATGAAAACCTCTTATTTAGAGCTTTTTATACACACAAATAAATAAATTTGAATTGATTATATATAATATGTAAATTGGAGTCTCTATGCATAGTTGCCAGGTTGGGCGCTTTAGTGCCAATGGAGCCATTTTTTGCCTTTTTAAAAATTGTAAATTACACTTTTCTTTTTCCGTAGTAAAGGGTTTTCCATTAAGGATATAACAATTTTATCTATTAATAAAACACAGAATTTTTTGAAATATTGAGTTCAAATTAATTGTGGGGGTAGTGCAAGCTTTACATTTTATGAATGAAATTCGATTTCGGTCATATGACCACCACGAGCCCGTTTACAGCGATCGATTCCTTGGATCCAATTTTCCACCACTCTCGCACACATTTCGACCGGAACGTTGGCAATTTTGCGTTTGATATTGTCTTTGAGCTCGTCTAAAGTTGCTGGCTTGTTGGCATAGACCAGTGGCTTGATAAAGCCCCATAAAAAGAAATCCAATGGCGTTAGATCGCATGAACGAGGCGGCCATTCCACCGGACCATTACTCGAGATAACACGTCCATCGAATTTGCTTTTTAATAAATCAATTGTGATGCGGGCTGTGTGGCTAGTGGCACCGTCTTTTTGAAACCACATATCGTTGATGTCAAGTTCATCCAATTCTGGCCACAAATAATCTTCCAACATAACACGATAGCGCTCTCCATTGACGGTAACATGACGGTATTACGACCGAAAATTGGACTGAGCGCTCTTGAAGTGGCGTAGTGGTAGTAGTAATTTTTAATAATTTCCAAATGCTGGTTCGTGAACTTAACCATGATGAAAATGTTGACTTTAACTAACCTTTTGACATTAACAGTTCATTGAAAAAGTTTAAAGGTGCGTTCATATAAAGATACAAAATTGTTATGTCCCTAATGGAAAACCCTTTATAATATATTAGATGGTCGCCGTAGTTTAGTGGTAGTGTGTTGGACTGCTACGCAGAGGAGCCCGGTTCATATCTTGGCACGCTCAAAAAATCAAAAATTTTTCTACACGGCACCACCTATTGCAATGGCAAACCTCCAAGAGTAAAAAAATGCCTATGAAGAGCTTTTCACTTCGCCGTTCGGATTCGGCATAAAACTGCAGGTCCCTTCCATTCGTGTATAAATATAACTAACACAACATGAATGGATCCTAAAAGCTTGGTCTTGCCCCTCCAGGGACTGTTGTGCCATAATAGTAGTAATATTTTAAGAATAGTTGTAACGCTAAAGTAAAATTCTTCTTCTGGCTATACAAATAAAAGAGTATCTTTCGAACTTAAGAAAGATTCTCAGTCTGGCCACACAAATAATAAACGTCAATTTACATTTCTCTTTGTACAGATTTTCGGTTTACAGTTAAATGTTAAATTTTGTAACGACTGCATATTTTTTGCAAGAATTTTGAAACTTTATTGAATTTAATGTTATTTATTTTAATCTTAATTAAATATATGAGAAAGTGGGGGAAATATAAAAAAAAAATGGATGTGTGCAAGGCACGCAAGATATTTGATGTGTAAACAGTTAAGCTAACTGAATGTCATATACATATAGCCATATATAGGGATTTAATGTATAATTTATATGCTTAGGTAATTCAAATTAAAACAATTATTTTATAAGCTTAAAAACTTATTAGATATCATTATCTTTTATATATATAATAACCCAATTCACCATAAATTGCAAATGGTCTTACATCATTGCAAATGCAAATTTTTATTCCATATCACATATATTTGTTGTTGTGATAGCATAAATATTTTGCAATTGCACCAAATCGTGAATAGGGCTGATATGTTGTAGTTGCATTATTTTTCTTTTACTCAATGCATCGGGATCTGTATGCTCGCATATACGCAGCTGCAATCGCATTCTTTTTTTCGCGCTTTAAGTTTTTCTTCCTGTCGATTTGAAATTTTATTAGATGTGAAAATTTTACATAACGTCGCCTGAGAATTGATTTGGCGTATAGGTATATGAATTTGTACACACATACGTCAAATCAATCCTCAGGCGACGATAAGTGCTTTCTACATTTAACCTTAGGAAGGCAACAGGAAGGCCACCCCACTACTTTTTAAAAGCACCGCAAAGAGAGTTGTCTTAACTGCATTTAATAAAAATAAAAAAGAATGTATTTTTATTGAAGTAAATAAGTGATTTTATAATAATTTTTCTGTTTAACATATTTGCTATTTACATAGATAAAAAAAAGTGTTGTCTTTTATAATGCCGTGATTTGCTATCATTATCACTACGTTTTGTTTATACATTTGTTGAAACCTAGATTCCTTATTAATTATCATTTTGTATTGTTTTTGTATTTTAAAACATATTTAATTTTAATGCAATCTAACTAACCGAATGCAAAACCTATCAAACGCCTGTGTTTGCTACTGCGACTTCTCTGCTTGTATGGTATAGTCGATCTCCATACGTTTAACACCAACAAATAATTCTGCCACGAATAAATGTACACACACATTTTGTTTTCGTATGCACATATATGTGAGAGTAAATTGATCGAAACATAAACAAACAAACTCCGCTCGTATTTTAATTTCTCCCTCTATTCTCCTCTTCTTTTTTTTTTGTTTAGAGTAGCACAGTCATGCCGCGCAGTAGTGTGAGCGAGAAGGGAACTGGACATTACAGTTATCTTACATCTTACGATACAGTTATTGTTACATTTTACACATTTGAAATTTTGCCCATACCGTGAGCTAAAATGTTTACACATCAAAAACTTTAATACGGATTTGGAAACGATTCCTGAATATAAAGGTAATAAACTTTTTAACTATTCATACTTATATTTAAAATTTCATCAATAATTGTAGGATGGCTAAAAATTGTGACGACAAAAGTATGGCGTATTGCAAAATATGTGAATGCAATGTACGTGCACACAAAAGCAATTTGTCTCGTCACGCAAATACAGCCAAACACAAATTAAATTGTGAAAAAATTGATTGCAAGCAATCGAAAATTCAAAGTTATGGTAATTTTTCAGATTATTTTTAATAATATAGTATTCAATTAAAAATTTGTTAATATCTAGATAATGTTTTTGGAAGGGAAAAGAAGACACAGGCTATAAGGTATGCACTGTTTATAGCGCAGCTTGCTGCTGTTGATCATCTGATTGATATTCTGAATGAGAACAGCAATATTCCATTGTAAGTAAGGATGTGGTTATATTGCGAGTATGATCGGTGAACACCATGAAATTTTTCTTGCACCTAACACAAAGAGAGAATCTTTGCTCACTCTCACACCGAACACGATATGCTCGGTGTATTGTATTTTTCCAAAAACAATGCAAAATTATGACACATTAATAAGCATTACAAGTGCAACAGCACAAGATTTTTTCAACGCTATACAAAATTGCTTAGAACCGAACGGTTTATCTTTGAGAAAAGTAATCAGTTTAGGAACTGATGGAGCAAATAATTTGTGTGGTTGGCTTATCCGTTGCAATGCGGTGGTTCGAATTCGCATTCAAGACTTGAAATTGCAAACTTTCTTTCTATCGTTTATACAAAGCATTTAAAAACATAAATACTCGATTCTAATTTTTTTGAACCCGATCTTAACCCTTAAACGTCCCATACGTCCGATTTCAATTATTTACACGTATCCATAAAGAAAACTTTGGACAGTTGGATCAGATGTTTATTTTAAATGGCGAACATAAAAATAAACAGACAGCCGTTGAAGTGGTGGGTTACTGCAGTGACCAGTGGGTATTTAAGGGTTACAGCACTTAATTTGTATTTTCAAAAAGATAAAATTGATTTTTTTTGAGCATACATTGAACTCAAAGTATTCTTAATATCCATTGCATTAAAGATAATAAAAGATAAACACATTGTTAATTCCAATACAGGCAGTTTTGATAAAGAAGTTTTAAAAGAAATTTTAAATAACGAAGAAAGTTTTTAAGTTGTTGAAGATATTTTCTTCAATCTTGAATTTGAACAAGAAATAGAAAAGAAAAAGTTGATGTATTTCATTTAAAAATTAAATGCAAATTGTTTAAGCAAAATTTAATCATAGAAACAATAAAAAGTCTACTAAGTCATATATAAATGTTTAAAAAGAGTCATTCCATATGAAATCGTCTGAAAAATAAAAATTTCGTTGCTGCTACATTCCAGATCTTGCTCAAACTTTGTGAGAATCTTCTTTAGAAAATTGGAAAAGTGTAATTTTAAATTTTTTAACTGTAAAATTTGTTTGGTTAAAGATACCCTCACGTTTGAGATGACGTTCTAAAGGTAAAAGATAGTAGTTTAAGTAAATTTAATTTAAATCCACATATTTAATACCCACGATTAATAACACAGGCTGAGAATATGTATATTTTTCAGACTTTTCGTGTTTTTAGTATGAATGTAAGCAGCTAATGTTTCTTAGCCATCAAAAGAAAATAAACCGACGATTGGCTGGTTCCGCCTGCCCCTTATAAAAAATAATGGTACTTGAAGTTTATGAATTTCAAAAACTTACAAACTTTAGGCTATAAAAAGTACGTGTTTGGAACAAATTGAGAAACTGACAATTACATAGTACTTAGTTCTTAGCCCAAACTTCAAAATCCTGTAAGCTTGTTTTGTTATTTTCATAGCTTGCTTGAAGGTATCTTTAACCAAACCATATTTACAGTTAAAAAAGGAAAGCATTAAAATTATACTTTTCAATTTTTTTATTCGCGCTGCCACGAAGTGGAGCATGAGAAAAATTTATGACGGCGGATTTCCTTCTTTGGAACCCTAAAGAAGATTCGCACAAAGTTTGAGCAAAATCCGAGGTGAACTGGCTTTGCTTTTGTTTTGTCACCAGAAAAATGTTTGAATCACGTAAGAATTGCATTTATCGAGCTCGCTCTTCATTTTCTGTCCGAATCTGAAAAGGAGGCGGCAGAACTTGAATATGATTTATTGCTAACAATTTCTTGAAAAGAAAATTCCTACAGATAGTGAAGAGTTTTGGAAAGCAGCCTATAAATTGAAAAACGCTTCTGGTGACAAAATGTTAGCAAATATTTGTAAATTTTATAATAAAATGATGCTAAATATATTGGCGCATATTCATATACAATAATAAAGTGTGTTTTAACTAAACTATGCTTATAGTTTAGTTAAAGTTCCTACACTTTATTGTTGACCAGGACTATGCGTTGCAAGTCAATTCCTATAACTGAAGAATTGATATGCAAATTTAACAATTCAATTTATGAAAACGATAGAAATGTCGATGTGTAATGCAAATTTGTATATATCTTTTATAACAAAACATGTAAATGCAAAGGATTCATTAAATAAAAATATTTTTAATAACATTTTGGACTACAATTTTTTTGATGTTTTGCGAGTTAAAAAAAAAAAAACCTGGCAACACTGTCCCTGTTTTATTTTCTCCGTTTGCTTGTTCGATTCTTATGTTTGAAGTAGTCCACAGATTTACAACCCTACAAATATAAATATGTAAATTACAACTCGGTACTACGCAAACTGTAGCTTTGAAAACAACTCTGTTCAATCAGTTGTTTGCGTCAATTTTGAATTGGAAACAACTACAAAATTGAGGTAAATAAATAATTAGTTTCACTTTTTTTTTGGTATTTAATTTAGAATTATGATTTATTTGTAGGTGGCAAGCATTTGGGATTATTTTTTAAGATAAAGCTCAATAGCAATTTGTAATGTTTGCAAAAATAAGTTGTCACTTGGACATTCATGCGCGAAAAAACAAACAACTTCGAACATGAAGAATCATTTAAAAATAATTCATCCACAAGAATGGTCGGAATGTATAAGAGAAACACTTGAGATGAATGCTAAAAAGAAAAATGTTGCACCGGACAAACAAAAAGTCAGTGTGCGTACAACGTTACCGCGGATCTTTTGACCAAAAAAAAAAACTGATAAAAGCATCGTGGATTTAATAATTGTGGATATGTTGCCTTATAATTTAATATGCAGAAAGCACGGTATTTCTACATCTGAATTCCGGAAACCATGACTTACCGTTCAAGTATAAGAAAAAAGTGAAAAATATTTTCGAACAACTTTAATGCCTTAGTTATGGATGTTTTTGCCCCAGCTAAATGGGTAAACATTACTACAGATATATGGAGTAGTCCAAACGAAACGTGATCTCTTTTCAGTTTCACTACTCGCACAATAAAAGGATCACACAAAGGCTTAAAGTCATTTTGGGCGCTATGGTTTTGAAAGAGAATCATACAGGTGTAAATATTGCCAATCAATTAGTTAAATTAATTCAAAAATATAATATTCAAGAAAAATACGTTTGGCCATAAGAGACAATGCAGCTAATATGAATTCGGCAATGCGTATTGGTGAAGGCTTCACATCTTTGGGTTGTGTTGCACACACTTTGCAAAATTGTCATAAATGATTCTATTTTGAAAGACACCAAGCATGTAGGTATTTGAACAAATACCAAGAAATGTGTAATTTGCCAAAGCATATAGCACCGGATTTTCAGTTTCTGTAAAAATATCCTAAACAAAAAATACTTTTTCTAGCTTTATAAAGAATGATTATTTATTTATAAAAAACCAAAAAAAAAAAAAAATTCTCCAATTGCTACATAATGATAAATTCGCAGACATATCAAAAAATTATACTAGGTCTGTTCACGTACTAAAAATTGTTGAAAATTGTTAATAATTGTTAATAGTTTTCACTGAAAAAGTGTTCACGTACTCGAAAAACTTTCAAGGAGAGAAAAACGAGGGCTTAAGAATGTGAGAGCGAAATAGTAGTTGAAAGTTACTGAAAGTAACATTTTAACTTACACAAATTTTCAGCTACCGAAAATAAAAGAACTGTCAAATATCAAAACGTTAGCACTAATTTTAGTTTGCTTAAATTAGTGCTAACGTTGTATTTGTGAATACAAGAGTGCCACACGAAATGATTTCAACAAATTACTCTTTAAATTAATGAAATTAATTATAAACCGCACAATATTTTTTCGCGCTAAAAATTAATTGTCAAAATAGTGGATCAGCAGTTTAATTGAAAGTTTTTAATAGTTTTCTGTTCACGCACTTTTTCTGATAGTTTTCTCTTTGTGAGGATTTTTTCTTAATCCTTCTTTTATTCTCTCCCTAAAGTTGTTGTTGGAAAATACGTGAACAGAGCTACTGACAAAAGTCTGCATACAGGGCATTACTTGTACTCTAAGAAAGCAAGCTTTGAAATGACTTTGATTTGTATTAGAAAATTTACTTTAGAATCATTTACTTTCATTTAGTAAGAACGAATGGGAGGGCGTAGAATATAACTACACATTCAAAGAACACACGAACTGGTGTGGGACTGTTTAAGCAAGCTCAATCTACTGAGCAATTACAACAAAGTCGCTCTATGTTGGGTCCCTGGGCACGTACAAATAGAGGGTAAAAAGGGGCAGCGACCACTTTCGTGGGACTTGAACCCTTCTGTGGAATGAGAAACAGCGTAATCAGGGAATTACTCGGGCACTGAGGCAATCCCAAGCGCTTCTAGGTAACTATAATAAGAGTCGATACGCATTCTGCATTGATCTCAACAAAAACAGTTTGCGCATATTAGCTGGTATTCTGACAAGGCATTGCGAGCTCAGAGAATACTTTTGATTTTACAAAAAGGGGTTGGAGAAAGCTCAATATGTAGGCTTTGTGATGAGGAAAATGAATCATCAGAACATATTTTAGCTCAGTGTGGAGCACTGTTCCACAAAAGAATGAAATGTCTGGGTATGTACCAGGTGCCCAGCACAGAACTAGCATCCAAAGATCCGGGCGCAATACTCAAATTCTTGAAGGAGACTGGACTGGATGAGGTACTCTAGGCAGATTAGACTAAATAGCGAAGACGGACGTACAATAGATCTTGCAGGTCGCGGTACAACGACAAAAACCTCTCCAATACAATACTACGTGAGACTGAAATCTGTGATTTTTGTTAACAAAAAACTTTCAGAACCTCATACAATTAGGGAACTAAGTATACAAGTTACCACTTCTGTTACTAATAACAGTCTGTGGGAAGCATATGATGCATCCACACCTGAATCAGTAAAAGTACGCCAAACTAGTTTACCTTTTAAAGAAGAGCTTGAAGCATATTTTAAGGAACCGTTAATTGTTAGAGGAGGCGATATTTTTCATTACTAGCACTCTACTTCTTTTTCATTCTTAAAGCAAATTGCAAAAAGAATATTTGTCAGCTCCTCCGCCTAGTGTAGCAAGTGAACAGTTATTTAGTGCTGCTGGCCAGCTTTATATGGATAGGAGATCAAATTTGCTTGTTTAAAATGTAGGCAAGCTCCTTTTTCTAGCGTATAACATAAAGTTATTTTACTTCAAGTTCTAATTGTTTTGAAAAGTTTTTATCATATTTTGCAATATTTAAAGATAAGTTTTAAAAGATATTGAAATAAAGTCAAACCTGCTAATTAGGACAGTCTGTAATTGGGACACCTCCGCACCTCCTCGAACCGCACAATTACATTTTTATTGGATTCAGAAGAAATGCCCTTGCTATTTGAGCCACCTTCTAATCGGGTCATAGACCGCGCTTTTGCAAAATTTTTAGTGCCACAGAACCTTTTTAATCGGACCAAAATTTTTTTTTTATTTAAAAAAAATTTAAGGATTAAAGCCGCTGAGGAGAGGTGTTTGTCTTATAGAAAATGGGCGGAAATCTTTAAAATAAGCAAAAGTCAAGTTCAGAGAAGTTGTTTAACCTTGCACTCAAAAATATTTTCCAATATCGGAGATGATATTGCAGCACAAAGCAAAACTTGCATTGTGCAACAAATTGAGAATTTAAAATTGTATCTGAGATGTGCCCTACTTTTTGTGCAGTATTTTTAACCACTGATCACGAATCTATAAAAATCATTCAAGACTCTTAAAATTGTATGATTCATGTAGAAAAGCAAAACAAAGATTTACGGGTATGCCCGAAACCAGACCCGAAAATTTGTATAGATTCGTGATCAGCGGATACTATTTTGTAGTTGTACAGTGTTATTGCTCAAGCATTAAATATTTCAAATTTTACGGCATCGAACGGTGGCATAACATCATGTTCGGAAATGTTTCGGAAAATTCGAAACCCTTTTGGAACCTGAAGATATTATCTGATTTCAAAACTTTGTTTTCCCCTTGTATTAGTTCAGAAGAGTAAAAAGTTGTTTGCGCTGTCACTTTTCGATTTGGTATCCCAAAAATATATTCCTTTATTTAAATCACATGCATAAGTGCGTACATAATATCGCGTCTTCCATTTTTTCACTAAAAAAATAAAACCTTTAAAATCGGACCACCTCGTAATCGGACCGTTTTGCTTGGTCCCGAGGGGTGTCCCAATTAGCAGGTTTGACTGTATATTTTTTTTTTAGGTTAATAAAACCTTTATTTTGTATTATTTTAAGTTTTTCTGCTTATATGTGTAAACATAGAATTTTTTTTATGAAAAATTTAGTTTCAAATTTTAATTTTTTTATATTTCAAAAATCCTTGGTTCGTCGTCTCCCAAATAATCGCCTTTCACAGTTATCGTATGTCCAATAGCGCTTACTAAGCTCTGGGAAGAAGCTGTTGGAATTTAAAGGTTCATCGCACAATTTACTACAATTTACCTCAGACATCAAACAAGAGCAGGTCTGTCGTCGCGAAATTCTCTTCCAATGATCCTATCAAATTTGCCACTGTAGCTTTAACATCATCATCAAGAAGTTTAGTGATTAAATTTTTTGGTTCTCAAAAAAAAAAAAAAATCTGTTTCTTAAACATTTGACAGAAAATGCATATACCATTCAGAACACAAAAAATATTTGTGGTAAAAAGGAATAATTGCTTAAGTTCATTTTTTTGCCAGCTGAATTTAATTTAATAATTTAATCAAAAAATTATTTTTAGATTCGCAACAGTTTAATATTTGTAAACAAAAATATATGACAAATATTTTCCATCTTAAGTCGAGTTAAGCTGTTTTTAATATTTACCACAGATATGTATACGCAATAGAGATGAATTTACTCTGTGTTGTCTTTTGAATGCGACCATCATTAACTGTTTTTTTCTCAATACTATTTATTTTTAAAAGTTACTTCTCAAACTCATAATTAATTGATTGTTTTAAAAATTATATTCATGCGTTACTTGTTTAACACAATCGAAAATGTAAATGATTTTCTGGAAAATTTTTGCAAATAAATTGCACGAATCCAGCGTAGGTTACAATTGCGTCGAAATTTTTATTGATGAATATTTTAAATGTTTATATATGAAATTATCTATGGTAATAAATGTTATTCTTTACAAAAGTATTTTTTTTTAATTTCAAAAACGTATCTTAATGCTTTGGAATCAGTGTTACCAATAACATAAAACTCAATTCCTCAAAAATTCCTCAATTTTCAACAAAATTCCCCAATTTTTTTTTTTGTAAATTGGCAAAATCTACTTAAATTAAATTTAAATTTTTTATTCATATTTTGCATACATGTATCTTTACCTTAGTATAACTAACATTAAAAAAAAAAAGAAAAAAGTCGATATACATAGGTATCTGTATGCATAATTAAATGTCAGACGTTACGTTACGTTTTTTGCTTTTCGAATATTTATCATTTTTATTTAAAAGAACTTACATTTATGTATACATATATACATTGTTTTAAATTAAAGAATTCCAATTGGAACCATACATATTTTGATTTGGCTCAAATAAGGCACCACCATTTTTATTTATTCCTTCTTTTGTAAAAAGTATTGAAGCAACTGTTTCACTACCTAGTCTATTCCTCATGCTAGTTTTGCAAATGTTCAAGTTACTGAATACACGCTCAACTGACGCGTTAGAAAAAGGTAAAATTAAGAGTAGTGGTACCACTTTTTTTAAATTTGGAAACAATAGCATATCAATTGAATTTTTCATATTAAAAATTTGTTTCCAATAAAATTCTGGATCTAATGCCGAATCCAAATTGAATTTTGCATGGTCCAAAAAAGCATGTTCCCGCCACTCATTGTCGAGATCTTGTAAATTAATATCAATGAAACCAAATCGTTCTTTTACTAAAGACAATGTCTTTAATTTAAAAGATTGTGCAAAAGCTGGGTCAACTATATCCAAAATATCACAAATTTTATCAGAAAAGTCGAATCGCTTTTTTATTTGATCAATAGCTTCTAAGTAAAAATTTCTGCAATTAGTTACTATAATGGACTTAGTATTTTGTGGAAATTCTTCTAAGCTAGCTTGTGCTAAAACACCTAAGTATACTTCATTTATATTTATAAAATTTGATGGATCCTTATAATCAATTATCCATAAATCTTGTGACTTTAAGATCTTAATGTCAATAAAGTTTGATAAAAAAGTTTTTAAAATTCGATTGGTTTCACATTTTAGCTTATAGAGCATTGGTCGTTCTGTTTGAAAAAGAGTGTTAAAGTCAGTGAGTATGCTTAAACTATATGACATAAATTCCATGTAAACTTTAGTTGAAGGATCATCCATAGTTCGTAGCATAAGTTGTGTGGTTTTTGAGGGATCTTCGAAAACATCTAAACGCAAGTACGCTCTTAAAGCTTCGTACTGCTCTAATACTCTGTCGACACATGCTTTTATTGAAAGCCATCATGTAACAATAGGTGAAAGAATTTTGTGAATAGCAACTTGGAAATATTCCTGAAAGTCCTTAAATTTTTCTTGCCGTATATAACTTCGATTGAAATGTGAGCCCAAATTTCGCAGAAGATCTTCAATTTCGACCGGCAACTTAAAACAGGCTTTTGACGCTACTAGATGTATCATATGACATGAACATTTTACTGTTACAACAAATGGCTTTTCTTCTTGAAGTAAAGCAGCCACAGAATTGAAATGACCGAACATTACATTAGGCGTATCCGCAGAAAACCCAACTAAATTGTCAAATGGGATCCCCTTTTCTTTAATACATTTTTTTAAAAAAGCATATAAATGCACTGCGGTGCCCGATGCGCATTCTTTTATATCAAAAAATTTAGTGTTTACTTCGCCTGATAAATTATCGTAAAATATGACAGTAAATGCGCATTGTTTAATATCACTAACATCTGTAGTCTCATCTATTATTATTGAAAAGTATGTGTTCTTAAGCTCAGAAAATAATGAATTCGCGAAACTACTGCCAAGAACATTTTTCATTATTGCTGTAGCTTTGCTACGATGCAGTGCAATTTTTTTTATAATTTCTGAATCGCGAAAAGCCGCCTTAAGGACTGGAACCAAACTGTCAATAAACCGAAATGACAAGTCATTTGTGGCGAGTAATCCAACTAATTTGAGTTCAGCTCTTTTTACGTCATTGTTAATAGACTTTTTCAATGTGGCATCAATTGGCTGCGTCAGGCTCTGCTATTTTTTATATGTCTCGCAGATTTCCCATGTCGGACCAGATCAATCTTGTGTGATATTATCGTATATTTGCACACTTTACAATATGCGACATCACTATTATGTGTATCTTAGGCTAACCATCCTTTAAATTCTGAATAAAAATGCAGGGTGACATTTTTCCGCCATCGCTGAATAAAAATGTAGAGTTGCATTTTTCCGGCATCGTGATTTGTGTTCTCGGATATTACATGTCATATTCCAGTTAATTGGGGAAACTATTAGTTTTTCTTTTAAATTTAGTATAGTGCCAAAAAGATGAAGGATTCGAGTTCAGTTTCAAAAGCATTGAGCATGTATTGCTCACTCTTTTCTCACTATAATAAAAATAAAATGGTTAAATAGAAAGTTTCGAATTGAACCAAGTTGATTTATTATGTAACAAAGATTGTCTCATAGGATTGTCTTATTGCTGTGAATTTGGCCAAATTAAAGACAAAACAAAATAAGATGACTTAAAAACATTCTGTTAGTATTCAACATTTCACTTAACTATTTCAATAGAGCATCGACATTTTTTTGTATTCGTTTTTGAAGAAAAAATAAGAAAAAATTGAAACTTGTAAAATTTAATTTTGAGTAGTAGTTTGAGATATACACTCAGAATAAACCTAATATTATAATTATTCATTATTTCTGTTGTACTTCATATAAAAAATTAAAATCAGTAGTATTACCAGTAGGAAATATCTAATTATAATTTAGCTCGTCTAATTATAATATTTTTTTCAAAAACTTTCTCAGTATATATTTGAATTATAACGGATCAAAACAGGAGGGTGCCATTAAAAAATTTATTCAAACAAAATTTTGTTTTTTTTTATATAAAGTCTGCTAATCAAATTAATAAATTGTAACTTTATCCTTAATATTGAATATTTTTTATAAAATGGAAAAGTTTAGGGTTCAGCTCAAAAAACCAGGTACGTTTGGACACTACTACAGTCATTTGTTGATACAAATAATGAGTGAGTCAAGAATTTCAATATCTTTGTAAAATTGTGTAAATACGAAATGTTGACACAATAATTAAAATTAATCAAAAATATAAAAAATTTAGGCCACATGCATAGATGAAAAAATTTACATTTTCTTTGAAGTTACCATCATCCTCATGGTCATCATCATTATCAGCAATATCATTTTTAAGACTTCCTAAATTTAATAAACAAAAATAGAAAACTATATACATACATAGGTATGTATGTATAATTATGTATATCAAAATGAAAACCACCAGCAAACACAAAAGCGTAACCAAAAGCATTAACAACAGAAACAGCCACAACAATAGCAACGGCTTCAAATCAAAACTATGAAATTAGCATTTAAATTGTTGAAAATAAATGATAACAAGTCGAAAATGGAGCACTTATTGACAACTTGAACGAGTCACAACAATAGATTCCGTTATCGTGGCTCAACTGGGGGGTCCCATGAAGAATGTATACCTACAAACAAACATATATACATACATATGTACAAGAATAAATATATACATATGTAATAATGACGAGAAGTATGTCGCTGAAGACCAGCATCCGCATTCAAATGCGTTGAAATATATTCAAAAATAGAATTTGTTACAATTTTTGTGAATATCTAGCATGGGGGTATGAAGAAAATAAATGTCAAAGTACGCCAATTAAACTGTCAGACTATAAAATGAAATAGAAACATTAAATTTATTATATACATATAAAATTATAGAAGACAAATTTTTCTTGGCTTGATTTTTAAAGGTTCTTTTTTATGGACGTCACCTGCCACTTTGTCGTCAATGGGAGTCATCTTTTAAAGGGCTTACGCAGATATACACACATATATTTTACATATTTACATACATGCACATGCCTCAATATATGAGTTTGATTAACTGTCGTCGTCATCTTCATCTTTAACCATGTATTAAATAAAACGCTTGAATGCATTTCGCTACGCTAATGGCGCCTTTAACTACTCAAGCATGCCCAAGCGTGTGCATTCATCGAGACTTGTGCAACCTGTGCGTTCAATCTGCTCCCACAAGCAACACAAAACCTCACTAAACTCCGACAACAACAACAACCAGAAATCCATTAAAATGCAATAATTTATGGAAGCATTTGGTGGGTTTTTTTTTAGCTCCGAATTATAAACAATAAAATGTCAAAGTAAAAGAAAAGTTTCTAATAGGAATGAATGGTCAAAATGACAATGAAGCGATTTAATTTAACTTTTTGGTTAATTTTACTTTATTTTCTTTGAAATATTTGTTTGTCTTTTATTATTATTAACAACAACTCCAATAATTCATTATATGTTCAATAGGTTCCTATATGAGACATGATTGTTTATAGTTTTATTGACAAGACAATTGATCTGACAATTGACAATCAATACATCACAAATGAAATAATTTCAGTTTATCATTTGACAAATTGGGCTTTTCATTTTCTTTTCGATTTGGAAATATAATAAAATTTCTAAATCATTAACAAATTTTTATCTTTCTATTAGTGGAATTAAAATTATAATTAAAAATGTGTCAATTCAATTTTGTGATGCATGCAATGTTTTGAAATAAAAAAAAAACGTTAATTTATATTAAGATATTTTGCAAGCATTTGTCTCTTATGTTTGTTTATGACATCATGTTGGTTTTGTTGATTGTCCTGCTCTTTTAGAACTGATCAATTCTAATATTCCAACTAGAGATTTGCGTCATTCTGCTTTATTTTATGTTGGGTTGTGACGATCAAATTATGCATCATTTGCTCCTATGTATTTCTAGAGCCTTAAACTGAGTTTAATTTTATATCTAATTCCGTGGTTTAAGATTTCCCGGTTACTAAAGTTTCATTTAAAAACCTTAAATCTATTTTTATTTTTAATTAATTCTAAGTTACAATTGTTTTAGTCTGTAAGGAATTTTTATAATTTCCATTGACTCAATGAAATAAATAACTAAATAAATAATTTAAGCATTGAATATTAAGAATCTGGGAGTCAGTATTTTTCCGATAGTTTGAAATATTTATACAGCTTATTTTGTCTTCCTTAGTGGCTGTCTGAAAGAGAGAGGTAGAATAGAAAATAGTTAGATAGAAAAAGACAGGCGAGCTTCTACCTCTTTCTTACTACTTACTATTTCTATCTCTCTCTTTTAGACAGGCGTTCATGCTTGCGCCCGTGTGAATAGCCGCTTACTGAATATGTATGTATGTACATACATGCAGCTTCATTCTTCTTCTTATTTTATTATTACAAATCAAGAAACTGGTTTTGAATTTTATTGCATTCTCGTTGTGACCAAGTAATCTTGAAACCTTTTAAAACATCTTAAATTATAACGCAATTTGATAGTATATACATTAATTTTTCACGCGCATATCTTTTTATTTTTCGTTTTCTGGCTTTACTGTCTCATTTTGAGAATGACATAAAAACCACATGTTTTCTGACTGGTCAACAACATATTTTTGATCACTGTTGCTCAGTTGCACTGGATTGAACCAAGAGCTTTTTAAACTGCACCCACTCTACGCAGGCGCATTGAAACATTTAAACACTCGAAAGCACCAGGGCGTTCAAGTGGGGCGTAAGGGTTTCGAGGATAAACCAAATTTTCCCCTGTATGAATTTCATACATTATGATCCTTGCTTCTAAATAAAACACTTTTTAGAGCAAAAAAATTTAAATCCGCAATCTCTCGATCCGCTAGTGCTCCAGAGTATGAATATTCATATAATTCTAAGCGCTTTCAGTTTTCGAACTCGTGGTTATGGATTCGTATGAAACTACAATGTGCATAAATTGGCAAAAGCAAATGGGACCCAAATATCTTTAAAACTTAAAAAACGAAAAAACAAGAAACAAGAAACATATTTTTAATTGGAATTTCTCTTATATAAAAAGGGGAAGGGATTCCGCAATTTTGAGTTTGGAAATCGGATGTTAGGTTCGTAATCAGTAACCCTGAAAACCCTTGAGTAACGAATTTTGAAGCTAAATAATGGCTTACTTTAATGGATGCTTTCTCGAAAACTAGTTTTTGGACGTTAAGTCTCTTTTTTAGTAAACCAAGGCACAATTATATGAATAACTTTCAATTTAATTCGAATTTTTCACTAATATTTTAGAAGACTATTCTTGAAACTATAAATCGAAATAAATCCAAGAATTTAAAAAAAAAAAATTGTTTTTCAAATTGTAAACTGGAATGTTCTCTTTAAGATTTTGCTTTTCGTTACTTGAATCGTTGCGGTTCGGCATTTTTTGCACTTTGTACGAGTGAAGAGTTTGATGATCTTTAATTGTATGTGCGAAAGATTTCGATTGGTTGGATTTGTTCACCATATTCCGCTCTGAGTAGTTCGGTCGCTGTTACCACCCACCACCTTACTATTTTCTTCATCAAATTTGAATTTTGAAATCGAGTTTTTCGAACACCAGTTCTCCTTTACTTAGTAACTAGTTTTATTTTTTAAGATTTTTAAAATCACGTTGCTAGTGGTTGCTCTTGAAACATGTGCACTAGAATCGACCGTAAATTCGTTTTTTGCTGGGATCGATTCTAATAGTTAATTGGAAAAGTTGCGTCATGGGGCCAGTAAAGCGTATGCAAAATTTCACCCTGATCTAATATATTCTGTCGCTAGCAGATACCTCAATGATTCAAATTATTGAGATTTTTACTGTAATTTCCTGGGTGTAAAGAATAAATGTCGAATGTTTTTCTTGGATCATGAACTTATGAAACAAGAGATTCAAATCTTGTAAGTTTTTATAAATTCAGAAAAAATTGTATGAAACGTAGGTATAAATTGTGGTTTAAATTGCAAAAATTTAAACTTCTTGAGGTACCAGTAAAAATTGTGATTTAAAAAATTCATTTTGCATAATGATTGTATTTGTAAAGAGGAATAGCCGAGCTATGGAATTTTTGGAAGACATATTTTTTTAAAAATTTTAATTATGATCAAAATTTCGGAACTTTCAAGACCCTTTGAAACCTGAAGATATTAATTTATTTCAAAAATTTGATTCAACTTATGTTCATCTGTATGAGTAGAAACTAAACTATTCATCGCGTCCCCAAAATTTGTTGCTATGAGTAGTTTTGTAAGTCATACAAAAAAAATTGCATACTAAGAATTAGATATAGCATCTAAAGTTATGTTCATCAATTCTTCTAATTTTTGAGCCTTGCAAATGTTTTTTTATGCAAAGTCTATGGACTATATGTAGGTTTGAGGTCACCTCCCATACAAACGAAAACTAAAAAAATTAAATCAATATAACAGAAGTTCCACTGAAGAAACAGATTTAGGGGAAAGTAGCTATAATCGTCGGAATGAGTTAAATCTCACAAAATTCACGGGTTACGTTAGGCATTCCTACTTATACACATGCAAACATTATTAAAATACTTTCACGTTATACCTAAGTCGCTCCTTTACGCTTAAAATACGAGAAGCGTGAGTGTTTACCTGGGCATTCGCACGAATTAAATTTACGTTCATTCATTTAGATTGTGTTCGATATGCAGCAGAGACAAAAGGCCATCATCATTATCGTCTTTATCATCGACATCATTATGCTCATATTTGGTATTCGAAAACATTGGATTTCTTTCATAATAAACGAATTGTGGTTATTGGTTTTTTGAGTCTCTTTTTTAATGTCCTTGTTTGTTTGTTTTTTTTTAAATTTGTTTATTTATTTTTGTTTGCAATATAAATATTTATGTTACTGTGTTTAGTATATATGTATAGGTGTAAGAATGCTGGTTTTTGTGTCATCCAGGATTTTATTTTTATTATATTGACTTTTTCATTTATTATTGTGATTATTTAAGTAAAGAATCCATATTAAACTGTTTATGAGATTAACGCACTTGTTTGTTTGTTTGTTTTTTTTTTTTAATTTCCAAGCTCTCCAATAAGATTATGAACTTGTAAATTTGTAATGCTTTTCATTACTTCGTTAAAAACATTTTTAATTAATTCAATTTATAATTTTGTTATTAATAATTCCCATAAAATGGTGCAACTTTCAACTGCCCAACTTAATGGAGTAGGTACCAGTAGCAATAGCAGCGAGTAATGGCAGTAGTTGTTGTCTACGTATAATTAACTGGTCTGAGTTGATTTGGTCCTATAAAACTGAACCGGAAAATATGTATCTCTCTATGTCTGAATTGCCATGGATGCTTATGCATATCATTTTGCAGTCATAAAGATAAGACACACAAAAATTAATTCAAATCTAATTTTTATCGTTTTAGTAAATTGATTTTTAATTTTTTCCACCGCATAAAAGTTATCTCTGAGTTGATTTTAAGATACATACAATTAATTACAAAATTTTGCGATTTCAGCTGATACTAAAAAAGTTTTCCAAGTAGCAGCAACAACAACATGAGCCATAGTAGCAGTAGCTGCATGTCGTGTTATTAGGTCAAAATAGAAACAAATAAATGAAACAAAATTTTATGTCTTTTTAGTTTTGATTGAAAAACAACACAAAAAAAAAAAAAAACATTTTAAAGAAATTAATGGCTCCATAATATAAAACACGAGAAAGAGCAAATTGACATTTTATGCCATTTAACGATCACTTGATCGTTCCTAACGATCATTTCTCCAGAATAACCAACTTTCCGACAATAGGTACAGTTACTGTCAAAATAATAGAATGGTAGTCACATAAGGAAGAATTTCATAATAATAATAATATTTGGATATAAGAGTTAATAAATTTTATCTTAAAAGTTTTTTTATATATAGAAAATAAAAAACTTCCACAAGTCAGGGCTTGGACGGTCTAAAAAATTGCAGTGCCTGCTAAAAAATAGGGTGTTCTTATGTTTTGGAAAAAGCTTTATGTTTCTGCTAGTAATCTTAAAACTTATTAAAATGGCTCTATTTTGCTATACCTGCGATATATCTTCGGAGCATTGATTAAGTAAGCCTCTACTCGTCGGTGCCCGGACATAACGCCCACGGCCATAACGCCCAAAAAAAAAATTTTGGGTGTTATGACCGCCCTAGGAATGGAAAAAACGTCCAAAATCATTTTAGGCGCTATGACCGCCCCGAAAACGGTCATAACGCCCAGTGTAGAAGCGGTCGCAACGCCTAATTTTTTTAGGCTTTATGACCGCCTTAAAAGCGGCCATAAGGCCCAACAAGTATTTCTTGTTATATTTTGTTTTCAATAATGAAAATCGTGTTTTGGTTAAAAATCAGTAACTTTTAGAAATCAGTATTACGTTCAGAACGTCTCGCTAAAATTTGGCTTAGCATCGTGTCAGTCGTATATACGCTTTTGTTTTCAGTACCAATTGTGAATATAAAAAAGAACTATATTGACGTTGATAATTTAATTAATTTAATTGACGCTACATTCTCGGTCGTACCGTTTTGTGGGTATAAGCAAATGCTTATAATATACTTTGGACAGAATAGACATGTCAATCACAATAATATTTTGCACGTAAAATATTTAATATTATAGGATATACCATATGTAGTTATTGATTCATATTAATTGAATTGATTCATATTGAAAGAAAGATTTTTACAAAAATAAAGAAAAAATTAAAATATTTATTCATGTGAACATGATTTCGGAAACAACTTTTTCTATGACATTTTATATGCTTTCAATCAGGTTCAATTCTGCGAATTAAGCAGTCAATTTCAGGACACCGATCTTGTTATTAGAGAGTAAGTTTTTTCCATTTCATCTATACTTTGAGAATCGACAATGTAGTGAAATATATTTTGAGGAGCGTATTCCACTCATACGAATGCAACCTTGACGTCCAAGTACTTCTTAGTATGCATGTCTCCCTTCACTCAGAAAAATACCCATCTCTAAAACAAAGAAAAAGTTTCCTCAATTTGAATCCACGAAAATTTTTCTCGTTTATGTAAATTTTCCTCAAAACGAAGAAAAATGTGTTCCTTTCATGCAACCATGGTGTTCAATTTGAAGTAAGTTATTTCTTCATTTTTGGAAAGTTAGTTGCGGGGCTGCCCACTAATTACAATAAAATCCCAAATTTTAATGAAATTGTTAAAACTAAAATTAAAGCAAAGTAAGATAAAAAAGTAAGTAAAATACAAAAAAATATGGGTGTGGTAAATGCGGATCTTTATTTATCATTTTTTTCTAAAACTTGGTCCTTACAACGCGTCGCTTTCACAAATTACTTTGTCTATTATTAACACAAATGTGCATGGAACAATGGACGTTTCTATAAACCTGTTTCTTCCAAAATTTAGGCGCGTCGGCATATAAAAATTCAAGCAGCATTTGGCTACGAAACAAAAGTATCAAAATACCATAAAGGGATAAATTTTACTTTATTTAAAATAAAATAAGGTGGCATCAATAAGCTTACATATTCTTTTAGCATAGAAAATGTAAGAAAGAGACGAATATACCAAAAATGTTCTCCATACAAAATTTTGGTATACACAAAAAACTAGCTTTTCTCTTTTGGCCTTAGCAGACAATCGTGTACGCTTTGCTTTTCTTCTGAATTTTTTAGTCGGCGTCTCTATTTCAAGCGAAGTGGTTGTGTTTGTGGCTGTTGATATAATTTGTGAAAAAAAAAATTATTCATATTGTGAAAAAAAACGAAATATATTCGAAAGAAATAAATTTCAATAAACTTCAATTTATAATTTTTTGATGGCCATAAGGATATTTGGATCATTTCAAGGCGACGACGCCTGTAGTGTATGTAAAAATACGTATGAATGTCAACCTTAATACTTATTAGAAATAAAACAGTAAATGAATACATATAAAAAAACATGATTTCTATGCCTTTTAATTAAAACAACATTGTAGAAAATATTCCATAAATTGAGGTTTTTTTTTTCGAAAATGGTAGTAAATTTACTTCAATTTATGGAAAATTATTCCTCAAACTGAGGAAAATTTTACCTAAATTATATACAATATCTCATATTGAAATAAAATATTATTCATTTGAAAAACACAATTTTTACAAATTGATTTTTACATATTTCTTTAATTTATAGAAAATTCCCTTCTTTTCTCTAAAATGAAGAAAAAATATTTCCTCAATTCAAAGAAATTTTGTATATCTAAATGAGGAAGCCGTTTCTATGGCTCCAAATCATTCCCATTTTCCCTCAATTTGATAGCTGTTTTTCTTCAAACGAGGTAAGTATTTCTCTGGGTGTTGATTCAAAGTATAATGCCAATATTGTTGTAAGAACCGATGTCCTAAATGCTAATTTTTTAACTTGATGAACCAAAAAATCAAAGTCAAAAATGTTTAGCAAATTTCGATCTTTGAATATATTATCTGAAACCCGATGAACACAGAACAACTTCTTGTATTCGTCTGTTCACAAAATATCTGCAATTAGCCATCAAAATATCCACTGCAATCAATATATTAAAATATTCAGATGTTTTAAAAGTAATTAATGTCTGTAAAATTTTATCAAGATCCATGTGGATATAAAAGTATATGTTTACATAAACCCAGTACAGTTATGTTATCAAGCCCTGAGTAGTATATTCCACCAGTATAACGATCTTCAAAGTAGAACTAAATCTGCAAAAACTCATTGCCTCAACCAAATCCGTATTCCGAATTGGAACCTGAAAATTATTAAAAAAATTGTTATTTTCAGAAGCATATCAACCATTTTGCAGGGACTGCAAAATTACTCTATTACCACTCCAGCGATAATAGAATGGCAGATGACACCTGTTGGGAGATGCGGAGGCTTAGTTGACTATATGCCGACTATATAGCTAAAAATAAACGTTTTAATAAGTTTTTAGAATATTTAATAGAATTCACTGGTTTGTGAGAGTCTTTTATTTTTTGTGTATTTTTAAATACTTTCAAAATAAAAATTATTAATTCATTAGATACTGAAGACTTCAAGATGTTCTTTAAATTTAGACATAACATACATATTCGCCTAAAAAATATTGTTTCCATGATATGAAACTTTTTATTTATTTCATTGTTATTATTTTAACTACTGCTGTACATGATAATATGAGTAAGGTGACCATTTTTTTAAAAAATTCTGTACATATGGTATTAGGGGACACAGGAAGATTGCACAGCTGCTGTACTTGGAAGTCTACGTTGACAATACTCAGGAAGCCGTGTATCTTTATGGATCTGTGTCTTTGAATGTCACTACAGATTTTCCAGCCCATTACAATATCCAAAGCGGATTTTCTCCCCAGAGCAAATATCAGACGTCCGGATTAGACGACAAGAGTGGCCACATATTCCCTACAGACAAAGACAGAATAACGTGGAGACCGTGTGAAATCCCCATGGCACAAGAATCAAGGTACCAGGCAGAACGCGTGAAACTAGGAGGAGGAAGATAGAGCGTGAAACCAATTAACTTAACAAGAGCTTGAAGAAATGAAAAACAAGTACTAGGAACTGCACGTCATGTCGCTTTCACGTTTCACGCTTTGACGTGGTATGAAAGAAATGAAAAAGAGGAAGACCTAGAAGTTAAAATATTTTATAATAAGCCTAAATTAAATATTTTATTTATTTTAATATTTAGATTTGTTTCTAAGACATGGAGAAGACCTAAAAATATTTGAAAGAGCATAATAAAATGAGACCTGAAAAATACAATACTAGCTGAGACTACACATGTGAAAGCCTTATTTCCTCCAATGGGAATAAAAAGTAGAAAGAAAACCTAAAGATATTATGTATAAAAATATAACGTAGAGGCTTAATTGCAACAGCTTCAAAGCTCGCAAAAGCTATACTTCTTAAAAAATAAAAATAAATGTATGACTAAATATTATTATTGGTTAATGCTAAAAAAAGTCGTTTATTAGAAAATTGTAAGAAAACTTTTATAAAACACTCTATTCTCTCTATTTTGTTGTTGCTTTTCCTCTGTTGATAACCTCTACACTTATCGGCACAAACACGACTTAGTACACGTATATAACACATGAAAGGAAAGTTCAGTTATATGCAATCAAGCCGAATAACAACTGCATAACTTCGTTTCTTACTGATTTTGTTAGTGGCCTTTGTTGTTGAAGCTTTTGCACTCTTCCTCTTTCCTAAAGCTTTTTTTCTGTTAATACTCTCTATCTGCACAAAAATGACGTAGCACATGTATATAACACATGAAAGGAAAATTCAGCTATGTGGAATCAAGCTCTCTTACTAAAGCACATTGAGATAAAACTGCAAGAAATCGACTCTCTGCATGATTGTATGTAGCCGATCCCCATATGACTTCGTTGGCTAAACACTAACAACATCATATCTTCGTTTCTTATTAGTTTCGTATGAGTACAACAACAACACGACTTCCGTTGCAAAATTTTCGATTTACCCTCGCCAAAGAAGTTTCACTTCAAAAATATATAACAAAATTACATCTAGTTTATTGTTTCGGAGTCGGAATGGCATCTGGTTTTGATTTCAATCCAGGTTTACCCGATTTTGGATCCGAGCACCCAGAATATGTTTTTAAGTTAATTTTAGGCGCTGATTTCGAATCCTTAGCCATTTTTTAGCTATCAGGTCAGGTTTTTTTGAGGAAGTTTTGAGCCCACTGTGAGTGGAACTGTGACTTTTGAATCTCCGTCTCACGCATAAAAAACTCTCAAACTCCCGAAACTTTTGGAGTTTTTCTTGATTCTCTGCAAAACTTGCTGTAGCTGTTCTTCTTGCTAGTCATTAGTATTGTTCAGATCGGAAGGACAAGAACAGATTTTCAACTACATTCAGACGCTCATTTAAGATAATTCCACAAAAGATCCAAATTATCAATTAGCAAATTATCACTGCCAGTAAACCGGACGTATTCATTTTTCTTTTACCGAGGAATATTAATGTAATAGCTCTATTCAAGATTTGGTGCAAATGGTCTTGCCTCGTTGCATATGCAAAATATGTCTGCTATCACAACAACATATATAAATTTGCATTTGCAATTGCCCATCAACCATTTTTAAAGCTTATTTCGACACATGTTGCAAAACAATTTTAGTACACATGGCTATTCTATGCCACTTATACCTTAAACACAATTGCAACGGCATTACACCAAATCCAAAGTAGTGCAAATACGAATTTTTTAGTTACTCGGATCCCCCGTCGCTACAGTGAGAAATTATTCGCTCTTATTACAAAACCGACGAACGATGTAACCCAATTTTTGATGAGAATATTGCTAAACTTTTGGGATAAAATCTAAATTAATTGTAAATAAAAACAGTTCAAAATTAATCAATGAAATATTACTGCAACAAAATTTAATTATAGTTTTCGGTACGTAAATTTTGTTTCACTAAAATTTCGATAAATTTTCATGTTTTACAACTTTTTGTTGGTACACGGTACATCTCGAGCATATTCCAGTACTGTACCATACAATTCGGTACACTTGGTCAGCTTAACCGTAAGCATTTGACATATGTATGCTAGATTTATTGTGATAAAAGCGAAAAACTTTTAAGAGATTTTTGTTTTTGTCCGAAGAAACTAATGCGTTAAAATAAAATTTAAACCCTTTTCATTGATCTCTTTTCACAGATTCAACATTAGAAATTATCATCACACAGCTTTGATCTTCTTTCTTCCTCTTATTCAAGACATTTTCCTCTCATGCATAATTATTTATTCAGTTTAGCTTCTGATCTGTATCTGCATCTCACGTATTCACGTAATTAAGACAGTTCACATTTCGTGTGATTTCCAGAGATTTTCCATCTTCATTTCCATCGACGTTAAATGAAATAAAACGAAATTGAACAGTTTCATTTGAATTGCTCTGATTTCGTTCGTGAACATAAAAACCTTTTTTTAATTGTCAACCTTTGCGTATAAAAAACATTTAATGTTTCGTGTCAATTGATACCATCATCCACCATCTACACCATCATTATTTGATTAAGATCATTTCTGCATTCTTGATTTGAACAAGTGTATAAATGAAAATCGATATTTGTAAGCGATATTTTAGGCTATAAGTCTCTACATAATGTGAGTGTCGTAAGGTGAATGCCATGGACGAATTTCTATTGATATTTACTTTAAAATATATTATCATATCGTATTTCAGTTAACAACAAATTGCCAACATTTTTTGAACCATAATTGCATAAACTGTCAAAAAATATATTTATTTATTTTCATGATATGTGCCTGAACATAAATTTATAGTAGGTAAATTTAAATTATGCTGATGCAGAAGTTGTTAATTGAGAATTTTGTTACCATATTTATGGAAGAGTATTGAATTTAATTGTATTGAAGTCATAAATAAAGAATAACTGTTAATTCAAATTCTTTTATATAATGGCATTGGAAGCATCTGCTATATTCAATCCTTGAGAATTTCTGTCTTTACCAATATTTCCCTAGACTGCATTTTATCACAGGTTGTACATTTAAGTTGGGAAAATTCAATTATTCTGCGAGTACCAAAACATGACTAACTTGGCCTCTTGCATTTACATTTTCGTTGGCACTGAGGCTGCACATCGGTGCGTGTTTGTCTAACATTTTAGATTTTTCAGCGCACCATATGGTACAGGTCTTGCTAGCGCCAACTAACAAGATCATTGCTCAATAATAAGGTTATGTCACCAGCATAGCTCTCTTTTTCTCCCCGAATTATTCGTTTAATTCTTATGTCAAGTAAATCAAGCAAAAAAATATGATAGTAAAATAAATCAGCTGTTTCGTTATGAATTTGACAGAAGAAAAGAATTTCCTACCCTGCATACAAAAACATAATATAAGGTCGATTTGGTTTTTGTAGCACTGCTATAACCTTATTATTGAGCCATGAACAATATCTCTCAATTTACACAATATTGATCAATTGTTTTATGTCAATTCAACTGGGTGGGTTTATTAAAGAATTTGTGGTTCAAGACAAAAAACCTATATATTTTTTCTCAGGTAAAACTCATTCAGCGACAACTCAACAGCTATTCCGTCGACCATTTTATTTGTAATTGTGTTTGAAGCTTGATCTTACATGGTTAACTTAAATTTTTTATTTAAAAAAATTAAATTTGCTTTTATTACTCTATTTCTTTCTTGTAGGTGGTTTCGGACGTTGGTGGCGTGTATCGAGAAAGTGAGAAGATTGTCGAAGGTGACACACAGGATTTTATTTCACCGTAGTGATCTGTCTACCTTCTGCGATTATGCCGAGGGTCATCCTCTAAATTTGGCATATTTTTTAATCAGAACCGGGAATTATCAGAGCTCTAACACGACTAATTGCAGATCATTGTTTCCTTAACTACATCTGGTTTTGTCATGCAGTCTCTGTTATGGAGATACTTATTTTTATTTATTAAAAGCTGTACAATAATAAATTATTATACAAATAAAGGAAGCAGATTTAGCATCATAGGCCATCAGCTGAATGGAGATACTTCTATTTTAATGTTAGGATAATTTTTTTAGAATAAATCAAAAGGCCCAAGGAGGTAGATACAGAATTAACCCAGATATGCCCAATGGCCTATTTCTACTATACTTCAAAAAGTTTTTATTTTGATTGAATATATTCTCATTTAATCAAAATCAAACATTTCTGAGGTGACCTATATATAGGACAATGGACCTATTTGGGTTAATATGTTTCAAAAAATGCTCTACAGTATATCGCTAAACCTTTAAATTAGCTCAGCGCTCAACTAGAGAAGATAGCTTAGATGTTATTGCACCAAAATAACCAACAAATATTTACTTTAGTTGGTATTACAGTCCCATGCGGTTTTGACCTTGTTGCAATATATTTTCCCATACGTCTGCTGACTTGGATTTCCAATCCCAAATACCTAGTTCACTGAGGTCATCTTGGACAGAGTCCATCCACCTAAGTTTTGTGCCCACAGGATCGCTGAAAAAGACTCTTCGGGTTGGGCAGTTCTCCTGCATTTTATACACATTAAGGTGTATCACAAAAACTTTTTCTGCTGAACAGAACAAAAAAAAATTATGTGTGATCTAACTATCGCCGCTTTATACATTGGCTCCATATTACATTTTTTTTGTACAGATTGTTAATGCTAGTGGCATTTGGCCACCACACCTTAACCCTAGGATGGACACCTGGGCCTAATTAGGCCCATTTTGAGTTTAAACACGTATATCTTTTTTGTTTCTCAATGAATCGATCTGAAACTTCATGACTTCTTGCGCCAATGTTTTCTGAGCACAAAAAAATAGAACAAAATTTCTAGAACTAGGTGTTTATTTTGTTTGGTGCAAAATTTATAGCAAATTATTTTGAATTTGAGGTTTATTTAGACTCAAAAGGTAATTTTGGGGTTTAAGGAAAATATATATATATAAAAAATGTATGTATGTATGCGTAAACACACATACATACAAATTATTGCCACATCTATGTGTTTTCCTTATGTAATCATAAACTGTTTGTCTGATCTTAGTCAAATTTGGTGTGGAGATGCACTTGTATGTATGTCAAGTTGTGGGCTATAAAATGTGACCGTATCTCAAAGTCGGCGTGGCATTTTCGCAAAATCCAATATCTTCGAATATCATATCAAGCTAAAGTAATAAAATTGTGATGCGCTAGTCCATGAACTGGTGAACAATGAAATATACAAAAAATCATCCCTTTGAATCATTCTAAGCAATTTCTGAATTAAAATTTATAAGTATGTTGTCATAGTCAAAAATTAAAATCACTTATTACAAACTGGTTCTAAAAAATATTTTTCATATTGAATTTAACTAAAAATTACTTGTTAGTTCCAAAATTGGTATAACACTAAGAAACGCTATTAATTTCAATTAATATTTCAATAAAAGAAAATATTTTTGGTGTTAAAAATGAAAACTAATATTAAAAAAAATGCTCAAGTTTATTTAAACTTTGCACTCAAATTCCACAAAAACTCTCTAAACAAAAGGTCGATCCAAATTACCTCCAAACATCACCTATTATATCTAAATCACAACCAAAGAACTATATAGTTTTCCTGAATTTTGTAATTATGCAAACACCTTATTTGCAAGTAGAAAAACGCATATTGATAATTCAGATCGATTTTAAAAGTTAATTTTTTTCTTAGTATGGGTGCTTAAAAGGTGCTTATTTTTACCAAACTATAGCAGAGTATTTAGTGAACAAACCCCTATATAAATTTTGCGCAATAACATGCTCTAATAGGTCATAACTATCGTTTTAATCTCGTGGGCTTAATTAGGCCCAGGAGGTTATGTTAGCGCCTCCTAAAGAGGTGCCCATCAAAGGGTTAAGAATACGTCGGAAATATCTGCTTACAAAGCTTTGGATTTTTGCAGTGAGATAATCAGGTCATGTGTCCGTAGATTAATACGGTCTGGAAGGATATCTGGCTATCCTAATGGCTGAATATTTTGGAGAAAGAAAAACATTTTTGCGAAAACGTTAGGCTAACTTACGAATGGTGCTGGGAATAAAGTATTCAAGTCTAAATCCATCAGAGCAATCCAAATGGAAGTAACGCTATCAATGCTTAGTGTCCCCAATTGACTAAAACGTCCGACGCTTGCATGATGGTCTACGCGAAGCTGAAATATTACAGAATTCGAGATAGAATATTGCAGAAAGTAAAATAAATATTTCGCAATTTAAATGATACTGCTCGTACATACATACACCATAATTCCTTTATTGTATTAAAATGAACATCGAAAAATGAAAACATTTTCATAAATAGTTACCAGATAAGATCTTGACACACTCGGTGAGATTTTCATTAATTGCGGTTAAAAAACTAAATCTATCAGATAACAGCGGTAAGAAAAGTGGTAACACGCTTCTGACTTAAATGTATAAATGTATGCAGGTATTTAATAGGAATATGTAAAAAATCAAAAATATAGAAAAATTATATTTATATACTTAAGTAAATATGATAACAATCAAAAAGAGCAGTTTACAAATGAACTTAGATTAATTGATTTAAAATAGAAATAACACTATGCAACAAGTTTCTTCTTTTTTTTTTTTGTCAGCAAATTCAGTTGTGTACAAGTAAAACTAATTAATGAGGTGGCATGACCTCTTCCGAAAAAAATAGAAAAATGTATGTGGCATTTTGTATGAGGGAAAATCAAAAGTTACGAAAAATTAAGTAATTCTCAGAAATATGTATATAGTTAAAACGATTATTTATAAGTTCAATAATTTCTGCACTTAGAATTACTCCGTCTTTCCGCAATTTTCTACTAATATGCTACCTAAGTACATATTTTATTTCACTTGAACAGTAAGTAGTACATCTGGCATCTCTATATGTATCAAAATCGTGCCTTGCTCGTGAGTTTTTTCAAAGTTTCAAAATTAACCAACGAGAAGAGAGCTCGCCTAGCTTCATTGCAGGTACGCACATTGAAACATCTGGAAACTCACGTCCTCACGCCATTGTAAATGGGACTTAAGTAGTAGAATAGACCTTTGAGTGCAGAATTCTGAAATTTGTTTTTTAGTAGTGGTCGGATACCAAATTTCCGCAATCTCGGAGTAAATATTTTTACAAAATATGCCTAAATGATAGATTTAAAATCCGAGAAACAGTTGTTAAAGTTAACAAGTCGATAGTGATACGCTTGGACATTTCTATGACAATCCTTCTAATGATGCTAGAAATCAGCGGTTTGTTTCAATAAAAAGAGCGTACTTCTTTACTTGTATAATCGCCAAAAACGATAGGACCCTTTTCCTAGACCGACCAATGACATATAATTTAAAAATTAAGAGTAACTGTAACAACTTCAAGATAGAACAAACGAAAACAGATTCAAGAGAAATTTTCATGTTGGACAGTGTAAATGCACAAGCAGTAGTCTTGGACGAAACAAGCAAACTGCTTATGTATGAAAGTACATAAATATGTAAACTAGTTCCAATTTAATGTCCCTAACGCACAGTTGGTGGGCAAAGACAAAAGCAACAACTACAGCAAGAGAAAACGTCAAGCTTTTCTCACCATCATTAGGAAAAATGTCACTGATAAGAAATCGTCTCGATACCGATAGATAAGCAAATAAACAAAAATTATACTAATAATATTGGAAGCCAAATTGTTTTGCTTATTACCTGTGGTGTTTGAGATAGTGATTTTCTTTATTTTTGTGAATGTTTCTATCGAAACCGCTTCGGAATCAGTTCAGTAAAACAGCAGGTGTTAATGTAAATAATAGTTGCTGGGATTCAAAATTCAAATCGGTAAGATCGATGACCATAGGTTGTATGCAGTGGAAAAATGGCGCCGAATTTAGTTACGCTCAAGTTGTTCAGAAATTAAATGCCGATATTATTTATCTCGTTAGAAGTTTTTAATTAATTTCTTAAATTAAAATAAGCATTTTTTATCTAAACTATATATAGACTTGAAAGTTTAAGTTCCATTTGGTTTGGCTTAGTGATAACAAGATCGATACATGAATATTTTGATAGCCGTAAAATCACTCCCGTCTTATAAAATTTGGGGAAATATTAAAGCTTTGATTATAGCACAATTTTGGAATACTAGTTTTTTAGAAACATTTATTGTGGCTAAATAAAAGAGTGTTTGGTAATGAAATAAAAAAATGTTAAGCTATGAATTAACTTAAAACCAAGGAATAAGGGCTTGGATTAAGTGATAGGTTAGGTTGTAGTGGCAGTCTCCTGTTTGAAAGCACACTTAATGGCTCATTGTGATACCACAGTAGAACGGCGCAACTCTCCCATTTACAGAGTGAAACGAAGCACTGTTTCTTCGTCTTCTTCAGAACCGCAGCCCTGGCAGAAGTCATTGAATGGCAGTTCTAATCTTACATACTATGCATAGTAGTTGGCATTGAATACCATGGATACAGTTAAATACACATCTTTGCAGTTTCTAAGCAGTAATCTTTGAATTTTCTTAAATTGATTTTGAATCCTGACGAAATAAAAACGGCGAAGTAAATCTGTGTGCACCCCAATTATGGACGAACTCACTTCATAATTTTTAAAAAAACCGACGACCGAATGGTTGTATATTATTTTCCTATTAATATATCCCCAATCACTTTGCCCGTTCAAAAATAATTTAATATTGGAAATTTATTTAAAAAAAATTTAACATAAGTTCGAATTTTTGCAAAATAAAACTTATATTTTTTGCATAAAAAAAAAAATAAAAAAATTTGGTAATTATTTGCATACCCCACTCTAACGGAAATAAAAAAACAATGGATGTGTGCAAGGCACGCAAGATATTTGATGTGTAAATAGTTAAGCCAACTAAATGCCATATACATAAGCTCGCCATATATAGGGATTTGATGTATAATCTATATGCTTAGGTAAATAGCGAGCAATTTAACGATATTTATTAATAATTCAAATTAAAGCAATTCTTTTATAAACTTAAACATTTATAAGATATGATTATCTTTTTTATATAATAGCCCAATTCACTATAAATTGCAAATGGTCTTACATAATTGTAAATGCAAATTTTTATTCCATATCGCATATATTTGTTGTTGTGATAGCAAAAATATTTTGCAATTGCACCAGCTGTAATTGCATCTTTTTCTCCGCGCTTTAAGTTTTTCTTCCTGTTGATTTGAAATTTTATTAGATGTGAAAATTTTACATAACGTCGCCTGAGAATTTATTTGGCGTATAGGTATATGAATTTGTACACACATGCGCCAAATTAATTCTCAGGCGACGACGATAAGTGCTTTCCGCATTTATTCTTAGAAAGGCAATAGGGGTAACCAGTCACCTCACTACTTTTTAAAATCACCGCAAAGAGAATTGCCTTAACTGCATTTAATAAAAATAAGACACAATTTTTTTTATTGTAGTAAATAAGTGATTTTATAATAAATGAGTTTGATTTTTTCTGTTTAACATATTTGTTATTTACAAAGATAAAAAAGTGTTGCCTTTCTAAGGTCAATGCACAAAGCAAATTTATTATAATGCCGTGGTTTGCTATAATTATCACTACATTTTGTTTATACGTTTATTGTTTATTGTTTATATATTTTAATGTTTTTATATTTAAAAAAATATTTAATTTTAATGCATTCTAACTAATCGAATGCAAAACCTATCAAACGCCTGTGTTTGCTACGGCGACTTCTCTGCTTGTATGGTATAGTCGATCTCCACACGTTTAACACCAACAAATAATTCTGCCATGAATAAATGTACACACACATTTTGTTTTAGTATGTACATATATGTGTGAGTAAATTGATCGAAACATAAACAAACAAACTCCGCTCGTATTTTAATTTCTCCCTCTCTTCTTCTCTTTGTTGTTTAGAGTATCACAGTAATGCCGCGCAGTAGTGAGAGCGAGAGAGGAACTGGACGTTACAGTTATCTTACATCTTACGATACAGTTATTCTTACATTTTACACATTTGAAATTTTGCCCATACCGTGAGCTAAAATGTTTACACATCAAAAAATTTTGAGATAGATTTAAAAAAAACTTTGTAATAACAACACAAAGTTCATTTAACATTCATTTGGTTGACCATATTAAAAAAAAAATGGAAACATTTTTGGAAAAAGTTTCGCACTTCATATTTCCTACCCTATAAAGGGTAGAAAGGTGATTTTGTGCCCATCGATGCACCAATTATTTGTGATTTTTTGAAAATCGAATTTTGAGCACTCACTTATATGGAGCGGCCCTAGTGTGTGACGCAAAAGGAACACCAGCGGTGCAGGAAGGAAAGATATCGGTAAACAACGAACCTCGTTTGGATAACTCGTTGACTGATGCCGCAGTTACCTGACAAATCTATGTGCCCATGCACCCAATACAAGTTGACCTGCAAAAGAGTCGACAAAATGTTGAAGGAAAATCAATAGTCAAGAACAAGCTTTAATTTAGTGAATACACCGGAAAGGGACTTGACTGCTGCTTGGCTGTCAGTGTAGATGCAAATATTCCTATCGAATTAAAGGCTCTGCAATGATCAGGAAAACGAAAAGAAACTCTCTAATCCAACTTGATAAAGAAAGGTTGTGAAATGGGATCGACCGTGTAAACACCCTTATTGTAAAAATTCTCTAAATAAATACAAAAAAAATTCAATATAAAAATATAGAGTTATTAGGAGAGACGAAATTAAGGCCCAAAAAATCATTTAGGAAATAAAAACGCTATGCAACTCACACTCATATACTTTAACATCCATTCTAACAATATTTCAGTACTCTCCTAGACCTAAACTCCAACTCTTTCAACAAATTGGCATATGAAAATTTTGGGCTCTTTTTGTACCATTCCTTCATCGAAAGACGTTTTTTGACCGCTTAATTCTCTAAAAGCTATGTATGACGAGTGCACCAATGAATGCTAGCGTCATTTCGAAGTTTACTGCTCCTATAAATGAAATCTCACAAGCCGTGTAAACCTAATGCATTTTATACAGTATTGTAAGTTGTCGAACGTTATTTTAAGACATGGTCGATCGTGTTAACCCCACTTTTAAGGGGGCACTCTTAGTTGGGGCGCGAAAAATAGGCCTTTTTCAAGAATATTTTCCAAGTAAACGACTTACAGTCACATCTAAATTGAAGCGTTAAGCGTAGCGTTAGCCAGTGTTACCATGGCTTTTAAATAAAAATATTAATCGGGTTTTAACCCATTTTCTACCCCCCTAAATGCAATTTTATTTTTCATAAAATTAAAGCTCTTAAAAAATCATTAAATTCTTGCCCAAGAAGTATTCAACTAAACATATAAACAAACAAGATATAGCTACTTAAATTTTTGATGCACTTTTTTTTTTAATTAAGTTCGAATTTTTTGTTGTAGCTCAAAACAATAGACCAATATTTAAAACTAAAAACGCCAGATGATCAACGAAATTCAATATTTATTGTTCTTTAAAAAATCATATATAAGTGCTCCAAAAAATTGTTAACTTAATGATTCTACACCAGTAGTTATAAAGACTGTTTGAAAGTTGGGAAAACTAGCAATGATTCTAATAATTGGAAAAACATTATGCTTGTACAACAAATTGATGATGTTGAAAGTGAAAATGACATTGAGCTTAAATATAATGTTTTTTCAGGCATGCCAGAAACATCTCCGTATTTCAAAGGTTACCTTCCTGGCTCAATTGAGGATGATCAGGAAATATCTGATATCGTTGACCAATTGAAGGTGTCGATATATCATTACGAAATTATATCCAACCACATATTAAATAGGATGAAGCGAAAAAGAATAAGTTATTGAGCTAAATCTTGGTGTGATTCCAGATGGTCGTAATGCTCACAGCTGTCCAATTTGCCAAATATATGGCCCATGCGCTTTTCATCCATGACTGCAAGTGCAGATTCTAGTCTAGTGAAGTAGCTAATACATTTGAAAAAATTACGGTGGTGATTTCAGTCACCAGTGGGCAAAAAGGTGTAACAAATTCATGGAAATCTATTCCATGAATCGGTCGATTTAGCTTCAGGAACTGATCGTTAGAACAGAGTTGATGGTGCTCACGTATTTGAGGTGAAGCCAAACGGTTATTTCTCTGCATTGTTCGATTCCAGGCAGCAAGTTCGTGGTCCTAATAAACCACGAAACTTTTTGGTTAAGCGAAATGGTACGATCGCAAGAAACAAAAACAGGTCATCACCCAAATTCCTTAAGCCATTGCGGACTATAATGAGCATATGGGTGGCGTTGACTTACACGACAATGCATTTCAATGAATTACCGCATTGGAGTACGATCAATAGTATAGTTTATTTTAAATGTAAATGTATGTTTTTTTAAACAAATAATGGGAAAAAATCGTTTTTTGCAAAATTTTTTTTTTTAGTTTTCATCAAATCGTTTTATTTTCAGCAAAGAGTTAACCTTTTTGCCCACTGGTGACTGAAATCACCAGTCCATATCTCGGTCCACTAGAACTGGTAGCTGCCCAAAATGGGTTAAACGAGCCATAGACGATCAAATTTTCGCTTCAATCAGGGTTTACGAGCAATTTTACGGTTACCCACAGACGTTCCAACCATTTTCATCAAATTTCAAGAACAATTTAGTATATTTTTCTTTAAAAGTCATGGCAACACGGACTAACGCTACGCTCACGCTCCAATTTGGGTATGACTGTAAGGTTTAAAAAAAAAAAAAAATATTTATTATTGAACGTAACTTTAACCAATTTTTATTAAAAATATTTGAAACTTTATGAGTAATGAGCGATCCTGTCTACGGCTTTCTGGAAAATATGTTTTGCGGTGACCAACATTTTGCAAATCTGGATCATCTCAAATGCAAAAATGAAATGGATTTACTTTTATTATAAGATTATCTAGTGATTAATCGAAGGGTTTGAAGAAACATACATATTTAACCAAATGGCTACCTGCCAAGGTTAACAGTTGGATTTTCTCTAAAAAAAAAAAACGTTGGTTTTTCAACTGTATAAAAAATAGTTTTGCATAACAAAATAAATCCTGCGATTAATCACTAGATTAAATTTGAAGATAATCGGTTCTGTAGTTCTTGAGTAATCGAGGTCACCGATGGTGGGATGACATAATGTCAACGGACATAATGAAAAATGACATTATGTCCATTTCAAAGGGGCATAATGTCAATTGACATTATGTCTCTTGAAAGTGGAAATAAAGTCAAATCCGAAATGGACGTAATGCCAAATAAATTGACGTACATCTGATGATGATTTGTCTCTGTATAATATAAATTGCTAACCATTAAAACATAACGTCATTTGACATAATAACCGTTGACATTATGTCACCACACCGTCACCGACTTCAAAAAGAAACTAAAGAAAAAATGAGTTTTTGCTCCCTTAGGAGATTTCTATTAATATTTGTATGACGTTTTTCTCAGAGTGTAGTGCTGGAATAAATAAGTAAATTTGTGATTATAACAAAACTTTTGTAATGTACACAAATCTATTTTTATGGCGAAGAACAGTAATAGTATCTAATACTAGAATATAAAAATGTTATGTAGAAAATAATTTAGAACCACATAAAAGTCGGTTTATACACATTTGCGTCAGCCAGTCAGTCAGTCACTTTCGCAATGCGAGAGCGCTACAATAAGCGCTTTAATTGCCAATTCCAATAACACCCCCACCTAAGAGTAAGCGGAAAGTTGCGCATGCGCAAAGCTGCGACGCATTCGATTCACATTCGTTTTCTTTTTCATTTACAACAACAGTAACTACCACCACCATCACAAGGCATCGTCATCGTTGACTGTTGCTGATGCTGTCGTGTTTCCTTTTTCTGTGTATTTTTATTTGTTTGTTGTTGTTGTTGTCGGTCTTCATTCTCGTCGTTAATGTTGCATTTACTTTTGCAGCAAAAGTTTGGGTTTTATTTTTATTTTTTTTTTAAACATTGCTGCAGTCACAAACCACGAAAAAAAGTGAGAGACTATTAAAATTGTGTCCAGAAATTAAAAGTGCGCATGCGCTTGAGCAACAAATTCAAGCAACAGCAGCAGAAGCAAATAAAATTACAAAAGGAAGAATCTTTGAGATTTTTCAGACTTTTTTTCTTTTCCTCTTGAATTTTACGTGAAATTATAGTTCAGCAAAAGTTTCACGTGTATACGTACGTACGTTGGGATAAGGTTTTGTTGTACAATATTTTATGAATCAGCAAAAGATATGAACTTAAGAAAATGCAACACTTTGTTTTTGTTTTCGTTGTTGCTGTTGCTGTTACTGTTGTAGTTGTGGTTGGTTACGGTTACAAAAGGAAATGCAACAATATCATCATCAAGCAAACGACAACAACATAAACATCAGCAACTACAACAGTAACTGCATCAGCATCTACAACAGCAACAGCAGACACAATTCAACTGTTGCCAGAGCATTTTTAGTTACTGAACAACCAACAGCACAAAACTGAACATGGACCAAACCTTATTCTATTTCCGGTCGTTTATTTCAAAAATTTATCTTTTTTTGCATCTTCTTCGTTGTCGCTTGTCATTATATCTCTGGCTTCTTCGTCTTCAACATTTACATATACATACCCACATACATGCATATATACCTATAGATACTATATGAGATTGTAAGCATGTATAAGAAAAAGCCAATAATAATAATAAACAAATTATGTTTAATGAAGTGAAAGTCATTTTCCACAAATTTATTTATTAAATATTAAAACTTTATTGCCATAATATAAATATAGAAGAGGTTGGGTTACGTTTTAGGCAGTTTCGACAGTGAAGTATTTATTTACCTAAAAAAGGATGCTAATTTATATGGGAGGTCGCCATCAGCACCAAACCTGCAGAGTGGTGGCGCTGGTGAATTTTATACTTATAATTAACCTTTGTGGCATTAATGCCTCTAAACCACACAAATTGTTTAAATAAATACGGAACAAATTCATTTCATTTCAAAAACAGAAATGAGTACCAACTTTTTCAAAAATAAAAGAACCTATAAATTCAACAAAACTTCAATTACCTATCTTTCTCCCTTCTCTTCAAATTTCCCCTTAACCTCTATGCAAGTGATGTTTAAAATTTGCACAGTCATGATCATCATATTGAGTACTCAATAACTGCTCTTTCACATGATTGCGATATTACAATATGAAAAAAAATATATAAAAACATAAAAAAAGACAAAACAGATATACAAAAAAATAATAAAAACAGAACGAAAATAAAATCCACCAAGTCATCTCAGCTGGTGGCTTTAAGGCGCGTGCTAAACCATTCATGGTACTCATAAAAGAAGAAGAAGTATATAAAAAAACGCACAATAAACATACTTTGCGGGTGCGCAGTGCTGCCTGCGCACACACTCACCTGAAAGTGGAAATTGGAAGATGATGGGATACGGTCCATCTAGCCAGCCAGTCAGCCGCACAAGAGTGAAGTGGTGCGGCAATTGAACCTTTTGAATACGTCAAGCTAAAAATAAGAGAAGAAGAAACACAAATCTGTACACGGCGACCGTGAGCAGTTCCGCATCATTCACGACAACAGCAACAACCACAAGAGATATTAACCCATGTGATCCCAAAACTCGAATTAAAGTAACTAAAGTAAGTTTAAAATAGATTTTTCACCGGGATGGAAAAAATAGCAGGTAAATTGAATGCGTTTCTTGTTTTGTTTTCTTTTGCAAACCATTACATCACACAGGTCTGCAAGGTTTCAGATGATGAGAACTAATAGTGATTTCTAATATTATTTTATGGGATTGAAAATAGGGAAATCTGCACTTTTGAGTTAAATATTCGCCTGCCTGCGTAGTAGTCCAGCATACTAACCAATAGGCTACGGCGACACAGACCTCTCGTGTTATATAATCAACGCTTTGAGATACTAGAAAATCTTGATAACCGTATTTAACACTAAATTAATTGAATCGATAGAATTTAATATATTTTGTTTCTTAACACTCCTGCCTGCAGCTAGATTTTAGACTTTGTTTCTGGAGCATTCTCGCTAAGACAGACTGCTATAAACTATGCGAAATTGGATAAATTAGCTTGTATATTAAATTAGTTTTGTATATTAAAAAATTAAGAGAATAACAAATCAACAAAAAAAAAGAAAAGAGGAGTTGAGATGTCTCCAAAGCATATTTTAGGATTACAATTAATACTGACCAGGACAATACCATTTTGTTGTGCATGAATATGTTTTTTCTGAATTTTTAAGCCTAACTTTTTGTGGTCAACTTTGGAAAAAAGTTTTAAATTATTTTCCCTGCGGAATTGACTCAAATATTCTTTAATTATGCCTTTAATAACATGTGCTCAAAAATACCCCAATGGCTTTATATTGGTTTATATTAGCATCAACAGCACTGAGTTCTAAAGTAATAGCAACAACAACACAGTGTACGGGGACTGTAACATTTCAAGTCATCTCATCGATGGTGATTTGTTTGTTGCTTTATGGGATTGTTTGTTGTGTTCCCCTGATGTTATTGTTGTTGTATTTTTTCAGTTGTTGTAAGATTTCAAATTGAGAAAAAAAAAATATGAAACTTCTTGTCGTATTAATAATTTTTTTTTTTTGGGATGGGCATATCCGATTTTTTCAATATATGCCTTAGTTGCATTGTGTTGTCTGCGTTTTTTGTTGTAATTTTTTGTTACTACTTTTAAATCTTATGCGATCCCTTGATGTTTTTATATATTTTGTACCCAGTAAAAAAATGATTCAGAAAAATTTGTTTTTTCCAATAAAATTTGAATCAACAGTAACTCTATGAAATCTTTAAAATTTTTGCATAGGCTGAGATTTCCTGTCTCCTTTCTAATAACAACTTAAAAAAATATCACGTGTTTTTGTAATATTCGAATTAGGGAGTACATAAACCATAACCTAAAACCAGAGATATCGATTTTAACTCACTAATTCTATATTAAGTCTAAGGAGTTCAAATTGTTAACCTCACTTTCTTTACAAAAGCAGAAAGACCATAGAAAAAGAGTTTCTGAAAACATAAAACGTTTTCAAACCACAAAATATTAAAATCTCTCGTAATAAATACTCCACTGCCATAATTTATGTCTCATGAGCAATGCTGTCAAATTAGCTATTTTACGGCTAGAATTTTGACATTTTGGTGTTTGGGATCCATAAAACTAATTTCCTATTGCATTTAGCAAATGCTATCTAACACTTTTTTAGACAGATTTTTATTCGTTCTTTTGAAAAAAGAAAACAAAAAATTCAAAACATCCAAAATTTTACCATTTTTTTTTTTAATTAAAAATAGTTCTGACTTTTTTTTTCAAAATAAAGCTTTTTTCAGTCAAAGAAAGCTCAGGTCTTTTTCTTTGAAAACTTTGAGGTCTAAAAGTGTGCTGAGACTTTTTATCTTACAAAATGAGCATCGAGTAACTCGAAACTTAATAAAATAAAATAAAAAAACTGTGGAATTTGAAAAAAATTTTGGCCAAAAAATATTGAAAAATCATAATTTTTTGTCGAAATTTCGGTATTTTCAAGAACCTTTTGGAACCTGAAGGAGTTATCTGATTTCAAAGATTTATTTCCACTTTTGTTCATCTGGATCTGAAGAAACTTTACTATGCTATTACTTTTTAATTGGACGCCATTTTTGGGCAATTTTTTATGTCCCAAAAATGTCCCTTCATTTACTCAATTTTGTTACATATTGTATGTCTTTTATACGTTTTCAGCCAAAGAAAAAAAATGTTGGGCAAGTGGGCGTGGCACCTCGCTGCAACTCAAACGCTTTTTTGGTATATCTTCATTTATCATTTAGAGTACAGTACTGAGATTTAGTTGAAGAATGTTGATTGGCAATGTCATGCCACAGGAAAAAGATGTGTGAGATTGGAAAAGAAGGCATGGCACCTCCCGTATAATCTGAAAACTAATTATGGCATATCACACCATTTATAGTATGGCTCTAATTATGGAAACATTATTTGTCAATGACATTCTGTTGAAAAAATATGGATAGGCGTGACCCTGCCCATACAACTCTAATGTTTCTTTAGATACATATATCTCCAAATTCAGAACAGCACAGCACTGAAAGTTGGTACAAAGACCTTATTTCTCATTATTGGATATCTCAGGAACTATTTATGGCGAGGTAATAAGATTTGAAATGAAAATATGATTCGTCAATAGAATATTTTGGGAAAATATTAGTAGGCATGAGTTAGTGGGCGTGACAAATTGGCGCCCAACGTGGGACACTTTCGCGTTCAAATTAAAAAAGAAAGACGGATAACAACCTCTGCGTTGCCAGCTATCTCAGTGGAGACGTGGGCGCAGGTTCGCGATAAAATCAAATGAAATGAAATATGTTTTTAGAAACGCTCGATTTTTGTAGCTCAATACTGAGCTACCACACAATTTTACTAAAAGTAAAATTTATCTTCACCCGCACAACTTGCTGGGCTCACGAGCACACAAACGGACTTTCACAATTTTAATAAGGAGAAAAAAAAGTTAATAGTAGGAGAAGCCTACCTCACAAACACAATAGTCACTTGCAGTTAGCACCAACTGCCAAAAAGTGACTACCACAAAAAGTATAAAATAAAATTATACTCCCTGAGATACTTTGGGTTATGAACCCAAATAAATTCCGAAAATTAAAACACAAAGAAACCCGGCTAAAAATTACTCTACATTACTCGCTACAAGTTAGCGACACACTAAAATGAAAAATATTGAAACTAATTATAATATACCAGTGATGGGACTAAAATTTTTTCCACGGTGCAAGATTTGGATGAAAAATTGTGCTAGATTGTGTAAAAATGTGCTAACTTTCAAATTAAACAAAATATGGGTATCAATTTTAATGTATTATTTTATTCAATAAATCAAAATATAGTAATAATAAAAAATCAAAACAAAAATAATAGTAATAATTATCACATTAATTTATAAGAATACTTTGAGACTCAACATAAGTCAATAACTTGGTTCAAAGTTTATAATAGCGTTATTTCCAATTTGGAAAAATGTTTCTTATAAAAAAAGAATAAATATGACATTAAAGAATATTAATGTTTTGTTTTATCTCAAAGAGATACAATATTTAAGTTACATTTAAGTATAAATTCTTCATCTACAAACCTGTAATTTTGAAAATGTTTAACGAGGTTAATTGCAATGGCAAACAATGACAAAAACGGTACCAACTTAACATAATAAAATAGCCATTCACAATAGTTTTTGCATTAGAGAGATTGCAAATTGACGCAATGTAAATAAATATAAAACAGATTAATTTATTTAAGCGTTTAAGATTAAAAGAAAAGAAAATGTGCTAGATTCCGAACCATCGGTGCTAAAAGTGTTAGAAGTAAATTTTTTTTTTTAAATGTGTTAGATCTAGCACAATTGTGCAAAAGTTCCATCACTGTAACTCGGTGCTCCACGCTCAAAAATTATTAAATTTAAATAACTTTTGGTCCACCTCGACTTGGTGGTACCACACCCAAAATAAATAATTTAAAATACTTAGGTTCACCCCGAATTGGTGATACCAAAGTACACTAAAATTAAATTAACGCAAAACCACACAAACAAAATTTTAATATTCGCACCTCATTAATCGCTTGAGAAAATCGCACAGGAAAAATTCTGCTAATGGCTCTCGTAAGCTCGCACAGAACTGAATATAAGTACGGTGAAAAAATATGTAGGGTACCACTTATATTCAGCCACATACATTAACTTATCGCCCGCTATGTCAGCAGGGCACAATGCAGTTTCTCCAAGAAACTGGTCTCTAAACGGGAAATCATTATACCCATATATGTGTGGGTGTACATGATTACACCCTGGACAAAGTCCCCGACCCAACCAATTGTATGAGAATTGGCGACAGTGTACAACCAAACGAGAGAACCAAAGTTTTCCCATTTTTCCACAAATTTGCAACAAATACACCTCTGCGCTTTCTTACAGAAGTCTCCATATCCCCATATCTTGTACTTAATGGTACTCTTTTACTATTGTGAATGTGGATATCGGTTAAAGAGAGGAGGAAGAATGACAAAAAAAAGATAAACAGAGAAAAGAGAAGAAATAAGTTAGGAAGTGCAGCACGCGTAGTGCCCTTTTCATTTGCTTGCTGGGTACACTTTTGCACGTTCTTTCAATTCGTGTGTGTGTGTACTTGTTGTACGATTGTGATTTCGGTTTGATTGATTGGATTAGGTACTTATGTTTTTAATTTCTAAATATTTTTATATATGTGCATGTTTACCTACTAGGAATGTAAATCCCGGAATCCCGCGATTCGCTCAAAAATATTAGGCTCAAAAATCTCGGGATTAAAAAGGAAAAACCTCGGGATTTTCGGTATTCATATGTAACTACACAAACTAAGGCATGTATACGAAAAAACTGGTCGACATTAACCTGTTATAAAAATTATATTTTTTAAACAAAAACAGAAATTCACACATCAATTGAAAGGTTATAATAGTAACTTTAAGAAAAATAAAAACTTTATTTATTTGGTTGGTGCGTATGCGAAAGATCGCAACTTTCATTTTCGACCACTTTCATTATAGCCCAGTATTCTGGGCAATTTGGGGGATTGGCATCTTTTGGAACAATTTGTACCCCTTTCTCTTTATAGCACGTCGTTGCCGTTTTGCCGTAGTGGCAAGTTGCTAAATCTGGCCAGAAGAGAACAGGACCCTTGTGAAGACGTACCATTGGTAGACGTTTTTGTCATATTTGAATAAATACAACATGTTTACTGCGACCAGTTTTTTTCGTATACATACCTTAATTGGAATTCAAAGTTTTATTTGTTTTATGTAAACTTTGTTGTAAAAATGTTTTGTAATTCGTTCATGGGACCTTTTTTTTTTGTTGTACTAAATTTTAACTCAAATGTTCAAATATTTAAATGGATGAATTTTAAGCGCTCTGTTTATAGTATTTTTCGAAATTTTAGAATTCTTTTGGATTGCAAAAGTGTAAACTGAAAAATATTAAAAAGGTCTGTATAATATTTTTAAACGATACGCATTATGAAGGGAAATTTTTAAATCTTTTATACTCAGATGCAATCTTGCAATCTAATGAAATAATCTTTAATTTGTGTTACTTCTTGAATCTTACCAATAATTCTTCAGTATATATGATAAAACTGGCAATCTCTTGATTCCAGGATTAAAATTTGAGTCCCGGATCCCGAAAAGTGTTTCGGGATCTGCATCACTAGTATATACATAATTTCTTTTGTAACAAGTCTCTATTGTTAGACGTTTTGGCTCTAGTGTTTCATTTATTTTCATTTTGTTTTTTTTTTGTGATTTCTCTATTATGCTCATGCTTTACATTTTCATTCATGCTTTCAAAGGGATTGCCATGTGCTCTGCGAGAATTTTGTTGTTCATTTGATTTTTAACGCTTGTAGATTTTTCTATTAATTTTAATTGTATTTATGTTGAATACACCTCAATAAGAAGATGTGGTTGACAAATTGTCGACTGAGCTTTTTCATTAAGACAACAACATAAAAGTGTATGCAGCTTCGTGTTTTTTTTATTTTAAAAAGAAACTTTGAAGATTAATGATATATTTCCGTTTCGACGATTTTGTGAATTAATGAAAAGTTGGTAAAAAAGACAAAAAAAAAAAACAACTAACAACAACAGCCACAATAGCATAAAATAAAAAGTTGGTAAATTGAAATGCTAGTAAATATAACTCAAAATTTTTTACAACTTCTTGTCTATTATTTATGTGCAAAAAGGACAAAACATTTGTTTCGAACATTGACAACTCTCGAGAGGCATTTGTTTTGCGTAGTATATTTGTCACGCCAAAGGTAGTAAAATATTTTTGACATTCGAACGAAAATGCTTACTCATAAATTTTAAATTTTACAATTTATGCCAACTGTTTCAGGCACTACATAAACAATTGAGAATAAACTATTTTTACACATACAACATACGTAGCTACCAGAACCATAACTGTTAATATTTTATCATTACAAAATTAATTATTTCAGGCAGCAAACTCCCAGTCTAATATCCCAGTTTTGATTCAAAAATCTTTTAATCGATTTTCTAATTTACATGAATTTCCTTTACAACAACGATTTTCCTCACTTGTGGGTACCAGTACATTTTAGAAATTAAAAGTAGTGCCCAATCGAACTTGAATTTTTGACGAAGCAATGCAATAGCAATAAAAACGGCACACAAAGGGACTTTGATAGGTATAATAAAAAAGGTGTAGGCCTAGGAAAGGAAGGCTGGAAGTCATCACTACCAAAATACCCCTCACCTTCCTCCCACGGAAATTCGTTGATGTTTTTGATTATTTTTTTTTAATTTAACAAGACAGGAAGCATACATGTTTGTTATGCTTATACCCAAAAAAAATTTGAAGCGCTACCCAAAAGCGCTCTCTTTGTGCTCTCGTGGACCTAGTAGAAAGCGCTGACATGCAAAAGAGCGCTTCCAAGGAAGGTTAGGAGAAGCACTCAAACGAATAGAAAAAAATATTGAATGATTTTTGTACTTTAATGTAATTCTCATTTGGTTAATATGAAAGGAAATATAAGTTGATTTGGTATTGATATATTTGTGTGTTTCACCAAAGTTTGGTGAGGCATAATTTTGGATTATATTTTTTTTATATTTGCATATATGTATATAAATATAATAATATGTAGTTAATAAAAAAATGAAAGAGCTCACAAATTTGTTATTCCCAAAAAGTTTTCCAAAAGTGCTCCTTTTGCGTTTCCTAGGAGCGCTCATTGGCAATTTTGAGATTTTTTTCCAACTTGCTTAATATCCAACTTTTTCTCCACCCAAATCTCAAGCATATCTTGATTTAAATTTTTGGAACAATAACATATGGCAGTATATTATTCGAAGTACTTGTGTAAGCAAGCAAAAAAAGTTAGCAAGAACTTATTTAATATTTATTTTTTCATTTATATAAATTGATTGTGGTAAGTGAATTCAATTAATTAAATATTTAAAACTTGTGGAAATGCAACGGAATTCAGCAATGAAAAGAAAAAGCAGGGAGATTTTTAATTAACTCACTTCGCCTGCTAACCAAGCGCTGCCAGCGCCGGCTATGGCACCACCGGCTGCGTTATCACAGGACATGTCGCCACAGGCTGCGATATCACCACCTGCCATGGATTCAATAAATTATGAAGAAGAAAGAAAGGAAATAACTAGTTAAACTTAATGAATTGGAAAATGGAAATAGTTTTGAGAATAAAATAGAGTTTGTGGGCACAATGCGGAAAAACCAAAATTTAAAAGACAAGTTAACAGAGTGGGCAGTGGAATTTAATATATCACAACATGCACTTAAAATGTTACTTCAAATATTACATGCAACTATAAAAGATCTCCCTTTAGATGCGAGAACATTGAAACAAACATCAAAATGTGCCCCAGTAGAAGAGCTAGCTGGATCTTAATTAGAACTCAAGCCTAAATACACTGGAGATCCAGCTTGAGTTACACGTTGAATATCACATTTGAAATGTGCTAGAGATTTGCGCTGGATCTCAATGCTTCTTTTTCCTGGAGAATGCATTATTTCTCCACTTGAAGAACATTTGATATCCATACTTGGAAAAAGAGAATGGCGCTGGAACTCAAGTGTTTCTCAAGCGTGGTATCCAGCTGAATTGCTTACTGGGCACTTATATACTATATGTGACTCAAATAAAGGAACATATTTTTAGGATACGTTAAATAGCCAAGAATGGCATAAAATCGTCTGAACTAATACAGGAGGAAGACAAGTTTTGAAATCAAATAATATCTTCAGGTTCCAAAAGGGTTTCGAATATTCCGAATTTTTTAGATTCTCCTAGTTTTGAATGCTTCTAGCCACCAGTTCGATGCCGTAAAATTGGAAATATTCAATGCTTGAGCAATAACACTGTACAACTACAAAATTGTAGCCGCTGATCACGAATCTATAAAAAATTTTGTTGGTTTCAGGTTTCGTGTTTATAAGTAAATCTTTGTTTTTTTTTTTTAATTTGATAAGGTGAGGTGTATGAACTTTTTTTTTCTTGTTTTTTTTTTTTCTTTTCTACATGAATCATACAATTTTAAGAATCTTGGATGACTTTTATAGATTCGTGATCAGTGGTTAAAAATACTGCACAAAAAGTAGGGCACATCTCAGATACTATTTTCAAGTCTCATTTTGTTGTACAGTGTAATTTTTGCTTTGTGTTGTAATATCGTCCCCGAGATTGGAAAATATTTTTGAGTGCAAGGGTAAACAACTTAAAAGCCAAAAAAAAAAACATTTCGGTCCGATTAAAAAGGTAATGTGGCATTGAAAATATTGTCCATGACCCGATTAAAAGGTGGCCCAAATAGCAAGCGAAATTTCTTTTAAATCCAAAAAAAAATTATTATTGCGGTTCGATTAGGAGCTGTCCCAAATACAGAGAGTCCCAATTAGCAGGTTTGACTGTAGTATGCTTGAATCGACTGAAAAATATCGAGTATTTACTCCTATTTACTTGTATTGAATCATCACTAGCTATCAGTAGATATGACTTTTTCCTCCGACTAGAGTGAATTCTCTGCATTAAGGCTCAATTATGCATAAGTAACGGAAAGGAACGTAACTTTGCCAACTGTCGCTTAAATATCTGTGATATAGGCAGTGGGTGTAAGTGATTACCGAAATCGTAACGCAACATGAGTTCTATCTTCGATCGATTTTTACGTTCCGTTACGCTACGTTGCGTTACGTATGCATAATTGAGCCTTTATACGTCTCGGAAATTAGTAATAACGTAGTAGTAATTCAGTAATCAAACTCCTCTAAAATCCGAAAATCCAATAACCAATAATCCGAAGAATTACTTTCATAAATAGTATTGACTATGCTGTAATCCGAATTGCATAGTTTACTCGTATTTTCAATGGAATTCAACGTTATAATGAGAATATAATGAATTATTATAAACGTTTGGTTTTCATTGAAATTTGTGTTGTTCTTTCATAAGCTTATGTATGTATATTAAAATAATTTGAATGGGAGTCTGGAATCATTAGTTCGGATTATCGAATCACCACTGTATTTTCATCTTTTGTATCATATCGTTGATAAGAATAAACAAATAAAAACATTTCTAAATCTGTTATAAATAATAAAAACCATTTGTGCAAAATAAATACATATATGGCATATTTTTAACGACTAAGATTTATGGTGTCTCCGAATTGGCTATTAAAAAACTGAGCATTCTAACCTACCATACGCTTCAATTTACATTTAATTTATGTGTAAGTGGATATGAAAAAAGTTCTGGATCAATTATTTATTTCATAATTTTTATGAACAGTTTTGACCCCCAATGTATGTATAACGTTTTCAAGTCAAAGTCAAAGTTCAAAACCTCCATACACGCAATTTTGTTAGGCACATTTTTAAATGAGCACTTCAAATTTATCTTTGCAAGATTTATATATTTCAATTCTTTTTTTTATTTTTTTAAGGATTGTCCACAAATGAGACAACGTTGAAAATGTTGCATGTAATAGTTTATTTGTGTCATTGAGTTGACAGTTGCAACTACAACAAAAAAACAACGTAAACACACGCACACACACATACAAAATACTGCGAATTTTGTGTAGTTATATAGTTTTGTTACTTATTTCATCTCGTTGTGGCTCTCGTTGTTGCTGATTGTTGTTTTTGTTTTGGTTTTTTGTTGGCAAATCCAAAAATAACCATGGAAAGCCTCTAACACTGCAGCGACTTTACGCGACATAGGCTTCACAACGCAAAACAACGAAACAATAAAATCTTAGACAAGCATGGATGACGCTCATGATTTTAGTTTTGGTTTTGGTGACACTGCTCGCGCACCTTCTACACGGTGTCTGTCTGACGTTCGGTCAATGCTGCTACAGTCTTAATAAATTTTTAAGGCTATGTCAGGCATTAAGGTATAACAAATGATTAGTTTTTGTACGTTTCATGTCAGACAAAATGTCAGTTTTACAAGCGTTTTAATTCAATTTGTGTAAAGTTTAGTTTCTTTTCGACGTCAGAGCATTTTTAAGAGAAGGGGGTGTGGTAAGTGGTAAGAAGAACGAAATGGTAATTTAATAGATTTTGCTTGTAACTTTTATTACAAAGCTAAGTTAAATTGAATAATTCAAGTGCATATTATTTTGCAACATATAAACTTTATGATGGACACATACAAAAATTCGGGCACAAAACTAATAGAAAAAGTAATTGTAAAAACAGCAGAAGTATTTGTTAATCTAAATTTTAGGAATAACCAATTTATTATTTGCTTTGCTTTAAGTTATGTGACAAAAAACATGGACTTCAAACAAATAACTTGAATAAAGTTGCAACTTGCAAAGTTTCACCTTGTACTTTGTAAAACATCCTAGTTATAATTTTATGGTTCCCTTAACTTTATTTTATATTTTCTTAATATATGTACCTATGCATGTGTTACTATTATTATGAACAAAAGTTGTAGTACAAGTAAAGATTACGAATATTTGTTTAATAGCATCATTAAAACTGAGCTAAACTTCTAAATAATGCATTGCCATTTAACAAAGTGTTTTAAGCCTTCTCATAAAAATGCTCTTTGAGCTTATTTACTTATTCATATGATGATACGATTCTTAAGCTAAAATTAATGCTTGCATTACGACTTCGACTGGTTTCTAATTCTAATTGTGTAAAATGCTTTAGACGTAAAACAAAGCACAAGCTTATGTTCAAATAAATTCGTATAGAGGCTAAAATAATGTCCCAAGTTTAATCATGTTGCGTGGATTTCCATTCAAGCTTACAGTTGTTTTGTGGGGCTATTGGACGCAAATAAATGCGTATGTAGCTTCAGTTTAAAAATATACATATATATAAGTGCTAAGTTGTTGACTATTGCGGGATCAATATATGAAAGAAGCATCAGCTAATGGTTAATTAAGACCAGTTTTGATTGGAAAAAATGTGCAGAAATTATTACCATATCAGGATGTAATAGATATAATTATTTCACTTTTAACTCTTTCATACCCAATGTTGCGTATATGCAATATTCACTATTATGTAGCATAAATAAAATTTTTAACAGATATTACTATTTATTTAATATTAATGTTAATGTTTTGTCTTTGAAGTCCAGCAAAAAACCTAAGTGCAAAAATTTTTAGTAAAATCTTTTGCACTATTTTTTTCAAAAATTATGCATTAAATTATTACTAACCGGAAATTTTTTTTTATCACATATGTTTATAAAAGATAAGAGAATATGAAAATCAAAAAATTGGAGAAAAGGAGTTATCCAGTGGTTGTCTACCGCTTCATAGCTGTTTTTTTAACCTTTGATAAAGGACAAACAAATCAATGTAGAAGCAAGAAATTTGGTGTCATGATTGTGGAAGACCTAAGTAACCATAATTTCACAACAAAAGGTTTCTCTCAAGCCCCATTATAATTCGGGCGTCAAAGGGTTAAGAGGGGTCTAACAAAAGTTCGCTAAGTTATTGGTATGTTATTAGTTTCTGAAAAATCCAAAAATGATAGATTACATTGTCCGACAAAAATCAATTTTTTACAAAAAGTTAACATCCAGTTTTTGTTTACGCGAGCCTAAGGTTTGTCCATTTCTATATAAGTTCAGTGTAATAAACCATAAGAAAACTTGTTAAGTTTGCATCTGAGAGTGTTGAACAATTTGTAGTATAATTAGATGTATTAACCCATTAGATCTCTCCCTTATTGGTCTTTTTGTCCTTTACGAAGTTTGATCTATTATGAGGGTTGATAAGTTGTTAAAATATGTTGCTCATACAATTTTACTATAGGTCACTGAACACCAAAATCTGTAAACTTGCCTTTAATAAAAATAATTTCAAATTTCGAAAATATTTCAAATTTCCACCTCTTATAAGTAGTGAACAAATATGTTCTTAAAAGTATTTTCTAAACACATCGCAAAATAAACATTATATAGGGTTATTTAAATTAAGCACTTATATATATCTTCAACCTTTAGTTACTCCCATTTGGAACTTCTTGCTTTTTTAATATAAATTCCATTTTATCGGCCTTTTTCTCACGATTTTGGTGCTTTGAAAAATTACAATGGGGAAATCAATCATTTAACTATGGCGGTCTTATGTATGTTGGTCTTTGGTTGGACTAAAAATTTCATTAAAAAACGATTTTTTATGCAAATATTCGAAAATTTTTTTTCTAATTAAATTTAAGTTTTTCTAGTAATCTATAATAAAATTTGATTACAAAAATTGTTTTTGAATGTATGAAGCACTTACTTTTAGTTGGGTTTAAATGACAAATTATATTGTAAAGAGAAAAATCCCAAAAGGGAGGAGCTAAAAGGTTAACACAGATATAAATGGTTAATTTAAATAATCTTGTAATGTTTATTTTGCGATGTAAAATTTATATATTTTTTTTTGGGTTTATAATTTTCTTCAAAAATTTGAAATTTTCTATATTTTTTTATTATGAAGGTCAGCCTTGCAATTAAAACAAATAAAACAAAACACAAATAATATAATATTTAATGGCAAAAAATATCTAATGGCGGATTGAATTTTTATATGTTTTTTGTGTTTAATTTAGTTGTGTAGTATATGGGTCATTCCATATAATATTTACAATTAAAAATGTAAATCACCCCAAACATTTTTTTTCATGTTTCGGATACAAAATAAATCGACCCGTATTTTTTTGTTTGAACATGATATGCAAAATTTTCGAGTTACGAATATTAAAACATTTGAAGTGTGAAAAATCAAATTTTTTTTGTAATCGTGTAGTTCATAAGCAATTTTATAAAAAGTAACGAAATTTTCAGGAAAGGTTCGCTATAAGTCGAACTTTTCAAGACCTTCAAGACCTTCAAAAGTTCGACTTATCGCGAACTTTCTTTATTTTTTCTTTACCTATGAATTTTGCTTTTTTTACATATGTTATGAATTCTTTAATTTGATTTTGATGTGTAATACACCCGTAGTATAAGTTAGATTAAGCTGCATAGTGTAAGGAATGTGATCCAGGGGTAGTGTTGGAGAGAACAACACTGAACACATGGCAGAGGAGACGCGGTTGCAGCCATCTTAAGAACGTGTTTTTCTGAATTCTGTTGTTTCTTCTTGGCTCCACCTTCAAGGCAGGCAGACTTTTTTCTTTGGCTCTAGCTGATCACCGAACAACGCAGGTAGACATCTTTGGGCTCCTTCTTTTTATTTTTCGAACTTATTTCCTCTATTTCCTTTATTTACTAGAAACGTTTTCAAGCACTAGCATTGTGTGTTCTGCCACTCTACTTGTGTTAGCGTTTTCAGGAAGTAGCATTATGTGCGCTTTCCTCCCCACTCGTACTAGTATTCCCAGGCAGTAGCACTGTGTGTGCTGCCCTCTCCTCGTGCTAACGTTTCAGGAAGTAGCACTGTGTGCGCTTTCCTCTTCTCCGTATTCGCATTTGTCCACGTAGCACTGTGTGTACTCCCGTTTCCCCGGATTCAGTACACCACTACATGTACATATCCCAACGTCTAGCGCACCCCTGTACAGAGATAAGGAGATTACTGTCGGCTAGGGGTCATTGCAGTAAAATGAATTTTCTGTAATCAGACCCCGGACACGGCGAGTGATACCCCGGAGTAAGGTCCGTTACAGTTGTTCAAAAATTCAATTTGCTTATAGCTTTTGCAAAAGTTTTGTATTAATAATTGGAAAAAAATTTTAATTTTTATTTTACTATAAAGTTAAGATTAAAGTTTGCTTCATACTTTCATTATCAGATCCCTTTTTTTCAATATTAAGTAGTTTGCAAAATATAGGCCATTGAAAACAAGCTAATCTAAAACTTTTAATAAAATAATAAAAAAAAAATATGTTTGCATTTTATTTTGATTTTAACTTGATATAAAATTTGATCCAGCTTAGTGGAAATAATAGGCTTCGTCCAAATGCTGCAATTTTGTCCGAAGTTCGGCTTCAACCAGAAACGTCACCTTCGGTCGGACGCTATTTTAAATTTTTTGTACGTTTTTTGTGTGCAGCAGAAATTTTGTGCTTAAGAATCAAGAAAAAAAAACATTAGGTACCCTAACTTTAATAAAAATTGACAAATTAAAAGTTGACAAAATTATGATAACTACTTCGAATAATGAACCATACCAATGAACGTTCAGTACAAATTCATCAATTGAATGAAAGTTTCATTAATTTAAAGAAGTTTTTCATTAATTCGCAATTTAAAATTTTCAATAACTCGTCGACAAAAACAATTCAATGCTTTATTGTTTAGAGCAGGTGAAAGTTGAAGGCAAGTCTAGAATTAAAAATTAATAACTAGTGATGCGTTGATACGGGTTTCACGATTATCATTTTTAATAACTATCGATTACAATTATTGATTTTAAATTATGGAATTAATAAGCATTATTTTCTGAATGTATTTGTTGTATATTATTCAAATATTAAGTTGACAACATTTATGCAATTAAAAAAAGAACAATGAAAGTAAAATTTCAAGACCGAGTTTACACTGCAAATCCAATAGTCGACATTCTTTTACACGCTCAGTGGCATCATATACGAAAAAAAAGTGGCCCAACCGGCTACCATAATTTTTTTTGCAGAATATGATAGATAAATGCAATATGTTTTTTAATGAAATATACAAAAAAGCCAAGGAATACAGACATTTTTTATTTATGGTCACGTGTCTCACGCGACCAGGAGATTGATTGTAAATACTTATGTGCCGTATGAGACCAACATGTCACCACCCATTTATACATGGTTTATCTCATTGCATTCGGTCGAGAAACCATAGATAGTGAAAAACAATACTGCGTTTAATGTTTTTTCGACCTTTACAAGATAATTAATGGTGGTTGGGACCAATAGTCGATTTGGCATACTTTCCTACATCAGAATCGAACTGCAAGTGTAATTCACGCATTCCACGTGGACACGGTATTCCAACGCACCACACATTATAGAGATAGTTCTTTCCTCTGTCGTACCTCGCGATTATGGAATAGGCTCCCTGCAAATATTTTTCCTGATTGTTATGACCTTTTCAAATTTAAAACAAATACTCAGAGATACCTTTTCCAATCAACACAGTGCTCTGCATTTATAGGGACAATATCCCTGTGTGTGTTCACTAACACTGGAATACAGTGAAAATATAACATGAACCAAAGTATGTTTTCTAAACTAATTCGAGGTCGCTGAACACGAAAATTACATTATTTTTTTTTTTTCTATGGGTAAGTTTTCGAGATATGATAAATCTAAAATTGAAAAATAAATCTTTCTCTTGTCAAGAACTATGTTCATAAGTATTTACTTAAGTACAATGTGTTCAAAAATGAATATGTGAACGTGTCAAAAAGGAAACAACAATATATAAATTTATTTGTAGGTATACACTAAGAAATTTTTAAGATTTAATTGTTCTAGAACACAAAGTAGATGGATGTTTTGATGCAAAAAATATGAACTGCATTTTTAATTTTTTGTTTTTTTCAATTTTAAAAATTTTGATGTTAATAAAAAAAAATTATGACGTAGCAGAGCAAAACGGACAACGGATTCGGACTTAGCGACCCCCCCATTATCCTAAATGCATTTGTCCTGTCTCTGCTCGTTTTCAAAAGTTTCCATTTGTAAAACAGTGTAATATTTAAAATGCGGCCACAGAATTATTCAATATGCATATTAAAAATATGAGCCGTTGAGTGCAAAAGTGATGTAAGTCAAAATCAGATTTTGGGAAATACATTGGATTTTTTAAAGTGCTGTACAAAATTGGGTATTTATAAAATTTATTTTCCCAATGTGCAGACAGCTATATAAATCATATTATCAACCTAGGCTTATTTCACATTTGTGGGACACTGAGTGAGGTTAAACTTATTGCCTAAAGGTGAAAATCCAAATAATAAAAAAAAATGACTCACACTACTTTTGCACTACGGTTCAGATTTCAGTTCATACTGCTGTATTTCAATGTACGAAAATATTGCAGTTCTACAAAATACTGCCGCCCATGTATGTAAAATGTAATGTATATTGAAATCTTTTCATTAAAATAAAATATTTTTAACAAGCTATAATCTGTTGGGAGTTTTCCTGTTATTATAAATTTTCGAGCAATTTGCATCTAAACATAATAAATATCATATAAGTTAACACTACTCAGAAAATTGCAACTTTTCTTATACGACTCACGTATTTCAAGTCGAAATATCTAAAAAACATGACGTATAGCGAAAAACTGAATACGGCATCGTGATCAGAGAAATGATTGTAGGAGGTACCTGACGCTAATTTCGTGTTGTACCTTTAAACGAGTATTCGACACAAGTACATATTCGATACTTTCTTCCGATATTTTCGGTGACATCGATACTTTTATTCGATACAAGTAATGTGTAAAAGCATCGATATTACGTGAGTATCGAATCAACACTAGTGAGACTACTTTGGTCTCACATGACACTGAACGTGTTAAGTCCACCATGAAAAAGAAAATAGCAAATAGTTCCTAACAATATTTTCTATTACATGAAAATCAAAAGCTGTATTAATAAAATAAAAAATTTTCAATAACTGCAACGCACGATTACCAGAATAACCACCGGTTACGATTACCCGTAAAACGGGTATTAACATGTGATTACGATTAATCATAATCGTAATCAGCGCATTACTACCAATAATTAATTCCAAATAACAAGTATTCAATTCTTACCTTTTTAGTTTAAATGAAATCTAGAAAAATAGGAGAATTCCAAATAAAAAAAAATTTAAAAATTGGAAGAATTGATAATCCAATTTCAATTTCACAAAGTATATTTACTTCACATTAAAATTAGTTTTGGCCTATAAATTTATAACTATTTAGTTATTTTCATTTGCATAAGTAATTTGTAAATATCTAATTGAGATGGTCTACTGTACTAACAACCACACATAAATCAGAAGAAGACTAACACAACTTCAACAAAGCAATTATTCATTAGCACAAACATACACTAAAAAAAAAAATTTGTTGCTGCTGACTATTGATCCGTTAATAGTTGAAGAAATGCTACTTTATAGATTTTTATTAAACCTTTGAATAAGAAATGTGTTTAAAATTTACAAGAAAAAATAATCAATCAGTTCTCAGATCCCTTTATAACGACATTAATTAATTTTATTTTCGGTACCCAAAACGTTCTATTTTCCTTTACTGCATGCCGCTCTTAAATATTTTATATCTGAGCCAGACGAAACCGTTTCATTTTAACGAATTTGCTATTTATTTTGTTGGTGCAATAAGCAGAGCCAGTTTAGCAATTACAACAACAACAAATATTCCAACCTGCCTGCCTCCCATTTGTTCACGATCGTGTTGTCACCATAACGCTCGAAATATTTACAATACTCGCTGATTGAAACATAAATTTACCCGACCACACAGCGTCAACATGTCGTGGAATTCCAAAGCATTTTCTTATACGACGTTTAGGCCTAGCAAATGTGGTTAGTGTGAGTTTTCTCCCTCCCAAAAAAAAAAAAACCAAAAATAAAACCACCCATTGTTATAATTATTGGTCACCATTGACGATTTGACAATTAATTTTATTGACCACCGTTTTGCATTTGACAATTAACAGTAAAGCGACATGTGTTTGTGCGTCTGTTCAAATGTGTGTTGTACTCTGCACATGTACGCACATTAACCCAGTGGAAAAAGAAGCCCAATAGACAGACGTGCGTTTAAAAAAAAAAACGTTTCGCGCCATACAAATCTATTATAGGTTCATATTTACAAAAACTTCATAATCATTTAACTATAACTTCATAAAGGATAAACCATCTGTAGTTTCTGAAATATTCAAATATCTTAATTTAGTTGGCAATAAATCTGGTATAATTTTTGGAAAATTCAAAGTTGGACGACTTAATATTATTACGATATTTTATTGGAAATTTCAGAAAAATCGGTAAGTATTGAGAAGGAAAAATATAAAATATCTGATGTAAGGTGGTCGGCAGAAATACTATCAACATAGTAAAAAATTCAATTTGCCAATGCAAATTTTTCATAAATACTAAAATGCATATGGAGTGAATGCGTCATTCCTTGTGTCTGTTTCCATATATTCCAAGACGATTCGAAGGGAGTGGTGGCAACTACATCTGTCGATATAAGCAATTTATATTTTAAATACTTATCACTTATTTAAACAAAATCTTAGTTCGTATAGCTAAAGACATTAAAGAGCTTACTTACATAAAAATTATATAAAATGGAGTTAGAAGAAGTAAGGCTAACGTAGTAAAAAAAGACAAAAGAAGCCGTCAAATAAAGTTGCAGATGCGTTTACTTTTTCCAAAATTTCTGCAGGCAAAATATACCAACTTCCGTGTTTAATGAATGGGCCAACATTGATCTTGGTTACATGACGTCCAGCTTTGTCGGTTGTTTCATCAATCAAAATGAAAATAGGGTTTTCATTTATTTGGGATTGGATTTTTAAAAGAGTTTCATAGTAGCAGTCTTGTACATAGTTTATTTGCACTGTGAGCTCATCTGAAACTTTCTACTTTATGTATTTCTCAAAACAGCTTTTGAATTTTGGACTATGGGGATGTTTTGGCGGTTTATCCCATCTTAGCAACATTTTGGCAGGGTCGCCGTAAATTCCATTTGTTTTGCCCCCAACTTGTGAAGTAATCATTTACATCTTCTTTTTTACAATTCATCCTCTTAATATGTTTCTATCGCTCTACGTCCTATTGCACATTAAATTTGTTTTTTTTGAGACAATCGAAAAAATTATTTCCATTTGTGCTAAAAATTTCATTTAGAAATATTTTCCATTAAAAATAGTAAAAGATTAAAAAGGCACAATGGGCAGAAACCCCCAAAAAGGGCAATTGGGTCGAAAAAAGTGAAAGTGTCAACCAGAAAAAATTTTTTCTCGGATTTCTAGGATAACGATGTTTTTCGATATGATTAAATAAAAAATATACTACGTAAATTTACAACCCGCGATTATTGACTTTTCGATTTGAGGAATATGCATTTTCAACTCATTTCATTTTTTGATTCTTAAATTTCTTCTCGTTGGGATTGTTTCAAAAACGGCTTGTATATGAGCTTTAATGTTGTGTTTGTTTTTTTTTTATTTGTGTTTTTTAATTTTTTGAAAATTGTTTTTTATGTTATGTTTAAAACTGAAAACTTTTATAAAAACCCAAATTTTTTTTTGGTTTTACTGGTTAGCATCTGGTGTTGATGTTTTTGTTGTTGCTGCTGTTACGAGTACCATTTATCACCCATTTATTTTTTTGTCTTTTTCGGGCAACTAATTTAGAGCATGCGTGCGCACAACAGATGACCAAAGAGAGACGCGTATAATCGAAAATGTAATTAATTTTTGTGACTCAAATACGAGTATACCTAAATATCAATTCGTTGAGTAATTAATGAAAATTAGATTTTCAAAATATTTACTTTTATGGCTTTTGCTGCTGTGCGGTTATACGTCTTTGATGTAGAATTGCTCATAAAAGATCTTATGGTAATATAAATACGTTCAAATATATGTACAGCACTTTTCGCTTAAAGCGAACTTCGAAAAACAGGCAAAAATGGTTCGTTAAAGAAAATTGTTCGATAAAGAAAATGATTCTTATTAATAAAAACTTCGAATTTCGTAAATTTGTGTGTAAATACATAATTTAACAACGGACATAAAAATTGCTTAGATTTGAATCCTATATTTTTCCAAAAAAAATCTTTTGTTGAATTTTAACTTTTCAACTCGTATTAAAAACTATAACAGATTACGGAAATGAATTCTAAATGTTCATATTCATTATATAGAGCAAGCAAATTATGGCACGATACCTCATCAGGGCAAAAAAGTGAAAACTTTAGAAATTTATTAGAAACAGTTATTAAAAATCTTGAAATCACATAGGAAGCAGAGCAAGTCTTGCAAATATATGGCTCATATCGCAATCTCTATTCTTCAACCACGTGTATCTATTTTGGGCCAAATTCAGTTTTTTTTTCTTATATTGTATAAAATCACCTAAGAATTCAGAAAGGAATAAGTTCTCAGCGAGTTTGTATAAAAAGAAAATTTATTTCTTCAACCTTGTATCTTACTTGAAGACGAAAGTTGATTTTCAAACCTTCCCTGAGAAATGGTACTTTTGTAGATATGTACGTGGTTGGAGAATAGAGGTAGCGATATGTCCTATATGTGTAGGTATACAACAATAATAATAAAAACAAACTTACGCCTTTCGGTCGTAGCGAAAAAAAAATAATTTCGTATAAATCAATGACATCATAACAAGACGATGTTAAAATATGCATAAGTATTCATTGCTGCAGGATCAAAAAAGCTTCGATTTCTTCTTTTTAATTGTTACATACGTTCATGGTATTCATTCACAGTTCATCAAAACCTAAAACTATGAGCACTTCGAACTCTAAAATGGTTTGTTACAATTGGAAGGTTTCTTTTACCCGTTCGGTTCTATTCGGTTTAACTCTCTATGTAGTTCCGAAATTTTATATTGACTTCAAAAAAATTAAAATTGATTAATAATGGTGTAAAAAGCATAAATCCGTTCTCAAAATCCGAAAAAAATAATGGGCGTGATTTTATGAAGTTGTGAAGGTTGAATGCCTAAAATTACTTTTTGCTGAATGAGCTTTTTATTAATTTGTTTTAAGTAATTATATATTATATATAAGAATTTTAAATTCTGATTAGTATAACAAGAAGTATGGTATTTTACAATTAATTCGCTGTTAATAAGTACGTTCGTTATATTCGAAAAGTACTGTACTTATATAAATACTAAGGTTGTTTCAAAAATAATTTAACTTTGAAACTACGTCTACGTGTAAACGTATACTGCAGTATTTTATTTCAACTTGAGGCGTTGGCTGGTTTTTCGTTGATGTGATCACATACTATACTTAATGCACTGTTGTCTATTTATTCACAATTTAAAAAAATGCCCAAAGGTACCCAAAAAAAACGGTTTTGGGTACCTTTGGGCACTTATAAGCCTGTAACTTGGTTGATTATCAACAGATTCAGTATAGCTCCTTAATAAAATAGTGTGTACAAACACCGTCAAAGTTGAGAAAAGTCGAAAAAAGTGAAAAAAAATTGTGTTTGCTAGACAAATACACACAGATTCCTCAAATCTTCTAAAATAATATATAAATCATTCGAAAGGTCTAAGTTTATTTTTTCTAAAACTGGTAACAAACAAAAAATCTGTTGATAATCAACCAAGTTACAGTCTTATAAGTGCCCAAAGGTACCCAAAACGGTAACGGTAAATCAATATTTTAGGGGTGTTTGGAAAATTTCAAGTACAGACTCTTGTTTTACTTGACAAGACTTACAAGAAAAATAGTATGACTTTCCAGGTATTTTTTACTGTCACACAGTGTAATAGACCAAGAACCGAGTTGTTCACCATTCATGTTGGGCGAGTTATATTTTTACACCAATGGAAGAGACCTACAGTTTTATGCCAAATCAATGTTGTGTAGAGAAATGTAAATTCAAGCTCGGAAACTCGATTTGAACAAAAACAAAAATAAATTATAAAAGATAAAAATCTATGGATAAATGTAAAGGTTACATGCAATTGAGTAAAAATAGTTAGGTTTAAAACACAACAAATTATTGAGTTTTCCTAATATTATTTGTAATCCAAAATTTTGTTTAAAAATATTTGAAAAAAAAACTCCAAATTTCTTGGTAATTTACTTAATTGTCCAAAAACTATTTATCCAATCGAATCAAAATGTATTAACGTAAGATGACAAATATTTTTAGTTCTGTATACTGTTTGTTCAAATCGAATTTCTAGTTTCTAAGATATTTGTAATTATGTGGACAAACCTTTTTTGGTCCGATAAAAAAAATTAATTGGCGATATCTCCAAACACCACACCATAGAATTAAAAATGATGATTGATTTTCGGGCTCAGCGACTAATTTTACATAGGAATTGGATAGTGGTATTCATTGGTAATTTTGGCTGTAAACTAGTGTTCTTTGTCAAAATGTCAAGAAAAAAATTGCAAAATGAGCCCTTTCACCTACATTTCCAAACCCTGAAGGTCCTATCTATATTCCAAAATTTGGAATTGGAATTTATCGCCGCAACAGAACTTATGGAAACGCAATACATTATGTTTAATAATACCAAATTAAATGATATTTCATTGTCAGGAAAAAGGATGGGACTTGATGACTTGGTGCATATATTGGGAAACTTCCACCCATCGTTTACCAGTGGGCGTTTACTTGGCATTCCACTCAGAGAGTGGAGACGCAACGGTGATTTTTATTGAGTGCCAAATGAAATATGATGCAAATGCAGTCTAGGAGTCGTTGTTCTTAGTGAATAGATGCATTTAATGTAGGTATTACGAACGGTTGCAGCTGTTTCATATGTATCGAGACATTACGCGAACGGTTGCAATTACTTCGATGATATACTTTTTTCTTGTCAAAAAAAGGACAGAATTCTAAAAGGGTCTGGATTGAAAAAAAGGAGTATCCTTATGAAAAAACATTTTTTATGTTATATGACTCATCATTTTCGCAGAATTAATCCATTCTGGCCCGCTATATATCGACCAGAAACTTCGGAAATTCGTCAAAAATACATTTATAATTTTTTTCCAAAAGAAATCACTGTTTAAAATTGCATTTAGATAATTTAAAAATATTAGATTTCACTAGATTTTAAAAACCAGATTAGGTTCTAAAAATCAACAAAAAATAGTAAAACTAATTATTTTGCATTTCAAATGAGAAATAAATTCGTCTAGATAAAACAGTAAACTTGATGTAGAAATTATAAATTCACAGGTTCTTCTATATTTGTAAGAAACTTTTGTAAAAAAATATAGGAATATGAAAATAGGCAAAATTCACCATATTTTTCATATATTAAATTTGATCCCAGGGAATACTTATTTATCGAGATGTGACGTAGAAATATTTTAAATTTTTTTACACCTAGTCACCTTCATTTTTGGGGGTAAGCCAGAAAATACTACACTGTCTAAAAGTCAGAAAACATTTTTTTTATTTTTTTGAGTACTAAAATCTCTCATTGAAAACATATGGGAATTGAGTTTTAAATATTTTCAAAATTGGTTATGGCATCTAGTACCGGTCCCAAATGACTTAAGAAAAAAAGCATCTAAAATAAGAGCCCCAAAATAGAGCAGCCTTCTGATAATAGCAGATTTTGAAACTTTCCTACCGGGACAATGGAAAGTAGAGCATCTTATCATGCCTCATCTAATGTAAAGCATCGGTTAGAAGCTTAGAATTACCCTTTAAGCCATGCATAGAAATATAAATGTTTTTGTAGAGAAGTGTTCGCTGCTTCAATTTCCCGAGTATAGGAAATTGAGCCTGGAACAGGCTTTATAAATTCGTTTAAAGCTACTACAGTCTAACAGGGAGAGTCGGTTTGAACTTGTCATACAATACATTCGTTACTTTACATTACCGATTTCACCGAACTTTGATCTAAATTTTTTAATATGTTATCTAAATGTAACGCATACTACCCAATTATTTCAGCTGCTGAAAATATGGCTTACGATAATTTTCTTTATAAATCAACTTCGTCACAGTCAAGTGTATATGTATATATTAAAAAGCGCACCTGAAAAATTTATCGCTCTTGTCGTTATTAAGTATCTTCTACCCTACCCGTTTACATCAATCCAATCTCTTCCAAGCCCAGTAAAAAGAAAAATAATAACAGCCATAATCCAAACAATTACTAAATATTCCAAAATAATTTTCACAAATAACTAGTCATTCTGATATAATCACCTTCGTACATTTACCGTGAGGTGTAACAAATTTATTTCTAATGAAATGAATTTCCATAGAAATCTTTAAAGAAAATCTCAATTCTAATGTGCATGCCGCTGTGCTTATGAAGGAAAAACTACCAGAATTACACACGATACGCAACACATGAGTTAAATGCGTTTTAGAAGATGACACTGAGATGAGCCAAAAGATGAGGACAAGGTCTATGTCTCGGTGCGAGTACAGAGCGCATACATACTTAGATGTTAACGCTATGGCTACTGCTGCTGTTGACGATGATACTGACGATATGGAAGATGATGTTGCAAACAGTCACAAGCAGCACTGACGTAATGAAAAACTGCACAGCGACACTCGTGCTATGGCAACTTTATACATTTAGAGAAAATTGTTGTTTACACTATTTACTTTTTGCCGCATAATAATAATGAATATTCTGCTAGAAGAGAGAGAGAAAGACAAAAAAAAGAACAATTCCAACCATTTTGCAACCAGAAGCCTGGCCTTTGACTTGTCATACCAATGCTGCAAGTTAGACACTCCAAGAGCCACCGATGTTATCAACACTTTTGTTGTTGTCTGTCTACTGTTGCCACTGCTGGTATACATAATGTGTGCATGCGCCTAGCTGTCTTGTATTTAGGAACGTATATAAATAGTACATACATATGTACAGTTCTACGTATGTATTTATTGAAAGAACGGAAAATAAAACTGCTTAAGTCATCTTAAGAATAAAACTCATTTTTACACTGCCGCTTTTTTCTACTGCTACTTTTGTAGCTGTTGTTGTCCCTGGAATTTCATTGCATGCCATTTTGTGGTGCAACCACTTAACTCATCTTGTCTAGAGTGCAACAATGAAAGCAGTCTCCGAATAAATAAATATAAAAAAATTAACCTTTTACTTTGCATACCTTCTTGTAAACAGTGGCTGAATATCATTTAAAACTCCGATGATTGTCAGAGCAATTCAGTCAGTTGCTGATACACTTAAAGAAAACATTTTCAATTATTCATGAAATTTTTGTAAGTAATAAGTAGACAGAAAATTGTTTTAAATATTATTTAAATATTTTTTGTAAGAAATAGTTATTCTTTTTAAAATTAATATTATTAGATGTTCTCTTTTGCAAATAAAGTTAATGTAATAAAACAATATTCCTGTATAGAAATATATGAACTCGCCAAATTAGGAAATGAATATTAAATTTTCGAATAAACAGAAAATTATAATTACTTTACACTTACATGGCTTATTTCAAACATATATCGCACCATGAGAATAGAAGTGTAATAACTTCCAAAACATAGTTCTGAGATAATTGCTTTCCAAACATTGTAATAATGCGATGTTTCATGGGGTGGAAAATTGTGGTTGGCTAAATAGCGCCTAAACAATAAGAGATGGAAGTTTCGGCAGTGTTCCATTGAAAAGAGCGGTTGAAAATACATTATTCAATCACAAACTGAATATTGTCATTTTGAAACTTACTACATTTCTATTCTCATGGTGCGATATGTAAAACTTCTATATTGTCAGTACAATGAATATCCAAACGCAAACATTACAGCCCAGACATATAGTTACCTGAGCGAGACAACCAATTACTCATCGTTCAAAAATGACATATAATTAAAAAAAAAACTCAGGAGCGGCTGAAAATTTTTTGTCAATTCAAAACAAAGGCGAAATAAAGAAGACCGAATTTCTAAGCATTCACAATATATTTTTACTGGGAATTTTTTAATTTGAGATAATTAAAGTGGCTGTTCACACAGGCGCAAGCATGAACGCCAGTCTGAAAGAGAGTGGTAGAGAAAATAGTTTGTTGGAAAAAGGCATGCGAGTTTCCATCTCTTTCTTACTACCTATTTTTTCTACCTCTCTCTTTTAGACAGACTTTCATGTTTGCGCCCGTGTGAGTAGCCACAATGATAATGTCCGGCAGGTGCTACTTATGTGAAAAAAAGATATCTGATAATATAATTTTCATTCGTAAGAATATGAAGATGCAAACACGGCCAAATTAGCATTATTAATTTTTTTATAGTTTCTCAAAAGATGAAGCAGTGCGGTAAAGGTGGGTAAAGGCTTATGGCTTGAGCGCGAGAGACAATATACGAGTGTGTAGCAGTGATGAAATTTCCAAATTTCAAATTGTACCTAATTGACCGAAAACGTTGTACCTAAATGAGCATGAATGTACCTAAAATAGTATACTTCATTGGCTTATCGTTTTTGTAAGAAATTTAATTTTCATTTCTTTGTTATTACTGTTTATAAGTAGGTTCAAAGTCATAAGAAGTTTACATTTAAAAAAAATTGTTGCTAAATTTAAAAAATCTTCTAATGACTTTGATCCTCTTTTGGCACCAATAAACTTTATTCGATTTGAAAAATTATTTTTGCAATATTTTTCCCTTTATAAACAGCAATATCAGAGCTGTGAGCTTTGAAATTGGGCAATACTTATTACAAAATATTTCTTTTTGTAATTAATTAGTGTTAAATTTATTTTGGCCAATGATAAATTGTACCTAAAATGTGCTAATTGTACCTAATGTATCTTGTAGTTCGAAAAAGTCTGTTAAAGTGTTGCCATTAAAGCAGATTTCAGTCCATTATCTTTCGTTTGTCATTAAAAGTGTAGTATTTTGCTCCTAAAAGTGCATTATTACGAATAATTTCGCAAAATAACACTGGTTTGATTTCATGATTCGGCATTGAAAGGCAAACCATTTGGTGAGCGTGCTGGTCATATTTTGCTCTTTATATTGAAGTAACAACGTGCCCATGACGTGACCGTGATCGTCTACATAACAAGGCACTTAGAAACGTACAAATTTTCTGCACTTATTTTCATTTGGAAGACCACAAAGAAAATGAAAATATTGGGCTTGCAATCAAATATTTACATAAAGAAGCAGTTCCTTCCGTGAAAGTGCCAGTACCACTAAGCAAGCAAAATTTACTAAAAATAAAAGTTTTTTTTTTAAAAGAATGCTTTCCTGCAGCTGCAAACCCGCATAACTATAAGGACTTTTTATGTGGTTAAGAGAGAAAAACAAATCAATACTCAAAAGAATTAACTTATGCTCCTTCCTACTCAAAAGAATTAAAAGCTTTTACAAAAATTCGTAATTTTTTAAAATGGGCTAAATTTTTATTCTGTATCTGGCCCTGAAACCGTTTGAGAATTTTTTGTATGTGTTAGTTGTCAAATATACACATATACTCATATAAAACATGCGCATGCGCACAACTCACATTTGCACTAGACTTTCTGTCTTTGATTTCGGAATTCAAATACATTGCGCAGGTAGGTTACTAGCAATAAATAAGTATTAAATATATGATTTCAAAAGATGTCAAAAGTTATAATCAGCCGCGGCAATTTTCTCTACCATTTTTGTTTTTAGAATAAAGCATTTACACTTTTAGTGGTAGAAATAACATAATTTTTTTAAGTGCAACTGATGCTCAAGTACATTTCATTTTTCAGGTTGAAGTGCTTTCAAGCAAATTGAATTCAGCTTTTGTTGAATTTGCGGTTGCTTTTTAGCACGCGCTTTAACATATAAAAAATTTTAATGAAGTTTTTATTTGCGAGTACAATTCGCTTGAAAAAGTGACTTCAATTTTTCTTAGAATATTACAGAAAAATAATTTGTTGAAAGCACCGCACAACAGGGCAAATAAACTTCAGGCGAGAAATTTTCCAATGCTTTTAAATAAGATAGTTTCAGGCCATTGAACTATTAACAATTAATTAATATAAAAAATTTAAATTGAAACGTTTGTTCGCTAAAAATCGTATTAGGTTTTTTTTTGGTTTAACAAGGAAATTCAGAGCTTAGTAAAATTTCGTGTGTGAACGCGACTGTAGTGCTACACAAACACGGTTTAAAAATTACGGGGCAAATTGTAAAAGTTTTAATATATATTTAACATAACAAAAAATTTAATTTATGAAATGTATTTATTACTGAACTTATGTAGATAAGTACATTTTAAAATTATTTATTTTTTAGTTAATGCTATAATGAATTATAATTTATTTCTGTATTTTTCGCAGTTTTCGGATCATTCAAAATTGATGAAAATATTCTTGTTTCAATACTTTTATTTCTTAAATCACATATTTACTTTGATTTATATGTCAAATATTTGCCTATATATTATCATTCAATAAAATAGCTTTCAAACTGATTGGTTGGCTCCTTCATTTGGTTCTTTGTTTAATGAGACATTTTGGAATATTCATCAGTAACCTTATACCGAAGATAGAAAAATTTGAGATGTTTACAATACATTAAATGAAATTTTGTATATTTTATTAGCAAAAGTCTTTAACTTTATTTATGGAATACTCTAATTTCTGAACATTGTATTAAACAGTTTTCCCAAAACCATTGAAACCGAAACACCATCTTCTTTTGAACTATCCTAGAATCATGAAGTTCAGCTAACTTCAGTTGTTCACTTTTAGTCAATGCGTTATAAAAGTAAACATAGGAAAGAGTAAAAAATATTCTTCTTAGGGTTAAATATCTGTTTTTGTCACGCAATATGCCAAACTGCCTGCATAGAAAGCAGGGTACCGAGAACTTTTCGTTTCAATCCGAACTTTTCGTTAGCGGTTAATTCGCACTCGAATTTAGTTTGTAACTGGTTCACGATTTCTAGGCTGATTAATAAGTACTCGAATTTACAACTGATGGCAACACACACAAAAAATCTATTATATATTTAACATCTGGCATCCTTTAACCCTCTAGTTCCCAAATTTTGGATTGATTAAAAAATATCGGAATTGATTTATATTAGGGTAAAAATCATAAACTGTTTTAAAAACCCAAAAATAAACTAATGGGCGTGGTTTTATGAAGTGGTAAAGGTTAAATTTGTTATTGAATGAGCTTTTTATCAATTTGTTTTAAGTAATTAAATATTTTATATAAAACATTCAGATTCCCAGCTATCCACAGCCTGTCTGGATAGTATGACGGGAAGTATTTTATTTATTTTTTTTTATTTTTCACAAATTTTTTACTTTTAGTGTCGCTAACTTCTGTAATACGCATCATAGCTCATAACTTTTTTAAAAGCTTGGGAAATTCCCTAAACGATATGATAAAATGTAGCAAAAGAAAACTGTTATAGTGGCAATTCCATCTCTTTTGATGAAGCCCGTATAGAGGAGGGATTGGAATCTGGAGGGTTGAACAACAACTGTCAAAGTTTGAGCCAAACCCATCGTTTGGTTTTTTGCTGGCAAGCGCTTGAAGTAGTGTACCTCAGAAACTTTTTGAAAAATGGAAAAAGTTGAAAATCGTTCAGTTATTAAATTCCTCAATTTAAAAGAAATGACCGATGATGAAATCAAAACAGAAATGGATTTTCTTTAAGGCAACCTTGCTCCATCGTTAACGAAAATTAGACATTAGAAGTCTGAATTTAAACATGGCCGTACATGACCACGTCGTCCATTCATGACATCGTTTTTGGATTATCCAAAATCAAGTTTTGTGAGATAGTTGTATGAGACGGCTTATTCTCTTCATTGCTTCTCTTTGAAATTTTAGATTTGGAAATCGAAAATTGACGGAAAGTGGTGAGGAGGCGTAATTACCTCAAATCAAAATAATATTAAAAAATTTTCTTTGATCTGAATTTTTTAACCGTTGTTTGGTTGCCGAAATAACCGAATATCTTTTTCGTTCTTCAATCAAAATTTTTCCTGATGAGCATTCTTAATAACAAAACTCATAATTTTTTTTAAGCTAATACATATATTTGAAATGTTTTGTTTTTCCTTTTACACAGTTACATAACTCACTTGCTCACTTGATAGCATGGTTAGAAATTTTTAAATCTAAAGCTGAGCATCAGAATACACAATTAATATTGAATTTTGAAGTTCGTATATATGACAGTAGAACAATGTATAAACTTATACATTCAAGGACAGCTTGATACAATATCCAGTATTATATTATCCTGCAATACATACAAACAATTATCAATCCTGAGTTTCGAATTTAATTTTTCACATCCCTCCGAATAGATACGAAGACAGTTTTCGTAAGGGTGACGACGAGCGTAGACGCGATACTCATTTTATAATACTATATAATAGCCCTATTTTTATTGCATACCGAATATATTTGTTGTTGCTATAGCATAAATATTTTACATTTGCAATGATGCAAGACTATTTGCACCAAATCGTGAATAGGGCTAATGTATCAAATTCCATTCTGACTTGAAATATTTACATTAAACTCCTTAAATACTGAGTAGTTTTCTATAAATTCTTTTTGTTTTAATCACAGCGAGTGAAGTTGGCACAATCAACATAAAAATATAGCATTGACTTTTATTTCCTAATTTTCTTTCCAATTGACCACAGTCATCACCATTATGAATATGTACCTGGATATATGTATGAACAATTTGTATGTATGCACATATATGATCATAATAATATTCATTGTTGTTATTTTTGTATTGCCAACAACTTTTGAAGATGTATGCCAACACTATTTTTTTTTTTTAGTTTCCTTTTTTCACTGTGATTTGTGTGCGCGCCTGCGCAAACTTTATTTTACGTATTTATTCCAACGTTGTGCACAAAAGATAAAAACAACAACAAAAACCAAATAAAAGAAATTACGAAAATTTGTTGCGGTTCATCATCACCATCAACAGCTGCCATCATTCCGTTGCTACTGTTTTCAGTAAATGTTGTTGGTCGGTGTTTCGCTGTTTGTGGTATTATTCACTCAATGTTGCTGCTCAATGGAACTGACTAGTAGCAGCAGCGACAGCAACAGCATGAAATGCGATTCGACAGCGAAATCTCAAATGAAATCACTTCCAAAGAAATAAAGAACACTCGAAATAAAAGTTACGCTCTGACAATAAAAGTACACTTAAAAAAAGGAAAAGTATCCCTGCTTTGTATGCATCTATCTATCTATCTACATATGCATTTATCTATCTATGCGTGTGTTTGCCTATTCAGTTGTTCCTTTCGTTCGCTCCTTAATCTTTTTGTGTATGTATGCGTGTTTGTCAATGTGTGTGTGTGTTTGTATGCGATGTCAATTAAACTTATTTAGTTGTGGTGCTCATGCACGCATGCGCAAATGCAAACATAAATGCATTAAAAATTGTTGCAGCTTAAACTACGAGATTATCTTTCCTGTCTCCTATCCTTTGCTATGTATGTATGTATGTATGTAGTTTTTCTTACCATTGAATTTGATAATGTTGCTTGCAGTTATTGCTTTTCTGTGGTCTTTAATATCTGTTTTCATTATCGGTGTTGTTGTTGTCACTGGTGTTGTGCTCTTTTCATTAGAATGGCCACAATTACCTGTCAAAACTTTTCCATAAGTATACTCAAATTTGTATATGTCTATTCATATACATTGTAGATATTGTAAGGAGTACTAGAACCACGAAAGTGCATTTTCGCGCTAAATATATTTAACAGTTTACCAAAACCCGAATTTGATATCCCATTTTGGCTTTAAAGTCGCAGATTTTCTTTTCAAAAACTTTCTAATTTATATGAAATTTTGAGGAAGTTTAAACATTTTAATTCTGTTTTGTCAAAACAACATATTGTACTTTCGTGGTTCTGGTAGAAAACCAACGATATGTATTTGACTGCATAAAAATTTTTTTCGTCATAAACGCAAATGAGTTGTGCAGCTTCTTTGTAAGCATTGAATAACTTTTGGGCTTAGTATTAAATTGAATTACATTTCTTTAACTATTTAGTTTCTGTGTTCACTGTACATCTGTTTTTTATTTTTATTTACATTTTACAATCTTAACATTAGAGAATATTCCCGATTTCTGGTATTGCTTTGAATAATTGCGCCTAATCATTGCTGAGCGTATGTCAACGTTCGAAATTAAGGCAATTTAACTGTGAAGACTAAAAGTCAAGCGGTTTTGGTTTTATAATTTTTTAATTAATATGTGTATTCAAGTCGCTTTACAATTCAATAATGATAGATTTCAGATTTACTAAGAAAAAACTAAGGTAATTCACAACATGCATTTAATAAAAGTGATGCCAAATCCATAATTATATTAGGTAACATGCGGGTGAGCTTATATTCGATCCTTGTTTCATTTCATTTCAAGTCGACACACAGCCTCCTCTTTGCGTCCATATGGATATTTAACTGACACCCGGCAGAGTGCGAAGTTATGTCTGTGGCGGGTTTCCATTGATTTGGAATAAATGATTGGTCATTGGGATTGGAATCCATTACACTAAAAACTTTCCACTGAAACTTCTAACCAATCCGCGGATGGGAAACTACCATCTATTCTCGAAATTGACGTCAGTAAGGCAGTTCCAAAGCACTCAGCCACAAGGATCATTGTGCTATACCCGATATAGAATCAGTTTAAGAAAGTAAAAACATAGGACAGAATTATGAGGGGGTAAATGAGAAGAAGAAAAGACTAAGGTCTCTCAACCTCGAACTTCTTTGTTTCACTGATGAAAAGGAAGATTATGAATATCATTCATATTCAAGACATCACTACCCAACTATCTTAATCCTAGGATGCATACTATGAGTCTCCGAGACTCTCAAGCTCGTTTTGTAATATCCACGAATCTAGACAAAATACACAGTGTGACAATGAAAATAGAGACAAAAATCTGGAATTAAAGCCGAAAAAAAAGTTTTGATAGGTTAAAGCATGTACTTGCCCGTAACTTTATTTTTATTCATTTGATGACTAAGTTTCTATATGCATTGCTTATATATCTTAAGGAATACCGTAGTTAGAGGGCAAAATATATGGAAAATTTAAAATTTTTTTGTATTTTTTCATTTTGAAAGGCGTTTTCAACAACATTCAACAACGTGTCGGGGTTCAAATAAACTAATCGGACTTTATCTTTGTTGTTTGAGGCTTGGTAATTCAACCTTTGACCAAATATTATCTCTACGCTAAATCCTGGAAAAGATCCGAGAAAAACAACGCGACACCCACCATATATTCATCGAGGGATCACTTGTACGCCAGAATGCCTGGTTATGTTATTTCTTAGAAGCTCATTAGATTTTGCAAAATGACACGTTTGATACCAAATGAAGTTTCAGACAAAATGATTCCCTATAGTGAAACTTCTTCAATCTTATGCTGGAGAAAATAATTGGACCTGCAAGCACCGACATCTCAGACACTATCTTTTACAAGTGTGTTATACTGCTTGCTTATGCTGAGAATATTGACATCATTGTCCAGAATGCCCGAGCAATCAGCGTAGCATTCTCCAACCTGGAAAAGGAATCTCGCCGAGTGGGTTTTCCAGTGAACGAGGACAAAACGAAATACCAAGTGTCAACTAATAATAAGCGCCTTACTAAAATGTTATAAGGAAAAAAGTTGTGATCGTCGAGGAGGACAGACGTCCTAACCAAAAGATAGATTGTCTTAAGCGTACTTTTAGATTTGGTTTGTCTTAGCCACAATTTCGTCTTAACCCGAGTTCGGTTTAGGCAAAAACTACTGTTTTTGGAATCGGGGGCTTGAAGCGCATAGATACTTTATCATTCGCTTATAATCCGCTCCCTGATAATAACTATTAAGCCTTTCATGCTCCCTGTTGCCTAAAGGCAACATTCAATTTCATGTGGGTTGATGTGCTTGGTAAATTCTACTAATAATAACACAGTGCACCAAAATTCAACAACTTTGTTTCAGACATCAAATTCGTATATGTTGAAATAAAAAAAATTTCTTAATAGCCCCTGAAGACTTCATTTTCTCCGACTTCAGGTCCATATTATGAGAGAACTAGATGTGTTGGCGAAAAACAGAGTACACAGTTGTGATTAGTGATCCAAATTACTATAAAACCGTGGGGAAATCTCACGCATAAAATTTTTGTTGCACTGTGTAATATGCATTTAGTTCTGTTAGATATTCACAATTGATGGTTGCCATTATTTTTTTTTTTTTATTTTTTGTCTTTGTCCTCTGTCAGGTCAAAAACCTGAGTCGAAAAATTGTTCCTAAAATCGTTTGCAATATTTTTAAAAACAAAAATGATTTTAACTACTACCAGGCTGATATTTAAAAAAAAATGTTTTTAAAAGACAAAAGAATATGAAAATAAAATATGTTGGTTATCTACAGCTCTTTTTTTAACATTTTTTAAAGGACAAACAAGCATATGCAAAGATACCAAAATTGGTACCATGATTGTGGAAGTCTTATGTAACCATGTTTTCTCCATAAATTAAAATTCGGGCATGAAAGGGTTAAACAATTTTCACATCAAGATATTATTGTAATAGTTGCTAACATTCTATTACACTATACCTTCACAAGGATAAGAATCTTGAAATGAGACCGCTGTACATACATATATGGAAAAATAACTCTACTTACTACCACATGCAAATGTACAAATCAATGCACAGTATTAATTTTGGGTTTTTAGTTTTTTCCGCATTTGGAAATGTTATAATCATAACATTCATTCTCTTGTGCATGTCTGTCTGTGTTTGCAGCAGCAAACTATATACATCTGTTGCGATTACCAGATTGTTGTTGGTATCTCCAGCCGCTGGAGGGCTTCTCATTTGACACCTGAACGTTGTTTCAATTCGTTTGTGCTGTTGTAATTGTTATTTATGCTACTGCATTCATTATAATCGAAAATAACTGATATTTTGCAGCAGTTTGTGTTAGTGGCACGCGTTCCTCTGTTATTACGAGATTTCTGGTTAGCAGTTGAAGAAATTTTAAGCGGTCAAACATAAAACTTAGATTGTGATTACATAGTAATACTTATTTATATAATAATATATAAATGGTAAATATTATTTAAAATATTAAACTCTACATAAATTCGGTATTAATAACTAGTATTTAATAATGAAAATCGTAAGTTTTTCGAAGAGATTATATTTCTATAGTTTTACGAAAGGTCTTGTACTTACTGAGATATATAGAAAGATACACTAGCTGATCCAAGGAGTATCTAGAACGAGAGGACTAACAAATGTTCGCTAAGTTAGTGGTGTTTCATTTGTTTTTGAAAAACCTAAAGTTGATAGACGGTTTGTAATAATATTACGATCTTTCTTTTAAACTAATAAATAGATAAGAATGGAGACGAGAAAAAGGAAAATTACGTCAACTCAAGCTAGTGCAAATTTCTCACGATTGCTAAAATACATATGGATGCATTGAATGCTATGGCTGTGTTACGAATATTTCAAAATTATTTAGGTTAAGTGGCTGTTTACGGACACACTTGGGCCAGAACGGCTCATTGTTATACCACATGCTTAGGCATTCGGCTCCGAAAGGCCGTGTGACAATTTGCTATCACTTGGTGGTTCTGCCATTGCCTATATAATTTCATTCCATTCATATCAATAGGAATACAAGAATGTATGAGAATTAACCACTAGACAAAGTCGGCAATCAAACCTGCAACCAGTGGTACTTGAGGCCTCCAAAGGTGGTACGCTAGCAGATAATAGAAGGCGAACGAATTAAGAGAAGGCTGAATTTGATTGAAAATCTGTATTCTTACACATTTTTTACATTTTTCAATCTGTTGCATGTTTATCGGTATTTATTAATACGCTACAGTTTTGGTGGACATAAAGTACACAAAGCACACATTTTTTCCTTCTGTGGTACGCGAAAAAAAGCTTGAGAATATTACTCAACCAGGCAGGCGCGTATGCAGAGGGGGGTTTTGGGGGCTTAAGAAACAGTTAAAAATACGAACTGACCCAAACTAAAAATAATTTAAGTTTAGAAAGGTGTAAAATAACATTTTTGGTTTGCTAAGTTGTATCTATTTCCCGCTAACCTACAGAAAATTCGAAAGTCACTGGTCGATTTTTGAAAATGGGTTAAAGATATCCCAATGCTATTTGGTACACGGATTGTTTTTAGAATGCTTTAGAACAAGGCAAACAAACGATGGAAATAGACTGACAAACCCTAATAAATGAATATCAAACGATTCCCATAAAAATTTTTAGCTTTTTGAATGTTGAGGGACCAACTTTACGGAAGTATACAAAATCTCAAAAAACATTTAAATGAAGTTGAGAAAAATCTTCGACATCTGATTTGGCATTTTACATCATTCAATATGCAGATAAGAAATACCCATGAGCGAAGTTAACTATTTATGAAATAAAATTAACAATAAGTATGTAATTGTATATGGGAAGGTTGTCAAGCACTAATAAATAATATTATTAATATAGTAGTGAAGCTCATTACCGGAAAAACATATTATGCGAGGAATGAATATATTACTTGGCATGACGTCAGCAATAGAAATTGTGAATACTATCCGCGTACACTCACACATACATCCACACATTCACCATATATGCATATGTAAGTATGTATGTATGTAAAAAGTAAGAACGCCAGAAGTAAAAAGATATATGAAAACAAAAATTGTCGCTTTCAAAAAGTGTTTCCTTACTACATATAATTTTAATGCATGATAACATGACAAGTACGATGACGTCAGCATGCGAGACAGCGTCAATAGGATATTCCCATAGCTGGCTATAGGGTACGGAAAAATGTGTGGGGAAAGAGAATAAGCAACAGTTTTTATATACTCATATAAGAAAAACATTATCGCATCGTTGCGGTTTTATCTGCAAAATCAACAATTCACGGTGCCTGTAGTCAATGATGACGATAAGAATCATGGTCAAGGCGCATGTGCCGGTTTGGGCCAAATCAATAAATTATGGGGTAACATGAAGTCAAGAGCAAGGTAATGTACGTATAAAAATATACACATATGAATTTTGAAAGCTTTAGTGCGAAAGCTGAACAGAAAGCTTCAAAGGGTGTAGGGTGCCAGGAAAATAAATTTGAAAATAAATTTCCTACATTAAATAATGTTTGCTTTAAGAGGATTTGAGAAATTTTAATATGACATGGACCCTGTATATTAGATTTGCAATTACGAGCTTTTTCTTACCACTAAAACTTGAATTAATTTCATTCATAGAAAAATACGTTCAAACTCAAGGCTATTTGATGGATGATGCTTTCAACTGCCAGCCGGCCGGCTGTTGGTTTTCATCAAACATACATTATTATTTACATACTTTTTCATTGATCCTTGAATTACGACTTTCTTCCACTGTTTACAAAAAGTTATTGCGGTATTTCAATTAGATATATTGTTACTTTGATACTTTGCGTTTGAGAATCACATTCCTTAGTAATAACTAAGGGGACAACTTGGATGTGGCAGTAATAAAAAATTACGTGTTTAATGAACAATTCCAGGCGCAGTACTGAAATTTTGAGCGTGGCGCCTTCCAATTAAATTATTATATTTTATAGATTGTGATATAAAAATTATTTGTGGGTTTATGCTTTTTTTTCTGCAACAACTCACGTTTTGCGAGAGTTTTATTTATAGTATATTAATGAATAGGGTCTTCAGCTTATTACCGGATTTGACAATCTTTACTTTTGAAGGTTTGCAATTACCAACAAATACATAAATAGTGTTTTGCAAAAAAATTCCTTTTTTATTTTCGTCTGGATTAAATTTAATACCAAGGACTTTTCGCTGTTTAAAAAGTCATTAACTTTTCATTTTTAATGACAAATTTTGCAGACATTACTTAGCCCTATTCTTAATATTCTAGAAATTAACTCTTCGTACATTTGTTTCGTTTCCTTCTTTTCATATAAGAATAAGGGGAAAAGAAACAAAATTTTCCGGGGATTTCATTTCGGGAACATTTAGAACTAGGCTGATAAGCCCTCAGATTCCATAAGTTTTTTGGGAAGTGCCTCTAATATTTTATAAGGAATATATTTCCCGAAGAAAGATTGATACTTCTGTCAATCGTTTATTTTGTAGGGTCTTGCCAATACAAAACTTATTAAAAATCCAAAATGAGATTGAATGAGACTATGGTCAGTGGTAAAGAGGTAAATTAGTTTTCTAAATAAAACGAATTAGACCCAACAAACAAAATTATGGAATCGAGAGACGACGGATTCGTTTACGGTATAGTAAAAACGGTATCCGTTTACGTACAGTAGAAGTCGTACCTTTATTCAATTATTTCGAAAATATTGTTTTAATATATTGTCGCCTGAGAATTAACTTGGCGTATGTGTATACAAGATGATATTTTATTTATTAGAAATTATTGAGCAAAAGAAGAAAAAAAATTTCGGTTTTTGGAATCGTTAACTTCAAAATAGTGGACCTGGGATCATTCTGTTGTTTTGGCAACAGAATGAGCCCTAACATACAAATTTAACAGGAGAAGCAAAAATCATTCTGACATTTGGATTACTGTTTCCAGAATTTGTAATTTAAAGTAAAACAACAGATAGTAGGTTTTCGGTGTAGGTCTCCAAAAATTTTCGGTACAGATGAAAGTGACAATAAACCAAAAACCCGATATTGAAAAATTTTGTTTTTAGGGCTTTAGCAAATTGTAATTCCCGTTTCCATTTTCAAATGTTAGTAGGTTATATATGAGTCGTTGCGTGCAAAAGTGGTGTAAGTCAAAACCAGATTTTTAAAAATACAGTGGTTTTGTAGAACTGCTGTACAAAATAGTGTCTTATGAAATTTATTTTTCCCATGTACAGGCAACTTTATAGAACACATATTTAACCCATTCAGGACAAGCGGGAACCAAAGTAGATGGATCAAGAAAGCAACTTGAGAAAAAATTGTTTTTGAACCTGGTTTAGGAACGGCTCAGCGACAAGGTGCCATATGGCACTGCTAGGCATTACTGGGTTAACCTAGACGTACACATTTTTTGTAGGAAACTAAATGAGGTCAAAATTATTGACTGAAGATGAAAATCCAAATAATTAAAAAAACTGTCTTGCACCACTTTTGCACACAACGGCTCATATAATGATGGAATGGTGATAAGAAGCAACACTAAAATCATTGATCGTGCAGTCGTTGCGAATTCTAAATCAGCAGCAGATTTGTCTGCCTCTATATAGGTTAGGTTAGATTGGAGTGGCTGTCTAGAGACACACTTAGGCCTGAACGGCCCATTGTGACACCACATTGTTCGACCTACAGTTTAACACCGGCTGCGAATGACGGTGTGGCAATTTGTTATCACTTGGTAGTTTTGACATTGTCTACCAAGAGATGTAGTTGTACACTTCATATTGATAGTGGATACAAGAAGGTTATGAGAACTAACCACCCGGCCAAGACGGGAATCGAATTTTAACTTCCCGGGTGAAAGTCTAGTGCACTACTTACTAGACTACGATTCTACATACACTACAGCCACCTCGACCAAAATAAGATCGTTCATTAAGCTATTAAAAATTGTTATTGTTTAACTTTTTATTTTGAAAGTTAAATGATTATATTGAAACAAGAGATGGAATCTCGCAATTCTAAAATTCTTCACTAGGGGGCATTTTTCATGGAGCAAAAGTATTTAAATCGTTATAACATCGTCGGAAGACCGAAAGCAAATTACTTATTAGACGCTTCTTTTTTCCACTTCGTTTTGCATTGTAATGCAGTTAAAAAAATAAACACATCTTATGGACAATTGAACTTGAGTACCTTTCTCACTTAAATTTTTGTTTATTGTTAAAAAAATCTCTATATCTCTGTGGCAAGGCACTTATGAATAATAGGTTTCTTTAAAAGTAAAAATTATTTTAAATGTTCTTATTATTTATAGGTTTATTATAATTCGTTATATGACTTTAAGAAGGGAACTTTGTCTTATAATTCCGTTGCGAAAATAACATTATATTTCCTCATTGTGAAATCTAAGTTAAGCTCATTTATAAATTTTAATTTAGTAGGACACACATTGACACACACAAACACACTCATAATGCCTTCTTTATTCTATTATTCGCGCCATTTGCAGAAAGAATTTTAGCAGCAGTCAGGATAAAAATAAACAGAGAAATAATAAAGTTAAAAATAGCTAAATCTACAGGGTTGAAATAATTGTGTTCCTAAAAATAGTAAAAACGTGCGACAGACAATTACTGTGTAGAAACTTACACATAAGAACATTTAAAACAGTATAAGATACTCTTAATACTTATAGCATAGCATTGTGTTACATGAAAAATGTACAGGATTTCTGACCTAAATAGTTGGGTTAACCATAAAAATAATGGCTTTCTGCGTTTAACAAATTTTTCCATCATATCAATTTTTTCTTCTAGCCCCCAACTCTAGTAATCAAACCGTAGTGTATAGGTGTAATATTTTTAAATTAGGTTTTTGTAAATAGAGTATTCAAAGAAGAGAATATTCAGAAAGCCCATTATTTTTAATGACCAACCCAAGAATATATGTCAAAACACCTGTACATTAATTTTTTTTTTCATTTGTAACACAGTGTAATTAGGAAATAAATATGTAGGAAAATATTGGTGAAAATGAATCACGTTTTCTATTTGCATTCAGTAAACGCCTTCTTTAACTTGACTGCCACATTTATCTTTAACAAAAATAAACTAAGAGTCGTAATAGTTTTAACAAAAATTGTATTCAGATGTACGGCTTAATGTGTCAAATGCTTAGTTAATTGCTTTTGAATGATAAAATATGTAAATAAGTAGATATGTAGTACGCAGTGAGACATTAAATTCTGAAATATATTTACAATACTGAGATCTCGAAATTTGAAAATGACAATCCTGGGACTTTTCGAATCTTTTTTATATTATTTCAGCAGAAAATAAGACAATTTTATTGGAGTTTTTGTGTCTGAACTAGTTTTTTTTATTTATAACAAGTTTAAATGAATTTTTATTATAGAGATCAGTTTACAACAATTCAAAAGTCAATTTAGGTGTCCATAGGTGATTGTAAATCTGTGGTAACTATAGTAAAGTGGAACATTCAGGATCTATTTTACGGACTACATACTAAGCGAATGTTTTCAAAAATCGACCTAAGTCGTGGCTATAATCAGATTCCAATGGAAGAGAAATTCTTTGGATGCCGTACGGACTAACAAGAAGGAGCCTATTTTTTAAAATTACACTGAACTCTTCATCCTAATTTATACCTTCTACTTTGGGGAGGCGGAACTACTCTGAAAATCGTTTTTCCGCCGATAAAAAAGTACGTATCTCTATGATTTCCGTACCCTATAACATCTATGAATATCGAGAAAATCGCCGTCGGAAGACCCTTCCTTATAAGTAACGCAGTCCAAACGTTTCGGCGGTCTATGCCTGATATGCTTCGTGGGTTCGATTTCGTTTTTTGCTATTTGGATGACATTTATATCGTATCAGAGACATTGGAGCTTCACAAAAAACACATTCGCATCATTTTCAATCTGTTGAGCTCTGGCTATGTTGAACGGAAACCAAACAAAATCGAAACAATGAAAGATTTTCCCTTTCCCGAATCGGGATGTGAGCTGAAGCAATTTTTGGTTTATTAACTTTTATTGTGGTTCCATACCTCATGCCATGACGCACCAACAACCGCTCTTCGCATTGATAAAGGATAACAAAAAGAACGACTGCTCACTCATCATCTGAAATGATCAGGCAATTGAACACTTCAATCAGTGCAAACAGAATCTTATCAACGTAACTTTGCTTGCTCATCCACTTCCCGGAGCGGACATAGTCCTGTGTATTAACGCAAGCAAGCGATACTGCGATGGGCGCAGTGGCCCACTAGCTTGTAAATAGTTCACCAGAGCCGCTTGTTCTTTCTAGGAAGTTTAATGACGCCCAACGTAAATATAATACGTATGACCGTGAATTACTATCAATTTATACCTCAGTCAAATGCTTCAGGCATTTGCTCGAGCGTCGCAATTTCACGATTGCCACTGGACATTAGCCGTTTACATTCGCATTCATGCAGAAAAACGATCATTCATCCCCTAGGCAAATTCGGCCACTAAGCTTGATCGCCCAATTTTAAAGAAGACGCGCACAAGAGAAGAAGGTTACATCTCGCCTCACCAAGGAACATTTCGTCTGGAATAACATCGATAAAATGTACAAATTCAAGTAACTGGTCCCAGCAGCTAACAATCATCCTGTTGGCACTTTGCTAGACGCATAAACTAAACATCAATGGTACACATGTAGAGTCAATTTACGGTGCGATATTCAAACTGTTCAACACATCGAAACATATATCACGGCATGGTCATTGGCCTCACTTTACGATGGACCGTATGAAGTTGATGAGCGCACGCCGAAGTTTTTCAAAATTAGAAGACCAACAAATGCGTCAGTTAATCGATTACAGCCTGCCCATATCATCGCCGAAATGGTAACAACAGAATGGTAATCTACAGTAAATTTCCCATCGATCTTGTCTTTTCAATTTATAATTTTCACCAGTTTTTTTATAAATATATAAATATTTCGTAAAAAGGATCAGGTACGATTTCAGGGCTTGTAAATTTATAATTCTGAAAGAATTTGGAACGTAAAATATTGGATTGGGCTCATTTTGATTTTACCTGCCGGTGGTTCAAGACCGCTGTGTAATCATTTCCCGAAATATGAAAGGGCTGTAGGAAAAAATTGGGATAATATATTGAAATATAAGAGCGTTTAGGGTTGATGGCTAGATCTTAATTTTGTAGTGTACATATTACATCGTACTCCATCATATTATAAGTTCTACAAATATATCCGATATATTATATTATGCTTTGTTACTCAGTTTCTTTGTTGCACACGGGCTACCAAATTCGATCGAAAATCAAATATGCTGAGGATGCATATTGTTGGTTTGAATGTAGCACTGCTGTTATTGCAGTACTGTGCACTACACTGACCTACCCCATAGTTCGATGAACCAATCGGAACCGGGTCATCGATGGCGACATCGATGTTTGGCAGTGTGGCCAACTCAGCGCTTTTCCCGCTGATTTTACTGCTTTTTGAATATTAAAACGCGGAAAAAAGTTATTTAGCGCTCAGCGCGTTTTTCAATTTAAAATATCTTCGAAAAATCGAAGAAATTTTCATTGACTGGAAGTATTAAATGGATTGAGTTTTCTCGCACTTCTTTTAAAGAAAAAATTTAATAACAGTTGGCCACACTGATGTTTTGTAATTGCGTGAGTGCAGCTTACAAAGTGAAAGAGAGAATTAGAATATTCACCATAGTTACAATAAGTTTCACCACACTTTTGTATCGTATATAAGAGCAAAAGTTTGAATAAAGAATTGAGAGTTTTGGTGCTTGCGGCCTCGGCCTTGCATTCAAAATTCTAACTCTAAATTTTAAACAAAAGTTGAAGTATTATTTAAAGATAGTTTTGACACTTGGGTATAAATCTTCCTTATAAATTCAAATCCTTTACAATTTGCTGCACTCCTGAACTCCTGAAAAAAAATAAATACAAGAATGAATTTGCAAGGAAAAAATAGAAAAAAAAAACAAAAAGAATAGAATAATTCTATAATTTATTTTGTCTTCAGCATGTTTTGTAATATAAAAAATTTACGATTTTATGTTTAAGTTTATTATGCGAAAATCACAGGATTCTAAGTATGCACACATATAATATATAAATATCCATAGTTTCAAAAATATCGGAACCACGCATATCTTATCACTTCCAATTTCACAACTTTTAATCATGTACAATAAGTAAATTAAATATTTATGCCAATTCTGTCAGATGTAACTATTGTCATAAAAATAAAAATTACGTATACGTCACGTAATCAGCTCATAAAAAGTATGATACTATTGCACATTAATCATATTGACGCAAAGAGGGAATATCGCCATAAATCTAACTCAAATTACACGTAGCAATACTTATAGTAAATTTTATATGATATATAGATATGTATGTACGCATGTACATTGTATATGTATATATGTAAATATGTATATTGATTGAATATAGGTATTTATATTTGCATTTATGTGAGGGGCACTCTATAAGATATGCTAAATAGAAGAGTAAACACTTTCACTCTTATCTCATTGATATCACGATGGTACTAACAAATAATGATAATTTAAATATATGCCTACAATTTTATTCATGCTAAAAATTATAAATTCAATTAGCCTCTTTTTTACAGCGCCAAACTTATATATAATATTTTTTATAATAAACAAAAAAAGTGTCAATACACAATTTATGTCCCAACGTCGCATACTCTTCCCGTTGCTTTACCAGACTTCAGAGCAGGGACCCTAACGGTTACGCGCTTTATAGTAAAAGTCAAATATTAAAAGTTATTTTGTGACTTTTATCGTGATTGGCTAAATTAAACGGTAAATTGTTGACTTTTTTGATATTTGGCCAGAAATAATAGTTATATTTGACTTTTATTTTTTCGGGCAAAAAAAAACAGTTAGTTATGACTTTTATTTTGTTGGCCAAAATGAACCAGTTATTTTATGACTTTTATTTTTTTGGACAAAAATAAATGGTCAACCCTATTTGCAAGCAAACGGCTTGAGCAATAAAAAAAAAGTGATGTCATTCGATTCAGCTCATCCGTCCGCATTTAATTTAATTTTTAAATTCCGAAACAACTGCTGCAATGACCAAAGTAGGTATAAAAGTAGATAGGCTTTGGGGTATGAAATATTAAAGCAAAGGGGATCCAAAAAATTCTGAAACCATTAGGAACGTCTTTTCGTGTCAATCATAAAAGCCAATAATTTACCGTTTTATTTAGCCTATTACGATAAAAGTCATGAATTTAAAAGTCATACAATGTTTGTGGAATTTAGTCCGTGAGGATCACAACCGTACACTTGAAGATCCCCTACGGCTATTTTTTGTGGATGACTTTTTGAGTTGAAAAATGGAAAATAACAGTTATTTTCGGTCCCTGCTTCAGAATCATCATTATTTGAGTTTTGCATGAAGTGAAATATCTAGGAGTTATTCTGGAAAAGAAGCTTCAATGATGTTCTCATGTTGAGCAAAAAGAATCCAAAGGTTTCTTTTGGCAAAACGTGCTGTCTATTTCCTAGTAAAGCTGCATGGCTTTATAAGGCTATGATTAAACCCATTATCATCTATGCATTCATTGTCTAATGGAGCGGGCTTAATGGTAACAGCGTTGGGAAGGCTCTCGTTTTGTTCCAAAGAGCTATGGCCATTGTTGAAAGGGACGATTTCCGACGGACGACACCTGACTTATCCTTGAATGTTTTCGATCAAAGCCATCTGTGGACTAAAATTTAATAGGTATAGGTACAATACTTGCTGGGATATTGAAGGCCCATTTTATCAATGCTATCCAGTTTTAAAAGAGGACTACAAAATACAAATTTCGGAAACACAAACTTGCCACTTGCCGAGACCTGGGCCTGCATTACCAGCGCATTTTCACGGATGAATTCAAAACATGAAACGGTTCCGGTTCTGGGGTGTTAGTGGAAACAGAAGAAACTCACCTTCATTTCTCACTTGGCCTACATTCTTCTGATTTTTAAGCATTAGTTTTTAGAAACATTAAGACAATGGACTAACTACGTTAAAGCTAGTTCTACAATAATGTTGGTATATGTTTCTCGGCACACAGAAATTCCAAGTAATAAATCCGCTGCCCAACAGTCCAAAAAGAAACAGGATTCTTGGGCCCGGAACCAGGGCCGTACCGTACTTCAAAAATAGTCTATACTATATTTTTCCATGTTATGTTTATTCCACCATCGGGGATCGTTTCTTCACAAGCGAGAAGTTTCTATTATTTATCAAAGAGTTTTTCTTTTATTTGAATCGATAATTTTGAAAGGTATAGATTTAACATGTGATGTGGAAAGGACTCGTATCTGGATTCTGAATTCTATATATTTTAACCAAAAAATGCCTATTCGATTTTTATTTATTGTTTTCGTTTTTAACAAATAGATTTTGAAAAGGACCTATCTCAGATAAATTATTTTTGGTTGTATCTTGATTCAGAAAATATTTGTATATTTTAAGTTTTGAGTCAACACATATGGAATACGTCCTTCAGTACTTTTGACCGTACTCAGTTTCTGTTTCTCCTGAAAAACTCAAATCTTTAGATATGAACCCTTTTAGAGATGATCGATTCATTTATTGAAGTTTCAAAAAACTGTGGAAATTATAAAAAGACTTTTTTGTTTCATGACCTTTCTTTGAATTAGAAGGTCCAAAAAATTCGTTTTTTTTATTGCTTAAATCGATATATATTTATAAAGTTATTGAGGCCAATTCTAAATATTTTTAAAAATACGAAGCATCGACGGTAAGTTTTTTTGATGACCCTGATCACCCTAACGATTAGTTTTGGTCAGATTCTTAGTGCAAATGAAAATTTTGAAGTGCGTTTCCTCCAGTTTTTTTTTGACGAATTTTCTAAATTAGCGGGCGTGATAGTTTAGTTTAGAGCTCGCGACCTCTTGAATCGAACCAAAGTGATCTAAAAAATTTGGTCCAAAGTCTATTTAAATAATTATTTTAGCACCTTAAAGTGTTCTTTTTTTAACAAATATTTTTAACCCGAGAAAAATTATGAATTCATGATTTTTTCTGCTTTTTTAGTTCACTTAGCAATTCAAAATTTTTTTTTTTTTTTTTGTTTCAGTCAAGAATTACAAGCTGGATCTTACCCGCCGATTGAAGACTGCAGCGGCAAGAACGCTCATGAAATAGACTTATAAATCTGTTGTAATTTATTATTTCATAGTCATACCAATTTTTTTTAATATACTTTAAATATATACAAAAATATACCTTGAAGGTCATTGGGTTCATTTCTTTGTTCCTCTTCTAAAAAAATACGAAAAAAATGATTTTTTTTAACCGTCTAGTTCAGGAGACCCCCTTCAGTAATTTGCTTTTAAAGGCAAAATACATTAAGTCCACCAAATGTTTCTGGGTCATTGTAAGACGATTTATTTACTGAACTCGGTTTACAGCACTAAAATTAACTTTTAATAAATTTTATAGATTCAAATCATTAAAAAATTTCGGAAAAAGTGTAACAATAAAACTAAATGGGTTTATTTAAAAAAAATGGTCATGCCTAAAAAACAATCCCCTCAACTTTGTATGAACTAGTTTCTTGCTCATTTCGCCAGCTCGAAAACAGTCATGACATCCAAAAAAAGCCATTCTCAAAAATGACCAAGCATCTAGAACGGTATGGCTAGACTGCATACAAAAAATGTAATAAAATAAAGGGAGCTGCCCCAGGGACTTACATTTCGGTATATATAATTATTTTATGATAGTGATATAAAAAGTGAAGCACTTTTTGGAAATGGGCGTTTATTTGGGGGTGTTGTCATATAAAGTGATAAAAGTCCATAAATTAGAAAAATCGTTAAATATCTCAAATCAATTCTAAGAACAATACGATGTTCAGTGACCTACAGTAGAATTGATTTGATGCTAAATTTTTTTTGTCCCATTTGGCATAATCAAGGTAGATAGAAGGTTAATATTTTCCTACAAAAATACTTTCCATAAAATTTACTATAGGGCGCTGAACTAGGGAAATTAAGAGTATGGTCATAAATGCGCACAAAACGAAATTCGATTAGTTGAACAACAATTTTTGAAACTATCTAGAAAATTTCAATTTTCAAACTAGTTTAACTCCAATCTTTGTTCAATAAGCCCCAGCAAAAATATAACGAACACAATTTTTATTTTTTATATACATTAATCTTTTTTAAATACTGAAATATTTCACTTTGACAGGAATTTTAGTTTAGCATTTTGTATTTGTTTTTAAGTTTTTAAGTAAACGTATTGTTGCAAATGTATACTGAACTATTTTGTAATAGCGGCCAATTTTTTTTTAATAACTTGATACTTTTCTCAAGTAGTTTTCAGTTTTCATCTAATACTAGCTAGAACAACGACGCCGCAAAAGTTGCTAAATCAGCCCTCAATAATGACTATTTTTTAATTATTAATAAAAAAATTAAATAACAAAAACAAAATCATGTTTTTTTTTTTTTGTTAATAACCAAAATTTCATCTAAGTTTAATTGCATTATTTTGTTAAAAGTAATTGATAAGTTCAACATTTTATACCAGTAAACGGCTTTAAATATTTTACACATTTACGCCAAAAAAAATAAATAAATTCGATTAGTAAAAATGTTTATCTAAACTTCCGAGGACTTTTTAATGTTTTATCTTAAACGACTATACCAATTATCAAACTAAAAGCGATTTCGAATTTAATAGTTGACTTTTTGGCTTTTATTCCATATAAAAATATGTCAAAAGTTGATTTTGTAAAACAATTTGACTTGAATAAAAATGTTTTGAAACATTTCTTCTTAAATAATTTGGTTGAATGGGACACGATTCTTGCAACATAATCGTTGAATAACGAAAATAATTTGCCCAAAATCCTTAATTTGATGAATTTCTCGATAAAACTGAATTAACTTTTTTGAGTGTCTACTGCATTACAAATTATAAATTATGGAACACCAGAGCGTATGAAGAATATTAATTAGAAAAAAAAAATTACGCGTGTGGGCATCGTATTGATTTTCTTAATTCATTACGAAAATTACTTAACAAAAAATTATAACAAGATGAAATCAAGATATGATATTACATAACAATACAATATGGTTTTTCACAATGTGCCAACAAACAAACTAAAAAAATGTATATGCAACAGCGCAAAATTTGCTACAGCCAAAAAACAAAAAACTCAACTCATACATACGTAATTACTTGAGAGCCGCCGCCCAGAAGTAAACACCAACAACAAAACCAAGAAATGCTTAAAGTGAAATAAAAAAAATTTATAAACACATTAAAATCGATTTCTGAGCAACAGAATAATATGGCCGACCAGAATTTCCAAGGCAAAGCATTCTGACACACACACGCACGCACACACACATACGTACACAATGGTTAGTATAAAAGTAGCGACGACCTTGAAAAGCAGGGGAAGCCATACGCCTCAAGGCTGGGTTTGTGCAAATGTGCAAATTCATTGATAAAAACAAAATTTTGAGAGAAATCATTCATAAATTTTAGAAAGAGGGGATAAAGGGGAGCATGCGCAATAGAAAATTTCGCGCAGCTCCAATTTCTAGTCGAAAGTTAATTCGAATTTCGAATATACGTACATATATGTATGTACAAGCTGCAACCCTAAGTAAAAATAAATGGAATGGTAATTGCGAGTGAAAGCGCATCCACCCAGAAATCTCTCATTCCGCACTATCCAAGGTCAATGTGATATTTTCATTCATAAAATTGAAATTTCACGCGCGCACGTAAATTAAGCTGCAAGTTGCCGGGGTGGTTCTCTGGGGACTGGTGTACAGTATATACTATGTGCATGAAGAGTAAATAGGGGCGCAGTTTTTCATTCATAAAACGGAAATGAAACTTTTTGCGTTTATATGTGTTTGCTTTTTGCTTTTTGTAGTGTTTGCTGTTTTTTTTTTTGGTAATGTATTTAATTTTATTTTTTGGCTTTTATAGATGGGGTGATTTGAGGGATAGTATAGTTAAGTATCATGATAAAATCAATTCCTATCGCAAGCACTAGATTTAAAAATTTAATACACCGTAGACGATTGAAAATTCGGTATGTTTAGTTTATAAGGAAATCGGGAAGGTTACATAGTACTTGTCAGGCGCGTGTGCAAAAAAAAAGATTCGGACCTCTCATAAATTAAAAAATGTGGCGCTTTCGCTTGAAAGACTAGTATTAAAAATCGTCAGCCACGCCCAATTTCCATATGCTGTGAAATCATATAGGCATCCTTTTCACTAGCCAATAATGGTTCCTTTATAATATCATGTATAGTGATGAATTCATTGACGATATTTTTTGGTTTTAACCCAACTTTTGCTAAGGGAAAAAATAAAAACTTTGAATCTGTTTGTAAGCAAAGTGTATGCAACAAGCGTATAGTTCATTCGATAACAGAAAATGAAAATTATATACAAACGATGATTGCACCCATAATGTTTTGTTTAACTCTTTTTAAGCCGCAAGGGCATAACTTGTACAGCGATTTGGAGCATTTCCTCAACATAAACATTTACAAATAGAAGTAAACTTTATGCTAGCTTAATAAGCATACATATCATACATACATACATATACCTATATATATGTTTATCTACATAGTAAATTGGCTGCTGCATATTGTTTGTTGTGGCATTAAGCCCACGCTCATTCAGAAGCAAATACACAAACACATAATTAAACACATTTCCCACCACGTTTCTTTGAGTTTATTTTAGGTTTGTATGTGATTTTCTGGAACAAGGTGTCACAAGGCTTCATTCAACGTTTTTACTCCATCTGGCATTGGCATACATTTCCCTACCATAACGACTGTAATGAAGATGACGGCGATGATTATTATGATATTCTTCAAGGATCGCACACCCACTTTCCTTTTGGTGTTTCAACGGCCACAGAAGCTTTTAAAAACGAATTAAGTGATTTTCTTTATTTCACTGTGTGTGTGTGTATGTGTGTTTGTGCGCGCGTATAAATATACATTTGTTAGTGAGTGAGTGAGTGTATGTGTTGACACTCATTTATTCCGGTTATTAGCTTCACTCTGCTTTCGTTTTTTTTTTGGGGTTGTTTAATATTAAAGCCTATATATTTATTACTTTTGCTAATGTAGGAATAAATTTTGTGTAGGCGCCTATTTTTATTAAATTTCTATTATCTTTAAGTAAATTATAAATTTAAATAGCAAGTAGACAGAGAAATCATTTACTTTTCTTTTGAATAGATTCTTAACGATTGTTATTTTTACCACTTCAAATAAAAATAGCGACAACCCAACAGCAGTAAAGGAATATATACAAAATTAAAATAAAAGCAAAACGAATATAGAGTGGCGTATAAATATGTGCTGAAAGCGTATCCTATAAGGATTACTTTTTTTGTTTTTTTTTCCACTTCTGAATTATAAGAAACAAAACAACTTTGTCAAAATTCTTCAATAGCAGGATCAGCAATTTTTGTAATTCATATAGTTTTTCTTGAGGGACCGATTCTAACTGATTTGAATTATCAATTTTTGAAAACCAGTAAACTAGCAAGATAGAAATGGCTTAACATTCATGCATAGATACAAAATGATTTCATTTGGCTAGCCTGCCCTCATATCATTGACCATATCCATTTCCACTCTAAATTAAATATTTCATAAAAAAAACTTATTTTTTTCTATCCGTTCATTACTGAATTAAGGTAAATTAAATTTTGCTGTCAATTATATTGAAGAAGTCTTCTAGATTAATTTCACTGATCACGCCTCTGTGGTCGATTTTTTACCGTTCGCACCGTTCGGAGAAACCAAAATCAAAATTTTCGGATGAGGAAGAAGAGCAATGAACCGTTTTTGTTACAACCTAAACTACCATCAATACAAATTCAAATTGTTAGAGATAATAAAACACTAAGTTTTGGTTCAGCGGTTCTTTTTAGTTTCTTTTAGGGAAGCAGCATTATTTTTAGCCACATCTTTAGGAGTTTCAAGTTTCTAAGTAATACAATACTATAAGAGTGGAAGTTTTATGTTTAATCTGAACCACGTAAAGAAAAAAACTCCTTTGCTAGCCAACGAGATGTTTGGTTTTTTCCTTTATTTGAGTTCTGCCTAATCTAAGAATTGACACGTTGAGTGCCACCATATAAGACTAAAAAATGACCCCACCGGCCACCATAATTTTTTTTACAAAATATGGTAGAAAGATATATATTTTAAATATTCATTTTCATTGAAATATTTGAAATAGCCAAGGAATTCAGCCATTTTTATTTATCGTGACACGTTGGTCTCAAACGGCCAGGAGATTGATTGTAAATACTTATGTGCCGTATGCGAATAACGTGTCATTCATATAAGACTTCCCTTATTGCATTCATTCAAATTTCAACTTTTTATGATCGACTTTAAATTGCCAAACTTGATCGAAAGTCGACTTTTACTTTCGACTTTTGGTGTAAAATTTTTTTAAAGCTACCAATTCAGTTCCCACATTTATTTTATATTTTATAAAAATTTTCCAATTGTGGATTTGCTGCACATGCATGTAAGCTTTATGCACTAGTAATTTTTGAAATTGTATTTTAAAATAGTGTCCCTCTTTAGCCTGCTGTGTATTATTATACTTCACACATCCATAGGCTATCCCATGGCAGAAGAATTAAGATCATTTGTTTTGATACTATTATTCATTTTACAACAGCGTTGAATTTTTAAGTGTTAATTTATAGGAACTTATTTTGCATAGTATTGCATGTACATAGAGAGAATTAGTTTCTGCTTTTTATATTATTTATTAGAAGGGATCGGCTGGTTGCACTAAGGTCATATAAACTGTATGCCATTTAATACAAACCATTTACTTTAAATTACTTATTTTATACACCATTCAATAAAAATAATAAGTTGGATATGTGTTCAATAAAGCTGCCTATAAATCTGGAAAACAAATTTTACAAGAACCCCACTTTGAACAGCACTTCTACAAAACCAATCTGGTTTTGACTCGCACACAACGGCTCATATATTGTATACACATACATACATAAATAATCCATATCAAAATTCTCTTGTTTTGTATTTTTTTTATTCCATGCAACAAAAATTCGAAAAAAGTCGGTTAATCGATTTTCATGAACTTAAAAAGTCGATTAATCGACTTGGAATTTCTGATCAATTCAAAAGTCGAAAATCGATTTTTCTTTCCAGTTGCACTTCCCTATAAGAATGAGGCTAGCAGAAAAACACCGCAGACTCTACTGAAATGTATTGCTTGTGAAAAACAATGCTGCCTTCAATGTTTCTTCGACTTTTACAAAATGATTCAGAATCCGAAAAATTTATCTACTATGTAAATAAAAATACACATATGTATAAATAATTAAAAGTATAATAAAAAGATATACAAAAAACTGTACGTTTCTTCATTTTTGAACAGGCCATAAAATGGTACCCTGGTCCAAACTTGACTACGTTGGTCTCATACGGCACTCAACGTGTTAAACCTGTTTCAATTTGTTTCACCCATACTATGTACGACCGAAATAAAAATTATGGATTCGCTAATATTTACATTAATTGTTTTTTGAATACATAAATACCACATTGGATATTTCATTTACATATATATATTTATATGCGAGTTCGGAAAATACACATATGTATATATATATATATATGTAGATACACATACCAACATTAGCGGAACCTAGGGGGGTTTTTGCGTTCCCCACTCCCCCCTAACCCATGAAAATCTCATACATTTTGATCGTTGGCTATGAATAAAAAAAAGACGAAAATAATAAAACCCCCCTTAAAAATAGTATGGATCCACTAGTGCATACACTTATACACACATACATATACACAATTACATTTAGGACACCTACGGATAATATTTTCGTTTCGCTATTCGCATAAATTAGAATTAAATGTCAGATGAGCGGAAACACAACGGAACAACGCCCTCTGTAAAGTTGCAATAGAACTAAATGTTATACTGCTACCGTTGTGTATTCAAAGGAAATGCCAGCAATATATCGGTATACCCGTAAATTCATTCCGTTTTCGCCTACTGTGGTGCGGGCAGCATATGCGTTTTACAAAAATGTAATAAAAGCAACAAACAACACAAATGAGTTGGCAGTGCTATATACAATAACGGCCAATAAAAATACAACGACTATTGGTGTAATCATATCTGTTTGATAATCATATATATAATGAGTGGAGCTAAAACTTTAAAAGTTAATACATATATTTATTATATAAACAATGATCACGCGGCATCACATAGCAATTATTGTGGCGCCTAGAAGAAAGATTTTTAGACGTAAGGCTAGAATGCCAAATCGAGCTACAATATCGATTTAATAGTAATGGCTTTGGTTGCCAAGAAGTGGACTTCCACAATAATTAACAGTTAGAACCCCATTTGACTTTTGCTCATAACTTTGCTGTATGCCGAATTTTGCATACGGTTGGAAAGATCTTGCAATCCTTGATAGTGTTCCAACATAGACGACATTCCCCTATATATTTCTGCTAAAAAATTATAAAAAGCTTATAAGCTCCGAATTTCGAAAAAACAATTATCTGAAAATTTTGGATTGGTCAGCTCCAAGGCCGTATTTAGGGGGAGGTTTTGGGGGTTCTGAACCTATTGAACAGTTTTTAAATATTTTTTACTTCAATCGGTTTTTTTCTAAAAAGTCAAATATAAAAAAAAATAAATTTGAAATCTTACTTACACTATGCGACTAGATCCGATTTGTTTTCATTGACATGAGGTTTGACTTTGGATACAAAAAGAGAAGGTGATGCTGATGAATTCTGCATTTATAGTTTTTCTAGGTCAGTAACTGTTTTTGATTTACAGTTTCGGGTTTAGGGCTCATTTGATAGGGCATGATTCAGCCTATAATTTCAGGATTTCGAAGTTTGTAGCACGCCAATGTTCAGCTCTCCAAATTGTTAAAAATGGCCAAAAATTCTATTTTAGGGTTTTCCATCCCATTTTTTCTAAAACCTGGCGTGATGGGAAATTTTTGACCACAGATTCGTGTTCAGTATAAAAAATTCATTCACAAACACTAGGAACCATTTTATTCGCAAAGCCCATGTAGGGCAGTAGTAGTGGATCAGCTTTAAAGTTTTAGGAAACAATCTCAAAATGTAATTAATTCTTTAACCTATTATTACTCAATGCAGTAAGTGCAGGAATATAAGCCATCCTCATCCGGATTCCTTATCATGGCCCGAATTCCCATTGATAATCATTTGAAAAATGAGCCTCTGGCTATATTTAGTTTTTTTTTGGTAATTTTTTTGAGGTCAGGCTCATCATCAGTAATGGCAAGTCAATGTCAATTTTCTTCGAATGAACCCCCTCCCCCCCCCCGCCCCCCCCGAAAAAAAATCCGGGCTACGGCCCTGGTCAGCTCAGTTAACCAACTTTAACTAGTAGAGAATATACTACAATATATATTTTTTAAAGGGGAGGCGAAGAAGAAAGATCATTCTAAATTGAAGGATTTACAAACAATGCTCGGTACTATGTATAATTAATATATGTTGAAATTGGTAAAGACAAAAAAAAAAAATATGACTCTAATAAATATGTGTATGAAAATTTAAAGTTCTACTAGCTTAACTTGTTTTAAAGAAAAAAATAATTAAACTCTACAAAATTGTCGGCGCCTTTTTATTGGCCGCAACTGTACATATATATGTATGTACATTTCTACCTTGTAAATTTTATTTATTAAAAAATAAAATCTTTTTGTGTTACATAAAGTACAAATGCATTCAATGCATAACTTCTACTTGCGGATTTAAAATTTAAATCACAAAATTCTCGAACCACAAACCGAAATTCGATTTTACTGATTTCTATTCCGCTTGAAAGAGTTAATATTTGTAATATTACAGGTTTCGTAAATAATGATTTACGTAAAATTGGTTTTGTTTATTGTGGGAAAATAATAACTTTTTCATCGAACAATAGTTCAATTATTTTATATCAAAAAGGAGATAGGGCAATAAGGTATTAATTTGCACCGAGCTGAAAGTGCAAACGATATTGAAGTCCTGCTTAACTTTGACTCGTCACGCATTTTTGAACTATGACTTCACTTATATGGATAACTAAACATGCTATGAAAATAACGGATTTAGATTTAACCCATTAAAAATACAGAGAAAACCATTCTCATGTCTCATGCAAAAAAAAAATTGTACTTGCTAATTTTTGTGATTGCTATTGGAGCTTTAACCGTCGGCCGGAAGATCAAATTCGATCAGCTAAAAAAAATTTTCAAGTTTTAATATGGTATAGAGTGCGACCGAAGGGGTTTTTTGGCCTAAGCCGAACCTCGGCCCTTCCTCTTCCCTTCGGCCGAAGCTGAAGACCGAACGATTTTTAAAATATAAAAAAATAAAAATCTGAAAATACAAAATTTTTAAAATTTTTCGCTTTAACATATCGTTACCTCTATTTTTCAACCACTTATCTCCAAAAGTACCATTTCTCAGAAAACACAAAAAAGTTTCGTGTTCAAGTGGAGATAAAAGGTTGAAAAATTTACTCTATATTTTTTTCATACGAACTCGCTGAGAACTTATTTCTTTACGAATTCTGAGGTGATTTTATACAATGTAAGCAAAAAAACTCAATTGCGGCCAAAGTGGAAATACGTGCATGAAGAATACGGGTAGCGGTATATAGTTAAATCAACTATAAATCTCTAGAACGACACCCGTCTCAAAAAAAGTTGGACGATAGATGATATGATTCCAGCTGTTCTGCTCGCTAAAAAACAAAATTGAGACATCCTACCAGAATTAAGTCTAAATATTAAAAATCTAGTTTTTGACAGAGTATTGAAATTTGATTTTCGTCATTTTTTCTTTTTTCTGTTTCAAATTAAAAGAAAAAACTATGGCAAAAATCACATTGATCCTGATTAGGGCTACTATAAATGTACTGAAGATGTCATGAAAATATCATGAAAATTTGAGCTCAATCATTTTGGAGATATCGTGGCATTTGAGGAAATAAAGTTTTGAGAAAAACGTGTTTGAAAGTTCAAGTATGCATGATCACTTTTACACCTATAATTTTCAATAAACTGTGAATTTAAAAAAAGTCGCTTATATACATATTTTAGAGGCGTTATTGAAGCAATGTAATAAAAAAAACCTTTCCGAGTTTTTTAACCTATTACCCCAGACAACCCTCTTAAAAAGAAAAGAAGTGAAGAGCCAGTAATGGGAAATTTAAACATGGTGGAGGATCAATTACGATATGGGGCTGCATGCCTGCGTCAGGCGTTGGCAAAATACATTTTGTAAAAGGTATAATGAACGGAAAATATTGTATTGACATTTTGAAGGAAAATGTTCGTGAGAGCTCAGAAAAGCTTGGCATAAAAGACATTTTTGTATTTTACCTTTACGGACCTTAACGTTATAGAACACTTGTGAGCGGAATTAAAGAAAAGAATAACTAAAAGGAACCTTAACAACATTGCTGCCTTAAAAAACGGTTATAGGGGAATGACAAAATATTGAGCCTTCTTTTTGCAAAAAACTATTTGACGTCTTCAAGCAGTAATTGAGAGTAATGACAAATCAACAATATATCGAAAATACTCCCCATTCCCCAAAATTCGCCTACGATCTTTCAGGTGTCCCATTTTTAGTGTGACTTTCATAAAAAGGAATACAAGTATAAACACTGAAATTTTTCTATTTGTGATTGAATTAAATTTTATTTGTTATGTTATCGTTTTGGTTACTGTACATATATTAAAATAATGTGTATAAGAAAAAAGTGTTTAGCATGAGCAAGGACTTATATTTTTATGTTTAACGCAATTGTATGTGGTGTCTCACGTGAGTAGCTGTATGTTGAAGATGAAGCTTTTGCCACCTAATTACCGTCAGCAATTATGGCTTCCCTATTACCGAGATGGATTTTCGGCATACAGCTCGAATATACCTCAGTAAAAAAGATAAATCAGTATAAAGTGCCGATTACAATTCCTTGCAATGGAATTGAAACTTTTATTAATTCCATTACTAAGGAATTGAAAATAAAAAGTACCAATTACAAATTCCCTGGAATTGGAATTGGTATTGTAATGTAATTGAATTTACCCAGTTCTTATAGCATATAGCAGCGCTTGCTGTAAATAAAATAAAATTTACATTTCCTAAGTACAGAATTATTGACATTTTGCATTTTTATTAGCCTCATCTTATATTCATCACAATTGACCCACGTTGACCCATTTCGCTCTTCACTACTTTTAGTGCCAATGTGAGTAAGGCCCCATTACCACTAAACGTTCAGTGGTAGTGGATAACAAATTTCACTACCATTAAACTTGTAGTGGCAGTGGAAATAAAAATCAAATACCACTAAACCCATAATGGTAATAGGAATAAAATCCCATTACCATTAAGCTTTTAGTGGTAGTGGAATTCAAATCCCGCTGTTAGAGGTGGTGAACAACATATTCCAATACCACTAAATGTTTAATGATAGTATAAATCGAACCCAACTACCACTAAACTAGTGGAAATCAAACCCCACTACCACTAAACGTTTAGCGATAACTGACTACTTGTTGGGAGTCAAAATTGAATTACACTAAATCAAACTCATTCAATATAGATTCTCATTCCAAAGCCTTATATAAATTTTAAACGAATTTCAGTTTTATGAACCTGTCTCTTGTCTGGACCATTTAAATCCAAAAAGTCCAATCTGTAAAAATACGAAAATGTAAATAACGTTCATTTGTTCACAATTTTACCAGGAACTAAAACGCAAATTGTTATTTTTTTTTGGAGTTACTTTGGTCTGCGAATGGCCCATATCATAATGCTGGAATCTTAACTTCCAAATATCCAAATATTGCACCAATTCCAGTTTTTCCGTTTACCTATTTATCAATTTATTGTCAAAAGTTCTGATTAAAATTGTAACTTTAAGGTAATTGATTGATGCTACTGACACGGTTGCCACTTTGGTACAATTCTAACAAAACTGGTACATTTTTTCTATTTTTCTGCGTTTGGTACATCTTTTTGAAATTTGGTACATTCTGTAGGCAAAGTTAGCTTTTATAATAATTAAGAATTGTAAACTTATGTTCAAAATATTTTTTGTTGAAAAAGTTAAAATTTAAATATTTATTTTTTGTTGAAAATCGTTGTGAAAATAGGAAATAATGATTAAAAATAAACAATTCTACTACCAGCGGTGGCGTGTAAAATAACACATTAAAAGTTAAGCCCAATCGGTTCTATAGAATTCTCTCAGACCTTTGAGCCGGTCAAAAAAAGTTGTTTCGAGAAAAACGCTTTTTAAGTTTTAACAACAGATAAAGTTTTCACATCAGGTGCTCTCGACTATGAGCTATAACTTCGTTAATATTTTGAGGTTTGGTCTGAAATTTTTACAGTATATTTTCAATATATACTTTCGAAATACATTTAAAAAAAAAAATAATTGAGTTTTTTAAACTTGAACACCAGACTACATCCTTAATAAATAACATTTAATGTTATTTATTATATTGGTACATTTTCCCCCATTTGGTACATTTTTTTTGTAAATATTGGTACAACATGAAATGAGTAAGTGGCAACTGAATTGTTTCGTAAAAAAAAACATTTGTTCATTTTGTATTTTACTTGTTTTTTGGGTAACTAAAAACTTATTATCCTTTAATAAAATGAGTTTAACGAGTGTAGAATGTTGATAGCGATGACACCATCGTAGATCGTTTAATGACAGTGGGATTTGACTTCCACTACCACTACAGATAAGTAGTAATGGGATTTTATTTCTACTACAATTTTGGTAGTGGGAATAAGAACCAACTACCACTAAACCCTTAGTGGTAATTGATTTTTATTCCCCCTACCACTAAAGGTTTAGTGGTAATTGATTTTTATTTACACTACCACTAAAGGTTCAGTGACAGTGGGCTTTGACTTCCACTACCACTAAAAATTTAGTGGGAGTGAAAACTATAGTATAGTCAAAACTTAGTGACTAAATCCCCAGTCTGAATTGCTCTCTAGAACTGAGTTTTGTAGTTTTTCCATCTATCATACCCCCACTAACAATTACTATAGAAAATTTTCAGGTAAGAATTATTCTGATAAACATATATGTTTTCTATTTAATATTTAATAATATTATTATATTTTTAAGATTATAATCAAAATTTTATTCTTTTTATTAATTTTAGTTTTAGCAAAACTAAAAATTTCTTATATATGTACAAATATTCAAAGGAGCAGCTAAATATATATTGCATAATTTACATTTTGGTTTCCTAAAATCAATCAAATTTTGCAAAAGTTTATTTAAATTCATTGTTCTTAAAGTATACTTTAATCGTTTTAATTGTTACATTTTATTTAAATAAACTCGAAAATTATACAAAATTATAAAACATTACAATTTAATGAAATTAAAAAACTAAAAAGTGGCTAAACTTATTCCATGCAGAACAAATAACAAAATAAATCTTATCAAATGATAATAATGTGGTCTTTTGTGATAGCTTTAAATAATTAAATCTAATATCGTTTTAAATTATATTTTAAATAAAGCCAAGTAGCTACTACGATTGTGTCTCGCTATCCCCCACAATGCTCTGCATGCTTGGCTCCGATTCCGAACGTTTATGTGTGCGTTTCGGAATGCGACGAGGACGTTCCAATTGTCCAGAAGCTTTTAAAGAACAATTGCCATTTGCATGCAATCGTGAGTTGTCGTCTAATTGCTGCTGCTGCTGTAGGAATAAATCAGGCTCACTACGTGCCAACTCCTCTTCTACGAAAGCATTTGAATTCGAAGTATTTGTGTCAAGCACATTTTCATTAAGGCATACATCATCCAAATCGACATCGCTATTGGAGAAGAGCGCAGTAGCCCCTAACTCCAGAGAATTCTTTACATCCAATTCAATATCGTTAGGATTGATAGTGATGTTTGATTTTTGTGTTGATTTCGAATGCTTTGGCGTGGAAGTTGAATTGGTTAAAGATGAGGGTAAAAAGTGGGTGCTATTATTGTGCGTCAAGTCCACTGTCACAGAGCGTTGTAGTGTGTTAATGGGATGTGTGGGGGAAGTGGCCATATCCGATCGTTGTCGCAATGTTCCAGGCGTGCTGGGCAGCGTAGTGATACCAGGCATGGAATTGGAATTATTATTTGGAATATTACTGCTGCCAATGGGTGGAACATTTGTCATGGAGCTAGGTGTCGAATTACTCTTCTCATCCTGATGCTCCTTCATCAATTTGCATGCTTTACCCAAAGCACAAATTGTCAAACAAATACGCAGCCCTAAAACAAACGCGTACGCAAGCGAGAACAATACCCATGCTCCAAGATTATTGAATGATACCGCCGAATAAATTGCTTTGATTAGTACTACACCGAGTGGGAATGGTATGAAACCCATGCGTCGCGCCACTAAATCCGAGTGATCGGAAAAAGCATGCTTTTGTCGTGTCTGCGTCATGTCGTAGGCCAAACTGGTCGTATATTCCCGGTAAATGTACTCGGGCAGCTCATTGAATCGTGTTATAAAGGCGTGCTTTACCCAATCGATGAGTATTTCGGTAATCAGCACTGCGAAGCAATCGGGCAGCATTACACAAAATTGTGTAAGGCTCCAATCGAACTCTTTCATTGTCTGAATCATCACTATGAAAAGTAACACCGAGAGGTGAAAACGTTCACGTACATCGCTACATGTCAGCTGGAAGAGATTATTCTTGTCGAATTTCTTGAATACGGATCCTTTCAGCTCAACAAAATTGTTAGAAATCATAATTGTGAGAAGGCCTTTGTTGTTCGAGTTGACTGCTACATTCAAAGTGGTAGCCTAGAGGAGAAACAATAATCCAACTTGTTGAATTACATAAGTAAATTATAAGTGCAAACCTGAAACATTATCAGAAAACTATGCAGGAGTACATAGATCAGCGCAAACACAATATGAGGGACCAATCCAAAGTGTTCGCGCTTGGAGTTTTTTGGTTCCGTTGCAGTCCAAAACAAGGCATCGATAGTGTCCTGCCCGAATGCCGACAACAGGCGATCGCCTACTTCCAGCATATTGTAGAATATGTACAATTTGATGATAGATTGTGATTTTATGATGTGATACACACGGTTCGTGTCAACGGAGAGCATTAACAGGGTGCAAGTGATCCAAATTATACCTTTGAGCAGATCACAAATCTCAGCTGGCGTTAACAGGCGCTGCGTGCGACGCCGAAAGCCAAAACAATTGGCAATGGGACGCGTCAGTAAGCCCCAAATGGCAAGGCAAAAGCGTACAGGCAGGAAGGTGTGTATGTACAAAAATGAGTCAGCGCACTGCATGATGCCGTACACTATGAAACGCTCCAGGTCTCGTGGTATTCGCATGAAGGAATAGATTTTCTGACGACGAGCACTATAACGTTCTTCATCGTGTTCCAGTATGTAGCCTCGTGTCATTTCCACTTTAAAGAAATCCGTGAACGAAGGCGATTCTGCTGTAAATCGAGCGTATGAAAACAAGATTTGAGAAAATGCAAGTGGGTTGCAGTTACCCTCCTTTCCCCCACCGCCCTATCACTCACCCTTTCTCTCTTTCTGATCTTTGTCCTCTTCGTTTTGTTTTCCAGTTGCTGCTGCTCCTCCTGTGCCAGTATTGTTGCCGCTCCGTTTATTTTCGTCATCGAATGTCGACTTGATTTCTTCAACACGATTATGAAAATTCAAATCACCTCGAAATCTTAACTTTTTAGTGGGTGTGGCAAACCCTGTCGGCTCCTCTTTTACTCTCGACATATTTTAAATATATTTTCTGCAACTTGTATCCAAAATTCGACTTTTTGTTTTTATTTTATTTTTCTGTTTTGTTCACTAAATGTCAAATGAGAACAATTCAAAGATGGAAAGATGTGAAACTTTTGTGTTCACCAAATATGTAAATTTACACCACTGCGGGCAGGAACCGATATTTGTTCTAATGCATCTAAAAAATATTGTCATTTGTTCTCTCAGTAATTTTTGACAAAAATTGTTTTCCTCATTTTCTGTCATCTTACCCCATTTGAGCCCGGTGTATACAAAAAGTACATCAGAAAAGTGAATAAAGTAGTTGTTTTAGCAACCTATATCTGGCAGTATTGAAAGTATATTTGTGTAAAATTTTCAAAAAAGGTTACAAACCGACATTAACAATCCAAAAAGAATGTAGAGGGGAAAATTTTTATATAAGTATATCAGAAAACCATAATATTTATTTTTTAATTATAAAAATATTAGAATAATGTAAAGGAGGGCATTTTAATATATTTATATCATATTTACATGTTTTTGATAAAACAAACCGTAGACTATTTAAAAAGAAACACCTATTTTCTACATATTGCCTTGCAGACACAACAGGAGTTTGGCCTTTTTCACTCTTTTCTTAAATGCATTTATTTTTAATGTTTTTTGTTGTAGATATATATTTTTATTCGTTTTTCACGAATTTTTGAATGAATTTGTTCTTTTACATCTTTATTTCTCAAATTTCAAAACAATTTATTTATTTTATTTTGAGCTGAACAATACAAATGTGGCACAAATGGGATAATTTTCTTTTGAAAATTAAACGTCAAAACATGCAACCATGTTAAAAATGGGAGCGGAATAATGAAATGCGAAAACGGAATTGACAAAATGGGTAATGAGAAGAGGCTGCCATTGCTACCCGTTCAACTTTGTTATTAATCTATGATTTTAATATTACTTCAAAATATATATATATATATATAAAATGGTAAGAAATGGTTAATGCTTAAGCTAAGTTTTTTAACACGGTAAGTTCCGACAAAGTGAAACCACGTTAGTCTCACACTCTGTTCAACCTGTTTAATGCCTTACATCTTTCTATTTCACCCAGACAGAAAAAATCATGGAAAAAAATATGTGGCAAAAACCCCTTATGAGATAACCTGTTGCTCATGAACAAATTTGGGAGCGAATTCTCATAAATGTTATAGATTTGCTTGAACTGCCCTAGTCTTGATGTACTTTTACATTTTCGAAATACGAAAAAAAAAAAAAAATAAAAACAAAATGTGATTTAAAGAAAACATTTATAAAAATGTTGGTTTTAAAATTAAAGTTTTATTATTTCTTCAAACTCTTAGGAGCCAACTTATGACTACTGGTAATAAACAAACCACCGGTTGGATATCAGTGACTCAGAGTGCGTAGGCAACGTTTACTCTTTTCCTTACACACATTAACATAGAGGTTGAAAATCGAATTTCGAAGCAAAAAATTGAATTTTCAATAAACGCTTTAAAATTTTATTTTTCACGTGACATTTTTTGTCTGCTTAACGCAGATTTTTTTATTCAAAACGAAACTTTCTGAAGTGAACTATAAATAAGCCGTTTGGCATTCAAGGTTAACTTTCGTCATTTTGTGTTATAACCAAAGTTTTGTTGTGGTAGTAGAAATAAGTAGCAAATGCCAAGAAAACAATTTAAGTTTCTACTTTCAAATTTTTGACAATTTTTGTTGAAAGCCAACTGCGAAACTGATATTAATTTGACAATTATTCTAAGATAAAAATCCAGTCTCGGTCAAAGACGGGTTTCAAAACAAAATTGGCTAAACGTATTTATTATTTGATGAAATAAGTAAATATAATTTTCTGGTTTTATGCTAATTTTAATTTTATAACCACACTTCAAAAAACTCTCCACATTCAAATGGAAACAGTTGTGATTACCCCTATTTTGAGGAAGGTTTCTGCATAATTTAGCTGTGAAATATATGAGAGATTTTGATGTTTTCTCATTATATTATTTTTCGTCACCGGTAGAACAGCTGTTTTTTGTTTTGAGCATGCGCCGTAAAATATGTGGATTTTGTTGAGATTTGGATATGAAAACATTTGACATTTCAAATGTCAGACAAGCAAAATATCCACACGACGTTCGATAGAGAAAATCACTGAAAAGTGTTGTGAAAATTCCTCCAATTAGGTGGCCAGAAAAATTAAATTGATAAAAAGACAAATTTCTCTTATTAGAAATTATAAATGTGTGTTGAATAGAAAAAAGAAATAAAAATTCATCTGTACTACTTCTAATTTGTGCAAAATGGGCGAAACCGCACCAGCACCCCCAGCACATATGCCACCAGCGCCTTCGCCCACCGAAGAACATGCATCCGCATCAGCTTCGGCTGGTACTACGCAACAAACAAAAGTTAAAGTGCTAATTATTGGTGCTGGCATGGCTGGACTCTCCGCAGCAAATCATCTGCTCCAGAATGGATGCGATAGTTTTCGTATACTGGAAGCGAGAAATCGAATCGGTGGAAGAATTATTTGTATACCACTAACCACACAAAAAGTAAGAAATTTATATTTTTGTAAGACAATACGAGGGAGAAGTGTGAATTGAACTGCTTAGAAAGTTGTTATGTAAGAAAACTTCAGGATGATATGTGCCTCTTTATTTCAATTATATAAAGTAATGTTTGTAATGTTTTTACAAAATTAATCAACTAGAATGCTTAATATTTAAATAATTAATTTTACATAATTGCTTAACCGCATCACATTTAAAATTGTTGCTGTCCCAGCGAGCAACTGCGGCTGCTCTAATTTCCGCACATATTTTTATGCATACAACAACAAAATTTGCTTCCTGGTTCTTTTATTTTAGCAATCTTGTTTAATTTAAAATTAATTCCATACATATTGTTAGCCAAAAATGACTTACATTTCGTTCGGGTTTGCCCGTGCCCGTCCAATTTATCTGAATGGTTGTATTCCTTCGTATTTTACTTCGGTTCGTTTTAATTTATATGTGCTTTGCTCATTTCTCTCTGTTGTTTTATTGTTGCATCGATGTTTGTGACGTTATTGTTTTTGTTGATTGCAGTGTCCTTGTTTGAGGTTCTTTTCATTTTGTATTTGCGCTTTTGCCAATTCTCACACACACATGTACTTTCATTATTGCTACGAATGCGAAATAAAAACAGTTGAGTTTAAAAATCAATGAAATCTGCGTTATCACCCCTACAAAAACGCTTTACCCCTATACGTGACTTTTAACAGGTTCTAATAAGTTTAGAATATTCCTGAGATATGCTGCACGTGCTAGTAGAAACACAATTATATGAGAGCGTCGCAACGTTGAGTGTCTTTTCAACATGATAACTGTGATAACTGACTAAAGCCAAGTTTGCGTAATCCATTGAATTCAGCGAAAAACTAATGAAAATTAATAGATAAATATAAAAAAGAAATAAGATAACGATTTTATAGATCATTTGATATACTATTTAAAGTAAAAAAAAAAATCGAAAAAGAAAGCTTTTCCATTCAAATCTAAACTCAAAATTTATTCGTAAAGAGTATCAAGATATCGACCTCGATTGAAATCTGATTTTACCAAGATTGTCGTGTGCTTCAAATTTTAAATATCTATTTAGAAGTCTTGAAAAGTTTCGAAATCAGTGGCATAAAACATACTTGGAAATTAGAGCTTAAATTGATTAGAAAGTAATTATCTGTATAAAATGTACTGTACGTTGAATAGCATGTAAAATATACTTGTAGGTTGGCTACCTTGGAAGCGACGTAAACTGAAATCATAAATTAAATGTTAATAAGGAAATAGACATAATTCCAACATATGTAAACAAAAACAACCGTCACGAAAGTCAACAAATTGCAAAGAAACAGAATTAAACGTACAGTGTGTTTCATATGAACGGGCGCCTTATAAAGTTTAATCCAATAAAAATATTTATTTTTTATTATATTTAAATTAACAGGCTTAAATGAACAATAATGTCTGAAAAATACCAAAAATTCATAGAACAAACAGATCAGACGATCGTTTCAAAACCCGCTACGGTTCCTCAGCAGTGATCTTTGTGATAGTTTCTTCATTTCAAGAATTTATATGAATAAAAATATTGTAAAGTAAATGGAAATTACAAAAGTTTTTATCTTAATAACAGAATTGGGGGAGACAACTTTTTCCTTGGTGGGTTTTGCGCAAAGACATGGTATAAAATCCATGAAAATAGTATTAAATCCATACCAGCGTATATAACGCGTGCATTTAATGCATGCAATTAATTGAAGAAAAAAATCAGACAGGTAAAAAAGTCTGTTTTAAACTTAAAAAAAAAACATTACTTTGTGTTTTTAAATACGATATAAAGTTATTTATTTAAATATGTAGGAACAGGTTCAATGAACAAAAAACGAATGATCTGCTTGTTGCTATTAGCTTTCTGGTAACTGTTTAAGTGTGTTGGGATTCCTTTTTTTGCTTGAAGATTCGGTTCTATAAGGGTCTAAACCAGGGCGTTCCAACCTCAGGCTCGGGAACCATTTGTGACACTTGAACGTAAGAGAAAAACCAAATTTTATTTATATCACCAAAATTTACCTTTTATATAAGTACAGTATTTAAACAGCATTTGCAAGGTGCCTGGATTACCCCTGCGTGACTAATGTTGTTGGTGAGAGAGGTGAGTAGTAAAGAGCATACACATTCCAGTGCGTGTTCGGTTTTCTTTGGGTGTTTCTGACGTTTATTCTTTTGAAAAACCTTGATGTGATAAATATAATCAGAGAGATATATCAGCTCTCTTTGATGTAACAAAAATACACTTAGAATTCGACATATCATTAATTGGTTTGGAAACTCAAATAATGAAAAAAGTGATAAGCTTGGTCTCAGATAATTCTTTTTTTGTTCTCAATAATAGTCCAGTCATAAAGATTTTCATCATAATAATTCTTAATTATTTAAATTAAAATTAAATTAATTATTAAAAGATATGTGAACTGAAAAAAAAAATTTTCTATATATAATATATACATAATTCAATTACTTTGGGTATTTTTTTTATTTTTAGGAAACAATAAAAAATTAGCCAAAATTTAGCTAATTTTAATATGCTGACAAAATTGCAACATGTGAATGTTTTTACTTCTAACCAGGGTTCAGAAAGTACACACACCATACACACAATGTATTGTTGAAAAATAACCAACACATATTTTTATTTTCATATCAATTTTGTGTGTATCCAAATTTTGTTCGGTGTCATACACGATCGTGAACGAAGAACGTATTCATTTTTAGTCACTCACGAGTGTAAAGTATTGTTGTTCACCGACCTGTGTGTGGTTTGTGTATGTTCGATCGCACTATACGTGAACTAACAATGTATGCGAACGAAACCAAATATTAAAACGATACACATACACGATCGTGTATGACACCGAACAAAATTTGGATACACACAAAATTGATATGAAAATAAAAATATGTGTTGGTTGCTCTAAACTGTGTTTGTTTACATTTATGTACGGGATTTTTATTCAGTGTGTGTATTTTTCTGAACCCTGCTTCTAACCTTTCAGCATTTTCAGAAGTGATGTCTTGAACTAAAAGATAATAAATTTATAACACATATTGATACCAGTTATTTTTATTAGGCCTGCAAATAGTTAAAGTACCAAAAACCAATAAACAACTAAACTATATTATTATGTTTATATACTAAAAATTATCAACTTCAAAACCTATTTTGATTTTCCTTCCTAGCTTATTTGTTTTTCGAGTAATTGAATTTTTCCTATAGGCTCCGCACGCAAAAATTCAAATAAACAAAGATGCGCGCGCATCCAAAGTAAATCCAAAGTACAAAGTTTGCAATGTATAAAATATTGAATATCTCGAAAACTACCTTTCTTTTAGGAAATTACTCAAGCTTTATTTTTGTAGTAAGTTTTTTTTTTTGTATCTCCAACGGTTAACCAGTTATTAGTAAAAAACGGGTTTTTTCATCAAAAGGGGTTTTTTTCGGGGGTCGCTTTGCAACCCCAGAACTGGTTTTTATGGTTTTTCCATCTAACAATTACTCAAAAAAATCTCAGATGAGAATTGTTATGAACTTTTGGTAGATTTTTTACTCTACTCAATAAGGGTATTCCAAAATTTTTACGTATGTTTGGGAATGTACATTTTCGAGCCTTGCGCGCTAATTGTCAAAACATCGTTATAATTTGTCAACAGATAGCTTGGAATCTGAAACTGATGTGAGCTTTGTAAAGATGCACCAAATTTTCGAAAAATTATCAAAAATAAAGAGTTTCAACCCTTACATTGAAATTCAAAATTAAATAAAACTTTAATTTCTGGATTTCTGATTAATTTTAAAAGTGGCTCGTTGCGCCTGTCGAGAGCCAGATTTTTGGCTCAGAACACAATGAGGTTGGAACGCCCTGGTCTAAACGTTATCATTCGGGCTTGTATCTGAACTTTGCGTTGAGTGATTTAGCATACTTATGTAATAACGACCTTGATATTCTCGTGCGTAGTGCACTAGGGATTCACCCGGGATGTTCGCGTTCGATTACCGTCTTGGCCTGATAGTTAATTCTCATAACCTTCTTTTATTCTTATATTCACTATGAGAATTATTAGAATGTGTGCAAGTATAATGTAGGCAATGGTAAACCCACCAAGTGATAACAAATTGCCATACCGCTGTTCGGAACCGGCGTTAAGCTTTAGGTCTAACCATGCGGTATGACAGTGGGCTGCTTAGGCCTAAGTGTAATCTATGTATGTTATGATTTCGTGTTTTCTGTGCATGCAAAGTATTCGCTACGAATTACAGAATGCTTAACTGTTTATTGCAAACATATTTTCTCTTTTCGTTTACAAAATTTCTTTATATTTTGAGAAAATTAAAGAAACCTCATCAGCGAAGATAGAATTGCTATCATCGGGCAGGCTAACATTTTTTTTAAATACGTCTAACAGTTATTTTGACAATATCATAAAATGCCAATTTAAGTGTTGGATTCGTGTTGAAAGCTCCCTAATTGGTTTTGCCGCGCCTAACACGAACTATTTCGGACTTTTCATCCAGTTTAGCATGGCTTGATTGAAGCTTATAATTTGATATATTTTCAACTTGCTCAAGTAATTTTTAACTCTTTTAGACCCAGAAAAATCCCCATTGAAAGAAATGAAACAGATACATAGCGATAAATAGAATATAATTCGAAATCTGAATCTGTAATCGCATACGTAAAATACAAAAGAAAAAATATCGCACTAGATAAAACACACTGTTCTTAAATAAGTGTGTGTAGATGTAGTCCGAATATTTTAATTAATGAATTTGTGATAAATTTTTGCAATTACTTTGCACAATTTCAAATAGAGAAAAAACACATTTTGTTTTTGTACATCACCATGCACACATATATGGGGCAATCCATGCCATCATGTCCTACAATCAACATTCTCATTCTGATAGTTTGCAGTTTTTGATAGCAGTTTTGATAATGCTTATAAGTTTTTGAAAAATGCATCAATTTTAAATTTTTTTCTAAATTGTGTGGTTTTAAATATACTTTTTGATAATGCAAATAAATTTTTTTTCAATTTCAAGATTAAAATCTTGTTTTCCAACATGACTGTATCGTATTTCTTTAAATTCTCAAAAACACTATTTTCAATTCTACAAATATTAAGCCTATTCTTATCGTGGGTAATCGATTCCTTCTATTTTTTTTTTATATAATTTTTAAAGTGTAAGAAACCTATTTTTTTTTTCATTTAATGCTTTTTAATTTCTAATATAATATCTCAATAAAGAATTTATTGATAGGAGACTTATTTAACAATTTAAATGCATCATTAATAGAAGGCAAATCTGTGCTGATACTTAGTTGAAAGAGATCGCTAAGCTCGGATACAGCCTTTCGGCTGGACAGCGAATCTATTCCCAAAATGCATGCATTATAAACTTCACTTAGAAAAAAGCAATTTAAAAAAGCATAAAAATAATAAAAGGAATCGTTTACCCACATTGAGAAAAGGCTTAAAATATATTGAATTAAAAATCAATCGATCGATACCGTCATGTTGGAAAACCAAATTTTGATCATTAAATTGAGAAAACTTTATTAAAAAGCTTTTGCATTATTTTTTGCATTGCATTATCTTTAAGTCCTTAACCACACAGTTAAGAAATAAATAAAAATTACATAATTAAAAACTGCCAACTATTGGAATTTTCGAAAATTCATACCTCATGAACGACTTCCCAAAAAAATTTCAATATAATCAAGTAAGCTTTTCTAGCAGAATAAAAAAAATATCCAAGTTTCAGCCAAATCGGAAATGAAAATGTTGATTGTAGGATTTGTTGGCATGGGTTACCCTATATAATGCATTTAAAAAATTATTTTTCTATGTACAACACATATGTGCATACATATGATAATTGCAAAATCTCATGGCATCACGACATGATAGTGGGCTTGTTTGTGCGAATAAATTCGAGAAAAACATCTAAATTCGACGTAATTATTTGATGCACGCTTAGAACACCATGCACAACATTCTGTAGAATTAATTAATGAGTGAAATCAGCACCAGCAATAGCATATAAATTAAATCTCTGTTAATGAGTATACAATTATTTCATGTGCCACTTGGAATAATTGAATTTATTTATAGCTGACAGTTTAGTAAATAGCTGACAGTTTTTTTTTAGCATATATTCCAAAATCATAAGGTCAATACAAAAACTAAATTTTATTTACATAAAATTTTTATCAGTTTGTTTCAAAGCGTTGCAGAAAAAATTAAATAATATTAAGTCGTTTCGAAACTTTGAGATCAGTGTCAAAAATAAAAAATATTTTATTTTATAATTTAATAAACTTTTCCACATATTGACTTATATTTGTAAATATGCGTTGTTTCTGAACGGTAAATAAATATCGTTTCTATTTAGCATTGTACATATATTTTACAAATCTACTTAAACTCTCTATGCAAATTTACTAGTCAATCCAAATTTGTGGTGCTGTGAGTAGATGGTTTAAATTTTGTACTATGCTTAGAGTATATTCTAGCATGGAGTAAAATTGCTGATTAGTTTTTTCATTGCAACTCTCTATGCGTTATAAAGTTTCTTTAATTAGATTTTTGAAGAAAATTTTACTTGGCGGGGAAATATTCGCACTTCTTGTATTGACTCCATATTTTGAACAGCAGTGTATTATGGATACGTATACAACAATAAGTGTGAGAACGTCCTAACACACATTTATGAAATATAGAAACAGTACGAAATTGAAACTAAAATTTAATTATCAAAGCACAATACAAAGTAATAGCCAAAATGATTCAAGTCAGAATCAATGAATAGTGTTTCTGCCCTTTAAATTTATTTTAAACAATTTTTTTGTATAACTTTTTTAGATATATTTATCTTAATTCGAAAAGCACGGAGATTGAGGCCATTCTGCCGCCAAACATTTCTACTCTATAAATAAGCTGTAAAACTTGTATCTAACTATAAAAACATTTATGTGAAATATTGGTAACACTCCTATTAAGAGGTCATTAATGTGAATTCAGTGAAATGAGTTGAGTAGTTAATTTTAATGGATATAGTTTTTTTTTAATTTGTTCTTCACTACATATGTATTTATGTACATGCCTAATGCAGCCACTTTCATCCAATGCTTTCTTTTTTACTTATTCGTATATGCCACAAAAGTGCAGCGCAACATCATGATTTATACAATTTACCCATGAATATTGGCACATTATTATTAACTGACAAACTGATAAAAATGAAATTAAAGTTTCACTTAGTGATTAGAAGGAATTAGGTTGATATGATGAATATGATTGAGCAACATAAACCAAAAGATGGTGCATTCATTCATACATACGGTATGAAATGAAATTGTATGATGCAATTTGAAAGAAAAATTTGTGATTATTCGTAACTGCTTACTTAAAAACGATGACAGGCAGAAAAGTTAGTCGATTGCTTTGTTTACTAGCTTATGACGTATTTGATATAATCGTTGTCCGTAAAAGTAATTGAGGCGTTCAGAATCATAGTGAACCAAGTACATAAAATACAATTCTGAGAAATTTGGAGTAAAAATTAATAGGCTAAAGTTTATTTAGAATGACGATTTGATTAGCTTCCCAATAGTAGTAAATGTTTTTCATAAGTTGTTAACTTTAGATGTTATAGCGAAAAGACTGAAACAAGACGGAATAATCTGTAACCCTCTATAGATCGCAAATAGGCTCTTTGCACCCATACATTTGTTTTTTACTTGTTTGGACCTCCTCTGTCCCCTTCTTTCATTTTTACCATCTGGAACGAGTCGCCCTGTATAATTCTGTATCATTTGTTTTTTCTTTTGTATGAATAAAATAATAAAATTTTTCCTCGAAAGCTAAAAGTAATGCTTATTATTTATTGTCTTCAGGTTGAATTAGGCGCCAACTGGATACACGGTGTTCTCGGAAATCCCATATTCGAAATTGCCGTTCAAAACGGTCTGGTCAGTGTGGTGAACATACCGAAACCGCACAAAGTGGTGGCTACTACAGAGGATGGGCATCAGGTTCCTTTCAGCATATTGCAGGAAATCTACGAGGCGTATGTGTGCTTCCTACGTCGTTGCGATGAGTATTTCCTGTGTCAATACAGTCCACCACCGGACATAAATAGTGTAGGCGAACACATTAACTACGAGATTGAAATCTACTTGAGCTCTGTGCAGGATCCAAAGGAGAAGCGTTTAAAGCAATTAATTTTTAATTGTTTACTAAAACGTGAGACATGCATCACCGGCTGCACAAGTATGAATGAAGTGGATCTCTTAGAATTAGGTAGTTACACAGAATTGCAAGGTGGCAATATTGTGCCGCTAGAGGGCTACAGTTCCATTTTGCGCCCGCTTACTACGCAAATACCCAAAGAGGCAATCATCACCAAATGTCCGGTTAAGAAAATTCACTGGAAACGAAAAAAGACACTAACCGGCCTTGATACAGTTGATGAAAATTCGGAAAATGAAGACTCTGATGATTCAGAAAAAACAGTTACCGAATTTCCATCAACGGGTGCCGCAGCACGTGGTGCTTCTACTGAATCGGATGGTAGTTGTGATTGGAATGGTGTTGGTGGTAGCTCAACGGAGAATCCCGTTCGTGTAGACTGTGAAGATGGGCGTGTCTTCTACGCTGATCATGTGATATGTACCATCCCTCTGGGTGTGCTCAAAAATACCCATAAGACGCTCTTCGATCCAGAATTGCCTCACTACAAACAGGAGTCGATTGAAAACCTTATGTACGGCACAGTAGATAAGATATTTCTCGAGTATGAACGCCCATTTTTGAATGCGGATGTTTCTGAAATTATGCTACTGTGGGACGATGATAAATACGAACTACATGCGACGGATGAGGAGCGAAGCACTAAGGAATATTTAAGTAAAAATTGGTTTAAGAAAATTTATTCGTTTGCCAAAATTTCGGATACTCTGCTCTTGGGTTGGGTTTCCGGACGTGAAGCCGAATACATGGAGACCTTATCGCATGAAGTCGTGGCGGAAAAGTGTACAGAAATATTGAGGAGCTTTTTAAAGGATCCTTATGTGCCGAAGCCGAAACTCTGTGTATGGTAAGTAGTCGAGTGTTCTTCGCGTTAATCCTTATCTAAATAGATAAATAATTTTTGAATTTTTGTAGCACAAGCTGGAAATCTCAACCTTTTACTAGCGGTTCGTATACATCAATCCCTGTAGGCGCAACACAAGAGGATATCGAATTCTTGGCGCAGCCACTCTACCCAAATCCACAGGCCATGAAGGTTCACATACAATTATATTAGAATATTGAATAGATGTTGAATTGTTCTCTAAATTATTTTTAGCCTGCAATTGTTTTTGCTGGCGAGCATACGCATTCCAACTTCTATTCAACCGTACATGGTGCCTACTTGAGTGGCCGCACTGCTGCTCAATATTTACTCGCAAATGATGAACCTGACGAAATTATCATGGAATCTGACGGTAGCGATTTGAGCGCATGGATACAAGGAATCGCTTTGGATTAAATATCCCATGTAGCTGATTAGTTGCTTACTGTTTGTACTGATGAGTGCAACGAATATAAAATAAGATCAAAAATGGCGTTGAACTTCCAATTGAGACAGAAGCGTTATTAAACCCACTAAAAGTAATGTTTATTATGATAAAGCCTCACTCGTTTTACTTATCATTTAAGAAATCGATTTGTACACCAAAATAATACCGCACTGCTTTATTATTATTATTATTGATTTTTTACATTTCTATAAGTATCTAGTTAGAGACACTTTATTCAATTACATACACTTAAAATGTCCTGTTTTATTTATAATTTATTTTATACGAAACTAGTATTTTCACTTCGCAAATCGTCGTCGATTCATCCTCTTTTGTTCGTTTTACTTAGTTATTATTTTTGCTTTTAGGTGCTTTTATAAAGTGCAAATTTCGTGATATTTATTTGCAAATTTATATTAAACGTTTTCATTTCACATTAATTGTTATGTATAATATTTTGTATTTTTATATTATATTTTACATACATACTTACATATACACATTAAGACAGAATCAAATTCATATTAAAGTCTTTTTCGAGTCATGTTTAATTTAATTTTATATCTTGTCATTAAAAAAGCATTTATGATTACTTTATTTAAACAATTTTATTTACATTTTTTTGTGAATTTTAAATATGTGTTAAATAATTTAATAAAGTTGCGAAGAAATAATATTTTTTTTTTATTTATTATAATTCCCATTTGAACTTATTTTTCATAAAACGCATTTTATAAAAACAAATTAAAATTTCAATACTTTGCACAACTTACAACAAAAAAAAAAAACAGAAAAAGCATATTTTTTATAAATTAGAGAGTTTTTTATATTTATGAAAACTAGTTACAAGAACTTTCTGTTGAAAAGTGTAATTTAAATGCGCATCATTTATAACTAACTAAAATAATGAACTTATTGTTAAAAATAAATGTAGCGAACAAAAATTTATTCATGAAAATCGATCCAAAGACAAAAATTAATTGGATAAGTAAAAATTATATTTTTATCTATATGCTGTTATTGCTAAAATTGACATTTTAAAATTAACTAAATCTGTACTAGAAATTAAAATTTTTATAATTTAATTTGAAATAGCAAAAAAGATAAAAAAGATTAAAATTTAAGATAATGCAAATTAAAATCACGCTGATGTATAAGAAAAACCAAAACTAAAGCATATAATTTTATGATTATGTATGAATAAAGTTTACAAAATTATATTTAGTTCGATTATTCATATTTTGTTGAGCTGAAAATTTGGTGATTTATATTGCTGCCACTTTTTTTTCCATATGAAAAATTAATAATTTGTTTACTACAGTGGGCGCTCGGAATTCTTAAGTTCGGAAATCTTAATTGTCCAAAAACCTTAAGCAGTTTTTAACGTGTGTGTAACTTCCCAAAATCTTAAAATTTGATTTAAGTTTTCTGAGTAGGTTTGGAATTAATTTTTTCGTTCGATTGTTCTTCTCGCTTTTAGTGATTTTACCTAATAAAATGCTACTGTGTACAATGTATGTATTTCTGAAATATTTGGGCGTTCATATATTACATAACGCAATTTTTGGCCATCGTGACAAAACGCAATCCCCCTTCCCCACCACCTCCCCCCCACCCCCTTGTAATGTAACAAATTTTTATCTATGAAATTTGTTTTTTTTTTTTTATTTGACAAATTTATATTGATATCTTTTGAATCGGTTAACAAATTAAAAATCCGAACAGAAACAACCGGACATTTCTAGCTCGAGATCCGAGAATCGACGTTACGTAGACCCCAATCTAAAAATAAAAAAGTTTTTTATTTCTTTAAATTATTTATTTACAAAACAATATGTTTTCATTTTTTTGTCGTGATTTTCATTCGATGCAACACTGTTCTGAGCAACTATTTGTCAGTTTACTTTTGTACGCCAGTCATTCTGGAACGTAACAGCACAAGAAAACCCGCCAAATTCATTAGGTATTCGACAAATCTAATTATAATTTGAATTTAATTTTCGTTAATTTCAAAGTACAAAGAAGAAAATACAAAAATGTCTTATCACAATCTAGAAGCAAATGCCATTCAGGAATTGAAAGACATTGCGCACCGACTGCGTATTCATTCGATTACTTCGACTGAAGCTGCGAAATCTGGGTGAGTGAGAATTAGAATGGTGATTTGTTATTCTATTTTTTTTGAGTTTTTAACGTTGCTTCGTAAAATTTTGTAATTCTATTTGTGCTTGATGAACATAATCCAAAAGGATCTTCAATTGATTGATGTTTGAATTTGCATGAATTCTGTTAAATTTTTTGATTGGCTAATATGCTAAAAAATTTGTCTGATTGTTGTATGTTTGTTTTCCACCCTTCGCATAAATTATCATAAGTTTTCATTCTATTTAGTGTGGATGAGAGAGCTAAAGATGTGCACCGTGTCGTGCGGGCTCTGGCTACAGTCGGGTCAGTTGTTCAGCGCTTCCTCACCGATCTTGGAGAGTTAGGAATTTAGGTATCGGGTCCACCCGGACCGCAGATGCGACAGTGTCTTTTCTGAAAGCGTAACAGGCGACGGTCTGCTACCTAGCTCAATGCATGGTAGATATTTACTAGTCGCGTCATTTACAGCCTGAGTGTGAAGTTTATTAAGGGCTGCTCGATTATCTGATGATCTAGTGATAGTGTTTGATGTGAATTCCGGAACCCAAAATCAAAACAAAGGCACGTGGAACAAGGTGTTCAGCACGGCGGCGTCCCACAGTGAGTCGTCTCCATACAACCGGTGGACAAAAATAGGAGTAATGGTAGGCCAATGATATTTTGCACAGATATTTTTTAGGTAAATGTTAAGAAATATTGCGAATTTCAACCGAATCGGTTAACGGACACGACCACTTCCCATATAAACTGAATATATATATCAAAAACTGTTGAAGTAATAAACATGAATTGTGCAGTAGGTATTGATTATGTAAGTACTTCATAAAACAAAAATGGTCAAGATTAGAAATATGGGCATGGCAGGTCTCATACAAAATAAGCGCCTAAATCAGTTTTTTGGTTTACAATTGCCGTAGAACCCAATTTCATTCCAAGAAATTTGGTATACGATAATAATTTTATAAAAATTATCGTTTTTTATGATTTTTGTATATTTCATTCAATTAACATAATATACATAAATAACTAGGTATTACCAACTTATTTTATTTCATGAAATTAATACAATTTTTTAAATACATATACTTATAATTTTTAATAAAATTAAATAAATTGTTTCAAATTATTCACTTTCACATTCATAGTCTGACCACAAACCAGATGAGAAAACAATTTCTGTATCTAAACCTTGACCACTATCTTCTTCGTACAATTATTTTTATTGCAAGTTATTCAGCAGAAATAAATAGCTCTGAAGATGGTAATAACCGCGCTAACAAATTCCTATTCCACGCTTCTATAGAAGTATTTCTGGTATTTTCTAATCGACACTTTCTAATCTCCTTATGTCTTGCTTCTAAAGCATCCTCCGAAAGAAACCCTATTGGAATCGGGGAATATTTATAAATTTCAGCCAGTAAATCAATACTTTATGTACTGTCATTGGCATGTAACACCAAGAATAGTTCTTCACATATAATTTAAAAGTTTCCTTTAAGGTAGGACTACAGTCTCTCATATGAAAAAACTTCAATTTTTAAGAATTTTTTTGTAATTTATTCGTTTTATTTACTAGTTTTATATAAAACATTTGAAAATTCTTCGAATTTTATTCATACTTGATCAGGATCTAATACCTATAGAATTTTATTGTCTGAGTATTAAAAAAAAATTGGTACTCCCTAATATGCATATATACAAATATATTTATTTATGTAAAATATATATGTTTGTATAAATACATACATGGAGTACAACTCCAAATTCGAGAAGAGGTTTTTGGACGAGTTTTTTGAAAGCTTCTTAAATTTTGCGTAATGTAATGGTACTTCAAAACGAAAACTGAAAATACATCAAAATTTGATATGCGCTTAAAGAATAACATAAATAACATTGGGAAAAAGTTTCATTAGATTTAATACAAAAATAAAAAAGTTACTACCAAAGTAGTATTTGATGTAGAAAAATGTTATTGCTGCTAATGCGTGACTTTCTAATGGCAAAATGAAATTCCAATATTTATTTTAAGCTCATCTAAATGAAAAATTTACAATTGATCTGCATCCAAATATTAACAACTTTCGAACATGACGTTTTTGAATTTTGTCCCCCTTCGTTACGCTGAGCGTTCTGTCCCCGTTGTTATTTAACTTCTACATGTCTAAGATGCCGACAAACTTACCTGAACGAGTTAGCAGAGTTCTTCGATAGTCGTAAGCTGCAGAGCTTTCTGCTGTAAAATCCACGGCTACCCTATACAGCTACAAGTTAATGGTCGAACAATTCAGACAGTATGATATCCCGCCCGATTCGTGGGTCTAGATCTGCAATAATCAATGGACAATTAAACACACAAATTTCGATCGATATGCTAGCTGATGAAATGAAACGAGTCTATTGCAGAAGGAACACAAGTCAGCTGCGGGTATATATTCCAGGCATTGCAAACGAAGAAAGGCTAGCTTCATTAGCCAATTGGCAGAATAGATTGGAGAGTTTGTCGAAAAGCAGGTGGAAGTATATACTTATTCCAAAGATTGAAACATGGATAAATAAAAAACCTGGAGAGACAAAATTCCATATAACCCAGTTTTAAACAGGTCACGGAGCTTACAGAGAGAATCTATATAGATTCAAGCATAACGATTCCCCACTTTGTCCTATCTGTAAGGACCAGGAGGAAAATGTAGGAGGAACACGTAATTTTTAACTGGCAAGTATAACGTTGGCAAGTCCATCGAACATAATTGAGTAATGATCCAGTCGGAGCAAGACTGGGCAGAAATAAGTGTGTTTATCACGAACGTGCAAATAACCTAAGGATAATTGAACGACTCTTCAAAATATTTTTAAAAAAAAAATGTGTTTTTCACCACCGCCCAAGGTTAGCTCTGTTGCTCCGTCTTCTATTTGAACAATTTACGAACAGAATTTCTCGGTCTTAACATGAGTTGAACTAGATTCAGAAAGGGACACAGTTTTCCAAACGGATGCAAAACGTTAACCTTCGTCAAAAGATTATTATAGCGCGAAACATAAACCTTATAAAATATTGGAGAGAGAACAAACACTGCAGTTCACATTTATCGGAAGTGGCATTCAAATCTTTAACGATAGTCAGCAGCTCATTGACATCCGAAAGACAAATGTAATATAAATTATTTATTAACCAATTCTGACTGATCTCAAAAATAAAACAAATATTTGTGTGTTGCACATTTGTACACTAGATTGGGTCGGTCCCCATACAAAAAAAGTACACCTCTATTTAGAAGCGTATGTGAAGAGTACCTGGAAAGTTTTTTTTTTTTAATTGGACCACCCTAAAAACAGCCAAAATGAATTTTTGATGTCAGATTTTTATTTTGTAAAGTGCTGGACAGTTGCAACATTTTTTCCTAAGTTTAATTATTTTTTATCAAGTTTTATTACACTGTGCAACAATTTTAGGGTCATGGAATCTAATGAAGAAGCGACCAATACAAATCGGTAGTACTGGTCTAGAGGAGCAAAACGCTAAGAGAGTCTTAAAAACTTAGCTCGCTTTTAAATGTTGTAGCCTTTTAAAGTTGAGCAGTTTTAGTGTATTTTTCAATTCCATTTGCTGTTTGTAATAAAAACAAAAATTTTAAAACCCAAACTGAATTATTTGTTAATAGTACAGTCAACGCTTGAAACCGTGAACTAATAAAAACCAAGGGTGTTAACGTTTAAGAGATTGTTCACGTTTGCGATTGTTGGAAAAAATAACGGAAACTTTATTATCTTACCTTTTTTCTAAAGTTCTTGTAGTAAACATATATAGAGGATTCCCGAAATTATTAAAATCATGGAAATTGATACACAATTTCTAAGAATTTTTTTTCACGTTTTAGAGCTTTCAGACCTTTGTTTACGTTTTAGAATAGTCAATGAGAAATAATTTGTTCACGTTAGTGGATGTTTACATTAGAGGATGTTCACATTATCGAACGTTGACTGTATTATGGCTTATTTTTTGCTAAAGTCATGTAATGGATAGTTTAAAATTCTTAATATAGAAAACTCTATAATGTTAAAATTGCTAATAACATTTTTTGTTCTTACTTCGCTGAAGAAAGTAGTAAAAACTGAGCACTTCATTTTTAAAAAATACGCTGCAAGAGGCAAAATTTGATTGCCTATATCTTTTAAAAGCTAGCTAACTTTGCCAAACCCTTTTAGGGTTTTGTTACTCTAGACCAGTACTATCGACCTGTGTTGAACGATTCTTAGTTAGAAAAATGTGTTGCACAGTGTTATAAACAAAATTGTCGGATCACAAGTGCCGTTACCCTATGTAATTTTTCATTTAATCATCATGTCCTTCCTCCCTCTCCCTGATAAACTATAAATTTTTATCTTATGATTGCATTTTAGAAGTGGGCACACTCAGATGGAAATGAACGTTCAGAATATCGCTTACATCGATGCTCAACTGTGCTTCACATAGTGGAGGGCATACTTATGGAAAAGCTTTTACGTTGCAAAGCTTTATTTCAACACTACCATACCCGGCATTTGCCATTAGTGTTGCTATTAAAAACGTATACAAATGTTTAGTAATGAGCTTTTTCGTTAATGTTTGCCTCTCGCTTTGCCAAACATTCGATGGCGGGAGCAGCAAGAAATCGATGAAACTTGAAGTTTCATATGCAACTCGAAAAACGGTTGGTTCTTTCCTACGTTAAACGCAACCAAGCTAAATATTCTGAGCAACTATTTGTCAGTTTACTTTTGTACGCCGGTCGTTCTGGAACGTCACAGCACAAAAAAACCCACCAAATCCATTAGGTCTTCGACAAATCTAATTCTAATTTGAATTTAATTTTCTTTAATTTCAAAGTACAAAAAAGGAAACACAAAAATGTCTTATCACAAGCCAGAAGCTAAAGCCATTCAGGAATTGAAAGACATTGCGCACCGATTGCGTATACATTCGATTACTTCGACTGAAGCTTCGAAATCTGGGTGAGTGAGAATTAGAATGGTGATTTGTTAATGTTTTTATATTGTAACAAATATTAAATTAATTCCAAATTTGTATGTACCTATAAATTACGAAATGAAAAATAAAATAAAAGTTGTGTACCTTGTGTCGCGTATATAAATGCATGCTTGGCGTATATTAAACAGTGGGGCGATTTTAATCGAAGCCACATTTAAAACACGTGGTTTTAATGCCATATCTCATTTTGTTTTTACTAACCAAGCAAATTTCAATACGAAAATTTAGACTTGAATACTTTTACAACTTTAATGTATACATTTAGAGCAGATCAATAATTTATTTGATAAGCTTCACATTTAAATACAGTTTTCACATTTATGTATTTATATATATAAATATATTTATTAACTATGTGACCTTTCTTAACCTTCATCAGAGTTTCTTTTTCTTGGCTTTCTTTCTAATACATAACTGAAAAATACATTGATATTTAGTATAAAGCGGAGTGTTAGAATTAGCGTTAATGGAATCATCATTCGATTTTGCCTGTTCATATAAATGCATATATACGTACATATGTATATATATTAATATAAGTATGTAAATAACAACGTTTGTTCCCAAGGGGAAAAAGAGAATGCCTGCACATACATTCAGCTTTAAAGCAATAGCTTAAGTTTTGTTTGTTCATTTGTAGTATATATGTATGCATGTTTGAATGCATAGGTATACATACATATACGTACTTACCTATTAATATAAGAAAATGTTATTGAAAACAATTGTATAAGTATGTTTTTACTTTGCCCTTAAGTAACTGTGCTTGTGAAGAAATATAATATCAGTTTTTATATATTCTTCAAATATATTGACCAGATTAAGAGGACGTTATCGTCACGGAGGCATGAACAATTCATGAACTTCGGGAATTTTTATTTTAATATAAAATAAATACGGTCAGAAATGCAGAAATGAGTTTTAAAGTATTTTTTCTTCTATTAATGAAAAGCAAATTTCAGTTTTATTTATAAAAAAAAATCCAAAATGGCTGCTCCAGCTCCCATAAATAAAGCCAAGCTCATCTGAAACAAAAACGAGTTAAAAATTATTAAACTAACTTAAATTTAGAGGGCCTTATCGTTTTCGAAAAACTCCTGAATAACAAAATGGCATCCGTTTAAAAAACCCAATATTTTTGCCATGTTTGTTTTTTTTTTTTGCGGACGAAAAAAATATTTCTGAATCAATTTTTGACAAAAGACACTTTCTGACGGCTCCGAAAACTGAATTTTCTTTAAATTGCGCAGAGAGTTATTCCAGCACCCACCCACTAACGTGCTCTAAACACTTTAAGGACGCAAATTAGGTAAAAAAAAAATCGAATTTTTCATCGTCATCAGAACGGTAATTTCCCTTAAAGATGATTGAGATCATTCTTTCCAGGTTTTGCGTTTGTATAATTGTATACTGTTAAAAATTAACAAATATTGACGATATCAAAAATTTACAGAATCATTTTAATTAGGGGTGTTGCATCACATGAAATCTGGGCACTTATCAACTTTACTTACAATTTGATACAAACAATTATAAATTTTAGTCAACAACACAATTAAAAAAATTTAAACTCTATTGCGATAGGATCCATAAACACAAATATAAATTGAGGGCAGAGGATACAACAAAAAAAGGAAGTTAAAAATGTTATGTTCTGTATGACAAAAAACTAGAATTGCATAACATAAATGAAATTCATTAGGACGGCTTATTTTCGCTCCAGATCAAATAAACAGAGTAATGAATTTGGAGATGAATAAAATATTTGATGCAAAAGAACTATCGAAATCTAACCAAGCCTATTTACCTTCACGAAGAAAAACAGTATTCGAGAAATTTTTCAATCGGCCTCAATTGAAATTGAAAATTATGCAATTTTTAGACTTAGTTCTGCAAAAAATATATAGTTAAAAAATTAAACACGGTGAGCGAAGAGAAAAAGTACGAATAAATTTTTTAGAAAAGTGTTGTTATCTACTTATGAGTATTCATGAATTTTGTGCAAATTATTTATATATATGTAGTTAGTAATAGTTTTATATTAATTAATATTTAGAGGGTTCAAAGGTAATGTGTTACGGTGTGTGCCATGCAACCCCACTAGATACAAATCCTTTCGTACATATACGAATATAATAGATTAGCACAACTAAATTAAAACAATTGAAGGGTGGAACAAGCAAAAGTTAAAGTAATAGGAATAATGTTTGGCGAACTTGGTTTTGGCAACACGCCACTGATAGAAACATATGCACATATGTAGTATTATGATTAACATTATCACCTGATCTCTTACAGCATTAATTTCTAATTGAATTTGATTTTATTTTTATTATTAAAGTGCTCGTTATCATTGTATGCTTTTATTTTTGCAGCAATTAAATTAAGTAAGTAGCTTTTGTATACCTATGTATATATACATAAGTATTTATATATGTATTTAAATATATGTAAATATAAAAAACTTCTTACGATAATGAAATTAGAAGCTTCATTATCAGAGTGAGATTGTTTAATTATTTTTTTATTGTTGTTTTTTTGTGTGGTTATTTAATCTTTATTGCAATTTGCATTTCTGGTTATATCATTTTCAACCACGTCAACAAACCTTTATCTACCAACGATTGTAGTCGAAGTGTTATCTTTAGGAACGAATAAATTTACTAATGTAAGTGTCAAATTTTTATATAATAAAAATTAAAAAAAAAAAATGTATATGCTCAACTTGAAATATTATCCGAAATAAAAATATTTTATAAGGAAACATTTTTTAATAACTAATTAAACAATAGTTAAAAGCGAAAATTAAAGAACAAGCCTCAAAATGGATTGATAAAAAAAGCTTTGAAGTTTCGCAACGAACATTCTTATCAGAACTTATACCAAGTATATTTAAATGCATAAAAATGTATGCCAGTTTATTTTTAAAAAATTTCTTATCATTTTCTAAGTCAAATTCTAGAATGATTAATCTAGTGGTTTAGTTATAAATGAGCGGCATTTTCCACTTCCATAATCATAGCCAAATATTTTAAACGTGCTATCAACTCAATGTGGCGTTTATTTAAAAATATTACATTTTCTAAAAATAGAAATCGCAATGTACACAGATGTTCCAAGTTCGCATTGTTGCCGATTGAGTTTTCAGACGCTTTTAAAACAAGTTCTTTAAACAGACAACAGCAACTCAATAAAACAACAAATAGAAGGCTTCTCTTCTTTGCTTTCTTAATTGTTATAAATAAATCATAGACGACATCATTAGCCAGCCATTTCATTGCCATGGTCATGAATGAGACCGACCGATAAATACAACGCAAGTGTATGTCTGGTAATGAGACGAGCCCCTTACTCTAATGGCCACATATGTATGTGTTTATTTATGTATGTATGTATTTATATGTAAGTATGTGTAGTCATGTACATAGCTATTTATTTAATCGCGTACAATAAACATTCACTTTTTAGCATTCGATATTGAAAGTGTTCAAAAAAAATTTTAATACAATTACGGGCAATATGCAAAGTAATAAAAAATTTGTTGATGTAGGCCGAGGTTTGCGAGATTTATGTAAATCAAACTCAGTTAAAACTTTTATATTTGATTGATAATATTGAGCAGTTTTAATGCAATAAAATAATAGCTCCATCGTTCTCCACCCCTTTTTAAATTGTTACCAGAACCTGTGATCCAATTTGAATTTTTAAAATACAATTTCCACATGCCTCCAATATGGGATGAACACATAAACACAACACATGTTGATTATTTTAGAGGGTTTAGAAGTACTTGGATTACCCAAGGAACCGAGTTTGTCATGAGCAAAATGTTTTCCCAGGGATCAAATAGCATAAAGATACTATTTTAGAAGTCATTAAAAGTTTAAGATAATCGTTATAAACATGTACTTTTGCTGAAATTTGCCTTGCCTATTTTTCCAGTCGTTTCATAAAACCTGTTAAGTTATAATGTCTAAATTCAAATGTTTTCTCGATTTTTTTAAATGAAGTAGTTTTTAATGTTTCCAAAAACTTCATACGTTTTGATCCAGCCCGATATATGTGAAATGATTGTTGCACTCCTTTTTTATATTATAAAATAAATTCGTAATATATGTTTGATGCAGATGCTGCTAGCCCAACAAATACATCCTTTCTTAACTGTGATTCCTTATTTGTGGAATGATTCAAAGCCCGGACAGTCGTTGTACGGATCCCGGATCCGATCACGATCGTAATGAGTGGGGAGAAAGTCCGCTGGGGCTCACCTTAAAAAATATAAAATCGTCAAGCTCGTTATTTTATCTAGTTGTATTTATAACTTCAAATGCAAAATAAACATACTTACTATTTTTTGTTGATTTACGGAAAAACCTCAAAAAATATGCCTGATGAAACTTAATAATAATAAAGTATGTAAATGCAGTTTGCAACCCAATATATGTTAAAATATTACATTGTAATTGTTGCTCAAAAGTTTATAAATAAATCTTCTATACATTTATTAGTGTAACTACAATTTTATTTCAGAAGATCTAGAAGTGCTACGATATCATATTATATATCAATTTAAAGAGCTTTACGAGTAGGTTAGCCAAAAATCGGTTAAGCCAATTCCAAAATATTAGCATCGGAAGTTTTTTAAAATTCGCTCATTGAACAAAGCATTGCATTCATCGTTGAAAAAATCATTGCTTAAGCGGGAGTAAATAATAAATGAGAGAGAGAAGACATGAGTAACGGCAACTCTCAGAATTATCTGCATACACAAATAACAAAACAAACACCAACGAGTAGTTTGGTTCTCTTTTGATATTCGTTTTTCATAAAGAGATTTCTTCCGCAAAAAATAGCCCCAGTTAATGGGGACTTACAGACTAGTATTTATTTATTTACAATATTTTATAAATTATTTTCGAAATATTATTTAAAAGTGCTAGACCAATGGCCAATTGCACCGTTGAAGATTAAAATTATGATATTTACAGAGTTTATACATATATAAAGTAAGAGTACATTTGAGCGACTTTTTTTTTAATTTTTATTAATGAATCTTTAATTTGATTGCTATATGATTTATAAGTTCTAAGTTGTCTTTCATACCACAGTCTAAGACCGAATTGATTGGAGTGCTAAATTTTGTCTCCGTGCACTCTCACAGTATGTGTTTAATTGTTAATGGAACAACAATCGCTTCTGGAAAATCTATGTTGTATATCGGACTTGTGAGTTTATGGTTATGTAACTGAAGAAATTTGATTGACGCTTCCCAGAGCGTCCGCTCGACCGATGCCGTAGTTGCATCGAATATTCTTAACTTTTGTCCAGAGCATTCTGATATCCACAGTTGGATTAAGTGAACAATCAGGACCCTAATGGAACACTCCATTATATTAATACGATGCCATGGTACGGACTTCTCTTCTTTGTTTTGACTAGTGGTAAATATGATCAAAAATCTAGGGAAGTGTTCATCATTTTGCGGCAATGCGGGCCACGCTGTTATTACTTCGCGACATTTCTTCTTAAGCATCAGAAATGTTTGGTCCTCAGAATCCAGGTATTGGAACCTATTTCTGTAGGACGCCCTATCCTCGTCCATTCCGGGATTTTACTGTTATGCGTTTAAATTTTTCTTTTGACTTTTTATGGAATTTTTTTCTCTCTTTTTATTGAATTTATTAAGAAAACTTATTTATGGTCTTGTGACTCTGCGCTCATTACTTAGTTAGAGCGAGACAACTACATAGCGAAAGACACTTATAAAGCACTTAGAGAAACACGACTTTACACGGCGAACGCCCAAAAGCGAATTATAAATAAATATATTTTTAATGAATTTTGAAAGTTAGTTAAAGGGTTAAAGCTTTGATTATTTCTTTCAAGGAACTTAACCCAGTAATGCCTAGCGGTGATCTATATACTTGATCTATCTACTTTGGTTCCCGCTCGTCCTTAATGGATTAAGTTCAAATATTTTTTAAGAACCACAATATGGTATAATTAGTAGCTAATATCAATCTCAAGGGCGAATGCAGGTTAAATACAGTTAAGAACCGCTGTTTTAATACATTGAGAGCCAGGTCGCGACGCGTCGCATATTTTTAAATGGCACTAAATACAACGTATTTAAAATAAAATACGTTGTCCGTACTACGGGACAACGTAGTACGGAAACCTACGATAGGGACTGTTTCCCTTTGGTCCATGTCGTTCGTTTTTGTTCATTATATTTTTTTTCATACCTAATGCTTTTCTAAAAGCTTTATCAGGTTCAAGAATTCGTTGCACTTTAAATTGTGAGGTTTAGGTTTAAGCTAAGACGAAGACTCCAAATTAAAAAGGCCTCAAACCCAAAAATCGAAAAGACCTTAATTTTACTAACATAGGAAAAGTATGAAAAATCATGCAGGTTGTTTCAAGCCCTTCCTCTTGCCGAATACCCAAGTCAAACACATTTTAAATTTTAGTGCATAGTCCAATCAATAATAATGGCGAAGTAAAAATGCAGTGAGAGAGATTTATATGAAGAATAAGGGGATACTGATTACTGACTTTCAATTAAATTTTAAAGGATGAAATAGAGTTTTCCCCAATATTGTAATTTCAACGAATAGCAAAAATATTTTCTGAAATTTAAAAACACGTAAACTAAATTATTTTATTATATATTCGACAGACATCCAACATCATGTGCCTCCATTGCCGAAATAATGTCAGTGCTATTCTTCAATACTCTGCGTTTGAATTTGAAAGAACCACGTGATCCTTCAAGTGATCGTTTCGTACTTTCCAAAGGACATGCTGCTCCAATTTTGTATGCCGCCTGGGCTGAAGCCGGTCTTTTTCCAGTTGAGGATTTGCAAAATTTGCGTAAGATTGACAGCGATTTGGAGGGTCATCCAACACCACGTTTGAATTTTATTGATGTTGGTACTGGTTCACTGGGACAAGGGGTTGCTGTTGCGGCTGGTATGGCTTATGTTGGCAAGAACTACGACAAAGCCGATTATAGGTGAGAATGATTTGTCTTCATGCATTAAAAGTTGAAATAGCTTATGTTTAAATTCTACTTTAGAACTTATGTGCTCGTCGGTGATGGCGAATCAGCTGAGGGTTCCATTTGGGAATCTCTGCATTTTGCTGGTCACTACAAACTCGACAACTTGTGTGTTATTTTCGATGTGAATCGCTTGGGTCAATCGGAGCCCACTTCCTTGCAGCATCAGATGGAAATCTATCGCAAGCGCTTGGATGCTTTCGGTTTCAATGCTTTGGTGGTCGATGGACACGACGTTGAAGAGTTGTGCAAAGCTTTCCATGAAGCCTCCAATACCAAGAACAAACCTACTGCCATTATTGCTAAAACGTACAAGGGTAAATTCTTCCCCAATATTGAGGACTTGGAAAACTGGCATGGCAAGCCTCTGGGAAATAAGGCTAATGAAGTGATCAAACACTTAGAAGGATTAATGATTGATGCTTCTCCACGTTCTCCTACACTTTCACCAAAATCACCTAGCAAAAGCAAGGCTGCTCCTGCGGTTAACATCACCAACGTTACATTGGCCACACCACCCGCATATAAGATTGGCGATAACGTTGCCACACGTTTGGCTTATGGTACCGCATTGGCCAAGATCGCTCACAACAATGATCGTGTCATTGCGCTCGATGGTGACACCAAGAATTCTACTTTCTCGGAGAAGATAAAACAATCTTTCCCTGAACGTTACATTGAATGTTTTATTGCTGAACAGAATTTAGTAGGCGTAGCCATTGGTGCTGCATGCCGTGACCGTACCATTGCATTTGCATCGACCTTTGCTACCTTTTTCACTCGAGCATACGATCAGATTCGCATGGGCGCCATCTCGCAAACCAATGTCAACTTTGTTGGCTCTCATTGTGGTGTAAGCATCGGCGAGGATGGACCTTCACAGATGGGTCTTGAAGATATCGCCTTGTTCCGTACCATTCCCGGTAGCACCGTATTTTATCCTTCGGATGCTGTAAGCTGCGAACGCGCTGTAGAATTGGCTGCCAACACCAAAGGTGTCTGCTTCATACGTACTTCACGTCCCAATACCGCTGTCATCTATGGCAACAATGAAATTTTCCATATTGGTAAAGGTAAGGTCGTGAAGCAGTCACCGAAAGATAAGGTTCTACTGATTGGCGCTGGCATCACTTTGTACGAATGCTTGAATGCATCTATTGAGTTAGCGAAAGAAGGAGTTCATGCTCGTGTCCTTGATCCTTTCACAGTCAAACCTTTGGATGCTGCCTTAATTTTGGAGCATGGACGTGCTTGCGGGGGACGTGTTGTTGTTGTAGAGGATCATTATCAACAAGGTGGTCTCGGCGAAGCTGTACTTAGCGCCCTGGCCGAGGAACGTGATTTTGCCGTGAAGCATCTGTTTGTGCCAACAGTGCCACGCTCAGGACCATCTACTGTTCTTATCGACATGTTTGGCATTTCAGCTCGCCATGTGGCCAATGCAGCCAACGCTTTCTCAAATTGTAAATGTGAATAATGAACTTACATATGCGTATCTTTCGCATTGCTATTGTTAGGGTACCTCATGAATTTCAAAATTTTTATATCGATCGGTGTTATGTGATTTCAAACTAAAGAAGAACGCAAATCACAACCTTAAAATATAATTTGCTTAAATTTAATCGATTCCCCTCAATTTTCATTCCCATTAGAATTTAAATTTCTAAGTAAAACAATTTCGTATTTGAGTCATTTACCATAACATATTTGTGGTAGGGTTAGGGGTAATTTCATAAGCGCAGTACTGCAACATTTTCTAAATGAATAATGCAATATCGAGCTGCAAATCGCGCATCAGTCCTTGGCTGTTAAATGCATGATCAGTAGCAAGATATTGCATTTTGAATGTTTTTGCTTTAATGTTACAGTACTGCGCTTATGAAATTTACCCTTTCACTTTTTTTTATATCTTTTTTATATAACTTTACAAATTCATATTGTATGCCTCCTCATATTTAACAAAAACAATAAAAAAAAAACTCAACTAAATTCCAAAGTTCTTGTTGTATTAACTTTACTTACTTTACTTTTGAACGAAGATCTGAAGCAATTGGACTAAAACTAAATGCGGATTAATGTAGTACAACTAATTCATATTTACTTTTAAAAAATATGTATTTATTTTCAATTAGATATATGTAAAAACAAAACAATCGCATCGCACAGCAGATTAAAAACATCTTCAATAATAGGTACTTAATAGAAAAATTAATTTAAATACTTAGTTTTAGCTGTTCGCAATAAATAAAAAGTAGGCATTCAATGCATTTAGCAGCATCTAAGCCACTTCCACTTGTACCGATTTGAGTATATTCTTTTCAGACTCACTCAAATGACCGACAAACATAGCGAAATGTTCGTTACTCGAAAAGTTTTGTAGGAATTTTGTTAGATTCTCCTCCATGTTGGCCTGGAAAAGTGGATCTTTCATGAGCTCTTGTGTGAGCTGATCATCATCGGAGTTCTCATCATCATCATCGTTGAAATATAGGTCTGAAACAAAACGTAGTTTAGGTGGTGAGGAGCTCGATGGTTTATCACCAGCAGCACCGCTTGATGAGGGATCATCGTCGTCTTCGGACTCGGTTTCGTATTCAGCTAAATTGGCTTCCTTAAGGTGTGCTAACTCATTGATGAGTAGCTTAAACATTTTCACCAAAGCTGGTATTGTAACCCATTGTTGGGCCGCGGAAGATTGTGAACGTGTTTTCACACGTGCTGTATTTGCCGTAGTTTCTGATATAACTAGTTCTTTAACCGTGATGGAAGTTAAACGATTGTCTTGAGTAGTAACACCATATTCAAAAAGTTTACACAGAGCCATTGTGGTCACCTGAAAGTACATAAAATCAATTTTAAGGCAACATTGCTGGATGTTTTAAATTTCCTACTAACCTTGCGTTCATAGGCACCAAAGAATGAAGTTTGTTTGGCGAGCCAATTGCTGAATACAAACTGCATTGCAGGTTCACCAGTGGGGCCAGGCACTGTTGAGAGGAAATTCAGAACTGCATCCATTTGTGTGAGGAAAAGATGTGCAAATATCACGACCAAACTCATTATGACTTTGAGGCATTCCACCAGCTGCATTTTGCTGATCACAGCCTTTAGCAATAGATCCACATTTTCACCCAACATGTTGCCCATTTTGGTAATTATAGTAATAACTAAACGTCCAATCTGCCCTGCAGTCATTTCATTGTTCATTGGATTAAGTAGCATAGTGGTCAGCTGCATAATGTAGTTTAGTCCCTCGCCATTTTTATAAGCACAAATCTGCTCCGGCGAAACGAAAATATAGGCACGCAAGCATTCACCACCCGAAACCATGACCGAGTGATCGTCGGATCGCAACACACAATGAATCATTGCGGGGAAGGCGTTTTCGATTAGTGCGTCGGAGAGTGGTGCTCGCGAGTACCTAACAATGGTGGTGAGCACGTCCAGTGCAATATCTTGTTTTGACGAATTGGCCTGTTCACCCTGCAGTGACAGAATGCTGACTATGGTGGGGATGAATTTCTCTTGCAGCGGCTGAAGGCACATGGGATTTTGTGACAATGCCTTGATCATATCTTGAACGATTTCTAAGATAAAAGGATCTTCGGGATATTTCAGGAAGACGGCTATGGTCAATGGGATGAGTTTGCCTTGTGCCTGTCCAGCAAATAGTGGATCAAACTAAAAATGACAAATAGGAGATTACTCCATCATCGAAATAATAAATGTATTTAGATTACTTACAGTAATAATTGTTGTAAGCGATTCCAAGAGAAGGCCTAGGACCGAACTTTTGCATCCGGGTATAAGCTGCAAAATGCCATCAACGAAACCAGGAAGTTTTACTCGTACTAAATCACGCTTTTCACTTTCAGACTTTTCATGAGCCTGCACGAATCCATTAATGGCCCTGGAAATTTAGTCCGATAAAAAGGAAATCATATGGAAATGAGGCTGGTATGTTTAATAAAATACTAACCTAACAGCGCTGATTTTCAGAACTAACGATTTTTCGGTGGATAAACTTTGCAATGTAACCGTTAAAATCTCCTCCAACATTTGCGGATTATAAAGCTTGGATTTTGAATATGTGCTCAATGTCCACAATGCGCGTCCCATTAAATGCGAACACTCCTGATAATTGAGCAGATTGCGCACATACGTTAAATAATTCAATAAATCAAATTGATAATCAATCTCCAGAATCAATTCACGATATGCATGCACGGCAACCATACAGGCTTCTTGAATTTTCCACCAGTACGTGTTGCCAGCAGTTTTCTCAGCCTCCGCAACAGTCATATGACGTCCCAAAGCTTCTTGCAGTGCAGTTAGTACTTTGGCGCCAAGTTCGTCGTTAATTGCCTGAAAATATGTAGATGTATGTGTGATAACTTTTAATGTTAGGGAACATATAGCGAGCTACTTACAACCAAAACATCTTGCCCGGACAATCTAATTGTCAATTCAACCCCTGCCTCATCTTCATCCTCGACAAATTTCTCTGGATCCTCATTCCAATCTTCAATTTGCTCTTCAGGTACTTGTATGTACACAATCATGATGTAAATCAAATCGGTGAGCACATTTTTGATGGTCGAGCGAAATTTACCCGCACCAATGACGCACTGTATGAACTCGAATATTTGAATTATCATTGTAGAGAAATTAGTGAGCTCATCATCATCGTCAGCATCGGAAACGGGGAAGGGATTGCTTTCAGTCTGATTGACAATGACTTTCACGTATGTGTCGGCGATTTGTGTAAGCAGCTGCCAAATGATGGGAAGAATACGATCCATATAGGGTTGTACATACTTTGGCATTTCCGTGACGAGGAATGTTAGAACTGAAAATTTAAAGTACAATTTACACAACCAACACTTCTTCGATAGTTAATTATTTCGACGTACTTTTCACAATTTCCGTTTTGAGCATGAAGTTCGATGTAGTGCCACTGTTCATAGACAAGTAATGCATCAGCTTTTCCATAAAGTTGGTAAGTATGGAATTCATCATGGTGGCCTGCTCTTGTTTACCGCTGATGTTCACGCTTATCGATAGGAAGAGCGGCTTCAAAATGCGTATAGCCGAGGTGCGTGTTTTAATTGTATAATTTTGTTCGGATTCAAAGATTCGATAGACTTCGGAAATAACCACAGGCCCCAATTCTTTGATCTGCTTCTCATCGTAGGAAAAATCTTGCAGAATTTGCATTGCTCCATGTATGGAATCTTCATTACCACCCAAACATTTGATTATTATATCAAAGAGCTCAGTCCACACTCCGGGCCAATCGGAGGCTGCTATCGTGGATATAGTGTGCGCAACCGAAAGCCGGATTTTCGAGTTAGGATCATAGAGACCATTCGGCAAAATATTGCGAATGGTGTGTTTGGCTTGCTTTGAGACAACTGTGCTGGTGGCGGCGCCCGCCACTTCATTCTCTTCGCCAAATCCCCAATGATTCTCCACATAACGGGTGAGCATGATGCATGCGATTTGGCGTAAGGGCAAATCAAATGATTGATTCATTATCAACTCCGAGAGATAGACACCATAGCCTGAAAGAAATCTGCAATTTTCATTTGCATAACAACAACAAGCTCAGGTATTTACTTACCTTCTGTGTACTCCAGATGCTTCATTTTTTGCTCGGCGGCCTGTAGAACACTTGTCTCCGAGCTGAGCAAATTTTGGAGCTCCTCGAAGAGCGCTTGCTTGACAGATTCTGCATTTTGAAATGCTAGTGACATCTTTGTTAATTTCACTTTGAAAAACTATTTATTTTAGTAATTGTGACCAAAAATTAACAATATTTCGCAAACCAAATCGTTCACCGTCTGCTTCAGCTGCTTGGGAGTAGTTTTCAAAAAAAAAATCTGACAATTAGCGGCGTGTTTGGTGCATGCGGCGCCAATTTTTTCGCCTTTATTTTGTTTCAGTGTTGCCAGAGAAAATTTCTAAATTTTAACCTTCATAACCCATCGCCACATGTGCAACTGCAAGTTGGAAGAACTCAATACATTTAAAATTGCTTTCATATACTTACAAATTTGCTACTTGCAATCTACCAGCAACGAAATTTGAGAGGCAGTAAATTTTCACACTTTTCGAGCATAATACGAATTCTTTACTTGTAGCAGCTTACTTGTACGTGTGGGAGCAGGGAAAGCGTACAGTAGCATTAAGAATACGACAAACGAATCTAAACTGGTCCATGAACTAATGTTTCATTCTGTCTGAACTTCTAAAGCCTCCTGTAGACGACAAGCTTATCATTCAACAAGCTGATTGAAATAAGCTATTTAAAGGCTTTTTGAAGAACCGATTTAGCAAGTTTGTCAACCAGTTGATGAAAAATTAAAATATTTTAGATATTTGAGATCGATTTCATTGATGTGTTACGTAATGCCAATTTTATACTATCAAATATAGATGACTTCAAAATTACACTAGTTTATAAAATGAATATTCTCCCGCTGAATTCGAAAATCATGGCTAAAATTTTTTTTTTATAGATAAAAGAAAATCGACTGAGAAATGAAAAAGTTAGGAGCGGTTGATTGCAATCCATTCCCTACATTTTTTTGTTGGCGTTTTCATATTATTAGAAAAGTCCTGACTCTTGATTTTTGAGAGATCTCGAGCTGCCAACGAAAAAAGGAAAAATAAAAATTCTCCATATGAACCAAAACGCGGGCGTTTTTGGAGCGTTTTTTTTTTTTTGCTTATAAACTTTATTTCGATGCCTAACAATTTCAAAGGTATGGCCATGTGAAAACTTACTGGCACGTTATGCATTTTGGGGGAACCCTGTTCTTTTAGCAAAACATTTAACAATTCCTATGATCTATTTCCAAGGTAAAGTATCGTGGAAAATATAACAATAGGATACTTTTATTCAGTTTTCGGTTTTAGATTTTGTTTTTTTTTTTTTTTTTGGTGGATACAATTCTCTACCTGAGAATAAAACCCTTTGAACTGGTACTTGAGTGACGTATTTAAGAACTAAATCACTGAAATGTTCCATTTTATTAGAACAATCCATTTGGACATTTTTTAAGAATTTAACCCTATATGGGAATCGAACCTGGAGCAGATGGAGCTCCAGTCAAGCGCTCATCTACGAAGTAACCATTGTTGAACGTCGTCGAGCTGTTTCTAAATTAGATTAGCAACTTTTGTAGGAGATTAATTTGACGCTAAAATGGCAGAATCGTCTGGATAAGTAGATATAGTTACACCACCAGTTTCAGGCAAGTCGCAGGTAAAAGTCGAATAAAGAGCAGGAGCCAGAACACTGCCCTGTGGTACTCTTGCTTTCACTTGACATTTGGCTGATGTTTCATCATTTACTTTGACATAAAATGATAGGACTTTAAGACCAAATAAAATAGAGCTGGAAGTAAATTTTTTAATTTGTATAACAGCCCTTGATGCCAAACTTTTTCGAACGCTTTTTGATTGTCCAAAAATATGCCAGAGCAATATTTTTTGCTTTCCAGAAAGTCAGTGACAATATTTACTATGCGATGATATTGCTCTGGAGTACCGTGCTTATGACGATTGGTGATTCGGAACTATATTCTAATTTTCTTGTATTATGAGCAATCTACTACTTCGAATATTTTAGAGAATATTGCCAGCAAACTTATAGGTCTATATGAGGGCACTGAGTTTTCAGGTTTATTTGGTTTAGGTATCATTATTATTTCAGCACATAGAGAAGGAAAGTGTTTTAATGAGCAAGATTATTCTAATTATATTCACTTTTTTGGCTGTTTAAGCTATTAAATTTTTAAGTGTTTGAAAATTTTTTGGGGGGCGGGGAAATTTCCCCCTGTTCCCCCCTTGTATCCGCCCCTGGATGACTACATATGTATATACGTTCTTCAAGCCTGTGTTATACATTACTTAAAATTAAATTAAAAAAAAGAAGAAATTTGTTACGTTAATATGAGGGGAGGGGGGAACGTTTTGTTACGATGTGTTACGACCAGAGGGGAAGGGGTAAAAATTGCGTTACGTAATATGTGAACGGCCCCTAAGACCTTTGAAATATCTTAGATTAGATAAAATATAAGTTTGCTTATAAAAATTTAGTAAAAACGCTTGTTTTAAAAATTCATTTATTCAATATATGTTATTCAGTATATATTTTTAAAACACTATCATATTACATATCAATTTAAAGAGCTTGACGAGTAGGTTAGCCAAAAATTATCAGATTTAAAATCGGATAAGCCAATTCTAAAATATTAGAGTCGGAAAAATTTGCTCATTGAACAAAGCATTGCATTCATTGTTGTAAAAATTATTGCTTAAGCGGGAGCAAATACAAAATGTGAGCGAGAGAGAAGACATAAATAACGGCACCTCTCAGAATTATCTAACGAATTATCTGCATACAAAACAAAATAAACACCAACGAGTAGTTTGGTTCTCTTTTGATATTTGGCTTTTTCATAAAGAAAATGGTATTCAGGCTTAAATTTACAAACACCTACTTGTTTCTGCTATTTTTTTTTTTGTTTTTTCTCATAAAGAGATTTCTTCCGCAAAAAAAAAAACAGCCCCGCCTTAACGACTTGTATTTTTATACGAAAAACAACATTTATATCCTTAGGTTAGGTTGGAGTGGCTGTCGAGAGACACAGTTAGGCCTGAACGGTTCATTGTGATACCACATCGAACCCGAACCTTCCGGATGAAAGTCTAGTGCACTACCCTTATGTTTATTATTTTTGCAAATATTTCAATTTATTATCTTTGGTTAAGTTTTAAGTCTGTTTCCGTAGTTTTCATTTGTATTCTATTTTAATGAAACATATAAAAAGATATTCTTTTGTTAACAGATGTTATCCTTTGAAAGTAGTAGAATTAAAAACAATTTTACCAGAAAAGTTCTAATATTAAAACTTAATTTTTCCAAATTACTGTATTTTTTCTCTTTTTACTGTCGTATTGTACAGGGGTCAAAATTACTGCACAACTATTATTTCTCCATAGTGAAGGCTAAAATAAAAATTTCGTTTTCTGCCTAAGTGTAGGCAACGAAGACTATGTCGAAATGTAAGCCTTTTTCACAATGAAGGCTAAAATAACAAGGCGGACGAAAACTACAACTTTAAATTTGCATCCCTTTTGAAATTGACGGTTAATATTAAAATTTACAGCGCCATCTGTACGAGTAACATCAGTTTTGTATATATATGGTTTATGTCTTCGCAAGATATGCGGAGCCACTAGATGGCACTGCTCGTGTTGCCCAAGAGTTTGAAAAGCATTGTAAAGTATGTATATGTGTACAGGGCGTAACAAAGTTATTATTTTAATTTTTCCTCCGAATTTCTCATGAATGAGAGAATTGGATTCCTCTTTGAGGGGGGCTAACTATTTAAACATTGGACATGCTTTTTAAAACGTGCAACAGCTAACAAAAAAATCAACAGTATTTGTAAATACGGTAAAATAATATTTTGTTTAGTGTTTAGTAAATAATTTACTTAGTATTTTTTAAGGAAGAAGAATTATTTGGGGTATGGTGGTCAAATGTTGAATGCGAATCAAAGAATATTCCATTTTTTTGTTTGATGTTTCGCTGCTTTTTTTCAGCATCGTCAGGGACTCTTTTATTGAAACTATTAGTTAAATATTTGTAATGATTTTCACGGTAGATACTTGATTTGTAAATAAAGAAGAAAATTTTGAAGTGAAACTCCTTTGGCGGCGTTTTGAGAGGTAAACTAACCAGGAAATAGATAGTGGTGGCGGAAGCCATTAAAATAAGAAGAAGAACGGGGAGGGAAACTGTTCAATTCCACAACCACAATGCTTCCAATTGGGGTTATTACATAGCGAAGTGAAAAACAAAAGAGATGTAGAAATGAAAAATGTTGAAAATCCCTCAAATTGGTTTGGTATATTAAATATTAATTTACTGAAAATAATTTTTTAAGTGATTATTTTTTAGAATACGAGGGTGCGTTATTTGTGTACAAAGAAGAATATTTGTTTTCACAATAGAACATAAATGACAGATCTGCAATGAGTGAGAAAGAGATGACTCAATATAATAATAACGCCATCTATTGACTTCATGGTACTATCAAAAACATAAACAATTCAAATATATTTGAATCTACTACTATTATGAATAGAACAACAAAAACTAAACGTTTTCGCAAATATTTAGTGCGACAAAAAGATAAAAAATTTACAGCGCGTTATGACTTGTTCAATACAAGTAAGTGTTGTACATCAAAAACTATTAATTATCTTTTATTAAAGTAGTTTTCTATAGCAACGCCATCTGCTGGCACTATGAAAAACATAAATACGCATATATCAATAGCAATGCCATCTGTTGTTTTTATAGCGCAATACAAAACATAAACAATATAAATATATTTGAATCTACCTTTTCGTTTACATTAAAATTAAAACAGTGCAAAATCAATCTCAACAAAATTTCGGTAGCAATCAAGCTGGTGTGCGTGAAAATCCACACTCTCTACCATGGCAGAAGAATTAAGAAGGTAGATGCATTTTGACAAGTACGAGAAACTTTGACAATTGGGAAAACATTTGTTTTTGCAACAGACTTGTACTTTCATAGTTAAATTTTTAGGTGAGAATTCATAAGAAAATAATTTCTATACATGAAAAAATATCAAAATTGACATTTCGAAATGTAATTTTAACGTTACTGAATTGAAAGTGAAAATGTATGAGTGATGAGAAAACAATGTAATCTTGACATTAAAAATGTAAAAGAAATGCATTTTTTTAATGTAATACTGATATTTAAAATATCAAAAGGATATGATAAAATGTAACATTAAAGCAAAATTAATGTAAAATTGATATGATACTAATGTAAAATTGATGTGTCAATAATGTTGAATTGACTTGACAACAATATATAACTGATAGTATAAAATGTAAATTTGATATAAATTTAGTGTTAAATTAACAATTTAAAATGGTAAATAAAACACAATAAAGAATTTTTTTTATTTTAGTAATAACTAATAATATATATATAAACGCAAATAATTCAATTCATATAAAAGATTTTTAAATTACGCTACAAGCGTAACATCCTTGTATTAAATCTCTGATTGTGAAGATACACCCGAAAATTATCTGAGTTATAGATGGGCATATGTCCATGAAATCAAGTTACAGTTTTATATAATAGTATAAAAAAATTAATTATTTGTATAAAAAAAGAATACCTTGGTGGGTTCATCTGTAGTGGGGATTCGAACTTATAACACCAAAAAAACTCACAATTTCTTTGCGCAACCACACCCTCCTTTTTAACTCACTAAGCCACAAACCTTTACAAAATAGTGTGATCACATTAGTAATATATAATAATGCCTTTTGTGTGTTTGCATGTTTTATATTCACTTTTGTCGGTATTTGTTTTTTTTTTGTATATTTATTTTTTTTCCACCACACCGATAAAAAAAACAATATATTGAAAAAAAAAATATTTGGTCCCGCTTCAAGTGGGATTCCAACTCACTATTCCACAACTCTTTCCTACATCCACCACTTTACCTTCCCTTCTAACCAACTCATCCACACACCACTATGAAATACTGTGATCAAATTAGTAATATGTAGTTACATTCATGCAAATGAAAGAGAATTTCAAACGCAAACCTCATACGCATTCTTTTCTGCTTTATGTTTGTGTGGTGGAAATCACAGCGAGCGATTAAAAAAATCTTTGGCTTTGATTCTAGGAAAAAAATAAATATTTGCAATAACAAATGTAAGGGGAACAAATTTTTAATATAAAAATGCATTTTACAGGTAAACTATTAACTTTAGATATATGCCACCACTGACTTTATTTTAGCAAACGATAAGATCTATAATCCTTTTATACATTATTTTTATGTTCCTCTTATAGTTTAAGCAGCATTTTGCATTAAGTAGCTAAATTTTATAAAAAAGCTGACTTTGGTCTAATAATTTGAAATTAACTTAAAATAAATATCGACTTAACTCGACAAATGTCAAAAGCAATTACATACTAAATTTCATGACAATCCGTTGCGAAATATAGAAACCTATTAGGAATAAATATTTAACAGAGCTCTATTTTATATATATATAGATAGAAGACAGATAAAAAAGTATAAATAGTGTTATTTAAATTTGTTTTTTATTAGCAAATACCTTGAACATGTTAAGTGTTAAAAAATAATATAAAAAGCAGCAACTAATTCTCCCTATGTACATGCAATACTATGTAAATTATTTTCTTATAAATTCTCACTTAAAAATTTCACTATGAAAATACAACTCTGTTGTAAAAAGAAGAATAGTATCAAAACAAATGTTTTCCCAATTGTCAAAGCTGCTCTTAATTGTCAAAACATCAATGTGTAAATATTTGTAATCATAAAATTGTAATGTTCAAAAAAAAAAAAAAAAAAAAAAACTCGGCCTTGGCCCTCCACGGGCTGTCGTGCCATAATAGTAACAGTAGTACATGTTCAAAATACATGCAACTGTATTGCAGATATGCACTCGGATACAGCTGTAAGAAATTATTATGGCCGAATGAGTTATCAAAAGAAATTAACAAATTCAAACACAAATACATAATTCCAGTTGCATAAGAGGAAGACATACCATATACTGCTGTGAGTTGGCAGCTGGCATAGCAGCAGCTACTCCATTGCTTTGTTTCGTAATACAATAGTAAGAAGAGTGTACCTTTGCAATTTTGGGGTGTAATAATGCACAACAATGGCCATAAAGATCTTTTTATTTGACTTACGTATAAAGTCTTCATTGAAAAAGTTTTCGTGTTTAACTTTATCAAATTTTTGTGAAACAGAAATATGGGCACCGACCTCTAAGTTTTCTAAATATGTACACAGTCTTGAGAAGTTCGACGGTTGTAGAATAATAATAATTGTGTTGAGAGTGAAATATTAGTGTTACTTGGGTTTACTGGAGCCAGGGGATATCGACCGTTTAGACGAAAAATAAAAATTGATCTTACCTCTTGGCTCGTAAAAAACAATGTTTTAAGATGTTAAGACTAGCATATTTTCTTTTTTTTTTCATTTTCCAGTCAAGGTCGTATTTAGGGGGAGGTTTTGGGGGTTCTGACCCTCCCCCGAAATGTGGAAACTTTTTTCTAATTTAAATTAATTGCCAGTGGAAGGGAAAAAAGTGGAAATAAAAGCTATTGAACGATTTTTAAATAATTTTTATTTCCATCGGTTTCTTTCTAAAAATTCAAATATAAAAAATAAATTTGATATCTTAGTTACACTATGCGACCAACTTCGATTTGTTTTTTTTGACATGAGGTTTGACTTCGGATTCAAAAAGAGAAGGTGATGCTGAGCAATCCTGCATTCATAGTTTTTCTAGGTCAGTAACGGTTTTTGTTTTAAAGCTTCCTCCTGAAACAGTTTGAAAAGTTTAAAAAATAAAAAAAATTATTGGATCCTTGTAAAATTAGACTTATTTGGAAGGTAATAAAAAGAAATATATTATTATGTAGTATATTTGGAATTTTTCTACCATCAGATGGCTCTTTTACCCTTAACTCGTGTGCCGTATTTGATCCGACATTTTGAACTTTTAAAATCTGACTGCAGATTTGTAACCAGAGGCCCTTAAAACAGTTCGAACCACTGCACTTTTTATTATGTCTGGCCGTGTGTGTAAGTAAGATACGATCCGATCTGTGTACATTTTTTTCCTGCACACCTAGACACAAACATACCATTTGAAAGGACATGGTTCGGCTTTTAATTTCTAATATTAGCGAAGTTTGTAACACGTCAGGGTTCAGCTCTACAATTTTTCACAAATGGCTAAAAACGCTATTTTTAGGTGTTTCAACCCCATTGTTTTTTAAACGTGACGCGAGGGGAAGTTTTTGACCCCAGATTCGTGATCAGTGATCTTATTCGCGAAACCCATGCAAGGCAGTGTTATTGGATGAGCTCCAAAGTTTTAGGAGACCATTTTAAAATGTAATTAATTCTTAATTTCATTATTGCCCAGAGCACCCCGACTCGGAAGGTCTCTTTCAATGCTGTGACTGCACGAATTTAGAGAATGTATGCCAACCTCATCCGAATTTCTTATCATTGATAATGGCCCAAATGCCATTATCAAAATTATGCTCCGGAACGATAAAAAAATACAGTGAATTCCGCACTAACTACCATTTGAAAAAAATTACCATCTGACTATTTTTGGGATTTTTGGTCATATTTTTAAGGTTGGGTACATCATCAGTAATAGCAAGGCAATGAGTTATCGAAATTATGCCTCCCACAATAAAAAAATGCATTGAAATCCACATTGATATCACATTGCTAATTGTACCTTAACGAAGACCACTGTGACGGCTGGTAAAATGAGTGATTTACGGGAATTTTTTTGATCTGTCAAATAAAGGAGTATGGGGATCGTTTCATATTCTTTTTATTAAGTGCACTTTCAACAATATTTCCATAACTTATATTAAAAAAAATTGAATAGTTTTGAAGATATGGGCGTTGCGGTGGAGCCGGAAAAAAATTCCCCCTCCATTGTCGCGTCGATTTTTTAAGAACGGATTTTCTGAAAAAAAAATGAGTATAATTCTCGTCGTACGTACGTTTTTTTTTATTTTCCACAAAATGGCGACTGATTGAAAATTGTTTTCATGTTTCAAAAGAGTTTAAAAAATAGTAAAAATCAAAAATTCAAAAATTCGGCTACGCTTAACGATAGCCACTGCAAAGACGAACAAAATGAATAAAAAAATCGGTTAATATTTGATCGAGTTGTCGACGCGACCAGTTCCATAAAAATTCGTTTCGAGAAAAGCGCGTTTAAAGTTTTCAGTCTACTTACTATCACTAAAATTGCTGTAACTCAGGCAATTTTTGGAATTTTGACTTGAAATTCTGTACACATATTAATATATAAGTTTTAATTTAAGATAAGACCCGTCACAGTGGCCTTCCCCCTTAAAATTAGTGAGTGAAATAAAAGATCGTGGAGTTGTTTTCGATGTGAAGTTTTCTTTTGTTCCGCATTTAAATTATATCATTCCTAAAGCGTATGCTAGCTTTTATCCGGCACAATTGTTCAGTTTACGCTCAAAATGCTTTTTACTTCCTTAGTAAGATCTTGGTTAGAATATACAGCATTTATATGGAGGCCTCATTAATTATCTTTGCCATATTAATAGACTTGAACGGATTCAAAAAGTCTTTATTCGATTTGCATTGCGTTGTCTTTATTTTGCCGAACCCATTCCCTCTTACAATGCTCGTTGTATGCTCATCAATTTAAAGTCCTTTAATAACAGAAGAACTATCTTGTCTCTTTTGTTTGTTTATGACATCATCGTTGGTTTTGTTGATTGTCCTAATCTTCTAGAACCGATCAATTTTAATATTCCAACTAGAGATTTGCGTCATTCTGCTTCATTTTATGTTGGGTTGCGACGATCAAATCATGCCTTATTTGGTCCTATGTATTTCTAGAGCATTAACTGAGTTAAATTTATATCTAATTCCTTGGTTTTATTCTTAAGCTTGAATTCTATTCTTAAGCTTGCGTTAATTCTATTTTTATTTTTAATTAATTTTTACTTACAATTGTTTTAGTCTGTAAGGAATTATTATAACTTCCGTTGACTCAATGAAATAAATAAATAAATATTGGTCCTCATGAAAGCTCGCAAACTTGTTTCATGAACACACTCTAGGTTTTGAGAGTGGAAATTAGCCATTGCACAAAAGTGCTAAAAATTATAAATTTACTCCACAGGATTTTTTAATGTTCACTATATACAAGGTTTGCACACTGAAATTGGCTTATAAGTTTGCGAGCACCTCGCAACCTTTTTCTGTATGGAGAATGAAAACATCTGATACACACAATGTAAACTTGTAACGTTTGCGAGGTATACGAGACATTTGCGAGATTTCATGACGACCACTTATTTGAAAAAATTGAGTATTCCGTGAATTTTTTGTTTTTTTTTTTAGGTTAAGATTAAAGAAACTCAGAAAACAAAATTTTTCGTAAAGCTTCAAGACATTTATTCAATTATAAAAGAATTCCCCAATATGGAAACTGGTCTCTTTTCCTCCCATATTTCGAATCCTGGTGCTCTGAGCATTAATGGGTTAAATAAAAAGGATATTATCATATCTAAGTCGTCGTTCTTCATTAACCATAATCTTCTACTGTTTGGTAGGGTTCATCAAATGCATCATCGTATTTAATTTATTGTATTTAAACATCAGTTTCATAAAAATTATTTTTTAATATTTCCTTCGAATGAACGGCAATCTGAAAAACAGCTGTAGAATAGAGTTACGGTCACATTTCTAAGATGTTCCAAAGGGTCAATAGAGCTGGAAAGCTTTATCACAAGATATTAAATACGGACCAAAAGTTTTTAGTTAAATTTATGAAGTTCCAGCCCATAAATGCGCGAATTAAACGAATATAACAGCATGTTTTAAAAGGATGCCCTTTTTATACACGAAAGATTCAAATTTTATGGTACGCTTCGAACTCCTTTAGTTCCAAAAAGTTGAACAAAGATATTTCTGACGACAGGCATATAAATAAATATACAAATTTTTCACCTAAAATTTTTTTAGCACGATTGAATTAGAGATTCTGAATTTATGTTTTTTTTCCGCATATCATTTAGTACATGATTAACTCTCATATTTCTTATTGCATTCCGAATTGCGTTGGTGAGCTCAAGGACTGTAGGTGGGTTCTAATAGCAGTCTATGGCCTTGTAGGTTGTGCTGAGAGTCTCCTTGTCTTTTCCCCAAGTACTCCCCGATAGTGCCTTCATTATCTTGTTCCACCCCCTCACCTTCAGTGACCTCTTCATGCTTCGAAAATATGAAGAGGTTGTCGAAAGTCATGCCCAAGATTTTAGGTTTTTTAGTTGTGGGGATCAAGGAGTCTCGTATGCGTACTTCAAGTTCTACCGACACCTTCTTGTCCACGTTGTGAACAGTGTAGCCGATGACTTGCCAGCTGAGATGATCAGGTTTCGGTCTGTGAAGAACTGTGTTAGGACTGGCAAGTTCATCCTATCAACAAGTTCGCTCACGTCCCTGCCTGTTGTCTCTAGCGAGCAGTCATCAGCGTAGCTCACAATCTTTATGTCAGGCGGAGGAGCCGGTATGTTGGATCGATTCTAGGATTTTTACGACTGGCGATAGCAGGGTTATGGGTCTATAGAAGGCCCCTGCTGGTATGGTTCTCTTGCCCGCTTTAATCAGTATTTTTCTCATCTCAAGTTCACCTTTGCGGGCATTAGTTGCTGGTGTGAGGTCCGCAGAGATGTTTTCCGTCCAGTCAGTAAATTTTGTCCGTTCCGCCTTGTTAAAATTTACGAATGTTTGCTTTTCAGACGAGATAAAGTCGGCTATTGAGGATATGCCAATCGTCACGGGGATGTGGTCCGAATTAAGAGCGACATCCCCATGCGAAGTGGCTATTCCCAATAGTGCGGGGCTTACTATTGTGAAATCAGGTGAAATTTGGTGAGAAGCGGTGATACTAGTTTGTTGGTTCTCATTTATGGGGCAGAATTCGGAGTCGTCAATTTGTTCTGCAATGGCATTTCTCCTACTGTCATTGCCGCCCGCAGAAAACCAGCTCTCATGGTGCGCATTTAGGTCACCGAGAAGGATGTGGTGCTCACCCTCAAGGAGGCCCTGAATACCCGGGCGGAATCCAGGAGAGCAAGCTGACACGGGAGGGATGTATACATTGACAATTTCAATGTCTACACCCCCTGTCGTGACAGCTATGTCCTGGACCGCTATTTGTGGATCAGCTGAGGTTGTGTTTAGCGATCTGTAATTCACCGACTGGTGGATTAGAGTACATCACTAAAGAAAGTGGTTGTTGTACCCTTCTAAAAATTAACCTCGGTTTATATTATGATGATTTCTAAAATATTTTGGCTCTAGCGATTTCCGTTTGTACCAATCATCTTGTGAAAAAATGTTTTGAATATTTTTAATTTTTGATGTGCCTATGTGACACAATGGGTGTTTGCAACGTTTTTCTGAATTTTGCTGTTGAGCGCTACCAATCGGAAAAATTTTGTAGTAGGAGAGTGTCGTCAGGGTCGGGGCGCTGTCAGGGTCGGGACAGTGTCGTTTTCTTCGTTATATCTCACTGGCGCCCTTTAAGTTAATATACAGTATTGTTTGTCATGACGAAGTGAAGTGTATATACCATATGTGTTAAAAGAAGAAAAGTGAACGGGTTCTAAAAGAAGAGTGAAAAAACTTTTTAGCAGTGCTAAAAAAAGTAATTTATTAATTAATAATAACATGCAAACACCAAAGTAAGTTAACTTAAAGTGTTCGATAAGTTAACTTAAATGGTAATAAGTGGAAATATGTAGCATTTCATGGTGTTTACATCGGTAGAATACACTGCAAATGATGCGACGCTAAATGACGTGTGTTGTCAGGGTCGGAGCACCGAACATTTTGTTATAATGATGCGTTTTGACTCCGGAAATACATTTTTTCACCCGTGCGTATTTTTCGTGTTATTTTATCGTATCGTATCATGTGTATATTCTGTTAACGGAAAATAATCAATGCACTTGGTTTGTTAAATCAACGCGCGGCGACGACACTTTCGCCGATAGCAAATAAACAAAACTAGGACCCACGGGATCAATTTTACATGTGACTTTACAGCATTTACACCGTGAAATTCCACAAATACACTTAAGCCTCTTAAATCTAACTAAGTTTCAAACGAGAAACGAACTTTTTAAAGAATTGATGTAGTTGTCAACTACATTGATCTCGCCCAAAAACTTGAACTTCTTCCTATTCGGTGTCCAAGGTGTCAATCTTTTCAGTGTCCAAGGTCACATATTTGTTCACTTTTCTTTATTTTAGTAACTTTTCTTAAATTCTAATGGAATTAAAGGAAAACATTTATACGAAGCTAATAAGAAACGAATGTATGATGTTGTTAGTGTTTAGCGAACGAGGCCATATGGAGATCGGCTGCATACAACAAAGCAGAGAAATGTGTTGTAAAGGGATGACCAGCCAGAAGCTCAATTGGCTCTTTTTCAAATTGTGTTTGTTCTAATGGCTCTTTTGACTCTTTTGAATGAAACATGTGTTTGTTGTATTTTGATATTTTTTTTGACACATGAAAAAGCTGCGGAAAAGTTGTCTTCTGCGAAAGATGAAGACTTTTGCATAATATGCTATAAGCCGATGCCACGCTGCCTTGACTGCACCTCAATTGCTTGCATCGAATGTGAAAGAGAGGTGCATTTAAAATGTGCTAATTCAGAATAATTTTAACCAATCTTAATTTTTTTGTCTTTGATCAATGAAATAAAAAAATCAAATTTTCTTTTAAATTCATTCAGAGGGATTTTTATTTTGATTTCAGGTCTCTTTCCCCTGTTTTCAAGAGTAATTTTTCCTTTTCAAGAGTAATTTTTGATTTTCATGGTATTTTCAATCATATTCCTTCATTTCTTATTGATATTGACAGCAGTGCTCCGACCCTGACTACAATTGTTGTTCTTTGTAAATGCTTATAACTCCTTAGCTATTAATCCAATTATACTTAATATTCAGCAGAAACATAGCAATTTGTGAGATCTATTCAACATTAATAAAAATTCGGCTTTCAACGGAAGTTATGAGCAAAAGTTAGAATATGCTCCAACCCTGACGACATTCCCCTACGTACACAAAAGACACCGAGACAAACATATTCTAAAAGTTTCAAGTCAATCGGAAATTCATTTATATATATGTGTGGTAAAAAGGAAAATAGTGTACTGGGCTTAAGATGGAAAATATTGTGTAATATATAGTTTAGATAATAGCTATGAACCTGTTGCGAATATATATATATAATTTCAAAAATAGTCTTCGATTTTGAAAGAATAATAATAATATACTAATTTCTTTTTCTAATTTCAATTCAAAGCTCTCAAACTCGTCTGATAAGAAAATAAACTTAAGCTGTTATTCTTTTTTATTTGCACTATCGTACAAATATACACTTACGGGCAAAAGAGGATAAATGAGGGAACAATTTTGTAACCCGATAAGTAGCGAAGAATGTTGACAAATCGAAAAATAAAAGCGCGGAAAAGTTTTTACTCATTCCAATAAACTCAGGAAAACAACTTTTTGAAACCAGATAATAACTAAAGAACTATATTCCTTGGCTAAAATGTTTTGAATAAATGGGTAATCACATTCTGTTTAAACAAATTATGGAGCCCTGTGTGGTGTCATAATTTTACCCAGAAAAATTTAACACCGAAATTAATGTAAATAAAAAAAAAAAAAATTTGGCGGCTCTGAATAAAACACTTAAAGAAATTAAACGTAATTTTGTGTTACTAAGGAGTGAGATCGAAAAAATCTTAACATATATAAAATTCAATAATTTTTAAACGGTTGATCTTAGAGTTTTGATTTTTTTTTTTATTTGATTGATAATATTTTACAAATTACAGAAAAATATAACTTTTATAGTTCTAACCACTATTTATGAACTCGTGGACCTTTTTTTGGTAAGATTTGATAGTTGTTTCAGACATCTTTTTGGAACAGTTTGCCCATCTCCTTTTAAAATCTTCGATATTTTGGGACACCTTTTTTGTGCTCTTTAAGTTTCTTTTCACAAGAGCCCAATATCTCTCCACTGGTCTTAGCTCCGGACAATTTGGAGAATTGACCTCTCTTGGTACAAAAACTATGTTATTACTTTGGTACCACTCCAGAGCTTTCTTGCCGTAGGGACATGATGCCAAATCGGGCCAAAAATATGTGGACACATTGGGCTCAGCATATAGCTTGCCATACCACGAATTTTTTAGGAAGTTTTTGTCTGTTTTTGGATTCTAAATTGTTCTTCGACATTTCCTCGAGCATCAGCAACATAAAAATTTTGTCCCGGAACCCGGAAGCTGCGTAAAATCTGCCAGTACATACGTTTCGTCGTCCATTATACAACATGAATATTTTTGTATGAAATTCGATTTTAATTTCCGGGCCCTACTTTTGGCGTCTAAATTTCTGCACCATTCCTGTTGTTTTCAAATCTGCATTGGCTTTAATTTTTCGCACCAAATAGTCAAAGCACTGGGCTAACCGAGCAGCTTTTCTACCGGATGTGTTTGGAGATCTTTTTAATATGATTTCTATTTTCTTGGCTATCCCAATAGCATGTGGTCCTTGTTTTCTTCCCGAACCAGGTTTCCTATCGATGGTAAAATTCTCCTGAAACTTTTTAATAACATTGAAAACATTTTGACGGCAGACCTTCAATTCTTTGGCCAATTTTTTGTAGGACCAATTTGGATTTTTTTTTTAATTTTTAATTTTTTTCTTCAGTCATTTTGATCAAACTCACAATAAATCAACATGTTTGTCATTAAAAATAACAACTGACATGTTTTTCAAAGATAACTAGATCGAAGAAATTTTTAAATTTTACACCCAAAAAAAATTATTAAGTACAACGTGTGTTAAGATTTTTTCAATCTCACTCCATAATTAGAAAATGTTAAGACCTATTCACAGTAGTAGCCTCTTCCTCTTAGGATGTGTTAACAACAAGTCGTTTTCTGCCACTTATTCAAGTACTATTAACCCTTAAGTACTTTAATGAAAAAATAAAAAGTAAATACTGATGTTGGTGTGTGAGACCACGCATACTTTGTTGTTTAACAAAATGTTATATTTCAACTATATAACATATGTTATTATTAATTTCGTAGGTCTGTGTTATCATTATTCCTTATGAGTTGAAGTGTGTAATATTTGTTTTAAAAATTAATTTGCGAATTATTATTAAGGGTGTCCCAAAAATAGCTGACATTTTAATTTTTTGATAAGAATCATTATTTGTTGGAAAATTATGAATATTCTTATTTTAATGTAAAGTACAAACATGTAGGTTGTGTGTGGAACAGAACATCCTACTAATGCCACCTGGCAGACGTTCGCTGTTATGACGAAATTTTCGATGACGTCTCGTTGGCATAATTATGGACTTATTTCGCAAATGACGCGTAACCCCAAAGTAAAAAGTCCAGGGACGTCAAATCTCAAGATCTCGGTGGATAATCGACGTCGTCGCGGCACGAGGTAACACGACCATGAAATTTCGTCTGGAGTAATATCATTAAGTCTGACTGTATTGCATTTTTGTAGTGAATTTTCATAATTTCTAACTCTTGCTCGTTTGTATAATAATTCTCCATGACTAAACCACCATGATTGCTAACGACGATGTCAAAGATTAAATGTTCCATGCTTATCGCTAAAAAAAATGGCGAGTGATTAAAACTGTCAGGTATTTTTGCGGAACCCTATATAAGAATTTAACAAAAGCGCCCACCAGCTATTAAAATGCCCTCGAAACACAAATTTAAATTGGAATTTATTGAGCAGTATTTCTTAAATTTTTTTTTGTAAAAAAAAACTACTGTCAACGTTAGATAACGTGAACATCCACTAACGTAAACATTCACTAAGGTGAACAAATTTTTTCTTCCATTGACTATTCTAAAACGTGAACAAAATTTCTTAAGTGTTTTTTTTTTTAAAGTTTTTTCTACAATAAAAAACTAAATTGTGTATTAACGAACACAAGGCAGAAGTGAAACTTCTTGGGAACTAAACGAAACACAAGCAAATAAAAAGCAAATGAAATTTTTCAATCGCTAAATTTTTTACTTCATTGGCTTGTGTTTTTTAATTTCATTTGCTTGAGTTTCGTTTAGTTCACAAGAAATTTCACTTCTGCCTTGTGTTCGTTTATACACAACCAATTTTATTTTTTGGGATTAATTCTAGAACAAAAATTGCAACTCTGTACCGGTAATGTCGATGACAATTGTAGCGAACTCTTTTTTGTGTGCGACATCTTCATTCCTTAATTCCTTGGACATTTGCGCCATCTGTGTGTGAAATGTATAACTGTCATAAACTTTAAGATGGCGACGCTACACATTGTTCTTTCTGCCATAGGCGTGTGTGTGTGTGTGTGTGTAATTAATATGTTATATTGAATTAAAACTATTTATGAATCGTTTATTATATAGTTTGCTCATGAATTCAGTTACGGAATATTAATATTTAGCCGCTCATGCACATTGCTCGACAAAATTATGTCGCATTGCAAACTTACGCGCGACGTCACATCCGGTTGGTTTTGCTCTAGGACAAGAGAAAAGAAGTTTCACTTCAAAATGTTAATTTTTACACTATAGGATATAGTTTTTATTTTGAAAAAGTTTCCTTATGTATGTTTTTTTGAACAATCGCAAACGTGAACAATCTCTTTAATGTGAACACCCTTGGTTTTTATTAGTTCACAATTACGTTGACTGTATTTATTTTTCAGCTTATTTACATATATAAGGCCACCATAAGAACAAATTTTTGGAATGTATTCAAAATGATGGTGTGGCTCCTCGATTAGCCATTTCACATAAGGCTAAGTACTTTTAGTTTAATAGCAAAAAATTATTGCTGCAGAATTTAACGTTTTTTGCAGTTAGAAATACCTCGTATCGTATTTGCCAAAACATCACAAACAACTATTTTGTCACATTTTATATACATACATATATTTGAGAAAAATTTCTTCCTTTAAATGCTCATAGAATTTTCAGCTACACCAGAGAAATACACAATAGGAAACTTTTAACACTCGACGAAGCGAAAAAATAAGAATTAAATTAAATGTCAATCATTTTGTTAAACATTGCATTGTTATTTGACAAGTTTTCACTTTAAAGGCAAAACTAAAGTAATAGAAGAATAAGGAAATATTTCTCAGATATAGATTATTTTGCGATTTTATTTTTGTCTAAACCAACGATATTTAGATCATAGACACATATCGCTTATTTGCTGCAAGACTGTCATAAGTCAAAAAAACAAATATTCGAAAAAATCGCATTTAAAGATTTCAATGAACTACACTCGGAATCGTGGCGGATTCCGAAACTGCCGTCCGATTTGCCCGTCTCTATATACACTGTTGTTGTGATGACTACATATATACGTTCTTTAAGCCTGTTATACATTATTTACAATGCTTCGGGAAATAGTCCGCTTTTAGTTGAAGTAACTATCTCCCTCTTTTGTCTTTTGCCATAAGCATAGCTCCTAATTTCACTCCAGGAACTGAACTGCTGGCTTCCCTCAATGCACCGTTCCCATTCAAGTCTTATTTGCATGGCCACGTTCTCTTATCCATTTCGGATTTCTTTCGAAGGCCTTTTTCGCGATATCGTTGTTGTCTTTACGCAATGTGTGGCCACTCAAGCTCCATTTACACTTTTTAATTGCCATATTGTAGTTTATTGAAGACTGCATCGGTCACTTTCCAAGTTTCTGACCCATAGAAGAGAACTAGTTTGATGTACTTGTCTATCAGAGGTAAGCTGTATGACGTCGACGATTGACGCAGTAATATCACCCATGTGAATGAATGGAAACACCAGCATCCGAACCTTTAGATGCTGTTGTTTCCAAACGCATAAGTTTCGTTTTGGGCATGTTTACTTTCAGGCCCACCAACCCCGCATTTTCAACCAGTGCTTCCAATTCCCTCTTATTGCGAGATTCATTTTTTAATTCCGGTCACCACTCGCTTGCAGTGTTTCCCAGATGCGCCCCTATTGATGGTATCAAAAGAACGTTCATTCTGCCGACTACTCAATGATGATTCAGAGAGACATTTCAGACATTTGTCTTATATATTGGACAAGAGCATAAGAGGAAAATTGTGATACACACAGTAACGGTGTCCAATATATTAGACATAACCTGAGTCACTTACCTGAGATTTTATTGCAAATTCTTGTTTACTGGCATCAAATTAGTATACGCGCAATTTCCAGATTTTTAGTTTAACCGGTTGATTTTCGTGTCGGGAGGGTTAACACAAAGTTATATTGGACTTTATTTGTTGAATTTGGGTGGCCCTGAGGACGGAGGATCTAAGATAAAGTCAAAAAATTACAATATCTCAAAAATTTTTGTGCAATGGCTACTGATACTGTAAGCATTTCTTTAAACAAAAATGGTCAATATTGGAAATATGGGAGTGGCACGTCCCATATAAAACAAGCGCCTAAATCAGCTTTTGACTCAAACTTGTCGTGGAACCCAATCTCATGCCCTGAAAATTTAATGTTATCGTACTTCAATTTATAAAAATTATCTAAATCGAAAAAGTAGGCATGGCATCAAAGTATTTTACGGCATTTATTAAAGCTGCAATGATTATCTATATTTTTTGTGATTTTTATGTAATCCATTCAATTGATGTAATATACATAAATAATTAGGTATTATCAAACTATTTTATTTCACTCATTAATAACATTTTTTAATTAAAAATTATAATTTTATAATTTCTACTAAAATGAAATAAATTGCTTAAAATGCATTCGCTTTCATTTCCTCCTTCATAGTCTGACGATGAATCAGATGAGAAAACAGTTTCTGAATCTATATATTGACCACTATTTTCTGGTTCTAAGAAAATGAACTGACTAATATTATCTTTTTCGTTCATTTGTTTTTAACTGCAAGTTATTCGTTCAGCAGAAATAAGTGGCTCAGAAGATAGTAATAACCACGTTAACAAAACCCTATTACACGCTTCTCTAGAAGTTTTTCTTGTATTTTCTAATCGACACTTTCTAAACTTCTAGTGCCTTGCTTCTAAAGCATCCTCCGAAAGGAACCCTGCCCCCTCCGTAAAATGTAAAATTCGTAAAAGTTTCTTCTGTTCTACATGAATTTATTAGTTTCATATAAAACATTTAAAACTGCTATGAGTTATACGGGGGTAGGATAATTTTTTTGCCAGACTTTCTTCATACTTGCTCAGGATCTAATACCTATAGAATTTTTATCTGAGTATTCGAAAAAAAATTGGTTCGCCCTAATATGCATATATACAAGTATACTTATTTATGTAAAATATATATATTTATATATGTATGCATAAGTACATACATGGGGTACAACTCAGATAACGCTTAAATTCGGTGTGTTCACATTTAAAAAAAAACTGCTTTTTTCATTCAACGTTCCGCTAGAAAATTAATTACTATGTCTGAATATGCAGCTGAAACTTTTTTCTTATTATTGTAGAGATATCTCTTGAAAGAAACAAGTTAAAATTAGAGAGGACATTTTTGGACGATTTTTTTAAAAGCTTTTTAAACTTTTGGGGTTTTTTTTTGTGTTTTAAGATGGTGATTTTTCAAGTAATCAAAATGAAAAATGAAAATACATCAAAACTGGGTAGGCCCTTAAAGAATAGTACAAATAATATTGGGAAAAAATTTCATTATGTTTAAAACAAAAATAAAAAAGTTACAGGAGTTGGAAGTGAAGCTACCAAAGCAGTATTTGCTGCAAAAAAATGTCATTGTTGCAAATGCCAAAATCCTTTTTAAGCTCATCTAATTGAAGTATTTACAATTGTACTGCATTCAAATATTATCAATATTCGAACTTGACTTTTTTGAATTGTTTCCACCTTCGTTACACTGTGCGCCCCCACCTGGATAGCGATCTAGCATCTGGCAGTGAGTTAACTAATGCGTGCGGCGGGTTCCTCCGTGACCTTGAATCAACGGTTGTGCGTCGGGTTTGGAATCTACTACGTCAAAAAACAACTCCACAGAAAACGCAAACAAAGCTTCGGATATGGATTTCCCTTAATGTTGACAACCCCCGCAAACACCCAAATGACAACGATTTACGAATATGCGCCTTAAATGTCTGAACCCTCTACAGGGACTCTATCTCACTGGTAAGTAGATGTCCTCAAAAGATACTGAGCTGACATCACCGCTATCCAGGAGATGCGATGGACGCGACAGGTTTGCTCCAAAAGAGCATCTTGTGACATCTACTACAACTGTCACAATCTAAGATTTGAAGCGAAAAACGCAGTATATACAACCACCCTACAGTCAGTTGCAACGTGAGCTGCGGAGGCGAAGAGCTAACAAAACGTATACACGAGCTTTTATGCATTATATGATGAAAGGTGATCCCATGATTTGTGTCAACTACCGTGAGGTAAGCCTTCTCAATATCGCTTATAAGGTTCTATCAAGCGTATTGCGTGAAAGACTGAAGTTAATCGTCAACCAGCTGATTGGGCCTTATCAGTGTGGCTTCAGGCCTGTAAATCTACCATGGCCAGATATTCACATCCTGGAAAAGACCCGAGAAACACAACGCGACACCCATTACCTATTCGCCGTTTAAAAAGCTGCCTGCAACAGCACGATTAGGGGTCAGAGAAGGTGATTCCCTATTGTGCGGCTTCTTCAGTCTTATGCTGGAGAAAACGATACGAGCTGCAAATATCGATATGTCTGGCACTGTTTTATACAAGAGTGTCATGCTGCAAGCATACACTGATGATATTGATATCATTGGCACCAACGCGCGAGCAGTCAGTGCAGCATTCTCCAACTTGGAAAGGGAGCCTCGTCGAGTGGGTCTAGTGGTAAAGGACAAGACGAAATATTTTGTGTCAACAAACAAGGAGTCACGGCGTTTTGGACAAAACGTCATTGTTGACTATTATACTTTTGTAGCCGTCAATGATTTCGTCTATTTAGGATCCAGCATCAACAACAATAAAAATATCAGCATTGTAATCAAGCGGAGATTAACTCTTGCCAACATATACGGGCATGGAGAAGTAGTCTTTTCTCGACGGACAAAAATAACGCTTCTCATCCTTCCCGTCCAAATGAACGGCGCTGAGACGGCACGAGATCGACCAACAATGATGAGAGGCTATTACGCGCGTTTCAGAGATAGATACTCTGCAAGATCTATAGTCCAATATGCGTGGACGGCATGTACCGCATAAGATGGTGCTATATGCAGTATGAGCTGTACGTCGACATTGACGTAGTTAATGGTATAAAAATCCAGTGACTTCGCTGGCTAGGCCACGTTGAAGGAATGGAAGAAAACGCTCCGGCTAGGAAGGTATTATATTCGAGTCTGTACCAAGATTGGTTAAAATTGATCAGAGAGACGGACATCACTAAATCAACTATACATCCATACCCATGACGTGTAATTATGTGATATACCCATCGCACAAAGTGTTTACTACTACTACTATTATGGCACAACAACCCGGGCACCTCTGCGTAGCAGTTCAACACACTAACCACTAGGCTACGACGACCACAGAGTGTTTAGCGTATAAAAATCAGTGCTGCAAATAATTTTTTGGCTTGTATCAAACGATTTTTTGAAGTGAAACTTCTTTAGCGAGGGCAAATCGAAATATTGCAACGGAAGTCGCGTTGTTGTTGCACTAATGCGAAACTAATAAGAAGCGAAGTTATGCTGTTGTTATTGTTTAGCGAACGAAGCCATATGGGGATCGGCTGCATATAATCATGCAGGGACCCGATCTCTCGCAGTTTTATTCATGTGCTTTAGTGAGAGAGCCGTCATAGTTGCGTTTGCTTGATTGCATATAGCGGAACTTTACTCTTTGGGTTTACATACGCATACTACGTCGTGTTTGTGTCGATAAGTGTTGAGAGTATCAACAGAAGAAAAGCAACAACAAAATAGAGGGAAGAATACTGCAAAAACTTGTATAGAATTTGTTATAAATGTTTTCTAATAATTTTCAAATAAACAACAAAGTTTCACTTCTACTGTGAGTGCCCGCAGACGCACAATTTTTTAAAAAAACTGGTTTGGTTTTTGATTCGGTTTAACACGTTCGCGGACATTTAAAATTGCATCGAGGTGCAAGAAGAGACACATGGTGGCTCTCTCAAAGTAATCGTAATATTTAAATTTTGATTATACACGTTTTTCCAAAGTTCTAACAATATCACTGTTATATACACACTGAATACTAAAGCGTTTACTTCGATATATATAGAATTGAATGCCGAAATTTGTATTTTAGATTTGAATGCTATAGTATTCATGTCATATTGTGTTAGAGCATTCACGTCCGCGAACGTGTTAAAATTGGTTTGGTTCAAAGTCGGTTTGCATCCCGTATTTTTATGCACTGTGTAACTGCGTATCTTTTCATTACGATTTCCTAAACAATTGAATCAGACCTCTATGACATTATAAAATATATATATCTAGTAGTACAAGTTCGATAACAATTGAGTTTCTATCAAATGATTCAACCACAATTGCTCTTCTCCTTATAACAAATATAATTAATATAAATTGTATTGTCAATTTTAGGGACGTGGTATTTTTTAAATATGTTTGAACTAATAAATGGAATTTGAAAAATGCAATATATAATTTGATAACTAACTAACAATGTATGTATATATAAACATTTGCACATAGATTTTAACAACTCCTTAAGGTCGTAATTATAACGTTTCAAATAACAAAATTTCAAGAATGTGCAAAACGCAATGACAATTGCAGAAATTTCAAAACGTAAATTACATTTTAAACACAACAGCACATAACAACATATAACAATAATAACAAGAATAACAATAGCACGGAACATCAACAGCAACGTGGGTAGCGGTAACAGGAATAGTAGCAACAGAAACATCAGAATCCGAATGCAGTGGCAATTGCAATTATAATTTCAATTTTAACATTTTCACCAAATTGCCAAGGAATCATTGAGATGCGCTTTCGTTGCTAGTTGCTCTGGCAGTGAACTTAGTAGAAGATTCTGCACGACACAGCCGGATGCGGAAGTGGTGCCATGAAAAGCTGCAACAAATAGCACTGTTATATATGCCAGTTGTACCAAAGTAGTGTGAGTTTGTGTGTGCATGATTGTATATGGGTACGTGAGCGCTGCATGCACCCAATTGCCGTCATATTGTATCTTGGTAGCTTAACATCTTCGCTCTGTAAATGTTGATGTAACATTGGCTGTTGTTGCTGTTTTCTCGGTTGCTGGTACAGTTGTTAGTGCCTTAAATTTCTGGCAATAATTGCTTGCTTATAGTCGCTTTCACGTTGCCACGATCGTTTGGCGATGTCAGTGTCGGAGTCAGTCGCTACTCTGCCATTTTTTGGTTCATTTGTTATTTTCTTAATGCAACTCAGGAGGTCTCTGCAACATGTTCACTGCTCGTTGCCAATAGACGACAACAAGGAAGAAAAATACTTCAAAGACTTGTGTAAAAATAGTTCAGTTAGTAGAATCTTGTGCTTGGAAAACAATTTCGTAACGTTTTCAATTGGCTTTTGTGCAATTTACGGTTTTGCACATACACAAACATATACTTATAAAAAATCCTTTGCACTTTTAAGTGCATCTCATTTCCGATTTGATGTGTTGTCATTCCGGAAATTGCTTTGTGGCATTTAATCGATTGTGTTGGCGCTGGGTGTGAATTTCTATTTGTTGGAAAATTTTATATTACAAATTTGAAATGATAATATTTATTACTTATGTATGGATTTACAAATTTTGATGTGATATGCAATAACTGTGTATTTAATACCAAGCCATATTTCAGTTTTGGTTTTTATTGCCATTTTCTGTAATTGGGTAAAAAGTCTTACTAATATTGTCAAAGTATAATGTTGCATATTATTTAATACTGAATTTTCATGTTATCTGATTAATTCGGTATATTTGGACACAAAACAAATACGGGCACAGTTCGGTAGAGCCAAATTTAACTGAAAGATTCATCCATTCCTCATTAGTGATCTTAGTGATAGTTCTTAGTCTTTCAATATCCTATATAAGCAACTAATATTTATTAACATCTCGAGAATAATTTTAAATTTCTTCTTTTTAACATATACTGTTAAATCGATTATGTATCTCTGAAACTACACCCGTTTTTTATGAAGTTTTGAGAAAAACGTGTTTGAAGGTTCTTTTGCCACCTCCTGCCAAGTTCTACATCTGTAACCGCTTAAAAATGAAAAGAAGTGAGGTGCCAATAATAGAAAATGTAGCCTTTTCTAACAGTTAAGTTGTAAATCTATGGGCTACTTCAAACGTAAAAATGGAACAAGCAAACGGAAAAAATATAACATAACATATAACTGGAATGTACATATTTTATATAACCACTTCAAATTTATTTATTTCTACGTATAAATAATTCTAAATGAGAGGTTTCCATTGCCAATGTGTAATAAAACTTATTATAAAATTAAGGTATAATCTCACTTTACAATTTTCAAAAAATCAATTTTTGTTTTACATAATTTTATTCCTAAGTATGTTTGGAATATAAACCTATTTTTTTCTTTTTTAATATCTAACATTTTTTGAGTTATATATATATATATATGGGACATTCTCTGTCAATGGGAGACCCCCACCTTGTCCAAAATTGGTTAGGGCATGTTTGGGCTCAAATGATAGCTCATTATCTCAAGTTTCGAATGCAACGTGTCTCACGTGTCCCATGTCTCCCAAAAACTTTGGGTTTTTTAGAGGAAAAAACATCTAAAAAAACAGGTGCTTTTTCGAAACTTTTTTTTTTAAAAAACCTGAATTTTGTTGTTGTTGTTGTTTTTTTACACTAAATCTGGTTGATTCCTGCGTAACGAGATGTATATTAAACAATTCCGTTTGATTTTCGTATTTGAGATAAGCCAGTTCTGAGATTAACTGTCCGCCATGGACCGTCTATTTTTTGTAGGTGCCGACTAAGAGCCCTCTGGAGGAAAGATGAATGAAATTTTTTTTCTGTACTCTGTAATAATGTAGTATCACATTAAAAAAAAAATTAAGTTCATAAATATTAAATTGACTGAGTAATAAAATATTGAAAATTCTATTTTATTTTTGCCTTGTAAAGTGAGATTATATCTTAAGAGCTTATTATCTTTGACTTCGGCAAAAACTTCGGCCATTTTTTGCCGAAACCGAAGCCGTAGCCGAAGATGCATTTTTAGGCCGAATAGCTAAAGAACAGGCCCCAATCGATCAGTTTATGATAAATTTTAGGAGACTATGAAAAATTAATCTAGACGTTAATTTTCAAAGTCATGACTTTAGTTCATGTTTAATTCTTTATTTGAAGTGAGTTATAACCGCAATTTAATAACCGGCGGCGGGAGGCACAATTTACGCGACGGCATCAAATTTCAAATTGTGAAATATTTGAACTTTTCTATATCAGAAATATAAATTGAAATGCTACTGAAAATGTTTTCACTTTATGTAAGTTTAAGAATCAACTTTCTGCAAATTTTTTAACCCTATACCCATAGGATCCGTGTGAAATTACATTTGTGTGGGTGTCAAAGTTTCATGTGGGTTGATGATTGAGTATAAGCTTTTTTATTTTGCGCAGAAACCGTTTTCTGATTTCTAATTCATGTAAGGTTTTGTTTTTGAGTCATAAATATTCACTGGTTAAACCAAATCGGATGTTTTATATACTGTCGGAAAGGTGATAATGAAAATACGCAATTTTTATCCGAAAAAAGGAAAGTGATTCCATTGGCACGTAAAATATTATGACCAATTTTTTTGCCAAAAAAAAATTTGTACCCGGGTATAAGACACCTACAAAAATCCACTAAAAATTGGAAAATATGAAGTTGAACCCCATAACTATTTATAAACATAAATTAATTTATTTTGTAGGCCTTCAGTGGCTAAGACAAAAAGAAATGGTAGTTTTTATTCATCATCTCCCACTTAGTTATCGTTTCTCCATCCAAATTGCTATCGCAATGTTTGCACACTTTAAATGAACAGGTCGCTTGGATTTGGTTCATTTCATAGACAATTTAATTTTTTTGGGTTGACATGGCTAAAAATACAAAAAAAATTTGGGTCAAAACAGTAGTTAAGTGGTGTCTTATATCCGGTGATATGCTGTGTCTCATACCCGGAAATAATGCCATTTTGGGAATAACAAAAAAAAAAAAAATATTGGCATAATCCAAAATTGGACGCCAAAATAGACGAAAAACCTTTTTCTTACTTTGGAAAAATTAAAAAAAAGTTTTCGTGATTGATTTTCACACACGATGTTTGCAGCTGGTATAAGCAATAAGTCTATTCACTCCGGTGTTACCACAAAAATTGGTTCATGTCCAAAGAAAAGTTTGACAGTAGTCAGATTGGCAATATTGATATTGCATGATGTAAAAAATCGACTGTCTCATACCTGGTGCTGTTTCATTCCCGGGTACACTCCCCTACATATATTACAGTCAACTTGGAAAATATCAAACACATAACAGAAAATAGAAAAAAAGAATTTAGGTAACTATAAAATTCAATTGTGGGTAAATACAGTAAGTAAGGCAATTTTAGGAGCGTTTCTAAAAAAGGGAATACCTATATAATATAAAATATAAAATAGGAGTCCTAAAATACACTTTTTAAAATACACATTAAAAAATTAAAATTAAAAATTCTTGTTATAACTACAAAAAATTCTAGTTTTTGGTAGTAGGGGAAGATGAGATGAAATCGACACACTTTTATATTTTGTCTCGTAAAATTTTTAAATTAAGTGGTTAGGTCCAGTTAGAGGCGTGAAAAAATGAGTATTTTAATAATAATTTTTTTTTGACAGTACAGTCTTTTCAACAATAGCGTGTACCTCGAGCTTAAGTTCTTCAAAAAATGCCCCCAATTAAAAAAAAAAAAAAATCGCACATTATTTTTAAACATTTGTTTGTCCAATGCGCTAACATTTCAAAATACTGTCCAGAAACCAAAATTTTGAGTAATTTCAGGGTAACGCGAGGTCATATTATCTCTAGTTTTTCGGTGTACGATTGCGGCAAACACCGCCATTTTGACTTAATCTGTTGTTTCAATTGGGCAATGCTCTTAGCATTTTTTCAACTTATCTTAAGCTTAATAATTGCTCAAAAAATTTCGATGTGGTTAGCATCTGAAGAATGAGAGGCGCAGTCCAAAATATTTATCCAATTTTTCTCTTTTCACTTACTGCACAAGCGACTTTGATCGATTTGAGCAATTTCGATTTCTTTTCCCAAACCAGTTATTGGCAGAAGATAAGAGTGTATGCTAGTATAAATGAATTATGTACTGGATATCCAAATTTCTCGTAAACATGATAATCCCGTCGAAACTCTGTTTTCAAAAGCATCCCCAAACATGAGCTTTTCCTGGATGCTTAACTAACCTCAGAACCATCTTACTGTTCTTGTACCTGCAGTCCATAAAAAAGATTCGTCTGTAAAGGCCACATCGCTCCAATCATTATCATTATCAATATGTTCGACAGCTCACTCCTCCCCTTTTTTTGTTTGTTTTGCTGTTTGTTTGGTTATGGTAGCTCAGAATTCAATTTGGAATTCATTCCAACGACTTTGGATTATAGTAAGGGATATCCCTTCTGCGCCAGTTTTTGTTGAGCTGCTTCAAGTGTAATGGTAGAATTGGCTTCAAAAACTCATGCTATCACCGAATCCTGCTGCTGTGATGTTCCTCTAGAAGCACAATGGATTTGGTAAGTCGTAAACATTCTGGTATCTTAAAAAAGTTAGTTCCATTTCTTTGCGAATGCCTTCAACTTCTCAAGATATTTGCAGCACCTTCCTAGGACATTTTGCATTCCTTTGGATGTGAGCAAAGATTGACAGCTTAAAAACGTTTTGCATACACGGAGTACGATTTGAAAAATTGCTTAAACAACGAAATTGTAATTGTGATTGTTTGAAAGGTTATACAGCGCCATTCGCAATGAAATGTTGAATGTTGTAAGTAAAGTTTAACTTGATACTTAAAGTCGTTCGTACAATTAAGCCGTACACGCTCTTGTTGAAAAGGTTGTAATTACATTTATTTCCGAAAATCATTACTACAGAGTTATTATACCACGTTTTATTTTTACTTGACCAAAGTTTAAAAAAAAAAAAATTAAAAACATAGAAAAACAATTTATGTTATATAATTTAACATTGGTCGTGTTCGACTCATTTTCACTTCTTTGAAATTATTGCAACCATGATAATTTTTCAACATTTTGTTTACTTGTTTTTAATTTAACTAACCGTAAATCAAAACTATTTACCGCTGTTTGCCGTTTAATTTTTTACACGAAGCTATTGGCACTTAAAGATTGATGCAGTACCTTTTTTTGCGATCGACGAAACCTGTAACAGAAACACAAATAAACTTGAAAAGGTTTAATTCCTATCAAATTTTTAGTGACTAGTAACGCGCCCAATAACACAAATGTCACCTCACTTACTTGCTCGGGTTCACCTCATCTTCCCCTACATTTAATTATCCGTAGGGCCAAGCTTCGTCTAAGAGATATACTTCATTTCCCAAAGTTGCTTAGAACTTCCATCTAAGTGAAATTAGACCCAACCTAATGCATATGAATGCATGTAAATGCCTTTATCAATTCCCATTAAAATACTTTTAAATTATTGCACATTTAAATTTCCGCTTTTATAGTTATTAGTCCTGATTGCATTATGTTAAACTTAACAACAATACCGTACAACAGCAAAAACATTTACAATGCGTCTACCTCCATCAAAAATTTCCGTCCAAAAATCAGTTTAATTCTCAGCGCCAGATGCTAGACAATAAAGTGATAAAGTCACGTTCTTTATTTCGATATGAGGGCAACATTCGTAAGCCTTTTTGTGTTTGTTCCTCTGTGCGCTTGTTTCTTTTTTTCTTTTTGGTATCTGTTACATCTATTACGTTGTATGATATCTGTGTATATCTACCACCCTCGCTTGCTCACTTGCTGGCGGGCCTGAATGCATGGATGCCTGCCTGCCTGCCTGGCTTGTCAATAACTCTAAAATTTTATGCTTTTTTGGTATTTTAGGGATTTTATGATTTATTGATAGCATGTTACACATTTCAAATCGTTTGTGATATCTACATGCATACATGAAAACATGAAAGCAGATATTGTCACAAATTGTGAGCACTGATGATTTTCAGTTTTGTAGAGTTGTAGTTGCAATATTTATTGAAGGAATGAAGGTGTGTATGTTTTGTTTCAATTTAAAGTTTATTGTACATTTGAAAATATGTACATGGATCTTCTTGGTGTATACGAGAATTGAATATGTCTATGCATCATCACAGCACAGCAACACATACCATCAATTTGCTGGACAGTAGTGGGAGTAGAAATTTCAAAGTTTTCCAATAAAATTAAAAAGTTTCCGTCCATGCATGACTGCACTTTGCTGCAATGTTTGGCTATGTATGGCACGGCAAGGTATAGCACGGGGTGCATCAATACAAATACAAAACAAATAATGCGCGCGCGCTCGTTGCAAACAATAAAAAATGCTGATGCGATGCAATACAAACGATGCAACAAACTTTTGATTGCCAATAAGGATTTACAGGTGATAATGCAGCATAATCCCCATAGATTGCCCACAGAGAGCAAAGCAGAGTCGAATGGAACAGCAGAAGAACGAACGAGCTCCAGATGTTGTTTCATGCTCAAGCTCTTTCCTTCTGTTGCTGTTGTTGTTGTTGTTTCTTGCTGTGTGTGAACGTCAAAAGTTTTGTTGAACGCTTGCAGCACACACAGAATTGAATTGCTTCGATGTGGCGGTTGGAAGTTGATGTTGTGCTGTCTATATCTGTTGTATGTGTGTGTGGGCGAGTGGCTGCAGCATTCATTGTATGTAAAAACGTAAAAGCGAGAAGCGAACGAGCAAGCATTTTTGTACAGTTTATATTTGAAACCACCATTGCTAAAGCAAACTTTAACTTTTTCATAGTTATAGTTGTTGTTGTTGAATCACACTCCCAATGTTATATTCTTTCAGCTGCAAGGAGAAAGCTAAAGTTTCTCTATAGCGTACGGTGGAATGTAAACTATAGAAATTTATTATAATTTATATTCCTAGATTTTTGTACCAATATTTCGTTATGCGTTGACCCTAATTGCTTTGATTGTTTTGGTTTTGAAGTTACCGATTCAGAAAATGTTAATAAAGTGTCACATTCAAGGATACTTTGGTTTTAGAAGTTATTCCACACCGCGCTGCCAACTTGCGGGTAATTCCCCGATTTGCTTGGGATTTTAGTTAGTGAGGGGAATCAGGGAATAAGATATTTTTTGCGATGAATTCGGAATCGTTCAGCTTTTATTTTACCTTGTAGTGAAGTTACACGAAATTTGAAATTATGGGGACTCACGGCAAAAAATAAATTTCATTGAGAATCGCATTTCGTTTTTGACAGATTGGAGAAGAAGAAGATTTTTTGTGTGTTTTGCGAAAAAAATATATAAAAATATCGCCTTTCAATTTGATTTGGATAGGTAGAATTTATATGGCAATTATGGATAATTGTTGGAATAGCAAGGAGTTGCCCTCCGGCTTCATTATTTTATTTTTTCATTCTTGCATTTGTTAATTAAATATTACAAGAGCAGCTGTTATGAAAACATTATGCAAAATGTCTAAAAAAAATGTAACAGATCTTATATTTTTCCAGTTTTTTATAATCATTTGCTTGAAGGTTACTCTGTTACTTTCCGCATTTCAAGTGAATTTCGCAGAAATTCGGCGAAATTTCGCATGTAGAAAGTTGTTGCATTTAAAAAATCTGTATAATTTTTGTCAAATTCTTTTTTGTATCATCAAATGCAACTTGGGTCAAATTGGGTCTCTAATACTATAAAAACCAAGATAAAAACATTGCTTAATGATGCGCTGCAGTTATTTGATATTAACATTTGATAGCAAGGGTTGAAAAAGTACTTAAATATTTAAATTCAAAAAAAACAAAATTCCAATTTCCTCACACAAATACTGCGGTAGTAAGTAAATTAGCACTGTCGCAAAATCGCTGAAAAACTCGGCAGAAGTCAAAATGTGATAAGTAATTTTTTACGAAATAAATCTCAGTACGGAAAAATATGAAAAGTTGCACGCATACATATAGTCTTATCAGCTGCAGACAAAAGAGCCTCAAATTCGTCCGATTCCGTCCCAAATATAAGGGAAAAAGCTCAAATAAATGCCAGTATTTCAGCGGTTAGACGTGTCATTAACAGATCCTAACATTTGAAAAGGAGAAAGCTTCAAAAAAATCTTCCACTAAAAGCACAACGTATGGCACTAAGATTGCAGTTTTGTAAAGCTCACTTGACTTGGTAGAAAGAATGGCAATACGTAATTTTCTCAGATGAAAAAAACTTTAATTTTGACGGACACGATGGACTATTATTTTCACGATCTTAGGAAAGAGGAATGTTTTTGGATCGCTATCATAGTCGTGAAGGCGTTGTCATGGTCTGGGGTTCAATATCGTATTTTAGGACTATCAAACTGGAATTTCAGTCCACTAAAATGACAGCATTAAGCTACAAAGATATACTGGAGAAGGCTTTTCCGAAATTTCCTAATTTATTTGGACTTCTGCAATGGGCTTATCAACAGGATAATCTTCCCATGCACACCCCACGAATCGTTAAGACCTGAATAAAACACTAAAATATGGAATTGTTATACTAGCCTCCATACTCTCCTGATCTGAATGTTATGGAGGGCAAATGTGTAGGGGTGGCTAGCCCGTAAAGTATACGAGTCTAAAAGTCAGTATGAAAAGAAGAGCAGCTTAATTTCAGCTATTCAAGCAGCGTAAAATAGCTTCATTAAACGAAATGCATGAAACCTAGAATGCACATTTCGGTTTAGCTGAACTGACTTTTTGAGGAAGGACTTAAAACCATGAAAAGCAAAGACCACAACCTTCTAAGCAAAATGTAATCCAAATGTCAGCCTTAGCATAAACCGGATAACATAGCAGATTAATGAAACCGAAGCTTGTCAACATTCCTAGTTTCAGCTCTATGTTTTCTAGAGGACTTAAGGTCTAGATTTTTCAAAAAATTGATTTTTTTTTTATATATTTCAAAAGTATAGGCTTTTAAAAGAATACTGTAAATATTTCGTATCAATATTTCCAGTATTTCGACTTCTACAGCCTATTTAGCAGGTGAGCGCAGAAGCAGGTAAAAGGGCCGACTGAAGTTTAAACTCATTTATCTCGAAACAAATTTTACTATATTATTCAGTAAACCAGTGCTTATCGCAGGAACTAAAAAACTTTCTACGTTGAATACTTCTTACTTTTTACATACAAAAAGTAGTGAAAAAACGGTCTGTTTTCGTAAAGTAAATTTCAACAACGGGCCATTTTGTCAATTTTTTTTTTTCATTTTAGTTTCTGCGATAACTACATTCATACCAATTGTAACTTCTTCTTTTTTTTTTGTTTTTGATCAGTGGAAAATCCAAAACCTGTCCCACCAGCAAGATCCGTTTTTTTGAAGAGGGCAACTGTAACACAAATTTTAGTTTACTTAAAATTATAATTTTTTTTTTCATTATTATTTTTGTATATTATTAAACTAATAAAATATATCTACAAAGTCATTTCATTTAAAAGAACGAAATCCTAAAAACTCGTCAAATTCAAGAGCGCTAGACCAGAAGGTCCCCTTAAGGGGGAAAAACATTGATTGGACAGATTTTATTAAATTCGGTCTACGTATTTACAAAAATGAATGTCTTACCTAGAGATGATTCGATACAAGTAAATACTCGTTACTTTTCATTCGATTCAAGTACTTTTTTTTACTCGATACTAAGCCATAAGTATTTAACTTGGTGTCGAAAGAAAAGGGTCAATATCCGATACTCGATACTTTTGGAAAACATTTATTTACAAAACAGAAATATTACTATACAATATTTAAGATTGTGAGTCGTATTGCAATATTTTACAGCAATTATATTTCAAAATGGTATTGCAACATTTTCATATCATAATATTCGTGCTGCAGAATTATTCATACTCATATTGCAATATTCCAATGTATGAAAATGCACTGCAATAGTCCAGTATTGAAGCTCTAGAAAATATTGCCGCCCATGTATGTAGAATATACCTAATGTATATTGAAACCTTTTCATTAAAATAAAATATTTTTAACAAGCTAATATCTCTTTATTAGTTTTCCCGGTATTATAAATTAATATCATATAACTTAACACTACCTAAAACTTTTTTTTTCTGGAAAACATGACTTATAGACGAAAAAGTCAGTACGCCAGTACGTGATCAGAGAAATTATGTATGCATGAGATGCCTGATAAAAATTTCGTATTGAGTAGTGTAATTTGTCTCTTTAAACGAGTATTCGATACAAGTACATATTCGATACTTTTTCCAGATATTTTCGGTGGCCTCGATACTTTTATTCGATATAAATAATGAATAAAAGTATCGATACTATGCGGGTATCGAATCAGCACTAGTCTTACCTAGCATCATGCCTCAATTACTAATTGAAATGTTACTACATTTGATTTTCATAAAATTGTAGACGATTTCGAAATTTCTCCGATTTTTCAAAAATTTAATCCTTTAATCACACTGTATGGAAACTGTGATGTGCAGCGCAGCACAACGTAGCGAGCGCAATTTTTCATGCCCATTCGGGCGCGCATTTTTATCTGCTTAAAGTGTTAGCGTTGAACTTTAACGCAAAAGAGAAAGTTTTCTTCTTTGTAAATTTTCTACTTGTTTTCCCGGTTGGGCGCTGCTGCTGATTCTGCTGCTTATTGTATTATTGCATTTATTTAGATTTGGCCAGGTTCTGATTGCAGCTGTGCTTCGCACTTTTTTCACTCTGCGATTCTGTGCTTCGTAATCTTTTCTTAAGAAGTAGAAGTAGCAGCAAAAGTTAAGCAGCAGCAATAGGGAAGAAAAATAGTTTAGAAATATCTTTGCAAAAGAAGAGATGCAGCACCAAAAAGTTTTTTTTTAACTATGAGTTTTTTTCATTTTTATTTTTTTTTTGCGTTTTGGACTGAAGTTTGAAAACTTTTCAAGTTCTTTTGGCGTTTTTAGACGCATAAATATTTTTATCATGTAAGAATTTAACTTTGTGATGTTGTAATTTTTCTTATTTTTTGCTTATTTTGAAATTATGTGTTTATTTTTAGTTAAATTTATTCAAATAAGCAAACCAAAGTGTTTGTTTATTATAGTCTCTCGGTATCTCATCACACAGATGTAAGATTTTTATTCAATGTTAGAGAATTAAGCTGAAGAAAATTTAAAAAGTTTTTCTGAAAAAATCGCAAGATCTTTTGCATGCAATAAAGTTGTGAATTTTGTCTTTACTTTTGCACAGAACTAAAAAAGACATGAAAATCTTGAAATTTTCGAATCCGCAATATAATTTATCTTCTAATTTTGAAGTTTAATAAATCTTTAAATCATGTATTTCCTTACATAAGAATATGGCATCACCATTTTGCGCACAATATAATTGTATTCAGGTTTTTCTTTTCGTATACATTCATAAAATTCACGACTGACCGAATCTGCAATTTAAAATTTAGTTTGTTACTGCTAATTCTATAGTAGAAATAGAGCCAATGAAACACTCAAATTTTATTCCAAAGTCCAAAAACTGCCTGTCATATGCTCACACAAAAAATTATTGTGACAAAGAAACAAGGTGCGTTAAATGCACCTCCTCCTGTACTAAGTCTGACAACCAGGACCCAAAATACTGTATGGTACCGAAGAACTACAATAACAACGTTTTCGAACCAGCTGCAGCTAATCAACCTGTAACGCAAACTGTACGAAACAATGCTAACCGCAAGGGTGAGTAAAGTTTAAGTTACGATCAAGTAGCATCTCTCTTCATTTCAGCATGCTTACCAATGTGGAAAATCTTGTGAAATGGCCCTGCAAAATTTGATAGGTCGGATAGAGTGGGCTCTTAACAGGAAAGAATACACTATTGGTATTTTTCTTGATATTAAGGGAGCTTTTAATAACGCGAATGCAGCAGGTCAGCATGGAGTGGAACCGGTTCCTGTTAACTGGATACGTTCAATGCTGTCACATAGACTTATGATGTTTCAAGCTTATTGTGGTCAATCCATGACTTGCGGCGTGAATAAAGTGGATGACTCCAAAGTGAAGTATTCTCTTGACTACTGTGATGTCTTCTGCTTGACACTCTGCTTGTTTTCCTAAATGAGTCGGGTATCTACACACAGGCCTATGCCGATGACGCTGCCTGCTTCACAGGCCAATCGGTATGGTATGTGGTATGTTTGTAGAAAGGCCCAAACGGCTCTGACTCTTGGTGTTGCTCAAATGGCTTATTAAAGTTTTTCCGACAACATTTGGCCCATCCTTGGATGCTTTGCCCAACTTACCACCCCTTCATATTTTTGCTAAATGAGAGGCTGTCAAAGCCATCTATAGGGTTAAACGCAATGGTCATTAGTATAACACTTGCTGGGATATTGGTGACATTTTTGAAGACACTGATGTGGATCTGATAGTTCCAGCAAGACCATCCAATATAATGCCAACGATTCCAGTTTTAAAACCACGCTATATAATCCAAAGTTCAGAAGCACAAACCTTGTTTCTGCCGGGTTTTGGGTCTGAAGCGTTTCACTGATGGCTTCGAAACAGAATACGATTCGGAATCTGCTGTCTTCATTGATGGAGTGTACCTTTACTTCTCTTTTGGGTTGCATGCTTCTGTTTTTCAAGTAGAAATTAATTAATTAATTATTCATTAAGGCAATGGACTATGTCATTGATAGCGGTTGGAGAGAAAGGTAGTGACAGTCAGGCTGCTCTTAATACTCTTACTACATCTAAACTTGTTATGCATTGCAAATATAGACTTGATTTTGTTGGAAAACATAGTAGTACTATTCATATGGGTTTCCGGACACTTAGGAATCTCAGGAAATGAAACTGCTGATCTTTTGGCCAGAAAGGAAAACTTGTACTCACTTTGTCGTTTACAGCCATCAAGACCAGCATTAATGAGCGGGTCGATATGACCCACAATCAAACATTACAATATGTTTCGCCTGCGAACTAGTGCTTTCTGCGCTGCACACCACTTTCTTAGTGTAGTCCTGATTTTTGTCGGACCAAAGTTAGTATGTTTGGCAGTGAAGTGTTAAAAGACGAACACCTGAGCCCTTAGACACCCCAGGATCTGCTCAAATTTATTAATAAATTATGGAAACCTGGTAAATTCAAAATTTTAGCTTGTGCTAAAATTGTACATTAAACCTGCATATATCATAAATCAATCATCAAAGTCTCCTCAATCATTACTATCAACATAGCGTCTTCACAAACAAACTTTCGTCGCCTTCCTTACCGTTCATCGCCACATATGCCGTTTCAACCATTTCCTTTTGATAGGAGTTATGCCTGCTTGTTCATAATAAGAGAAGACATGATTTGAAATACCCGTCTTGTGATATGGCCTACTGTCAATATTGCACTAGAAATAACTTAGGAAATATCAGTAATAAATAAAAATCAAGGTTGCAAAGGAGGTTTTACACCCTTTAACCTAAGCCTATCCATATTTTTTAACATAATTCTTTTTTTTTATTTCGTTGATTAATAATATTAACAAATAATACTTTTATACCAAATCTTAGTACCATACTATAAATTGTTCCGATATATTAACCTAATTTTCGTTATGGGATATCTCAGGAACCATTTATGCTACGGTACTAAGGTTTGGTCTGAAAGTATTGTCTGTTATTGAAATTCTGTGTGAAAATATGAATAGGTTTGGATATATAGTACATGGAATACATAGAAAGTATGTTCAAAAAGATTACAACCTTAAATAAACTCCTAAATAGTTATTCAGTTATATGCAAATATATTTTTATTCTTAAATTTTTATTTTGCTATGCAGAGAATATATCGCGGAATTCATAACTGGCGAGTTTAATGAAGAGTTCTGTGTGTATGACTAACATAAATTTAAATGCCAGAGTAAAATGTAAAACAAACAAAACACATAAATTTATGTATATTTCAAGCAAAGCGAATTTCGCGCATCGCACGGACCAGAAAAACGAAAATAGCGAAAAAATAGAAAATACACACGCTTCATGCGTCAACGAACGAGCAAAATTCATCAAAATGAACACTCAATATAGTAAGCAGCATCCTTCAAGCCATAAATTCAGCATATACGTTTGCTATCGCTGTCTGCTGCTTGCACCAGCAGTAGTGGGTGTATGTATTTCCAACGTATGGCACAGTCCCCGCACCATACCGACTCGACATCATAAATTTCTGCTTATATAAGAAAATGATGATAAAATGAAATTTTTCGTAATTACAATACGAGTAAGTGCGGCGACTCTTGCTGCTTGTTTCTTACTTCTTCTTTTCCGCTCAATTCAATCTTATTTATGAGAGAGACGGACGAAACATGGCGGGCGAGAGAAGTAGCGCGCTATCTGCAAAAATGCAGCAAGCAGCAGCACTGGAAAGATATTAAGCTAACACTGACTAGAGGACATCCTTGATAGACCTACATACAGACCATACATACATACAGAGCCACTGTACACACAAAATAGCCAAAAACACAGTCGTACACAAATACAATGAACAAATTGCTCGAGGGCGAATTTTAATTATTCTTCATTGTTTTGATGGCGATGGATGCCGTTGCGAGCAGCGACCAAGGCAGCAGCAAACAACCAGCTCCACTTCACTGCACTCCTCTACTTCACTTTTTCATACTCTAGCTGACTTATATACTCGAGCTACGACAAGAAGAAGAAGAAGAAGACTGGTGTAGCTGTTGGCACTGCTGTTTGTGGTTGCTGCTGTTGCTGCTCCTTTTTTGTATTGCGTTGCTTGAGGACGCAGCTGTTTTTTATTTGATTTCGCATACAAAAGAAATTGTTTCTGTTACTGATGCCATTGGCGCTAGCGTTGGCAACTTGGCAACTCTTTTGCTATGAAATTATGTCTGAGTTGCCATCGCATTCGTTTATGTGTACTAAGTTCTTCCTCTTCTTCAGTAAGTGTGGTGTGTAATCTTTCGTTACTATTGTTATTCGTAAATTGCGTTTGTGTTTACTTTTAAGACATGCCATTGTTCCGCAACAGCAATTATTATCATTTTGCAATGGGGCTACGATAATAAAATGATAAAAAGCGCCACTGCAAGTGGGTCCAAAAAAGTTTCTATTACTTACTGTTTGAAATTTTGAAATTATGCAGAAGTGACATGAAAATGGAAGGGTGCAATTTTGATAAATTTTTGAGAATGAGTTTAGAAAGAAAGTTTCGCTAATTTTTGATTTGTTAGTAAATTTAATTAATTCAGCAAATTTAGGTCACTCATACGCCATGGTGTATGGAAATGCTAATTCGTGTAAATGTTCGGTATCTACATACAAAGTCTACGACTTTGTACAATAGTAAATAGTTAAATTATTAAATTGGTATGAAAGTCTTAAGTGCATAATGAGTTTCCAAATAGATGACATTTCGTATTCGTGTAAAGTTTATATAATTTGCAAAATCTTCAAATTACATTTTACTATTCTTTAGCGAGTTCATGTAGAAAGGTTATCCTTTTGAAATGTGTTAGGACAAGTAAAATGACCTGAAGTAAGTAATTATTTCATTAAAAAGTCTTAAACATGTTAGCTTTTCCTATTCGAAATCTGCAACTTTGAGTTATAAATTATATTTAAAATTTTCGGTGTTGTTTGTTGGTATTAGAATAAGTTAGCTTAAATGCTTCTACAAATAACTTATTTCCATAGAAACGTAATCTGAATTAAATATTCGATTTTGTGAAAGTTCAAACAAAACTTTATTAACAACTAAATAAGTTCAAATTTGTTCAATAAAGGCGCCAAAAGCAATTTTGGCAAATAGTTTGCCGCACACAAAATAAATTTGCTCAATATATATTTATTCACTTTGCACAAGTATTGCAGTTCAACTAAAATCATTGAATTTAATTTTTCATTTGGCAAAAACGAAAAATCTTTTGAAAAAACCATCAGTGAGGACACTTTAGTTCTAAAAGAGGATGAAAAAATTGCCAAACATAAATGTCGACTGTCAAGCTGATTTGAAAATATCGTAGTACATACACACATATCCATGTGCGAATGAACATCCATAGGGTGAGAAGGAAGCGCCAAAGCATTTTTAGAAAAACAGCATGGTATTAAATTTTTGCAACTAACAAAACTCATTGCGGCTTTACTGCAAAAGCAGCAGCATCATGTGAATGGCAGCAGCAACAGCAGCAACATGAGAGCTGAAAGGCTTAGAATCCTCACATATACACATTTGAGCATATGACAAAACAACCCAATGGCGAAACGTAAATGCGTTCCATCTGGTTGCTACTTCATGTTTTTGGTTCAACAAAAAATTAGAAATAAAAATATTTTCACATTTTGTGCATTTACAAAAATTTATGAAAAAGTTTATCAAACATTTCTAAATATTAGGAAATATATATTGATCATGCTAAGAAAATCGGGAACAAAAAGTGATGATGTTGAAATTTCTCAATAATGGAATTAATTAATAGTTTAATTTATTGAATAACTCGAATAACGTTTTTCAAGTTGTTGAAAATTGTGTACTTGCTTTTGTTATATGAATAATGAAAAATATACATTCAATTCAATACATACAAATTATTCCATAAAATATCTCCAAAAAAAAAATTTGTAACTGAAAATTTGTACTATAAGAATTTATAAAATTGCACAGTTTTTATTTTTCAACTGAATGAATAATTTTCTTTTAAAATTTTTTAATTAGCGTTATTGCAAAATAAAGCTGATATTACCGTTTTGGTCCAGTCGAATTAAAATCGGTAGTCTCTTTAAAAAAAGGTGGAAAAATTTGAATTGAATTTGAACTTTTTTTCGCAAAACAAACAAAACATTTCAGGTTTTCGTCATTTTGTTTACAAATGTACTTCTAAGAACTATCACCGAGATCACTGACGAAGAATCGTGGCGAATTCCGAAACGGTCGTCTGATTTGTTCTTAAAATATTAGGATACAGTTCCTAATTCATATTTTCTGCGAATATCCTCAAATCTCGAACACGTCTCGTAGAAATGCAGCTCCACACATTCACAAATTTGACTGTTGGGATCATATTTTGTTTTTTAAGAGTCATTTTAAAGGGTTATATACACTTCTGTTGGCCGAAAAAATTACATTTTTTCAAAGTACATCCTTTTTCCAAATTTCATAGAGATCTGAGCACTAGAGCCAAATTTACAGCTGTCAACAGCGCGCTACCTCTAACGAAAGCTCAAACGCAATTAGCTCTACATGTTGTTTGTCACCCTTGGGGTGAGAAAGATTTCTCAAAAACCATTTCACCAATCGATCTGAATTTTTTCTGGCTAATTAAAATTATAGTACGAAGGAATTTTTATTTGGTACAAAACTTTTGTTTTTGCCACCAAAACCAAATTTTCGGACTTTCAAAAACCAAGAATTTTAAAAAAATCATCACCATTTTTTTTTTAATGTAAATTTCACAAAATCCTTGGTTCACTAAAAGCGTGACGATGAAAACTAAAACATGTTCTGGTTTCCATTTCAATAAACCGTTCTTTAGTTATCGTTCTCTCCGCAAGGGGTATTTTGGTACAACGGCCGTATCGTTCCCAGTAGTCAACATTTTTTGTTGAAAAAATTCGTGAAATACTTTCAAACATCAACATATAAATATAAGATGACTTAGCCTGGAAAAAAATGTACTGCTTTGTCAAAAAAAAATAATGAAAATGCCCTTTTTTCCGACAACAAGTGTATATAACCCCTTAAGGAACAGAATTTTATGAATGTCACTTGAAATATTGGAGTTCATCCGACAAAATTTGATTGAATTACACGGTTGCGACTAAATACCTGAATGCAGAATTTATGCGAAAATTCATTGCACTCAAGAATTTAATCGCGTTTTTTATAAAACGACGTTTTCAAAGTCGATGACGATGAAGTCTCAGGAGCCTCTTCATCCATCAAGTTAAAAATTTGTATAGGTTTTTTAGACTAAAAAACTGGCTGATGAACGAGGAATTTTTTCTCTGGAAATCAGTTCCATCTGCTAAAAAAATACAATTTATATCAAGTTTTTGTTTTTTCAAAATCCCAGCTATACCAGTTAACGACTGCGGTATCAAGTATTAAGTTTTCCTGTTTTTTATACAATTTCAAAAACTGACCATCTTCTGAAAAATATTTTTGGACGTCCGTAAAAAATAAACAAAAAAGGTAAATAAATTGTACAAAAACTTCAAAAACTCAATTAAAAAATTTACTATTTTGGATTGCAATCTGTTTTTGTAAAGACAATTGACTCTTTTTCTCTTAGCAAAAATAACAGTGTTAAAAATGTTTTCTTTCAATTTTTTAAAGAGAGATTCACCGACCGAGTGCCGCACTCTGTTTCCTCAATTGAACGGAGGAAAAATTTAATTCAATTGAAATTCAGTTTACTGTAAGTTTATATGCACACATACATAGCAAATATAAAAGTAAGAAAAAAATACTTGTATTTATGTGATATAAGTAATTTGGATTAAAATCATACCACTTGATGTATATTTTTAATCTTCAATTTTTTGACGGCATCAAATGTAATAATTGTCATTGGTATTGTTGTCATGTCAAACGGATGCATTTTTAATATGCACAATAATAAAATATAAAAACGAATATGAAAGTAATTGAATGCATTTTCGTATTAAACGCATGTCAACTCTTTTTAATTAATAAATGAATATGTTCCAATATGTATTGGAATAACTGAAAAAAAAAAAACAAATGTGATGTTGGACACACAGCAAAAATGAAACTTATACCATGTTCTCACTGAGTCGAAATTGCACGTTTTCGATCATTTCCGTGGTTTCGGCTGAAACTGCGTTTAAATGCTCAACTTCGCAGTTCAAAAATATGTCAAACGAAACCTCGAAAATAAGGTGGTATCAACGAAACCGCATTCGAAATCGATCAAAAATCGAAGAAAGTCATAAAATCAGATTTAATTTTTTCATTCTTTTCATTAAGCTAAACAACTTTCTAAAATATATCATTGACGTACAATCACTTCCAGATGGACTGACGATAATTATAAAGTTCTGTTTTCTCGATTTTTTTATAAATTCCTTACAAACTACACTTGTTTTTATTTTTTATTGCGTACAGAAGTCATCGATATTAGATTAGATTGGGAAAAATGAGAAATTACTTTTCCATTTACAGTCTAAACTTTCACAAAAACTTGGTGTCATCAATTCCCCAGAAAAAAACGCGAAATACTCTACAGTGTTATACTAGCCGCTGGTATTTTACAACAAGAAGTAAACAATGAACTATCAATCGAAGCCATAATCGAAATCAGCTTCACAATGTGAACAATTGCAGTTTCGTTCGAAATCATTTCCCGAAACTACGCAATTTCGGCTCAGTGGAAACATGGTATTAAGGGAATATGTATGTAAAATTCATTATTTTAATTAAACCCTTATATATATTTTAATTTAGAAGGCAGCTCTGGAGGAATCTGGAAGAGAAGAAAGTTCGAAAAAAAAAAAACATTTATAAACATTAGATTTTCGAGGTTTCGCTATTAAAAAAAAAAATAAAATAAAAAAAATTGTAGTTTTCATAATTTTTCTTTGTTACTTTTGTCACTAGCCAATTTCGGATTGTTCGAAATCGAAATAAATGAATTATAAATTATTACGAGTGTATATATTAACAAAAGAAAATAGCAACAAAACAGAATGTGGTCAATGAAAGGTACAAATTAAAAGACGAGTGGGGATGGTATTGTCTTTTGAAAAGATTAACGATCGCATACGCATATGTGGAGAGTGAAGCAAAATATAGATACATCATGCGCACACATTTGGTATGGTTGGATCCAAAGGTCGGTTGATCGCCGCGCAGTGGTTCGGTTCTTACGAGTAATCGGAAAACAACAAATTTTGGTGTGAGGCATTCTTAGGGTGAGAAAAAGAAAATGTCTGAAAATGGACGCCAACTGGAAAGAAAAATAAGTTTTTACTCGATAATTCACTGATCTCTAACAGACAATCAGGGTTCAGACCCAAACGAAGTTGTATAACTGCCTTGTTGGACGACTGGCTTTGGATAGCAACCAAGTCACATTCCTGACGTTATTAAATCATTCTAAGGCTTTCGATAGTGTAGTCCATAGCATTTTGTGCGAGAAACTCTTACTTGACTGAAAGAAAGCAAGCAGTATGTATTGGTAGTTCTGTTTCGTCCTGTCTTAACGTCCCTCGAGGTGTACCGCAGGGTTCCATCTTGGGTCCACTCTTATTCGTTGCCTATATTAATGACTTACCTAAAGTCCTAAGTAACACTAACGTTCACATTTATGCTGACGATGTTCAACTAATTAAAAGCTGTGAGAAGGAGTTGGTAGGTGATTGTATTGATATAATAAATTCTGATCTTACATGTGTCAATCGCTGGGCTGCAGTGAATGGGTTATGCCTTAATCCAAAAAAATCAAAATGCATTGTTATAAACAAAAATAAAAAATTGGAATTGACTAATGTTCCACGATTAAAACTAAATAATACTGATATTGATTTTGTTAATATGGCTAAGAATTTGGGACTAACTTTTAACAGAAATTTGAGTTGGAATGACCACATCAACCGAGTTATTGGTTCCGTCTATTGTAAGCTTCGTGTCCTATGGACCACCCAGTATTTTACCCCTCTTTCGATTCGGCTGTTACTGGCTAAATCATATATTTTGCCATGTTTTCTTTATGGCTGTGAGATATTTGGGAACTGTGATAGTACAAGTCGGCGCAAACTTGACGTCCTATTCAACAATATTGCTAGATATATATACAAATTAAAACGGACTGACCACATATCTGAATATTCTAGACAAATTTTTGGTATATCATTTGATAACTTATTACAACTCAAAGCAACTCTTCAACTACATAAAGTTATTTTTACAAAGGAACCCACTTACTTATTTAATAGATTGCGTTTCTCTCGTTCAAATCGTGGTAAACAACTAATACAGATTAGATACTTATGCCAAATATCTGAACGCCAATTCTTTGTGAGCTCAATACGTCTTTGGAACACGCTCCCCCATGAATTACAACTCTTAAGTAACGCCTTGCAATTTAAAAAGAAATTATTTCTATATCTGTCAAATAATCGTTAATTAAAAATATTTCCTGCTATATACGTACATATGTACTTTTATTGTTATTTTATTCATTAATTCGTCATGTCATGTTTATTTTTACTGTATAATTTTTTTCCCACCTGGGCTTAATTAATATAATCTTGTTATGACTAGTACTATAATATAAGACACTGTTCTTGTTCTGTACTAGGAATTCCTAAAAAATCAAATAAATAAATAAATAAATAAAAAATAAATAAAAATCGATTTTCGACTTTTGGATTGATCTGACTTTTTAAGTTCATGAAAATCGATTAATCGACTTTTTTTGAATTTTCGTTGCATAAAATAAAAAAAAAAACCAAACAAGAGAATTTTGATATGAATTATTTATGTATTTACAATATATGAGCCGTTGCGTGCAAGTCGAAATCAGATTTTTCGAAATACATTGGTTTTGTAGAAGTGCTGTGCAAAATAGGGTTCCTGTAAAATTTATTTTCCAGATTTACAGGCAGATTTATAGAACACATGTTCGACCTATTATTGCCTAAAGATGAAAACCCAAATAATAAAAAATTTACTCACACCACTTTCGCACTCATGTATAAATTTTTTTTTTATTGAATGGAATATAAAATAAGTAATTTAAAGTAAATAGTTTGTTTTAAATGGCATACAGTTTATATGACCTTAGTGCAACCAGCCGATCCCTTCTCCCCTCTCCATTCCTTTGTTCCGTTCATTGTCTTTTTACTTATTCCGGCGGTATTATTTGACATTTATTATTCGTCTTCGTATGTGAATTTGGTGTGAATGAATGGGATAGCCCATGGTAGAAGTATTTAGAGGTAGATGCATTTTTTCAAAAAGTAGCCATTTTTAATTTTTGAGATGCATTTTTTGAAATGGGTACAAAAGAGGGAGTTAATAGTAGATTATTAATACTACTTTTATTACTTAGTACTAAATTATAAATTTTATTTACAATAAAAAATATAAATAATGTTATTTAATTTGTTTTCTTTATTAGCAAACACCTTAAACATGTTAAGTTTTAAAAAAATAATGTAAAAAGCAGCAACTAATTCTCCCTATGTACATGCAATATTATGCAAATTATTTTTTCATAAATTCTCACTTATAAATTTAACCATGAAAATACAACGCTGTTGTAAAAAAGTATTAAAACAAGTCGCGCATTTGCTAAAAGATTGTCACAACTAAAAAAAAAAGCGATTTTGCAGAAAACGCGTTTAAAATTTTCAATTGACTCCCACTTTGCGGAAAAAAGAAGAAATCTTACGCGCAGAGTATACAAGATATTAATATGAAATTTTTACACAATATGAAATGTGATATAATGAATAATTCTGCATCATTAACTCAAAAATCGTGTTTAAAATATATGTGAGAACTAAATTGGTAGTTTTAAAAAAATTTTACACTAAAAGTCGAAAGTAAATATCGACTTTCGATCAAGTTTGGCAATTTAAAGTCGATCATAAAAAGTTGAGATTTTGAGCTAAAAGTCCATTAAAATTCGACTTCGATTAAATTCGAAATCGATTTGCACATCCCTATTATCAAGCTTACCTCCTATACAAATCACAAATGTAATTAGTGTAAAAAGAGTTTCTGAGTTATATAAACGAAAGTTGCATCATGGTCATTTAAATAAATAAAGAAGCTAAAACTTAAAAATAGGCATGATTGGCCAACTGTCATTCCCACCTTTCATATAAATTTTCCAATAGCGGAACATTAACATTTTGTGCCAATGTTAGTTTTTTAAAGGTTGTTATGTTTGAAGTCAAGTAAACCTCTAAGTACAATAATTTATTTTATAATCTGGTTACAATATTTTTAAAAAAATGTAACCATTTATTTTAACTTATATATGTAAAAGTAAAACCATGTATATTAGATGGCTTATTTTGCTAAAGTATTTCAGATCTTCCCTCCGATAGCAGAATATGAAACCAAACAAAATGAAAAAAAATTTAAATTTGCGAAAACTGGATGCGCTACTCCGAAAAGCGTGATTTAAAAGGATGTTTTACAATTGGTTTGGGATTTTGTATGGAAAAAACATTTATCTTGCACATAAAAAAATTTCTATCCCTATATAAAATAGGCCGCTAAAGGTGCCCAGTTTTTTGATACAACTGAACCGAAAGCCACTCCTAGCGCCTAAAGTAACCATTTCGCACTTTTTTTTACGAATTTTCAAATTAACCCGTTAGGATCGGTAGCGGTAGGATTGTAGGTAATTCAATTTAGTTTATTCGCTTTAGCGGCCTATTTTATAAAGGGATAGATGTCTGAAATGTTTTTATGTGCAAGATAAATGTTTTTTCCATACAAAATCCCAAACCCATTATAAAATATGGTTTCATTTTGTTTAGTTTTAAGCACCCTATTTTCATATTCTGCTGTCGGAGGGAAGAAATAAAGTTTCGTTCCAATTGCTGAGTTTTAGAACTCGCTCATGAGCTCTAAATATGGGAAAAGCATTTTTCATAATTTTTTATGTTATTCAACTGTATAATCACTTTAAAAAAATCTTCACATCTAAAGTAGTTCATAAAGCATAAAATAAACGTATTTTCTGTAAACTTTCCGAAACGGCCGTCTGATTTGGCCGTCTCTATATACATTGTTGTTGTGATGACTATATTTGTTCATTAACCTTTTTATATATAACTTCAAATAATGAAATAGACATGAACTTAAGTCATGACTTTAAAAATTAACATCCAAATTTAATTTTCATAGTCTCCTAAAAACTATCATGAACTGATCGAATGGGGCCCGTTCAGAAAAAATGACACCTAGAATAATTTTCTCACAAACACACACACTCTCTCATGTACTAGACTTTCAAATAACGAACTGTTATGCAGACTAACTACAATGGGAAAAAACAACATTATTAGTATATAGAACGGTAGTGGTAGTTTCTCTCAATATCTCTATTCAGTGAAGATATTTGGAATCAAATCCGTAAAGCTTATATAGGATATTGAAAGATTAAGAACTATCACTAAATAACGAAATTGACATGAACTTAAGTCATGACTTCGAAAATTAACATCTAGATTTATTTTCATAGTCTCATAGGCCCGCAAGGGCATCCTCCATTGGAGGTTGACGGGTAATGACGACCCCGCGGACCCTAGTTAAGAACCCGCCAGGACACTCCTAATAGCGGAGTGATGGAAGCAGCATCCCCACGGATCCTGTGTAGTATGGCCTAGCATACTGGCACAAACTTAAAAATGTATGCCTGATGGCAAACAGTGAACCCTGAAGGACAACTGTGAACCCAGAAGGAAAACTGTAAACCAAACTGCGAGGGAGGTGTAACTACCCACGTGCGTGGCAAGCATGCAGACCCTAGCCAACCTCATGAAGGGCTAACTACCCACATGAGTGAAAAAATAGTTCCAAACGCAGCAAGAGAAGCCTCGGACGAGCGCCGTCACGGTCGAGTACGGCGCGGGAATACACAGCTCGACCAAGATGCCGAAACCGCTAATACAAACCAATCTACCGAACGTGTTTTGCTAGGACAACCTGCAACCACTAAGGCTGGAAAACCCAGGCAACGCATGACATGGACAACCGAAATGAATACCGAGGTTATGCGTTGCTACTACAAAGCAACAAAACTTGAGACAGTTAGAATAGGATACAAGGAAGAATTATATAACCTATTTATACAAGCTTATCCACAGTTAAAAGACATCGTTACTACACAGAGGCTAATGGATCAAAAAAGGACTATACTAATAAACAAACGCCTATCAGAAATTGAAATTGAGAACATAAAACAATCAATAGCATCATCTCTCGATACACGATCGTCACAGACCCACAGTACAACAGTGGAACAACAAGACATTCTAAGAGATACAACAGATCAAAACAATAACATAGCCACTACACCAACACTAAACAATAACATTCTGATAACACCAATCCAAAATCAAACCAATACCAGCACTAATGAAATAATAGATGTAATAGGAAACAAACTACTTGAAAACACCATAAAATGGAAAAACACAGACCCAACATTAAGAATTCCACTCCCGAAAATAATTTTTAAAGAAGGTACAACCACAAATATAAACAGTCTTAATGAATACATAAACACGCACCAGTCGTACATGGAAGAAATCAGAAACCTCGAAGACTATCAAACAATAATATATGCAGCTGCTACGACAATAATAGAATTAAATAAACAAAAAATACAAAAAAGAAACGTCACGACCAATAGCACTTATACCCCGAAATGGCAAACTCGTTTAAATAACAAAATACTAAAATTAAGAAAAGACATTGGAAGAATAACACAATACAATAGAGGTAACCCAAGTAAAAAACTAGTTAAATACATCAAACAAATAGCTAAAGAAAATGAAACCATAACCGAAACCCTAGACACCCTACAGCAAAAACTTAAAGTCTATTCATACAGAATACGCCGGTATATAGAATCATATAAAAGAAAACAACAAAACAATAAATTTAAAAATAGTGAAAAAACTTTTTATAAATCATTAGCAGAAAAACAAATAGATATAAGACCCCCAACAAAACAACAAATACAAACATACTGGCAAGAAATATGGGGACATCCCACAAAACATAATATCAACAGTACATGGATTAAAGAAGAAGAAACTCTATACAATACCTTGCCAATACAAGAAAATTTCACAATAGCACAATCAGAACTCACAATAGCCATCAAAAACACTAATAATTGGAAATATCCTGGAATAGACCACATACACAACTTTTGGTACAAAACATTCAACTCAACCCACAATAAACTACTACTACTGATAAACGACACCCTAAAGAACTCAGCGACGTTACCATCCTTCCTAACCCAAGGAATAACATTCATCAAACCAAAGAATAGCAATACCAATAACCCGGCAAACTATAGGCCAATAACGTGCCTACCCACACTTTACAAAATAATAACTTCACTAATCTCACAAAAAATTTATACACATCTCTTAGATAATAATATACTTACAAATGAGCAAAAAGGATGCAGAAAATATAGCCAAGGATGTAAAGAACAATTAATAATCGACCAAACAATCACACAGCAAGCAATAAAGGAACAACGAAGTCTCCACACATGCTACATAGACTATAAAAAGGCATTCGATAAGATACCACACAGTTGGCTTATACATGTCCTAAACATATACAAAATTCACCCAAAATACATCGATTTTCTAAAAAATAACATGAAAAACTGGAGAACTAATATACACTTACAAACTAAATCAGAATACATAACTACAGACCCAATAAAAATAGAAACCGGTATATTCCAAGGAGACTCGCTAAGTGCACTTTGGTTCTGTATATGCCTGAACCCCCTATCTAACTCACTTAACAAAACACAATACGGATTCAATATCAAAAAACACAAACAAAATGAACACCGAATAAATCACCTGCTATATATGGACGACATTAAATTATACGCAGCAACACAATCACAATTACAAAGATTAATTAGAATAACAGAAACAATAACAATAGACATAAAAATGGAATTTGGTATCGATAAATGCAAAACACAACACATAGAATATGGAAAATGGATAAACAGAGAAGCAACAGAAACCTTAAACAATGAAATCTTACAAAACATGGAAGAACAGGATCTTTATAAATACTTAGGTTTTCAGCAAAGTATAAAAATAGACCACACAACAATCAAAAATGAACTTAAAGCAGCATACTTGGAACGACTAACTAAATTAACAAAAACTTACTTAAATTCCAGAAATCTATTTAAAGCCATAAATACATTTGCAATACCACTACTCACATACTCATTTGGAATAATCAAATGGAGTAACACCGATATTGAAAACATAAAAATAGCCACCAGAACAAAACTGACCAAATACCAAAAACATCATCCACATGCATGCAAGGAGCGTATCACGATCCCCAGAAAAGAAGGTGGTAGAGGACTGATAGACATCCAAAACCTACACAATAACCAAATAACCAATCTAAGAAACTATTTCTATACCCAAACAACAACATTACATCAAGCAATAATAAAAGCAGATAATGATTACACCCCACTAAACCTTAATAATCGGAACCTTATAATAAATAATCAAACAATAGAAGAAAGTAAAACAATATGGAAACAAAAACAATTACATGGAAAACACCCACACATAGTAGACAACAATAACATAGATAAACAAAATACATACACATGGCTGATAAAAGGTGAACTACAACCGGAAACAGAAGGGTTTATAATAAGTATACAAGATCAAATAATAGCAACAAGAAACTACAGAAAGTACATAATTAAAGATCCAACCATCACAACAGATAAATGCCGAAAATGCAACATATACACAGAAACAATAGACCATATCACATCAGGATGCCCAATACTTGCAGGATCAAAATACACACAAAGACATGATACAGTAGCCAAAATAATCCACCAAGAAATCATAAACAATCTTAACATCTCTAACAATAGAATACCATATTTTGAATACAAGCCCGAAACAATAATAGAAAACGAAACCTTCAAAATATACTGGGACAGAACAATACTTACGGATAAAACAATAGCATGCAATAGACCAGATATCACGATAATAAATAAAAAAGATAAAACAACCCAGCTTATTGAAATAAGTGTACCCAATGACAACAATATACATGACAAATACATAGAAAAAATTGAAAAATATACTGAACTTGCACAAGAAATCAAAAACATCTGGAAACAAAATGAAGTAAAAATAATACCATTCATAATTTCAACAACAGGAATACTACATAAATCATTTACAGTAAACTTAAAAACCCTTGCAATTAACGAAAAACTGCATGCGAAAATCCAAAAAGCAGTAATTCTCAAAACATGCAACATAGTCAGGTCCTTTTTAAATCTAAATTCATAAGTACTTATACGTAACGAACAAAAATCAACATACAACAAACAAAAAGCAACAGGAAAAAGAAAGAAAAAAAACAACAGAGCATTGTCCCTTGGTAACGCTACCCGGGACATATGTAATCTCCGACATGTGCGGACCCTGTCGAGATGGAAAAACTCTATAATAATAATAATAATAATAATAATAAGGGGTGTAACGATAGTTCGCCTCCACGTGGTGCACCCTGGGTAATGCCAAATGAACTATCGCCGGGTGACGCAGGAACAAATTCCATCCAATCAGCCTAACATGCTGGCTCGAAGTGAAATTCGCATGTCTGAAGGAAAACTGTGAACCTGGGTGATGCAAGAACGAATTCCACCCAATCAGCCTAACATGCTGGCTCGAATTGAAATACGCATGTCTGAAGGAAAACTGTGAACCTGGTTGATGCAAAAACGAATTCCACTCAATTAGCCTAACATGCTGGCTCGAATTTAAATTCGCATGTCTGATGGAAAACTGTGAACCCGAAAGGAAAATGTAAACCAAGCGACCCGCATAGGAAGGAAACCACCTTTACGTGTGTAGCGAGCACGCGGACTTGAGCTGAACCCCAGGAAGGGCTAACTCCCCCAATGGGTGATTAAATTGTTACTAGTAGAATAGAAGAAGCCTCGGACGAGCGCCGTTACGGTCGAGGACGACGCGGGACTAGAATGCTCGATCAAGATACAATTCTGGCAAACGAAATTCAACCAGCCCCTACTGTTTTATCGGATCAACCGGTAACCACAAAGGCTGGAAAACCACGACAACGCATGGCTTGGACTAATGAAATGAATATTAACATCATGCGCTGCTACTACAAAAGCACTAAACTTGAAACAATAAAAATAGGATACCGTGATACATTCCACCAACTATTCACTCAACTTTACCCACAATATTCGCACATTACACAGCAAAGGCTAGCAGATCAAAGAAGAACAATAGTAATGAACAACAGAATAACCAACATTGAACTTCAAATCATCAAGGAAGAAGTAGCTGTCGAACTAAATTTAATAACGAATGAAAATAACAACAACGTCAACCTATCACAGACTCATAATAGTGAACAAACACAAAACAACCCACAAATACCAAGCAGTACTAGAACACACAGCAACCTACCAACACACAATAACTCAGATCTTGTTGATAACGCAGTCATTCACACCCTTTCCGATCAAAATAACAACCTAGAAACCACTCCAAATAGAAACATAAACCAAAACCATAACGAACTCACAAGTCCTAACAACGATTTACGTGAAAATATAAAAAATGAACTAAACACAAATATTGCTAAATGGAAAGATACAAGTCCTATTAACAGACCTTCACTACCAAAACTCTTTATAAAAAAACAAACTATGATCATAATAGAAATAATAAACAGCGAACTTTTACCCACTCTATTTAACCACAACTCAACTCTAGAAGACATACACACCCTAATATATATATCTGCAGTAACTACACTGACACTTAATAGCCAACAACCAATATCAAAAAACATGAAACCGTACAAAGAGAGGAAACCAAAATGGCAAATAAGACTAGAAAACAAAATAAATCAACTCCGTAAAAATATAGGAAGAACTACACAATATACCAGAGGAAACCACTCAAAAAATATAATAAAACACATAGAAAAATTAAACCAACGATACAAAAAACCAATAGAAGAAACCCTTGACATATTAAAACAAAGACTTAAAGCATACGCTGCGAGACTCCGCAGATACAAAGAATCGTATCAAAGAAAAATGGACAATAGAATGTTTACAAATAATGAAAAACTTTTCTACCGAAAACTAATACATAGTCATAACCCGATTAACGAACCTCCTACAAAAGAAGAAATAACAAAATATTGGCAAGGCATCTGGTCAGAACCACTTCAACATAACGATACAACCCAATGGATAAAAGACGAAGAAATATAACAAAACAATTTAAACTCTCAGGATAATCACATAATAACTACACAAGACATAATGGAAATCATTAATAAAACACATAACTGGAAATGCCCTGGAATAGACAATATACACAACTTTTGGTATAAAAAGTTCACATCCATCCATGAACACCTAACTATATTAATAAATAAAATAATAGCCAATCCACAAGATCTCCCAGATTTTCTCACAATAGGCAAAACATATATAAAACCGAAAAATAACCAAACCAATAACCCAGCAAACTACAGACCCATAACTTGTTTACCAACTCTATACAAAATAATAACAGCTACATTATGCAAAAAAATAGATACTCATTTATCAGCACAAAAAATAATAACCAATGAACAAAAAGGTTGTAAAAAACATAGTCAAGGATGTAAAGAGCAGCTGATAATAGACGCAACAATCATGAAACAGACAACAACACAACAACGAAACCTACACTCATGCTTTATAGACTACAAAAAAGCATTTGATTCCGTTCCTCATAGCTGGCTAATGAAGGTGCTAAAAATCTATAAAATTCACCCAACATACCAACATTTCCTAGAACAAACAATGAAGAAATGGAAAACAACAATAAGCCTAATTACACCAACAGATACAATTGAAACAGAAAAAATAGAAATAAAAAGAGGAATTTTCCAGGGTGACTCCTTAAGTGCGCTCTGGTTCTGCCTCTGCTTAAATCCTTTGTCAAACTCTCTCAACAAATCATCATATGGCTATAATATAAAACATCATACAGAAACAAAACATAAAATAAATCACCTCCTATACATGGACGACATTAAACTATATGCAGCAACGGAAACTCAACTTGAAGGACTCCTAAGAATCACAGAAAGAATCACTACAGACATAAAAATGGAATTCGGAATGAGTAAGTGTAAAACACAACACATAGAAAAAGGTAAATGGATAGAAAGACACACGAATATAGCATTAAATAATGAAGTACTAGATAACATGGAAGAGAACGAAACCTATAAATACTTAGGATTTCAACAAAGCACGAAAATGGATCACAACACAATAAAGAAACATATTATCAATCAATACGAAAAACGACTCTATCTAATCCTAAAAACATATCTCAATGCAAAAAATATGTTCAAAGCAATAAATACATACGCAATATCAATACTTACATACTCATTCAGAATAATAAACTGGACAAACACAGATCTAAACAACTTAGAAATAGCAACGAGAAAACAGTTAACGAAACACAGAAAGTTACATCCAAATTCCTGCATACAAAGAATAAACATCCCACGTGCAGAAGGGGGCAGAGGACTCATAGATATCACCAACCTACACAATAGCCAAATTAACAATCTTCGAACATACTTTCACAATAACACTTGTAACTTACATCAAGCAATAGTTCTCGCAGACAAAAACTTCACACCACTTAACTTGCATAATTACAACCAATCATTTAACCTGACAACAGTACAAGAAAAGAAGGCAATATGGTCACAAAAACAACTACACGGAAAACACCTACATGCAGTGCAGAACGACAACATAGATAAGAATAACTCCTATACATGGCTAAGTAGAGGGGAACTCTATCCAGAAACAGAAGGCTTTCTAATTGCAATACAAGACCAAGTTATATCCTCTAAAAACTTCCTTAAATATATAATAAAAGACCCCAACACAGTCAATGACAAATGCAGGAAATGCCAAATACAAACCGAAACCATAGACCATATAATATCCGGATGCCAAGTTCTGGCCGGAACGGACTACACAGAAAGACATAATATTGCTGCAAAAATAATACACCAAGAACTAGCCACATACCTTAATCTAACCAAAAACACAGACCCATATTATACATACCAACCCATAACTATAGCAGAAAATGAAACATATAAACTATACTGGGATAGAACAATACAAACAGATAAAACCATTTTTAACAATAGACCAGATATCACACTTATAAATAAAATAACCAAAACCACATACCTAATAGAAATAAGCACGCCTAACGATACCAACATTCACAAAAAATATTGTGAAAAAATAGATAAATATAATGAACTAACACAAGAAATTAAACGAATATGGAAACAAAACACAATTAAAACAATACCATTTATAATCTCGGCAACTGGTATCCTACACAAAACCTTCATTTCAAATCTAAAATTTTTAAACATAGAACCAAAGATTCATCACAAAATTCAAAAAGCTGTGATACTGAAGACCTGTAATATAGTGAGAAAGTTTTTAAATCATTAAAAATAAAAAACAAAGTAAAAATAATAGACTAAATATAAAAAAAATAATAGTGCTGACACGACTTGCAACTCGTAGTGCCGTCGTGATCAGTGAAAATGGACCCCGCCTCGCGCGGTATGCGGGGGGGAGTGTGGCGTGGGAATATAATAATAATAATATTAGTTTACAAATTTAAAAAAAATCGTCTGCTCTATTGCATTCGAAAGTAATTTATTATGTAAAATCGCTGAGTCCAAAAAGATATTGGCAAATTTCCATATTTTTGCCAATATCTACGATATTTCCCTACCCTTAAAAGCAAATTAAAAACACTATAAGGTAAATGCAGCTAATTCTGTGCCACATTTTGATCTTTAAAAAGAAATTGTTATCATGCCAACGGTACTAAGATAAAAATTTTGGGTTTCATGTATTACTTGACTTTTTTTTTTAGTTATAAATTAAAATATTTAAGTATTTTTACAATTTGAATCATTTATTTTAAATTTTCCAAAACCTTTAATTGCAACTAATTCCGTGCTAAAATTTTGTCAGTAAAACTAATTCCGTGCTAATGCGAATATAAATCCGTTCGAAATTTAGTGAAGGAAGATTTGAGTGATTCCTGAACCTTTTCTTGTAGAAAATAAAACAGATTAAAGAAAATTTATATATTTTTTTACTCAAAAAACTGAGAAAACATAACAATAAAAAAATGTAAGAAAATTAGTTAGCTTTTAGCGTATTAACATATAAAAGGTATATATATTAAAAATTTTGTTATATATAAATACTAGGAGTGATCGAATTTATCTTAATAGATAAGAAATTGATGTCTGAACCAAAGTTTGTTAAGCGCAAAGAGATAAACAATTTTTGGATACATATTTTTCCTCCATCTCCCTTCCTCTCAAAAATTGGGTTAAGCATAAATGGCCTATAAAAAAAACGTTGAGAAAACTATTATACTGTTTTTGGGTGATTCAGCTCCTTCATTAAACCTCTAGTTCCCAAGAGTGTCTCTAGACAGCCCTTATTAAAACGGGTGTCATTACCATCTTAATAGTTTTTTGTTGCTACATTTTAGAAAAAGCTTTTAAAAAATGCATCAGTTACGAGTTATGATGCGTATTACAGAAGTTAGCGACTGTCAAAGTTAAAAATTTGTGAAGAACAGGAAAATGAATTATTTTGATTGAATTTGAGATAAATTAAAAAAATAAAATAAAAGCAAATAAATAAAATACTTCTCGTCATACCAGCCAAATAAAAAAACCAGCTGTGATAAGTTACGAATTTGAACTTTTTCTTCAAAATGTTTAATTACTTAAAACAAACTGATAAAAAGTTTGTTCAACAACAAATACAAACTTTTAGGCATTCAACCTTTCCGGCTTCATAAAATCCCACACATTAAATTTTTTTTGGGGTTTGAGATCAGATTTATGCTTTTTACATCACAATTTATCAATTTCAATTTTTTTTTTAAATCAATCAAAAATTTGGGAATTAAAGGGTTAAGTTAGCAACACAACCTACTAGCTGTCCTTTAGTTATTGGGAAACCTATCTCGGCCAAATGATGAACCTATTTACAAAACTTTTGTGTGTAAACTTGATATAGCTGTTGAAATAAAATAGCACGTAATTACCTAATTAGGGTTGTTAATTACGGCATATAGAACGGAATTACCAAAGTTGAGATATATTGTGAATCTATTTCCGTGCTATGTGATTCTACTGCAAGAGCCAATTAGAAAAATAAATTTAAATGAAAATACATTTACTTATCCATTTTCTTTCAAATGTTGAAGTTATATATCCGCAAATTTAATAAAGTTCCAAAATATAAGTGATTTAGAAAAGAGATATTCTATAATTTTTTACCTAATTTTCCTATATTTGTCAACTTTACAACTAAAAAATAACTCTATGGTTGTTAATATGATATGACGAATTAGAATTAGGAATTAGATCCTAAGTATATTTATGGTTCATATTATTTACCTGAATAAAGATCTTCACAACTTTTAAACAAAGTAAGTAAGAAAATAACAAATTAAAAAGTTTTATATATTTGCTAATTCCGTGCTAAACATGCACGCAATTAGATTCAAGTGAAAAAGTAAATGCAGCTAATTCCGTGCCATTACTAAATGCAGATTGAAGCTTTTATTATGCTTCAAATTAAATATAAATACACAGAAATAGAATAATGACATCAAATCTAGTAGAACTAGTAAAATAAAAATGGATTTGTACTTACAAATAACTCTTAATAGTCTTATCCAAATTATGCTGCTTCATTACGCGAAACAATAAAACTTGCGCACTTTATTAGGACTTTTGGAAAACTGATAAACTAATGCAGATTTTTAAAAAACTAACGAGATTTAAGTAGTGTCAATACAGGAACATAATCTTTTAAGTAAAGTAAACAACCTCAAATAAAAATATTTTTGGAAAGTATACGAAATTTCTTATTTTACTTATTTTAGGTAGAATTCCATGTCGAATATCATAATAAATAAACGCTGGAACGTAGGCTCTGAAAAGGCTGAACCGATTCGCTTCGCAATAAAGATAGTTCCCAAAGTAGAGAATATATTTAATTTATTTTTAGTGGGTAGTGCTCTAGACTTTCATCCGGGAGGTTCGGGTTCGATTCCTGTCTTCGTCTGGTGGTTAATTCTCATAACCTTCTTATATTTACTATCAATATGAAGTCTATGCGAATTATAAGAAAGTGTACAAGTTCACATCTTGGTTGGTAATGGCAAAACCACCGAGCTGAAAAAATTGCCACATGGCCATTCGGAATCGGTGTTAAACTGTAGGCCCAAGTATGTGGTATCACAATGGGACCTTTGGGCCTAAGTGTGTCTCACGACAGCCAATCTAACCTAACCTAGGCAGAGACTTCAGAAACTACTTATATATACAGCCGCACACACAAAATAATTACTATTTATTACCGCTTATTTGAAACCCATCTTTCAGCCGAAGGAAGTATTGCAGCACGAAATTAGAGACGGAACTGTTCGGTGTTAAAAGAAAATTAAAATTAAAAAAATTGGATAAAATGCACAATAACTGCACCAATGAAAACAACCACACAATGAATTATAAAAAAAAGCTTTTAACCAATTTCACCAATTAAAGGTAAAATCCCGGAGTTAGTTGGGAAATAATGATGCTGTTATAACGACAACAAAGCCTGTATTTATGTACAATGTACATACATATAGGTACTCTTATGTACAGCTGCTGTCAAAATAATAGTAGTGGCATTAGGAAAAAGTTTCATATCACGCAATCAATATTTTTTAAGGGAATATTTATATTATGTCCAAATTTAAAGAATAGCCTGAAGTCTTCAGGATTTAACCCTTTCGTTGTTTTTGGCTTATATATTGTACAAAAAATGTTCATATTTCACTACTTCTCATTTCAAACCTATCGGGAATTTTAAAAATAAAAAATTATTTTTTAAATCAAGCATGCTTTTTCTCTTTATAATTTAAGTTTGAGCAAAAACGGGAGTACAGTTTTTTTTATTTGATTTTGAAAAGCAGTCCAAATTACATTTGTGTGAATTTAGGAAGTGAATGTATTAAGTTTAAAATTTTGAGCAAGTATATAAATTTTTTTTTAATTATAATAGTTTAAAACGAAAGTTAAAACTCCGTTTCATTATACAAAATAAAAAAAGTTGTTTAAAAAAAATTGTTTTACATGCTTAAAAAAATTGTACATTATAGTGTACAAATTTACGCAATTCTAATTTCAAATTTTTTTTTTTACGTAGCCATAAGATTAAGATAACTTGTTAGTTTTGCATCAGAGCTTGTTTGTATGCTCAACAATTTAAGATAGAATTTTCCGCAGAATATTTTCTTCCTACATATTAACCCTTTGGCACCCACCATTATGGGTCTTTTTTGCCTTTTTCGAAAAAGTTTCTTTTTTGACCCATCACGAGGGTTGATAGAGATAACAAAATTCTGTATACTTGACTTTAGTAAGAATAAACACAAATCCCAAAAATGTTTCAAATTTTCACCTTTTATACTTAGTGAATAAGTGTGTTTTTAAAAGTATTTTCTAAAAGTTTATTTTGCATTGGAAAATAAACCTTAGTTGTCTTTTCCACAAAAAAAAATTTAAAACTTCTTTCATAATTTTTTTGGTTTTTTTTTGGTCCGAATCTACGAATATAAACAAGAACAATATTTTTACCCCCCAATAAAAAAGTTGAGAAGAAAGGGTTAATGCATAAATAGTTTCTATTTTAAAAGTATTTAAAATATTATTTTTGAAGAAACCTTAAAGTTTCTTTAATTCTTCGCAAATTCATTAATATGTTTTTTTTTTTAGTTAAAACAGCGGCACATCTCAGCGACATATAGTCAACTAAGCCTCTGTATCTCCCTACAAGTGTCGCCTGCCATTCTGTCATCACTGGAGCTCACAGTCCCTGCTAAATGGTTAATATGATTCTGAAAATAGCATTTTCTATGTCATCCAAAATGTAATTTTCATGGTTTGCCAATTGATCGGGCCACTTTAGAATACCAATTTTGTTGAGAGAATGAGCTTTTTCAGATTCAGTTCTACTTCGGAGATCGTTATCCTGGTGGTATATATTTCTGAAGGACATTGTAGTGTGTTTATATGTTACGAGATGTTTATGCAGCGTTGGTATCTTTAGTATGAACTCTTGGTATATGCTAGTCAACATATAAGCACACTTCTTGAACACACCCAATTTATAATATTTATACTTAGAGTTCTACTGATACTCAAGACTTTACAATATTATTTATATCCAATTATTATATAAATAAATATTTAAAAAATTCTATTTTCTTGATATGAAATTCTTCCTTGTGCCACTCCTATTGTTTTGACCGTAACTGTATGCACATACCATATGTACATACGTGCGTTCAAAATATATACGCAAATAAAAATATACTTACAAATAAGTGGGGCACACATACAAATACACATGTTATAAGCGTACGTCTGGATTTATACAGGCATGTGTGGATATGGCTTCAAATGGGATTTTCAAGTGTATGAAATGAAAATATTACTGTTGTTGTTTAACATTTTTTTTGCACTTCAGTATTAATTTAAATAAAAATATTGCAATAAAATATAATTGCACACGCGCGCACACCCTTACTCACACACACACACACATATGTATTATGTAAACATCTACACAAACTTGAATCCATACGCATACATTGAATGGAGAAAACTTAAGCACGCTGATGGAGGAGGACTTATGCAAATATTCATATGTACATATGGATGTGTGTGTGTGTGTGTATTGCGGGTGCAGATTCATTTTGTTTTTATATATTTATATGTGTATGTATTTCGTTGTGTGTTTGTGTCACACACGTGTAATCATAAAAATAACAAAAAGGATTTTCAATAATTTTCATATTTGTTGTATTTATTGTTCCAGCTGCACGCATGTTGACAAAATGCGGATCGACAGCTTCAGCTTCAAGCTTCTGCTTGCCAATACCTCGCTTTCTTCCACATTCAATCAATACCTTTTTGTATGCGTTGTGACGAGCAAAATTTGGACCACAAATTTTAGCCGCACAAAAAAAAAAAAAAAAAAAAAAAAAAAAACGCCGAAGTGCCGCATAAAGAATTAAAAACACAATAGCCGGCCCCAGCATAGGCTGGGAGAAGATCACCGCAAAGGCGAAATGGACAATAAAGCGCGCAACAACAACAAAGATGCACACAGTTAGCACAAAGAAAAGGAAAAGCACAAATGTGCTACACTAAGTGTGCTAGATGTACTCAAAAGATGTATATTAACATCTACGTGTGGGTGTATACTACAAAAACTACAATTGAGAGAGCAACAAAACAACAACACAATGCATTCCAGTGGCGACAGTCTGCACAATGGAATAACTGTATGGCTTGCTGTGGGCTATAAAAGGGCGAACAGAACAGAGATCTTGCTTTTTGGCTGGCAGCTGGCATCGGAGCAACACGTACCCTGGTAAGTACAAGTAGTGGGTTAGTGAGGAAAATTTTAATTCGACCAGACGGACAAAATTTGGGAGGACAAAAAAACTCCAAGTCTTGTAACCTGCGAAGACGTGTGCGGCTTGCCGTTGATCGTCGGAGGAACAACAAGCCGACTTGGTCATTAGTCAGGTAAAACTCCAGGTCTTGTAACCTGCGAAGACGTGTGCGGCTTGCCGTTGATCGTCGGAGGAACAACAAGCCGACCTGGTTTAAGAGACAAGATATCACGACCGACGCAAGACGCCGCATGGTACGTCCGTTGTACACCAGTCTAGCCATAGCCGCGCTACATCAGCACGATCCATTGCATTCGTCAGTTATACCCCAGCCTACGCTCAGCAGCACTACGCCAGCGCAATCATTCGCATTCGTCAGTTATACGCTAGTCTACGCACAGCAGCGCTACGCCAGCGCGATCCATTGCATTCGCCCGTTATACACCAGTCTACGCACAGCAGCGCTACGTCAGTGCGATCCATTGCATTCGTCAGTCACACGCCAGTCTACGCACAGCAGCGCTACGTCAACGCGACCCATCAAATTCACCCGTTATACGCTAGTCTACTCACAGCAGCGCTACGTCAGCACCATTCCATTGCATTCGTCAGTTATACTCCAGCCTACGCACAGCAGCGCTACGCCAGCGCAATCATTCCATTGCATTCGTCAGTTATACACCAGTCTACGCACAGCAGCGCTACGCCAGCGCAATCATTCGCATTCGTCAGTTATACGCTAGTCTACGCACAGCAGCGCTACGCCAGCGTGATCCATTGCATTCGCCCGTTGTACACCAGTCTACGCACAGCAGCGCTACGCCAACGCGACCCATCGGATTCACCCGTTATACGCTAGTCTATTTACAGCAGCGCTACGTCAGCGCCATTCCATTGCATTCGTCAGTTATACACCAGTCTACGCACAGCAGCGCTACGTCAGCGCAATCATTCGCATTCGCCAGTTATACGCTAGTCTACGCACAGCAGCGCTACGCCAGCGCGATCCATTGCATTCGTCAGTCACACGCCAGCCCATTAAATATTAAATTGAATTATTCGAAGTAACATTGATAAGTGTAATTAATATTAAGTGAAATTAAACCTGAATTATTGTTATAATAAAAAAAAACCTGTGTGTCTAAATAAAGTGAGGGTCCCCTGCAAGATACAAATTTTGTAACGCAAAGAACCTCTGGAGCCCGCTGAGACTACCCCAGCCTAAGACCGGGAAAACGGTTCGTTACATGGCGCCCGAGCAGGGACCCTGAAGTGAAAAAAAAAAACAAACATTATTACTCACAAAGAATTAAATTACACACAGTGACAATAAAATCAATTAAACACAGTGAATAAACTCAGTAGAGAAAAAAAAAAAAAGGGGTTAAAGAAAAAAAAACAAACAACCCAAGACAATGGTGAAGCTAACGTGGGTCTATGCAATGAGGAAAGAGGAGCTAACAACTTGTGCCCTCGAATTCGGTCTTGACGACAGCGGTACCGTGGAGGAATTGCGCAAGCGGTTGGTAGCTTTTATACTCGGGGATAACTTCGCCGAAGGCATCCAGGAACGCTTGGAGGAGTTGGAAGAACAACATACCAAAATGCAGTCACCGCGTCCGTCACCGACACCAGCAAACGACCCGGTGCCAGATGACCTAGGTGCCCTACAGCAATTCACATTGCATATACCAGCAAGACACACGCAGACAGCCGCGCAACCCCACACATTCAATCCTCCAATACCATATCCACAAGCACCAGCAACGCAGGCTCGTACAACCCAAGAGGCAGCATGTAGCGCCACACCGGTAACACATGCTCTGGCTATGGACCGCATCCGGAAGTGGGGCATAAAATTCAACGGTGGGAGAGACCCGCTGGAGTTTATCGAAAGGGTGGAGGAGCTGATGGAAGTGGATGGGGTAGACCGAGACTGGGTGCCGCGCGCCATGCCCCAATTATTGGTGGAAAGAGCGCTCACCTGGTTCCGCAACAACAATGTTCAAGAACAGCGGTGGGATACTTTTAAAAAATTATTTCTTACTTTTTTCCTTCCACCACGGTATTTAGAAGACTTGGATGACGAGATACGGCGCAGGATACAACGACCACGGGAGACGTTTAAGGACTACGTGCTCACTATGCAAAATATGATGCGGCACGCACATTACAATGAGTCCCAAAAACTAGAGCGTATTTTTAGAAATTGCAGACAAGAATACCAGCTCTACATCAAGCGGCGCGACTTCACAAACCTAGGGGAGCTGGTCAAGCTGGCTGACGACCTAGATGTGATCCACGTGGTCGAAGATGCGCGAAGACACCCTGAGCAACGTCCCCGAGAGGAGCATCACCGCACCGTAAAAGACGAGACACAGACACCAATCGACCCAAGAACCGCTTGTCACAGGTGCGGACGCAACGGGCACGTAAGGCGGGCATGTCAGAGTCCACAACTCCTATTTTGTTGGGATTGTGGCAAGAAAGGAGTGCGTACCATCGAGTGCTGCCGGCGCAGGCCGGGAAACGACCGAGGGACCCACCAGTAACGAGGAGTGGTGGTAGTCCCGACAAGAGCTCCCATATACCATTCCATACACATCCGTTGCCACATGGTTCTACGCATGTTGCTATATACGCTCGCTACTTTGCACCGTGGGGTATATTCAACACGCATGGTTCCAAGCACGTACAATGCCACAATAAGCTCCACCTACGATTCCACTCACGGTCACCGCCACAGGTGCCACGCATGTCAAATACGCTCGCTACTACGTTCGTTGTCATATACGCCCGCTACTATGCACCGCGAGGTATATATAACGCACGGGTTCACGCACGTACATTGACACAAGGAGATCTACATACAGTTCCACGCACCACATTTCCACAGGGTTTCATGCATGTCATATACGCTCGCTACTTTGCACCGCGGGGTATATTCAACACGCAAAACCGTTGGCGTACAATGCCACAAGGGGATCCACACATAGTTCCACGCACCGCATTGCCATACGATTCCACGCATTATACCGACTTATGTTGATTCACATACGGTTCCACGCATCACATGGCCAAAGAGTTCCGCGCATGTTATCATATACGCTCGCTACTTCGCACCGCGGGGTATACTCAACACGCACGGTTCCACATACAAGTTCACGCATCAGATGGACTCAAAGTTCAAAGCACGCTACTATCTACCGCGATGTATTTTCAACACATTGCCACAAGAGGATTCACATACGTTTTCACGCATCACATTGTCACAGGGTTCTCCTCATGTTTTCATATACGCTCGCTACTTTGCACCGCGAGGTATATTCAAAACACACGGTTTCAAACAAGTACATTGCCACAAGGGAATCTACCTACGATTCCACGCATCACATTGATACAAGATTCTAAGCCTTTTTGTCATATACGCTCGCTAGTAATCATCGCGAGGTATATTCAACACATACGATTCCACACATCGCATTGCCACAAGACGATTCACCTACGGTTCAACGAAGCACATTGTCACAGGGTTCCGCACATGTTTTCATATACGCTCGATACTTTGCACCGCGAGGTATATACAAAACACACGGTTCCAAGACAGTACATTGCCACAGGAGTTTCACCATACTATTATACGCATTACATTGTCACCCGATGCTACGCACGTTGTCATATACGCTCGTTACTAATCATCGCGAGGTATAATCAACACACGATTCCACTCACGTACATTGCAACAAGGTTCTACGCATTTCGTCATATACACTCGCTACTACTCAACGTGAGGTATATTCAACGCGCACGTCAGCGAACTTAAACAAGTCCATCAGGACCACACATCGATACCTCAACCGTCGGCAACATCGCCCCAAGAAACTCGGCGGTACCCCCTCACACAAAAAGCGGCATTCCATAAAGCCTAAAAATTAAAATATTACAAAAAAAAAAAAAAAAAACAAAAAAAAACCCAAAATTTTTATATTTAAAATATAACGGTAAAATAAGTGAAAATTAAGTTAAATTAAACAAGAAAAGAGAAATCACGCCATTCTTAGTACGGCACTCGAAGCGAAAGCATCAAGCATGGAAAAGAAATTCGAAGACTCAGTAAATAAATATAAACGGAAGCTCCAGGAAGAGCAGAACAAAGGACGGAGAACGCAGATGTTGGGGGCAGAGGTACAGGAGGTGTTGGTGAGGCGCACCCAGCGTCTTCGCGTGGTGGAGGCACCGGCAAGCACAGGCCCACCACCGGTGAAGTTGGGTCGGTTGACGGTTGACGTGGGTGCATCGACTAGCGCAGACAACAAGGTACTCTGCACCTTTCCCAAAGAAAAGGGAGGAATATCGATCACAATGGACGATTGTCGACGCCTGGCTGCCGGTAGATTTTTAAACGATAATTTAATAAACTTTTGGACCAAATGGGTGTGCCAGGATCAACCACCAAATTTTCAAGTGGTGGACACCTTCTTCTTTGAGAGCCTAAAGCTGGGCCCAGAGCGTGCACAGAGGACATGGGGAAGGAAGGTGAACCCAATCAATAAAAACTGGGTGGCGGTCCCAATAAACGAGGCCTGTCACTGGTACTTGGCAGTCATATGCCATGCTGGAGCAGTGGCACGGCCAAACTTCGATAATAACAGGCTGCCATGCATCCTGGTGCTTGATTCTCTGGCCACGCAACCCCGTCGCCATGTGGCCCAGATGCTGCGGCGCTACCTCAATGCGGCACCCCTGGGACATGGCGCAGGCCTTTTTTCGGAGACCAGCATGCCCGATTACGCCGTGGAGGTGCCACAGCAGGAAAACGGTTTCGACTGCGGGGTTTACGTCCTTCATTTCATAGAAAGCCTGCGCAAGGAGCCGCCCACTAACCCACCGATCTACCAACTACCGAGGTTCACAACCCAACAGGCGACAGAAAAACGCAATGAGATCGCCTACCAGATACGGGCACTCGCTCAGCTGACCCGGACCACCCCCGCGAGGTGGCCGGACATTGAGCAACCGATAAAAGTACCACCTACTACCTTAGCAGCACCAGCGACAGTAGTCGCATCTCCAGTGGTAATAACTGCAAGCACTGCACCTGCAGCCGCAGTACCAGTAACCATCGTGCCCACTACACGCACGACACCGGATAGGTCGATAGACAATAACAGCAGCAACGACAACAGCAGCTGCGTTAGTAACAACACCAGCAGCACTGACAGCGAAAATGATGTCCATAGCAACAATAGTGACACCATTAACAACACCGGCAACAGCAGCGACGACAACAACAGCAACGACAGCTGCAGTAGCAACGACAGCGTGAGGGCGGACAACGGGCCAAGGGTAAGTGATGGACGGTTTAAACAACCAGCCCCTGCCGGGCCCACTCAGCACAAGCCGACACCACTCCAACCCCCAGAGACAACACAGCCATGGCCCCCAGCGTTGATGGACATCGCCAGGAAGGCAAGCCACGGTAACCGCACCCATAAAAAATTTAGCATAATGAAGACCATCGAAGGGCAGCGGTACCGAATCCGGGTGTCACGCAATGGTGACGTCACACTCTTCAAAATCAAGGAGGCCCCGTCTCTTTCGGCGAAGTAAGGGGGGGGTGTGACGAGCAAAATTTGGACCACAAATTTTAGCCGCACAAAAAAAAAAAAAAAAAAAAAAAAAAAAAAAAAAAAAAAAACGCCGAAGTGCCGCATAAAGAATTAAAAACACAATAGCCGGCCCCAGCATAGGCTGGGAGAAGATCACCGCAAAGGCGAAATGGACAATAAAGCGCGCAACAACAACAAAGATGCACACAGTTAGCACAAAGAAAAGGAAAAGCACAAATGTGCTACACTAAGTGTGCTAGATGTACTCAAAAGATGTATATTAACATCTACGTGTGGGTGTATACTACAAAAACTACAATTGAGAGAGCAACAAAACAACAACACAATGCATTCCAGTGGCGACAGTCTGCACAATGGAATAACTGTATGGCTTGCTGTGGGCTATAAAAGGGCGAACAGAACAGAGATCTTGCTTTTTGGCTGGCAGCTGGCATCGGAGCAACACGTACCCTGGTAAGTACAAGTAGTGGGTTAGTGAGGAAAATTTTAATTCGACCAGACGGACAAAATTTGGGAGGACAAAAAAACTCCAAGTCTTGTAACCTGCGAAGACGTGTGCGGCTTGCCGTTGATCGTCGGAGGAACAACAAGCCGACTTGGTCATTAGTCAGGTAAAACTCCAGGTCTTGTAACCTGCGAAGACGTGTGCGGCTTGCCGTTGATCGTCGGAGGAACAACAAGCCGACCTGGTTTAAGAGACAAGATATCACGACCGACGCAAGACGCCGCATGGTACGTCCGTTGTACACCAGTCTAGCCATAGCCGCGCTACATCAGCACGATCCATTGCATTCGTCAGTTATACCCCAGCCTACGCTCAGCAGCACTACGCCAGCGCAATCATTCGCATTCGTCAGTTATACGCTAGTCTACGCACAGCAGCGCTACGCCAGCGCGATCCATTGCATTCGCCCGTTATACACCAGTCTACGCACAGCAGCGCTACGTCAGTGCGATCCATTGCATTCGTCAGTCACACGCCAGTCTACGCACAGCAGCGCTACGTCAACGCGACCCATCAAATTCACCCGTTATACGCTAGTCTACTCACAGCAGCGCTACGTCAGCACCATTCCATTGCATTCGTCAGTTATACTCCAGCCTACGCACAGCAGCGCTACGCCAGCGCAATCATTCCATTGCATTCGTCAGTTATACACCAGTCTACGCACAGCAGCGCTACGCCAGCGCAATCATTCGCATTCGTCAGTTATACGCTAGTCTACGCACAGCAGCGCTACGCCAGCGTGATCCATTGCATTCGCCCGTTGTACACCAGTCTACGCACAGCAGCGCTACGCCAACGCGACCCATCGGATTCACCCGTTATACGCTAGTCTATTTACAGCAGCGCTACGTCAGCGCCATTCCATTGCATTCGTCAGTTATACACCAGTCTACGCACAGCAGCGCTACGTCAGCACCATTCCATTGCATTCGTCAGTTATACACCAGTCTACACACAGCAGCGCTACGCCATCGCAATCCATTGCATTCGTCAGTTATACACCAGTCTACGCACAGCAGCGCTACGCCAGCGCAATCATTCGCATTCGCCAGTTATACGCTAGTCTACGCACAGCAGCGCTACGCCAGCGCGATCCATTGCATTCGTCAGTCACACGCCAGCCCATTAAATATTAAATTGAATTATTCGAAGTAACATTGATAAGTGTAATTAATATTAAGTGAAATTAAACCTGAATTATTGTTATAATAAAAAAAAACCTGTGTGTCTAAATAAAGTGAGGGTCCCCTGCAAGATACAAATTTTGTAACGCAAAGAACCTCTGGAGCCCGCTGAGACTACCCCAGCCTAAGACCGGGAAAACGGTTCGTTACAGCGTGTAAATAAGTTAAAACCAGCGAAAAGCTTGTATGTGAAATCGAATCGAATGAAAATGGTCATTGCTCATAATTTATGCATGCATTTTCATTTTAATTTTCATTTAATTTTTTTGTTTTTGTTGCCGCTGTTATTGTTCAATATTATTCGGCAATCAAAAGTGGTAGTTGGCTTTACGGCACGCATTCTAGTGGCGATTGTACTGGTGATGGATTAATTTTATCGCTCTTTCATTTTGTGATATTCCAATGCAAATTGATTTATTTAAATTTTCATGAAAGTTTAGTATTTCGTTGATCATTTCTGAATATTAATAATGTGTCGCATCATGCAATATTTTTATTTTTTTTTTTTGTATATGAACAGATACGGGGAATCTTCATAGATGTTGGCAGTTCGATGCTGTACAGCATGCGCCTACCTACATACTAAAACCACGTCCTGAATTTCTCTGTCCTTTTTGAACCTTGCGGCGCCACCAATCAATGCATGGCAGGATTTAGTTTTTTCAACTATTTATTGTTGCTGATACCGCTCTGGCTCTTGCATGCGTTCTTCATGGCTAGCATGCTTAAATCTCACACATTCCATCAGTGTGTATGCCGTATTTGTTGTCGCAGTAATTCCAATTGGAGTTTTTCCCTTCTGGTTAGAAGCCGTCACTTTGTCACTCTAGTTTTTACCAAATAACTCCTCTTTTTAAACAATTTTAAAAATCAAAAAGTATTAAAATCATAACTGGATTTCTTTAAACTTTTTCGTAGTTGACAGTATTTTATTGTCATTTATGTAATATAACAATCTAGCATTATTGGCTTTAGTGGAAGAAAATACTAGCCCTATTCACTCTTTGGAGTAAAGCGCTGAGTAACGGAGTAAAAAAGTAATGTTTTACTCTAGAGCGTGAACGCCTCTAAAATTAAAAAAGTACTCTCTGGAGTAAAAGTCAAAAAATATATTTTTCATTATTTGTTTACTTTTTTTCCATTGAAAAAGTTTGTAGTAAAAGTGCAAAAACATCCTTTATGTTTGCAAATTTAAGTGTGTTGAAGGTGAAAAGAAGATAAAATTGATTCGCAATAGTTTTCAAACGTTCTTATAAATAAAAACATGAGTGGAAATTCAAAATTTTTTCATTTCATATTGTTGACAGCTTTTTTTTTGATGTGTAAACATTTTAGCTCACGGTATGGGCAAAATTTCAAATGTGTAAAATGTAAGAATAACTGTATCGTAAGATGTAAGATAACTGTAACGTCCAGTTCCTCTCTCGCTCTCACTACTGCGCGGCATGACTGTGCTACTCTAAACAACAAAGAGAAGAAGAGAGGGATAAATTAAAATACGAGCGGAGTTTGTTTGTTTATGTTTCGATCAATTTACTCACACATATATGTACATACGAAAACAAAATGTGTGTGTACATTTATTCGTGGCAGAATTATTTGTTGGTGTTAAAAGTATGGAGATCGACTGTACAAGCGGAGAAGTCGGCGTAGCAAACACAGGCGTTTGATAGGTTTTACATTCGGATAGTTAGATTGGATTAAAATTAAATATTTTTAAAAATATAAAATCAATACAAAATGATAAGTAATAAAGAATCTCTAGGTTTCAATAAATGTATAAACAAAATGTAGTGATAATGATAGCAAACCACGGCATTATAAAAACTTTGCTTTGTGCATTAACCTTAGAAAGGCAACACTTTTTTTATCTATGTAAATATCAAATATGTTAAAGAGAAAAAATCAAACTTATTTATTATAAAATCTTTTATTTACTTCAATAAAAATACATTGTTTCTTATTTTTATTAAATGCATTTAAGGCAAATCTCTTTGCGGTGCTTTTAAAAAGTAGTGAGGTGACTGGTCACCCCTGTTGCCTTTCTAAGGTTAAATGCGGAAAGCACTTCTCGTCGCCTGAGAATTGATTTGGCGTATGTGTGTACAAATTCATACACCTATACGCCAAATCAATTCACAGGCGACGTTATGTTAAATTTTCACACCTAATAAAATTTCAAAACGACAGGAAGAAAAACTTAAAGCACGGAAAAAAGATGCAATTACAGCTGCGTATATGCGAACATATCGTGCCCGATACATTGAGTAAAAGAAAAATAATGCAACTACGATTTGGTGCAATTGCAAAATATTTTTGCATTCACAACAACAAATATATGCGATATGGAATAAAAATTTGCATTTGCAATGATGCAAGACCACTTACAATTTATAGTGAATTGGGCTATTATATATAAAAAATAATGATATCTAATAACTTTTTAAGTTTATAAAAGAATTGTTTTAATTTGAATTATTTACCTAGTATGTAGATTATACATCAAATCCCTATATATGGCTATACATATGTGAGGTTATGTACATGGCATTCAGTTGGCTTAACTGTTTACACATCAAATATCTTGCGTGCATTGAACACATCCATTGTTTTTTATTTTGTAATCAAATTTTTATTTTTTATAGCTCGTTAGAAAGATAATTTAATGATATAATAATTTAAAAAATTTATATTTACTAAAATAAGTTTAATTAAAATAAATAAAAACGATTTTTCGTCTTCATAACTACATTTTTAAATATCAATCGATTTCCGCCCAATCCAATCGAACCATCTAGAGCATGTTTTAAAAAGTTCCCTACGTCATAAAACATGTCTAATGGGCATATCTGGGTTAATTTAATTCGAAATCGTAATCTGTCAGCAGAAGACTTTTTTCAATTCTTTTAAATGTCATTAGATCGTCAATATTTCTTCCCTCTACTTGCAGTTTATCGAACAATCTTATTCCATAATTTTTTATTTAACTTGGGCTTCATTGTATTCTACACTATATGGTTCGTATATTCATCAACCTTCTATTCTAATATTATAGTTTTGAAACCCAACTTCAGATATACCTAGGTTGCTTATCATGTTATTCTTCAAGTAGTTTTTAAGGTTTTGTCGTACTAAAATAGCTAAAAATTAGCAAGCTTTAAAACTGCGTAAAATATAAATCAAATACAAACTTTTAAAACGCCGAAACACGTCTAATTTATTTGAGCCTATTTATTTTTGAAATAACGTTTACAAAGAACGTTTTTAATTTCTTTTCATGAACTGTGCACTGTCTAAACTTTCTGCACGTGTAGTTTGTCATAGCTTTTGTTCTTTTAGTAAATTAAAATCATTGTAAATCAAAATATTAGAAGCATTTCAAATTTGAATCATAATAACTCATACCTATGCCTGCAGTTGTGTTCAAAATAATCGGAGTGTTGGTACTAATTTTTTTGAAAAACGATTTACGATCATCTAACGGTACTTGCAATGGAATGTAAGAGTTATAAGACAAAAAGTATCTTGGAATTGCGGCAACAGTTGTGAAGTTATACAGTAATTTCAGTATCTTGCTCTGAGTTGCACTGATCAAAAAAATAAGAGTGAGAGTAATTTTTATATAAAAAGAAGTGTTTAAGTTAAAAATTTGTAAAAGAAACAAAAAAGTAAGTATGGAAGCTTGGTTTACGATTATTGTTTTGTTGTTTTGAGATTTCAATGGCTTTTATATTTTTAAAACTGGGACAAATAATCAAAAATCTTCAAAAGCAATGAAAAAATACAGAGAAATTGTAACATGATCTGACTAATTGATGGGAAATGCCTTGTTCAGTGTGGCAAACTTTTTTTTCAAAATCCGCTGAAATGAAGAATAAAACGCGTATTTTCTTGAAAAGCGCGAGAAAACTCTAAAAATTTAAACTTTTTCACTAATACAAGCACACATCTGATACTTCTAGTCTAGTTTCTTCGATTTTTCGAAGATATTTTAAATTGAAAAAAAAAACGCGCTGAGCGCTAAATCACTTTTTTCCGCGTTTTAATTTTCAAAAAGCACTAAAATCAGCGGGAAAAGCGCTGAGTTGGCCACACTGGCCTTGTCGTCCAAAATAAAATCTAAACTCGTGGTCGACGCGTAAAACTACGAGTGTGGACGATCAAAGTATAATAAGGTACAGTATCTAAAAAAATACTAAAAGACCTTGGCCTTGCTGTAATTACAATAACTATTCGTAGACGCTTAGTACGGCATAGTTTATTAGTAAGAAGTCCACGGAAAGTGCGATTACTGACGAAAAACACGTGGCCGCACGCTTACAGTTAGCCAAAGAGCACATCCACTGGCCGACAGCAAAATGGCGGAACATTTTGTGGGGAGACGCAAGCAAAATCGTGTTATTTGGTGGAACAGTATCCAGACAGTATGTCCGTTGTCTACCTAACATCGAATATCAACCACAATATACTACCAAGCATTGTGGTGCAAAACTATGAAAGTTTTTCGTACAACGGAGTAGGCCTAATCCATCTATTTAAAGGAACCATGGATCCGCGAGTATATGGGCATATACTGAAAGAAGTGATGCTGCCATATCCCGAGTGGAATATGCCACTAATATGGCTGCAATGATCTGAAACACACTAGCAAACCCGCAAAAGAGTGGTTTCGGGTCAAAGGGGTTGAGGTCATATCGTGTCCGGCTCAGTCACCTGACCTTAATCCCATAGAAAATTTGTTGACAGACATTAAGAAAAGACTTGCAGAGCATAAACCCACAAATGCTGCAGATATGTGCAAAACAATTCAAGAAGCATGGCGGCGAATCCCATTGAAACGGGGCCGCGATCTCATAGATTCCATGCAGCGCAGTTGTGCGACATTGATGAAAAACCGAGGCGACTGATCAAAATATTAAAAGACTGCTTCATTTCCTTACTAATTACAACTTTTTTCTTTGTTAACTTTAGAATAATTCATATCATACGCTAATACTCCTATTATTTTGAACAGTGAATTCTGAATTTAGTTACCTTAAATTGTTTTTGTTTTTGTATGTTTCATTGTTTTTATTGAAAGTTTAAAGAGGTGTAAAACACCAAATTGAATCAGTGATTTGTTTTTGAAAAAAAATTTCTAAATAGAATTTATTTTTTTTTTTGTTAAAAAGAAAGATTTTGTGTTTTTACTTATGTCACTCCTATTATTTTTACACAGCTGTACCTACTAAACAGAACCTGGTTTAATATGAGTTAAACGACGTACATTTTGTTTGTATTTCTAATTCTGTGATTTTATAAGAAGAAATTGGGATAAAAGACTAAAGATAAAATTAATAATTAAATTATACTCTTAATTAAGATTATCCATCGGATTATCCATTTATCTATCTATCTAAAGGTAAAAGAAATATTTTGCCTAAGTGATACCAAAAATTGAGGTGAATTGAAACGAACAATATTAAAATAGAACGAAAATACGTAATCAAAAATTTCGGCTATGCTATTGATGGAAATATATTTCACAAATTATAGAGTACCTTTCTCACTAACCACGTACACATTTAATGTACGTACATCCAGGTACAAAATAATTGAGAGCATCGCATATTCCAGATCCACTATAGTAAAAGCAATTTCCATTCCAGTTTGTTTTTCAAAAATACATACATATGTCAGATGTCAATCATTAATTTATATTCGTTTCTGTACACAACTGAATCTGTTTGCTTTAGTTATTATGCGAAAGCAAAATGTGTGTGGTTGTGTGAGGAGCTCTGTATGATTGTGGTAAACATATGAGACTCAATCTTCCGATTGTGTGGCATTGTTGTTGTTCCAAATATGATGTGAATCATAATTTTGATTTTAAACTAAAACACCTAAAAAAAGACAGCCCTAAAGGATTTTATCCCTTTCGTCGCTAGCTCACACAAAGCAAAGCAAAAAAAAAAAAAAAAAAATTTGAAAAACACAGAAACACATTTAACGAGCAGCATAAAGAAGGAATTTAAATTTCCGCACAAAAGCAAAAATGCAAATAAGCGCTTTGACGGTAAACTCGTAATGCGAAAGCAACAAAAACAACAAAAAAAAGATAAAGAAATATGTATGTAAAATGGAATGGAATAAACATTAAATTCAAATCAATGACTTTACAATAACAGCAACAACACTTGCGGCACGTGATCATTAGAAACATTTCTTAACCTCACATTCATATGTGTAAACACAGACACACACACACTCATATACATACGTGAGTGGGAAGCATGTGTCTTATTTTGCGTAAAGAAACAACAACAGCAAGAAAAATAAAGCAAAAAGTTGATTCAAAGGATTTTCTATATTGTGACTTTCTTCTACTTTTTTAACCTTCCTTTCTAACTTGCGAAATAGCAATGATAGGCTTCAGATTCTCATAGCATCGGTTTAAAGGGCTTAGAAATTTCATTGATTATTGCGATGACATAGCTTCATTCCTGTGTATATATGTATGTATGCATGTACATATGTATGTATGGTTTTTTAATGGCTACAACAAAAAAATCAAGTAGGTAGTATACGTACATGGTCTTCTTGCCATTGAACAGTGGGCTTAGTAATACCTTCAGTAAGTGAAAGATATTTAGTTATTACATAGCAAAATACACCTACCTCGTTATTTATCTATAAGAAATTTGTGCCACAGAAGTGAATTCAATTTCAAAGAATTTATTAAACTGATTTAAATGAAACAGAATTCTAAGGAAAAAAGATCCACTGAACAATTCTGCATTCTCACTTTTTCTAAAATTGTAAACTTAAGTAATTTTTTCCTTTAAGCTTTTTGTATTAGGAGACTCAGTTTAAGGAGTTTGAAAATTAGTAAATTAGATAATGCTATAGGAGCTTATTTGTTAAATTCGAAATAATATCGCATTTTATTACCTCTAAAATAAGTATAAATTCCAAAATACGATCATGCTTCCTACATTTACTAATATTAAAATTTTTTTATTTTACTCAATGCCAAGGCAAAAGTTACAGCAAAAAAAAAAAAAAAACATTTGCAGAGTATATGTATTAAGTAGAGGTCATTGCAATTAAAGAAAACATGACCTGATTAAAATATAGCGTTATCGTTGACAATAAGTGATGTATTTTTACCGATAGCAAAGGAGCAAGGGATTTAGAATCAATTTTGCCTCACTTCCAAAGTAGCTTTACATGGACAGTAGAACGTCTCTCAATAAGATGTAAGACGAAACCTGGGTCGAAACTACAAAAATATTAGCCAGTAAAAGCACACTGGCAGATAGTTCCTGAAAAAAGAATACAGAAGTCCCTATGTCATTGTGTAAGCTACTGCTAACGTCCGATGCAATGAAATAAGCGAACAAAAGGTGGACATTAAAATCAATCTGCAAATTAACGCGACTTATTTGTCCTAAACTGGATAGTCGTCGTACGAAAGACCTTCTGCTAATAGACAGACAACATATTAGTAGAGTGGTCTGCGTAATTATAGCACATTGTCACATTGGAAGACACGCTGAAAAACTTACAGAAATCATTACAGGTGCTGTGGTAACGAGGAGGAAACTATAAATCATCTTCTCTGCGAATGCTCAGCTCTGATTCAAGTAGGGAAAACTATCTAGACAATATCGTTTCTAATGACTTAAAAGTCTTGACTAATAGTAAAATTAGAGACATACTCAGCTGTCTAAAAAGAACCCAATGGTTCAAATTGCCTAAAGTAAAGGAATAGGGACTTAGCTCCCCTTAACCTGGCATCACAATGTGCCTTTTATGCTAAAGGGAGCTCGCATTTTCAGGCAGCCATATTAACCTAACATACCGTAACCTGACGATGTGTTTTAACTTAGAAATAAGATAGAGTCATCTGTGATGAATCAAAGATAGCCATGCTATCGGAAAATACAACATTATGCTAATATTAGCCCACCTAATTAGAGCTGTGTACAACAGTCGTTTTTAGACCCCAAGTCTTGCCAGAAGTTCTGCGGTACTGCCAGAAAATCTTTAGAGCATGAGGTACATTTTGCTCGTTATGAGTTTTCCACCGAATTTTGGAATTTAGGTTTACCTCTAGGTACTTCACTTCTGAGGACAAAGGGTAACTCTTTTCAGTACCCTTCCTGATTGCGCTCCCGAGTAAAGAGTACCAAGGTACTTTTATTCGGATTCACAGAGAGACCATGCCTACCGCACCATTGATCGTATACAAATCATTGTTAAGAACTGTTTTGACACAAGTACATACAGCGTTCGCGTAAGTTTGGATGAGAATGCCACGATTCTGCATTTTACATAGAACAGAGTCAACAACAAAGCACCATAGAAGAGGAGAAACCTTCACGGTGAACTTCCGTTATCGCCAGTTCCAGCAGTCTTTTGGCTAGCATGGAGTGAATCTATCTTAAAATGACTTCAACACCATGTCTTTTGGCCGCGAAGCACATTGAATCAAAAGTACTTAACTTTATCGAAGGTGCCCTCAAAATCATCAAATACCCACAAAGTGTATTGTTCTGCTTCCAGCCCCTCTTTGAATATGCAAGCACAATCATCAAGAGCTGATTCACATGACAGTCCACTCTGGTATGCATGTTGCCGACCAGGCGCTCCTGACTTTTAAGTAAAAACTATGTTAATCTAATGGGTCTGAAGCTTTTAGGCAGATTGTAATCATCATATTTTGCCTAAAGCACTAAAGATTATGTACAAATTTGCAGTAGTTACCCTCTGACCGGAAGATATGATGGTGGGACTATTCTGCAATCCGGGAAAAGTGTTGCAAGTAGGGCATCATTTGCTTCCGATTTTGAGTTAGTAAGAGAGCCATTCGGCTTACGAAAGGTATCCAGCATAGCTGCGCGGTCCTTTTGGAGAACTTTGCAAATCTGTCACCTCACTACAGAAGATTCCATAATAGTCCAGATTTGATTGCTTTACCTTATTCTTATATTTTAGCTGAGTAAGACGATAGAAGCTTCCTGGTCTTTTTACGGAGTTTCGAAAGCTCTGCGGTCCCAGAAGAACAAAACTCTGAATACTTAACGCATGTGTGTAAACTTAACCTTTATATACAAAAGCGGAATTAATTCCGCACAACCTTACCCTGAAAGAAAAATTTTAATTAACAAGTGTCTGCGAATCATTTGCAGAATATTCTGGCCAAATTTAACAAAAAATTATGATAACCTCTGGAACTTTGTAAGCGAACAGCCAATTGTAATCCAGATAAAGAGGTGAAATTAATGGTTGTGGATTACGAATCTACCGCCAAATTTCGGAAAAACAAAATGGCGGTCTTAACCCTCTTGTTATGATATATTTTGCTTAGTCGTAAGTAATCCAAATTTGTAAGAATTAATTTAACAAAATTTTCCGATTTATATTTAAATATTTTTGTCCTTTAATAATTTTAATTTTCGGAAATCAACTTAAAATATATGCACTAATTTTTGCCTTGAAAAATTAAAAAAAATTGGAGTTCCTATGCAGTGTAGGGTTAAATGGTAATGAAATTTTCTCAAAATAGTTTTCAAGGTTGCTGATTATGAATCTGAAGCCAAATTGTAAATCGAACTTTTATTAAATTTAAAGGCGAAAATTGGCTTAAACCTATGAAAATCGGTTTTTGGGCCTTTTCTAGGCAAATTTGTGGACAACTTTGATGTTTAAATTTTGCCGAGGTTGTTGCTCAACCGATTTCGATCCGGAATCACATTTTTTTTTTATTTTCAGATTTTTTGTTTTAATTATTTTTAACAATCACTTCAAAAAGTGCCTAAAAATAAGGGTCGCAGAAATATAACCCCAGTATCGTAGGAGAGGGGGTTGGTCATGGGGGGATATATTTTTTTCTTTTGCTGAAAGATGACGCTTGACCTGATGACCTGATGCTCCACCTTTTTCATACCTAAATATTTTTTTTGAAAATGGGTGGGTTTTACTATTCGAAAAACCGAACAGAAAAGCGAAATAAGTTAACGATAGATAATAAATTTTGAAAATAATTGCTATTCTGAGTTGAATCCATTTTTCAGAATTGAAACAAATTAATCCATTAATACTTTTTTTTATAAAACGCCAGTATCGTACACCGTTTTCCGACCGATTGATTAGAAAAGGCAAAACTAAATAAAAAAACATCTTCCATCTATTAATGATCTAAAACCGATCTAGGGGCTCCACTACAATTTTTCAAATTGTAAAATGAATCGATGTGGACATTTTTTTGTTTACTTATGGCCAGCTTTTTCGATTTCTGGATCACTCTCGATTCTGGATCCTCGATGATTCGGTGGGAGATTTTTTCTGAAAGAATGTCGCCGTTTATCAGCTTCTTTGTGTTTCTTCGGTGAACGAACGTCGTTCGTGGAGATCAATATCGATATTTTTGATACGACGGTAATCCGGTCGTTCAGGGAACTACAAATCTATCTGAGAAGTTTTAGCCGATAAGAAAATAGTTAATAATCTGCATAGCTGCAGATCTGTAAGTAAGGCAGAATAATATCGGAAGCTGGCATATATCCGATATAGCTCAGTAATTACACAGGCTTGCAAATACCGGTATTGTTTTCGACCTAGACGGTAATTTTAGGCATTGATTACTACTAGGTCAGATTTTTGAGATATTTGCATTGGTTTAAAAGATATTCTAATGTAAAGTCACAAAGTTTTGTTTTTTGAGACCCTTTTTCTAAAATATATCAAAAAATGGCGTTATCTAAGAAACAAATCCATGAATTTTTAACCTTAACCAGACCCTACATGGAAGGTATAAAATTTTATACAGGTTGAATCATTACGATCCGCTAATCTAACAGCATCAGCAAAAACTACAAAAATACTTGTAATTTCCATTCTAATTCTATCTTTTGAATTCTTATACTTTATCCTTTAAGTGTTAAATCAGTAATTCCTTTCTCTGAATCTAAATGCATAAGTTCTCAATCAGATTAGGTTCTGGTATGATTTATATTGAATAAGGAGTTTTGATAGTTTCTTTCAAGATTTAGTTGCGGTTTCTGTTGTTAAGTGAAGTCATTCATTCACATTTCATTTCATAGATCACCCTTACATCAGCATAGTAAATTTGCGTCGAAAAGTTTATTAAGTACCCACTTAGCAGAGCTGTAAAAGACTGCAATCAATTGAGGATATAAGTCACAAATGAATAATAATTTTTGATTGCAGTTATTGAATAACATATTTGACTCCAGAATAAAAAATGCAGTTGGAAGTCTTTTTTGGAGTCGCCGATTGGTTATTCATTTAGAAAAATCTTTGTTAGAGTCAAGGGAATGCAATCTTTTTTTTGAAATCATGAGACTCCAAATCTTATGACTCCAAATAATGACTGCTTTGAAGTCATTTGGAGTCTCTTGGAGTCATTTCGAGTCTTTTGGAGTCAATTGGGATTTTGAAGTCAATTGGAGTCAGTTGAAGTCATTTGGAGTCAATGTGGAATTTGAAGTCAATTGGAATCAAATAGAATGTGAAGTTCATTTTAATACCGATGGTCATACGTTGACCCCTCGTATGTAGTTTTTCACCATTTTTGGAAGGGACTACAAAAAAGCAGTAAATGTACATAAAGAATATATAAAATTGGTTTTTAAATCAGAAAAATTTTGGAATTATTTTTTTTTTATTTTAAACTTATTTTTATATATGTATTGTTCTTAAAAATTTATTGTAGTTAGAAATCTATTCATAAATCATAGTATTTTCGTCATTAAAAACAAAATTTTCAAAACTTGAATAACCTTGAGAATTTATATATTAGGGTTGTTGCGAATAATAAAAATCGCAATTTGTTTAGACAATTAGATTTGATAAAATGAACGAATGGATATATTAAATAACACATATATTAAAATTGACTTCACATTCCATTTGATTCCAATTGATTCCAAAAGACTACAAGTGACTCCAATTGACAGCGAATTGCAATTGACTCCAAATGGCTGCATTTGAGTTCAAGGGTATTTAAGTGACTCCAAGTGACTTCAAGTGACTCCGAGAGACTCCGAGAGACTCCAAGTGACTTCAAAGCAGTCATGATTTTGGAGGCTCATGATTTCACAAAAAGATTGCATTCCCTTGACTCTAAAAAAGACTTTTCTAAATACATAACCAATCGACGATTTCAAATAAGACTTCAAACTGCATTTTTTATTCTGGAGTCAAATATGTTATTCAGTAACTGCAATCATGAATTGTCGGTTATTAACTGTGGCTTCAAGGTATTGCAATTAAATTGATTGCATTCTTTTACAGCTCTCCTACTTAGTTTGACACTTAAAAACTAATTGTATTTTCTATTCGTATTATTTCAATTTGTTACACAGTAGGCTGTGTATGCGTGTGTAAAAATGATTTAAGCTGGTTGTAGCTGATATTATTTTTTTTTTTGTTCGCTACAAAAACGCAGGTGGTTTCGGTTGCCTTTGGGATGAAGGTAAGAAATTTTAAAGAAATTGACAGCATCATGTCGCATAATACAAATATTATTGTTTTTTCTGCTTCTTTTTCAGCGTTTCACACGCACCATTTCAGACTTTGTTACTCAAGTGCGTATGTGTTTATATGCACATGTGAAAGAGGATTAGATGTGTGTGTTTTTTTTTAAAGGATATGTTTAGCTGATAAGCTTCTTTGAAAGAAATTCAATGCTCGTTAATATCATAAATTATTCGGGAATTTTGTAAAAATAAATAAATTTTGTAGATTGCGATTACGATGTTTTGGTTTTATATTACAAAATTTTGTAATTGATTTCTATGAATTCACAAAATTTAATTAACTCGAAATTCATGGTTAAGTTGCGTTGCACAAAGCCCAGCTATTTCATTTATTCCACAAAGCAGAAAGCCACTGTTGAAAGCTACGTAAATATCAACCACAACAACAACAATAACGCAAATAACAACAAACATATACCACAGTTGCTGCCCTTTATTTCAGGTTAAAATGAAAATGCAACAGGAAGTCAACTTCATAAAAATGTCTGCCAGTTAATTCATATCCGCTTCGGTGGCAGCGTCAGTGGAGCCAACAACTGCATCGATGGAGTCATCGTCGAGTTGTCAGGATGGATAGCTAAGGCGAAGTTACACTTCATGTTACTGTTGCATTATTTGTGAAATCCACTTGGTATGAACGTAAAAAAAAGATAGGTACTTCTTCAGCCTGTTACTGCTCTTCATCACAAAACGAAGAAGATAAAGGAAAGCAATAAAAATGTGGAATTCCACAAGGGTCAAGCGTATATTGAGGTACTTTTTGTAGCAATTCCTACAGCGGCTCAGTGAGTGGAAAATCAAAATAAGAGAAAAAAAATCTGCGAAAAAAGGACTTGCATGTGAATAAGCTGAAATGCTGCTTGAAAAGTGTAGTTAACCATGCGGAAGGGAAACACGGCACAGCACAACACACCGCACCGCACTGAACCGCACCGACAACAATCCATTCCATCCAAACTGACTTTCCATGCAATTTCCCAAGTAGTACATGGAGCTTATACTTGCCTTTCGCTCTTGCTGTAGTTGGCGCCACCGCTGCCGTCGTCGGCACGTCACGTTGATTCTGCTCCATGCTGTTGAATTCGATTTTTGATTCAGTGTTGGCTACAATTCACTCCATAAATACTATGTGTTTGTTGTTGTGTGTATTGCCCAGTTGGCAGTGTTGCCAATGCGCTTGATTTCTGTGAATGCATGCATGAGTGTAGGAAGCGCTCGTAAATTACATGGAGTATATGTATGTATGTGTAGGTAGGTCATCATATTTGAATTTTAAATTTTTTATTAAATGTAAAAAATTATGTTTACTCTTATTAAATTTCTGCATATATACGGCATTTTGAGTTATACAGCTGTGATTTAGTCGTTGTCCTGGTTGGGTCCTCGGAGAACCACCTTATTAGAACAAACGGCAACGAAGGTTGACTCTTTACAAAATTGACAAACAGGCTCCCGTAAACATGCTGGCCTCTAGCATACGGATTACTTTAGTCAGCTAATGTTCAGTTGAAAAATATCTGTAAGCGCGGCAGCGAATTTATTTATTTATTGAAGATTTTTGCTTAACACATGCAGATCAATTTAAACAAAGAATATTAAAAAAATTTCATTGCAAGATTTGTTTAGTTCATTGAAGTGTAGCATTGTGGCTGAGAAGTTGAATAAATAGTTTTATATTAAATTCCAATTTTCACAAAATAATTTTCTGTCCTGAGCAGGTACCAACAACATTCTCTGCCGGTTTCGTAAAAAACCGACAAATTGAAGTATCTGAAAGAAGCTGTGTTCAACAGTATACACAAATAGCTAAAAGATGATGACTATGTGTGGAATAAATAACGTTCGATTGCATCTAATCTCATCTTTCACTTTGAATCTTCCACCACATAGTGTGAGATTTTATAATCCAGCGTCATTTAACCCAAAATTTTTTTGATTTTGTTTTTTGATATAATTGAAATGCAGAACAAAACAAAATTATCTAATAAAGCTACAAATATATACAAATATAAAAATATGTGATAATATATGACAATAACGGTACTCAGAGTGTAAGAGTAAAATGAGTTGTCAAAATTAATCGGCGCATTCTGAAAATTAAGGGGAAGACCACTTTGATGGGTCGAACAATTTTTTATCTTAAATTAAAGTTTATATATTCAAAAATATGTGTACAAAATATCAAGTCAAAATTCCAAAAAAATTGCCTGAGTTACAGTAATAGTAATAGTATTAGTGACAGTAAGTAGACCGACCGAGAAATGGACTGAAAACTTCAAACGGGTGTTTGTCAAAACTACTTTTTTCGAACTGGTCGCGTCGATAACTCGATCAAATATTTGTTTTGTGCGTCTCTGCAGTGGCTATCGTTGAGTGTGGCCGATTTTCAACGTTAGCCATTTTGTGGAAAATACGAGAATTATACTCATATAGATTATTAAAAACTAACATTTTTTTTCAGAAAATCGGTTTTTGAAAAATCGACGCGACCATGGAGAGGGAAATTTTTTTCAGGTTCCACGGCAACGCCTATATCTTCAAAACTATTCAAAATTGTTTAACTATAATTTATGGAAATATTTTTGGAAGTGCACTTAATAAAATGAATATAACACTATCCCTATATTTCCTTATTTGACAGATAAAAAAAAAATCCCGAAAATCACTCTTCAGCCTTCCCCCTTAATAGGGGAAGATGAACAATAATATAACAATAATGACAGCCTTGAAATAAAGTGAAGAATATCTCTTGCCAACACGAGCTACTATAGGCTCATTTGACGATAGAGAACCTTAGTCTCTCTCGACAAACAAAAAGCGGATTCCGAAACGGTCGTCTGATTTGGCCATCTCTCTATATACTGTTGTTGTGATGACTACATATATACGTTCTTTAAACCTGTTGTACATTATTGAAATAAAACTAAAACATGGAACAGTAGTTAAGACTTTGAAAATTAACAACTAGATTAAATTTTCATAGTCTACAAAAAACATAATAAAAATAACTTCCTTTAAAGATGTAGTCTGGTATTCCGGCCTAATTTTCAAGGTTTTTTTCAGGGAATTTTTTATTATAATAAAATAAAATACAATCATTTCAATTTTTTTATATGTTATTATTGACATATTTAACTGTACAAAAAAAATGTTTGGAGTTTATTTTGCGATATTTTTTTTAGTGATTTTTACGCCCAAAGTGGACACCTAAAAAAAAGCTGTGTCGCTGGACCGACATAATAAAAAAGTCGATTTGTTTGAAACTCAAATACCAGACTAAGTCCCTTATCTTTCTTGTCCTAATGCACCGCGCTGATACGAGAATGATCAATGAGGATAGCCTATTGGAAGGGTTTCGAGAGGAACCTATAGACGACGTGAATCGAAGAAGATGGAAACATGAGTTGTACGGGTGACTTGACTGCACTTAGCAAAGCTGAGGCAACTGGTGAAGCTTTGTTGAAGACTGATCATCGATTGTAGCGCCAACTAAGTAAGTAAACAAAAATTTTGTGAATTTTATAGACCATATATTTTTTGAATTGTAAGTTTTAATAACAATTACAAAAGTTAAAGGATTATATTCAAAATTGGGGATCTTATTCACAGAATGTAGCTTTTGCAATTCTATATAGTTTTTAAAAAAATATATAAATAGGATATATTAATTAATTAGGCCTTCATATAAATTTTAGTTCTTTCAAATCGTTCGAAAATTACGGGTCGTAAAACTTTTCGGCTGCTCGACATAGTAGTAATAGTAATAGAAATGCTGGTCATAAATAGATTTATAACAATTAGAATAATTGTTAAATTCATATTGTTTCTGCTTTTGAGCATTATGTTTGAGCCACACACAGTATAACATTTATATGGATGAATGGATATGAGGAATAGTTAGTTAGTTGTTCTTTATCCAAAATTCAGAGCTTAAAATAAATAATTTTTAAAAACAATTTTTGATTAGAACATATCGCACCCTAACAATCAAAGTGGCACAACTCAAAATTTTCAAATGATGAAACTGCCTAAAAACTGTAAAACCCATTAAATCTTTCTTCTTCTCTTTCGCTTTAAAATCATAGTTCTGTCTCTTTTTATGTTATTAGAGCAGCTTCTGCTGCTTAAGTTGTGCCTCTTTTGTCGTTAAGGTGCGATATGTACGACTATAAAATATAATGAATCAAAATTGACGGTGTATTGTCTAATTTTCGATGATGCATCCGAGATGTCTGATCCAGTGTTCTTCCATGCCCTATAGCAGTGTCGATATTTTAGATGTTATCGTACCTTTTTTCGCCCTTTTTTTATCTTCAAGGTACTTTCGGCGCTACAGAAGCATTTTAAGTACAATTTGGAATTTTTACACTTGTGAAAAAAAAATCATACCTGAATTGGAGCGTCAGCGTTGTTTATCTGTCAAAATTTTCTCAAGCACATTTATTTTGTACTACATTTTTTATTAACATCTCCGTGTTTTTACAACTACATCGTTAATTGTGAATGAAAATAATTTTATTAAAAAAAAGGGTTATAATTGTAGTGAAACATATTTTGTGCACTGTAATGGAGGCTTAAGTTTCTTTGAAGACAAATTTCAGAAATGTTTTTATATAATATGATTTAAAAAAAAATCAAAGCTGTTTAAAATACAAAATTTTTTTGATTTTGTTGTATCTCAAATGTGCGATTTTAATTTACCCAACAAAAACTTTGAGGATGATGAACAATTAGATTAATAGGGAAAAGAAGTACTTGTTAAGTACAAAAAATATGTAATTTATGTGATTTTTGTAACGATCTGTAACGTCAAAATTGAATGTAATTTACATTCATTTAAATTTTGATCTTATATATACTTAAGGATGTGATTTTATTTATAGTTTAGTATATAAAAACGTTTACATAAGCCTGATGAAAAACTAAATCAGAGGTTCTTGCACACGAAATTTCCTTTAATGAATTTAGCTTCAGCAGTACTTAAAACAAAAATAAAATATCTGTGGTTAGCTTTTTAGGAAAAGTCACTTTATCACAATGAGTAAGAATGTGAATAAAGTGACCGATTTTTTCATTTTTGTTTTAAAAAAACACTGAAACTACATATGCATATTTAAAAACCAGAAGAAAACTTCGAGTGCAAGAGTTTCTGATTTAGTTTTGCATACATACCACCTTGGTTAAAAAGTTCCCGGAATAACCAGCGTGTGGCGCTCCCATCGTTCAGATTTGAGTTCTGTTTTTTTTGTTAAGTTGGTACATCTGTTGTTGATATTTGCAAAAGCTACGTAGCCAAGAGTACATCTAATTCTGTGTGTGTTGGCGATTTTTTATAATTTTATTAAATTGCGTTGTATTAAATTTTGCGTAAAAAACGGATTTAATGGAAAAGTGTTTCGGCAACGATTCTCTAAAGAAAACGGTCGTTTACCAGTGGCACGAGGGGTTCAAAAGTGCTCGTGAGTCTATCGAAGATGATGAACTCAGTGGCAGACCATCGACATCGAAAACCGACGAAAACATTGATAAAGTAAAAGAAATTTTGGTCAATAACCGCAAATTAACCATCAGAGAGTATTATTTGGGCGTTATGAGGCATTTGCGTGAAGCAATTCGCCGAATGAGACCAGAATTGTGGATAGAAGACTAATGGACTTTGCACCATGATAACGCATTGTCGTACAGTGCCATTATTATTCGTAATTCTTTGACGAAAAATGCAACAAATACCATCCAACAGCCACCGAATTCACCTGATTTGGCTCCCAGTGACTTCTTTCTGTTCAATCGAGTTAAAAAACCATTACGGGGAACTCGTTTCAGCAGACAGCAGCCGAGAGGAAGTAATGGAAAAGTCGCAGAAAGCACTGATGGACATACCGAAAACCGAATATAAAAAATGTTTCGAGGATTGGACCAAGCGCTGGCATAAGTGTGTTGCAGTCGATGGGGATTACTTTGAAGGGGACAATATAAATTTATATGAATAAACTTGTATTTTTAATTTTCTGAATAAATTCCGGGAACTTTTTGATCAAGGTGGTATGAACATACTCAGGCACACCGTGCATTATGTTCATATTGTAAACTTATGTTCTTTTATAAAATAGGTAATGTGAAGTACCTAATTTATTTTGTGAAGTTCCTTTATTTAACCACGTTTCCACGTTTTCCTTTCTTTTGGCGTTTTAAATTCAATGGCCCATAAACAAATTTGGCAATAATAGTTAATAATAGTTTAAGTGTTCTTATATTTAACAAACTGCACTTTTGCCTCTCATAATCGATATAGACGGCAACGTCTTTATATCTTAAACTATGTTCTAACTTAAATCACACCTGAAGCTGAAACTAGTGAATTTAAAAGCAGTTTATTCTGTTATTGACAATTACAAATTTAATAAAAATCTAAATTAAATCATATTTTTGGTGAAGGCACTGAAAAAAGCAATTTCAATTTAATTTAAGCAATTTGCAAGGCCTGCTTTGTTTTTTTTTTTGGCGACATTTGTCAAAGGTGAACTTGATTATACTTGACATGAGTTCACTAAAAGTTAATTTCCTAGTTCAAATATAACTCGATTTGAAAAATTTGTGTGTTTTTAATAAACTAAATTGAATTACCTACGTACTTTAGTTTCAAAAAAATTACCGCTAACTGGAAGATCTTAACACGTGAATTTGAAAATTCGAAAAAAAAAATGCTAAATGGTCACTTTAGGCGCTAGGGGTGGCTTTCAGTTCAGTTGCATCTGTTGTACGCTATTCGCTTAAGCAGCCTATTTTACATAGGAATAGATATCTGATTCTTTTATGCAAGATAAATGTTTTTCCATACAAGATCTCAAACCCATTGTAAAATATCCTTTTAAAACACGCTTTTCGGAGTAGCGTATCCAGTTTTTGCAAATTGAAATTATTTCATTTTGTTTGGTTTGTAGCACCCTATTTTCATATTCTGCTGTCGCAAGGAAGATCTGAAATACTTTAGCAAAATAAGCCATCTAATGTTTATATTTACAGAGGTAGACAATAATTATGTTATTATTACATTTCATTGTAGCCCATTTCAGAGCTACTTAAAATGATTTTAAAAATATACACTGTGTCAAAGAAAGTACTTACGTACAGAATGTATTCTGCATCAAACTTGCTGTATGCATAAAGCTTGTATCTTTTTTCGGACCAAAAACTGTACATTTCTACCAAAAAAATTTTAAAAAACTATAAATAGATTTGAAGAAAACTGTATATTTCGTGGTATGAATTTTTTTCAATGAAAATTAACAGGGAAAGCAATTTATCCCTGGGGGGCGTAGACTGATTTGAAGGGAGGCGTGTAATGCACCATCATCATAATATTTTGTATTTAACAAAATAATTTCTTTTTTGTTTCTTATTATATGTTAAAACCTACAATATGGACCTTTTGGTTTCACATTTTCCATTTCTGACTTAAGGTACGCACACACAGTTGCAGTTTTATCGGTGCGAATTCGCAGCGTAAGAAATTACAACAATGCAACCCATTATTTCATATGAGCGTGCACACACATCTGCGATTTTGACACATCGTTTTTTTAACATTCGGAGTTCCCCTCTTTCATCATCCCTAAAACGCAAACTGCTGCGTTTTCATACCGACAAGTAACAAAATAAAGTAGAAGAGGAAGTGAAATGAAAAAAGTGAACAAAAAGAAACAAATTCAGAAATGTTTGATATTATTTTGAATATTAATAATTTTATTCTAATATTTATATTTAAATAGTTAATTGAAGTGGTGGAAATCTCAACTAAAAATCTCTTGTATGTGGCAGAAAGAAATGAAAATTAGCTGTTGCGATTTCAATGCGAAAAAATCGCAACAGTGTGTGCCCTTTTGCGTGTTCGAAATTCGCTACAGAGACCCATCGAAAATGGCCCGAATTCGCATCGATAATAGCTTTAAACCGTAAAAATACTACGCAATTTGTCGTACTATTATTAAAAAAAATCGAACGAAAAATACCTTTTCCAAAGAAATTTAGTTCAAATAAATTTGAACAGTGTTTTTTTTTTTGCCTTTAGTTAATTTCTCGACTAACTTTTACTATCAAAAACTTTAACATTAAGAATCACTTAAGATAATGCATGATTGACTCTATTTATTAATTATTTGGCTAGTTTAAGCTAGCGAATTTCCAACTAAAACGTCACTAAAACTTCACCATCCTAGTTTTCCTCACGAGGAACAATTCAACTACTAAATAAATTTACTAGCCTAGTTCATCTTTGACGTAAACTAAAAAGAGCCTCATCTAAACTACGAAAAAAACAGAATTTAATAAAGGCGGCTACGATTTAATTTAAAAAATAGTAAACCAGCATAAAAATTGTTGTGTGAAAATCAAAGTAGGGGAGGCGCGGGTTTGCCACGAATTCGAGAAGGGGGGCGTAGGATGAGCACAGTTGAGAACCTCTGATCTAAATTTTCTTCGTTCTCTATTTTTATATCTCCTTCTGTAGTTGTATAGAATTTGTGCTTGGAAGAAATTTAATGAAGCGATTCCGGCTTTGCTATGAGGTAATCAATAGAAATCAACGCATGCATTTTTCAAGTTACATTTGACGATAAGAATCGCCTTTAATGTTTCCTTTTCTTTCAAAAATATAATCGCAACGAGTTGCCATTGTTCTCTCAGACCTTTTGCATTGCGATTGATAAATTTGAATTTCCTAGCGTTCAAAAATTTTAAATTTTTTTCTCAGTATAAACGCGGTATTTTGGTAAAAAAGGCGGTATGTAGTTTTGGAGTTGAAGAAACGGTATACTACCGTGAAAAACTGCATAGATACGAGCGTTATGTATGTACAATTTATTGATGCAGAATATATTCTTTGTGTACAATTTTATAAACATATATAAAAGGCACTAAAAATCTGGAAGTGGATTGTTGTCAAATGCAGTTCTTCCGCCTGCTCAGCTTCTTTCTTCTGGATGCGAATTTTTTCTAGAAGCAGGGATTGCAATTCTTCAAGCTGTTTTTTTCTAAGTAAATGCATTTCTCTTGGTAAATTTTTTCGAAAGATTTCGTACACTCTTAAGACGGGAGTTTGCAGCATCATTCGCCTTCGTTTGGCTAATTTCGGACACATCCTTAATGCATTTAGAGGTTCGTGATAGGCTAGATTCATTTGATTTTTCACATGCAACAGCTGAGTTACACTGAGCTACACTTTCGCTATCTATTAATATTTCATCCTCGATTTCAATCATGTTTTGAACCCTGGTTACTTCTATACTTAATTTTGGGACAGCTATAGAATTTCCAGTGGTAGTAGAAGCTCTTCCATTATTTTTCTCGGACTCACTCTCATTCGGTTTCACTGCAATTTCATCTTTACCACATCTATGTCAAAGCCTGCTGCTAGAATACCAACGTCGCACAGTGCTCTGTCGGTGGACAAAAATAGTAAAAATGAGAATAGCCAAAATTAGCAATATCTGTATCATTTTAAAGTTAAAAGTCCAACTAAGAAGAAAACATAACAATTGATGCTCAAAAGTGTTTTTTCTCTCGATGCAGCATCTCAAAGTGGCTGGTTTTTACAATGCAATATTCAATTCTGAGATTAATTTTTGTTAGTGCTTCAAAAGAAAATTTGTTAAAAATACATTTTTGACTAAAAATAAGTAAGGTAAACTTATTTTCATTTTAAAATGGCTAGATAATATAGTTGTATTAGTAATTTTCCCTAAATTTAGAATTTTGGGAGTAGACAAATTTAAAATATTTTTATTTGAAACAATTCTTAAGTTCGTCATTTTCTGTAGACCCGGAAAAATTAATTCCTAAAAGTTCCTAAAATTTTTTTTCAGAATTTGTTAAAATGAACCCTACATTATTTGGAAATAATAATTATTTTTCCGATTTTTTCCGGTTCTTGGAAAAAACACATTTTAAAAAATCGTCTAAAACGTAATTTTTCATGTTTTAGTACTAACACACGTCGGCTGACATTTCGTTTCTTTCTTTTGCAAAATTTGTAATTATCTTATTTATTTAAGAGGTACAAAATATTCAAGTTATTGCTATTTTGCTCGATTGAAATCGATTTGCACGTACTGGAAAAACTGGACGACAAGATACTAATACAGAACTTTTGCGGCATCTATCTTTGTCGTCTGATCCTATGGTTTTGTCTAAAAGACAAAACATGAATAAGAAAAAGGATTTGATTGACAAACATGTTAGTTAATACTTTGGCCAATCAGATAATGCAGGAGTAGAAGTTAAGGAGACATTCCAGTTTAAAATTGAAAAAAATTTACTTTTTTTAAGAATTTTTTTTTAAGAAACTATGATATATTATTACAAAATTGCTTAGGGATGTTATAAATATCTTACTGAAGACAAAAAAAATTTTCCACCACTTTTAATCCAAGATGGCGGCGGTAGAGCCATCTCCAAAAATTCTGTGCCTCCAAAAAAAGACAAAAGCATAAACTATACAAGATTTTAAGAGAGACATCTTTATAAGTGGAACCACAAAAAAGTGAAACTTTCCTCTTCCCCTTTCTTTAGGGTCTTTTTTTTCTGAATTTTTAAAAATTCTTCCGCCATTTTTAATTTTAAAAGTCATATATCAGATTCGTAATCAGTGACTCTGAAAACCCTTGAATAACGATTTTGAAGCCAAATAATTGTTCTCTTTCTCAAAACTTGTTGTTGAACATTAGGTCTCATTTTTAGTGCATCAAGACACAATATGTATAACATTCGTTTTACTTCTAATTTTTCACTAATATATTAGAAGAGTATTTTTGAAACTATAAAAAACCAAAAAACCAAAGCCAATATAAATCGATATTTTCAAATTTTAAACTGGAACGCCCTCTTAATAAATCGCTTAAGATATTTTTAAGTTCTTCTAAAGAAAGTTCTGAAAGTGGTGATAAATAAGAAATTAATTTTTAAATAAAATAAACATAATGTTTTTTATTACATTAAATTTTAAAGTATTGGAATATGGTTGAACACAAAGGTTGGCTAATAATTTGATCACCATAACTCGGTGTTTTTTTAAAATAATTTTTTTATTTATTTTTTTTATTTTTAGCAAAGACATTTACTAAAAAAACAAATTTTGTACAGTTTTTTTTTTAATTTTACCAAACATATCAAATGCGCTTTAAAACTGCGTAAATTCACCCAAACATTTTTAAAATTTTTAAAATTACCGTGCTGCTATCCACTAAGAAACCAAATTTCATTTATTTCTGACCAAAACCCTATTTTTGCCCATCATTTATATGGAGACGGAGCACTGTGCGTCGCTTCCTTTATCTTCAGTAATGTGAGCTCGTGCATTGATGCACTCGCCCCATAACTCTTTCTCCATATTGCTCCAATTCGTCTCCCGTTCGCTTTTCGACTCCTATATAATAATAAAAAAAATCATCAATATCAAAATATTTCTCTGCTATAGGAATAAAAATAAATAATTACCATGGAAAACCCCTCTATATTTATGCTTGAACAATTGTATAAAGAACTTAATAATAGCTTACGTGCAATTTGGTGTCTTTTATTTTAGTGCACCCTGCTGCAGTCGATGTAACCTAGTAGCAACTACTATTTTGACGATGATAGCAAAAACATCAAGTGCAGTTTAAAATTAAACTTCATATTTAACTAAAGTGCACTTTATTTTGTGACTATGATTATGAGCCAATAAATTTATACCTATTTTATTTTCCCTAGCAATCAGCTGACTCAGTGATGCAACATCATACTTTTCTTCAAATTGGACTTATAACTTCATAGGACCTTGTGAATCACTTTGTGAATCACCTAGTTGCTCCTCTAGTATGTTTCTGTGCCGCAGAACGTATCAAGGTTATTGATAACTTTGTAACGAAATTTATGAGTATTTTTTCCTGTGCCACATTCATAGAATTTGTGTTAAAAAAGTGCACAGTTTTCTCTCCTATAAATTTCAACCACAAATAGAACATTAGGTAGTAAATTTTCACAAGTTTCTTGCATGTTAGAAGCGTAAAGCGCATACATATGTGGTTTGGAAAAGCGTTAACTGTTTTCATATTTGATGAATATTTTGGCAAAATGCCTATAAGCCAACACAGACAACACAGCATGAGTTTTGTTTTAGTTTTTTACTGCCGCTGTTGTTAAATTTGCTGTTGCTGTAGTATGTTGTTCCTACTGCTCTAACGATGTTGCGCAACATATAAATGCGTCGGTATTGCGACAATGCAATAAATACTTGAGTTTCTTTTTTATGTTTATAAAATAAATTGTGACATTTTTTATTTATTTGAATGCTGTTGGTAGACCCAACAAAATACTTTCAAGTATTTTGAAATAAGTTTGATAAATAACACTGTGAAACAAAATCAGAAAAATTTAATAATCTTTAGGTTTTGAAAATTAGATTGAAAGAGATATATAAGTGTACAACAACCCAATGTTTTATAGTTTTCGTGTTATGGAAACATATTTTAAGTCCAAATTTGAATCTCAAGATGATGGATTTCATTTTCATTGTCTGGGGGCGAAATGTACAGAAAAGGATAGGGAATATTTCATCTTTTCCACAAAATGTAAACAAAAATTATTTTCCACTTTATTTTCATCATAACTCCCAAACAACTGACTTTTTCAAATATCTATCTTCAACAAAAATGTAGCCAAATGTAACGATCCAAATTAAGTTGATTTGGGCTCAAGCTATTTTGAGAAAATTCTTTAATATTCAGATCTGCTAACCAACAATTCGACCTGAAATAATCCTTCGGCCTGGGAAATAGCAAAAGTAATTATAATATCTAAACCTAAGCTTCATATAGTCTCCTCCCAGTGCTATTAAAACTATTTGAAAGATTTTTGATACTAAAAATTATGCCATATGTTTAGCAATATAATATAATCCCACCGCACCAATTTGGCTTTTGCACAAAACATCTATAGTACAATACATAGAGCAAGCCAATTGTATTACTAAAGAAATAAATAATGGTTCGATAGTAGTTGGCACAATGGCTTAATATACATAGTAAAAAAACTATTATCCACAACCGCGAACCAGATCCTAGAATCATATCTATCAAATCGCGAGTTTAGAGTTAAACATAAGGAGTTCAGTACGTTTGACATAAAAGCTGGTATCATGCAGGGGAGAGTTCCTGGGCTGAATTTATACTTGCTGTTTACTTCAGACCTACCAATAGACAATCGCCTGATGACCTCGACATTTGCTGATTATACTGCCATCCTAAGTTCTCACCAAAATCCGAGATTTGCATCGAGGGATCTGAATGAGTATTTAAAACTATGATAGTAGAGGCTTGACTAGCCAATTGGCGCATACGTGTCAACGAAAATAAATACAAGCACGTTACATTCACCCTACTTAAGGACACATGTCTTAAGGTTCACGCGTCAGCGAAATAACCTATCTAGGAGCCCACCTTGATCGTAGATTGACGTGGCGCAAGCACGAAGCAGAAAGTTCTACTATATAAGGCAGTTATCAAACCAATATGGACATATGGCGCTTAGCTGTGGGGAAAAGCTAGCTCATCAAATATTGAAATCATTCAGCGTGATCAATCTAAAACACTTCGCATCATTGCATGCGTCCTCTGGTACATAAAAAATGTTAACATTCACAGCGACCTTAAAATACCCCTTCGTCAAAAATAAAAATACAAAAAGAAACTATGTGAACATTCTAACTATCTGGCCAGATCCCTTCTACAAGCAAGACTAAGTTCACGATCTACATTCAATTGGCTTGGAAGTTTACACATCAAATCGCCCGCGTACCAGTCAAGAACTATTGCATTAATCAACTGGAAGTAAGTTGTAAACCTATCTAGAAATCAAAATATCAGGGATTCCAGTCTAACACTCATTCACTACCGAAGCATAATACATTCGTTACATTTAGCATTAGAACCTCTTAATTTTTCATCAACCGCTTGCATTACAAGCATCATGAAAGCGTTGGCTGGGTAACATTCACAACAATTACGCTTCCATTCTATTCTTATGTTAAGCAGTTTTCTACTACACAATAACATATAATACATGCAAACATTTTTACATAGTACTACTACTATATAAATGACATCAACTTCTATGAACATAATATGTATAGCTAGCAGCTACTTTCAGCGTTTTGATGCAATTAAACGCACATTGGGTTTAACAAATATTTTTGGCAATTTAATTAGTAATTTTCTGTTTGTATTTCTATTTGCGTTTGTTTGTTGGTGTTGGTTTTTGCGCCACATTTTTGCACACTTAGAAAACTTTTATAGTACGCCTGCATGTATGTAAATTATACATACATACACATACATATACTGGTGTATAAATTGAGCCCGCATGTGTTGCAATTTTAATTGCGTTTATAAAACCACAAACAAACATATAAACCCCATCATATATACACACACACACACACTTTGAAAAAAAAAAAAAAACAAAACAAATACACCAATATAAAAGCTAAAAGAATTTTACTTTTTTTACGAGCTTAATTACTTACTTATTTTCTGTTGCTTAAGAAATTTAATTGCTTTTTTAACGTTAGTTGGTTTTGCATAAGCGTGTTATCTTTTGTGCTCTCATTTACAACATGGTGTAAATTTTATTTTTGCGTGGTGAGGAAAGTTATATAAATTAATTTAAAACTAGCTTCGAAAACGATACAGGCTACAAGTGTTTAAGGGATAACATTACCGAGGCCAAACATTTTTTCTTTCCGTTATAATATTAGTTTCCGTAAAGAGAGTTTCATTTAAAGTGATTAAATTGATATTCCTCCGTCATATTTTGAGTTATATTCGACCACCTAGACGTATACGTAACAGTTGTCATGCAGTATCTTTAAAGATACAACCATTCAAACTGGCCTTTTAGCAAACTTAATAACAATATGATTTTTATGAATTCTATAATAACACACTTTTCATTTAAAACCTTGTCCTTTTAAATTAATTACTTTAGAATTTATAAAAATGTAAAACTGGGAAAAATTATTTTTCCAAATTTACATAAAATTGTCGTCTTGCTGAATATTTCATGATTGATTTTCTCAAAGACCTGATGTGCTAGAAACACTTAGCTCCTATAATATATATAGATTCAGCGACCAAAACTCTACTAGGAATGATCAATGTTCCTCATACGAATGTGTGTTGAGCACCCAATGTATCTTTTAGATAAACCCACTTTTTTAAATAACTTCTTAAAAAATATTTTTTTCGCAAAACTTATAGAGGCTTTCGTTCTTAACTCATCTTTTTACACATCATTAATTTATTTTTAATTAAAATCGGTGTCCTTGGGCATTTAAGGGTCAACATTTTACATATACAAATACAAATGTTTGATGTTCCAATTAGAAATTTCAACCCAAAAATGTCATATACTTCCGATTTTTTATAAACATATATACTAGGATGATTGATTATTTGACTTTTACAAAAACCAGTTTTAGGTTTTCCGAATACTAGTAATTTGAAAAAAACGGGTTGCTAATTTTAAAATTGAGAAAAAACCGGTTAAACCGGGGCTTAAAAATATTTACTGAGACAATTACAATAACAAATATTGAATAAGCAAACTTATATTTCATCTAATCTAAGATTAAATATTTCAAACGCTTTAACTATACAGTAAAATTTATAAAGTTTCTGTTTCGGCCAAATATTCGGCCATATTTTTTGCCGAAACCGAAACTTAGCTGAAACCGTATTTTTGCCCGAAACCGAATGTTCGGTCGGACACTATAAATAACAAATGAGAGAGAGAGAGAAGACATGAGTAACGGCATTTCTCAGAATTATCTAACGAATTATCTGCAAAATAAACACCAACGAGTAGTTTGGTTTTCTTTTAATATTTGTTTTTTCATAAAGAGATTTCTTGAGCGAAAAAAAAAAATAGCTTAGACGAGCTGGTGTTCTTTGTTAGAGTTATTGCGGTTGCCATTAAGTGAAGTTTTATTCAGAGCAAAACATATTTCGAGCGATTTCCAAAAAATATATTCCGATAGATCATTTCACAGTAGGTAAGTTTCTTCATTTTTTTAATGCATTTTCGATGTAATTTTGTGAATTGATGATATTTCTTTGATTTGTCAAGTTCTGGCTTAAATGACACTATAATCGATTAACTCAATTGTTCAGTTTGCGTACTTTTTCACAACGTTTAACCGTTTGTATTAAGAAAAAACATGATAATTTTTCATCGATTTGCTATTACTTGTTTCTTTCTTCAAATGTAGTTCATATGCTTATTTATATGTATTTATAATGTACTTACATATTTAGTATTTCAAAGGGATAAGCGTTCCACAGTCGATTTAGGTAATGTGCATCGACTACGTTCGACACTGTAGTCTATTTAGAACAATTGTGTATTTATCGACTCATTAAATATTATTAAACATTCATGTACTGATTGAACTTTTATAAAATAAATAATATAGCTTTTTAATAGCTGTGGAGTAAAATATAATCTGGTTTTCCAGGAAAATGTTTTACTCGAAACCGAATAATCATTTGTATTCGAAAATTGTTTTTAAATTTGTGTTGCACACGTGCTTAAATTTTGTATTCTTGGTTTTGCCTATAGGGAAGTAACACCTATAGAAATAATACTTAAATAGAACACTACTACATTGACACAAAACGTCACTCAGAATCAGACAAAATTATTATAAGAAGTGTTAGTCCTAGATAATAGATTGCATATTCCTTGTGAATATACCTGAGTGAATAACGAAATGATTAGTTAGATTCCCTCTTTCTTAAAAGTAGGTTATGAAAATACCCTTGAAGAATAAGAAATAAACCAAAAATAAAAATTAAATAAAATTTTTAAACGTTTTTTATATTTACTTTTTTATTAATAAATAATTTTAGGCAAAAATACATACACATATATACAATATGTATGTATATATGTGTTCATGCATGTTCAAGTACATTTATTTACATGTGTAAGTGCACGTTTGTATATTTTGGGTTTTATTGCCAGCGTGTTAAATTCATAAGCAAATACACGTACTCATATTCAAACCAACAAATATATATATAAATATATATGAATTTAAGTGCATTAGGGTATGACGAAAAAAATTTTTGGGAGAGTGCTAAAATTACTGAAACGCATAATTTGCATGACTTACTTAGTTTAGAAAGTTTGGACTTGATCTTTAGCCTCTTTCTTGAGATCAAACTTTGGAAGGCTAATAAATAACTAGAGTAGATACAAATATGCATAATAAAATCATAAAATCCAAATATAAGTTTAATGACTTGCTTAAAAAAATTGGGTGGAAATTGTATAAAAATAAATACAAATTACAAAGTTTTGTGATTTAAAGAGTAAAACATTTAAACAAAGAACAATGAATTTTAAACGCTTTTTACTTCGTTAAAATGCTCCTAAAATTTTGTGACTTTTTTAGTCGAGTCTTTCAAAGTAGTAAAACCCGACTCAGGGAAATTGTGTGCTTGGAAAAGCTAAGAAAACCTCTACATGAAGCATGTGATTAAGTAGCACTGTATCTGTTAAAGATCGATTTCGGAATTTTAATATTTGTGGATCCCGGTATAAATGGTGTGAAAATAATGAGATTTTAAAATTAAAAATGTAAAAGAAATACATTATTTTAATGTAATATTGATATTTAAAATATCAAAAAGATATGACAAAGTGTAACATTAAAGAAAAATTTACGTAAATCTTATATGATAGTCATATAAAATTGATATGACAGCAATGTAGAATTGATATGAAATGTTGTTGTTAATGAAATGGATAAAATGTAAATTTGATATAAATTTACATGGGTTTCGAAGATTAAAAAAATCATATTTTCTCAAATTTTTTGATAAAAAAATCCTTCAATCTTATCTTGAAGAAGTGTCCAAAATTTCAATAGATTGATTCATTATTTTTTGAGAAATCATGACAATCGATTTCTAAAATAGTGTTTGCGATTAAAGTTTTCAGTTTTTAACCGACCTGACCTAACGAGCGAAACTTCCCTTTATCTCCTATTGACTTAAAACTACTTTATTGACTTAAAAGGACAATAAAATTTTGTTGAAATTTTTAAGCCCATTTAACCCCTTAAAGTAAAATTCGGCTCTAATACCGATATTTTCCAATCCCGGGAAAACCAAATCGGAACTGTCTTTACTTATGTACTTCAGACAGTCATAAGTGATATCACCAGCAATAAAATTTATTAAATGTTAGCAACTTATATGAAACCAGATGAAATGGAAGTTTTTAGTTGCATCCAAAACCATTAGACTAAATAGCCTAAAAACATTACTAAAATTAAAAATAGTAAATACAAAAATATTAACTTACAATTAAAAAGTATGGCCATTTTAATTCAATGCCATATAAGTCTGTTTATATTTTGAATGTCAAATATTCACAGGATAATATTAGTTTTACATAAAAAATGTATTAAGAAGTAAGTGCAAGAATGTAATTTTAACATTTGCCCGATTCACAAGCTGTCATATACTGTCGTATAATGATGAAAAATAAGAGAATTTATGACAAATGAGAAGATACGACACCGAATATGACAGTTTGTGAATTGGCCAATTGTAATTTGTTATTAAAATGTAAAACGGATTATTATCAATATGATACAGTCTTCTCAACAAGAGCGTGTTCGTCTTAACTGTATGAACAAATTTAAGTATCAAGTTGGACTTTATTTTTAACATTCAACATTTCATTGCGAATTGCGCTGTATAACCTTTCAAACAATCGCAATTACGATTTCGTTGTATAAGCAACTTTTCAAATTGAGCTCCGTGTATGGAAAATGTTTTTAAGCTGTCATTCTTTGCTCACATCCAAAGGAGTCCAAAATGTCCTAGGGAGGTGCTGCAAATACCTTAAAAGCTGAAAGCATTCGTAGATAAATGGAACCAGCTTGTTTTAAGACACCAAAATGTTTACGACTTACCAAATCATTGTGCTTCTAGAGGAACATCACAGCAGCAGGATTCGGTGATAGCATGAGTTTTTGAAGCCAATTCTACTATTACACTTGAAACAGCTCAACAAAAACTGGCGCTTAAGATCATTAATATTTCTCTTAATACAATCCAAAGTCACTTAAACGAATTCCAAATTGAATTCTGAGCTACCATAAGCAAGCCCTTACTGACGGCAATACAAACAAAAAATGTCAGGAGTGGAATATCGAACATATGGATAAAGGCTGGAGCGATGAGACCTTTTTGTATGACCGGCAGGTACCATAAAACGTGCCTTGTCTATTGAGGACAGCAAGATGGTTCTAAGATTAGTTAAGTTTCCAGGAAAAGCTCGTGTTTGGGGATGCTTTTCAAAACAGAGTTTCGACAGGATAATCATGCTTACGAGAAATTTGGATATCCAGTACATAATCCATTTACACCAACATAGACTCTTATCTTCTGCCAATAACTAGTTTGGGAAAGGAAATCGAAATTGAGTGATTTTAGAAAGCAGGACCCTAAACATCAAAGTCGCTTGTGCAGTAAGTGAAAAGAAAAAAATTGGATAAGAATTTTGGACTGCGCCACTCAATCTCCAGATGCTAACCATATTGAAAATTTTTGAGCAATTATTAAGCTTAAGATAAGCAGAAAAAATGCTAAGAGCATTGCCCAATTGAAACGACAGCTTAAGCCAAAATGGTGGTGTTTGCTGCAATCATACGCCGGAAATCTAGTTAATAGCATGATCTCGCGTTACCCCGAAATTACTCAAAATTATGTATAACTAACACTATATTGGACAAAATAAATATGTTTAAAAGTAATGTGGGATATTTTTTTTTTATTGGGGCATTTTTTGAAGGACTTAGGCAGTGCTCGCTCTCATTAAAAATACTGTAATTTTAATGTTAATTCAAACGAAACATAGCAGTCTGACATTTTTTGCCATAATTGGATGTAATAATGAATAAAAATTTTAAAAATTACTCGTTTAATTTTTTAAAATCATAAAAATTGTAATTATCGCGTCACATTTATTCCAATACCACTAATTATTCAATCTAACTTTTCGGTTTTACATCCGCGAACATTGAATTAACCATTTTCTTAATCCAAAGATCATGAATTGCACATCTTGAGTTGCTAAATCGATGATTGTTGGCCAAAATTTTCAAAGTTGGGTTTCATTTTCTCAATCATTTAAAAGAATATACTCCAATATTATATTCAAGTCGAAATATGCTCCATACACTGAAATACCCTTTTTTTTAATCAGCTCTGGTTATGAATGTAGTGACAAGGTAAGATTGATGGTATTTTTGTATCTACACTTTTGATGCTCACTATCTACTTCGTTGCAAGTGCCCTATTGGTATCTGTTAATCACGCTCTTACATGCTTAGGTGAAAGAAGAAATGCCGATACTATTATGTCTCTAGCTAGAAACGTCCTATTCGACATACATAAAAACAAACACAGTGAAGTTTTATCCTGGTTGAATGACTAGAACTTATCCCGAGTGTCAATAAAATCTCGAAAAATTAGATAACTTAGTGAATAGCTTAGTTATATTTTATTATTGCTTCTTAACGAACTACCTCACATCTAAAAGCTATGATTATTTTCAAGCAGAAAGGTTGCCTTATAAAAAATGTTGGCCCCATAAACATTTTTTCAAAAAATCTTCAACACATTTCCAAAAAGTAAAAAAAAAATGAAAGTTTTTTAAAATACATAAAATACAAAAGATTTTGCAGTGAAATACAAAATTTTCTGCATGTATTATATCTAATCCGATGACCTTGATAGTCTAGTGGGTAGTGCACTAGACTTTCATCTGGGAGGTTCAGGTTCGATTCCCGTCTTCGTCTGGTGTTTAATTTTCATAATCTTTTTATATTGACTATCAATATAAAGTTTATGCAAATTATAAGATGGTGTACAAGTACATACCTTGGCTGGTAATGACAAAACCACCAAGCCTATAAAACAAATTGCCACACCGCCGTTCGGAATCGGCGTTAAACTGTAGGTCCAACCATGTGGTATCACAATGAGCCGTACAGGTCTCAGTGTGTCTCTCGACAGCCACAGCAATGAATAGAATGAATAGATGCAAAAACTTTCGAGCCAATTCATTCATTCGAGTTTCCTCACCAATTTTAATAAATTATAACTGCTTGAATTGCGTTTTAGTCAGCTATAAAATAAAATCACTTTCGGGTTGATTTAATTATTTTTCAAATGACTTATTCTTCCTCTTTTGTGCCTCAAAAGTCTAGACTGGAAGGCCTAAACCGAGCTTTTCAAAATGACTGTCTGAAATTATAAATAAAAATATTTTTTGTATAACCGACATTTAGAAAGTTTATCGCTATTCTAGTCATCCCATCGGCATGAAATTTTGCAGTGTTTTTTTTTATGTCTAATGGCCTAATTTGGTCATTACAAGCATATCTTGTTCTTCTATGAGAAGACACATAATATAAATTTTTAAAAACTAAGTATTATGATGAATTATTTTTTATAATCTCATCATATAACCTTTTCAAGTGTCTCATATTGCAAAGCTTAACCTAACGAATTTGTTCACGAAATATTTATTTTTTCGATATGCCCTAACGAACTCTCATACACTACATGCCCAAACTCCGTTAAAGAAGAAAATAAAGCAAAAAGTCGCATTTCGTGTGTAAAACACGCACACTCACTCACTTAATGTGAATTTATTTATTTCAATCGTGTTTCAAAAGGACATTATTAATAACATAAATGTACATGTGTAAGTGCGAATGTGTGTTGTTTTTTTCTTTTTGGTTGTGGGTGTGTGTGAATATTTCTGCAGTATTTATACCAAGAGGCGTCTGAAGCATCGCTAAATGTCTTTTGTATAAAATTTTTGGCAAACATTAATAAAATAATACTGAAAAAATGTTTGTAAAATGCTCGAAAATAAAGTAATGAAATTTTTCTTTTTATTGATTTTCATTAAATTAATGCTAATAAAATTTTCAGAAGTCAGTGTGCTTTAAATTGTATGTGTCTTTATTATTATGTCTTTATCTCATTGTGAGTTTTATGTGCTAACAAAGAATACATTTCCATTAACATATATTGGGCAAAAAGGAAATTATACAAGAACGTACTGTATCTGTGACTGGAGAATGAAGAAAGGGACCTAATGTGCCAAAAAATCTATCTTCAGGTTTTGGTTGATTCTGAGTTACAAAATTTCGCCAAATCTTTAACAGCTGCTATCCCGAAAACCTGTTTTTCACACACTAGGCCCCTTTCTTCATTCTCCAGTCGCATATATGTCCAGCTCTGCCTAATATCAGATTTGGTGAACTATACCTAATTCAGAAGAAATGTTCGGAGACATATTTGGTAAACTAGATCTATTCTTAATATTTAGCCATATGAAGAGTTTATGAAAAATATATTCAACCTAAAGCGGTGAGCTTTCATTAGTTTACCTTACTAATTGCACAATATCGGCTACAGATAAACTGTAGCACCTCTTCATTGTTGTAGCACTTGTATTTAATACAATACAACAAATATTGTTTTCAGTTTGATCATTTGTTTTCAATACTATTCAATTACTAATTTGTTTACTACTTCCACATATTACCCAACATTTTCGATATCAGAGATATGCCACTAAAGTGATTGTCTATGTATGAGTGTATGTGAGTTGTTTACTTTAGTGCATCGCTAAATGTATGCGAATGTATGTGTGTATGTATGTATGTACAAAGTGACTAACTAAGGTCGTAGTATTTCCTTTTTTAGTTTTTGAAAAACTTTAAAAAAAAACTGAACCTGATAGACGATTTGCAATAATATTTTATTTAAGATTTTAGGATCTGTAAGAATAAAAATGAGAAAAATAAAAGTTACTGATGTGGGTAGGGTCAGATTTTTGAACCGCGAAATCAGTAAATTAGACGTTGGAAATCATTGAAAATCAGTACTTTTTATGCTTTTATTACCTAGTAATTTCAATATACTGATAAAGTGATATAAACGTTATGAAACCTTTTCTCTGATTTGGTGTGTTCCTTTTACATTTTTTTCCATCAGTAGACAATATTGATTACGTATCACTTTCTATATTTAGAGAATTATAAGAGCTGAGGACAATAATCAAATTCAATTAATAAAAAATTCCCTTCACTCATTTAAAAACTTACGTTAACCGACTTTTGTTCAAGCAAATCTTGCTTTTCGTCTCTCGATAGCAGCATCGCGTGTGTATTTAATTTTGTGAAAATGAGAAAAAGAAACAAACAGGGTGAGACTGTCTGCAAAAACGATTTTAAAACCATTAAGGTTAAGCACAAAAATTCTTAAAATACTAATTTGGAAAAATCAATACAAAATCAGTACATTTTCGTACTGATTTCTAAATTTAAAAAAATCAGTATTTAAAAAAATAATCAGGACATGTACTGATCAATTCAGTACGTCTGGCTACCCTAGATGTGAGGTCGATAGAAATCCCGCCGCAAACACAGAAAAAATTCGATTTGCCGTTCTTTGTGGATTTCGACGTCAATATTACAGAATCTTCTGGGATACACGAGTAAATCTGCACAATGGGCTCTACGAGTTTTGAATGACGGCAAACAAGGCACGTGTAAGTTTTACACAAAAATGCCCTACGAAATTTCAAAATGGAGGCTCCAACATCTTTAATAAAATCTGTAAGTACGACCCGGAAACCAAACAGCAGTTCATGGATGGAGCATAAAAAGTGCAAGCCCACCCGTTATAGCAAGACAACAAAAGCCAGCTACGACATTTTTAAAGTACCCACAATTCGATTTCAAAGTCTCTAAATATTACAGACGGACTTTTTCAAAGTTAAAGATGTGACTTAATAAATTAAATAAAAGTGCACTGATTTCTCTTACAATTGACCTTGAGTTTTTGGTTTTATTGTACGATCTATAAATGTTTGACCATTGTTATCAGCCACAAGCGATGCCAACCCCGATTTGTGGGGAATTTTAGTTGGTGCGGGGAATCGAGGAATGAGCTGTTTTTTGATGGGAATTTGAAGTCGTTCACTCTTTTAGTAATTAAAATCTGTAGAATATTTTTTGTCAAATTTTATGTAACGTAAAACGTTTAACTTATGAAATATTTCATATTTTGGGTCTTAAAATCATAAGTACATTTCTATTAATCTACCAGTCCCATAAAAATTTGTTAAGTTTTGGACCGAGAAACTTCAGGGTTGCCTTAAAATAATACTCACTGGGGTCAATTTCGTTTTTGTAAAATATTTATATGGAAAGTGCGTATAGCGCTATTATAATATGAAATTATACCAATGCTATCGGGGAGAGAGAAAAATGAGTTGGCATCCCTGTCAGCCACTTACATTTTGGTGATATTAATTGTAATTGCAGTGCTTAGTAATACAACAAATTAGTTTTTTTTCTTTCTTGAATTGACTAGGACGGATTTGCTCCCTTTTCAGATTGTATAATTAAATTTTTTTGTTTGTTTTCTAATCGTCCTTTGAAGAGTAACTTAGAAAAACGTGACAATCCCATTTTCCTTGCGATTTGTTTTTTTTTTCTTGTAGTTTTTGTATTCACCAGAGTGAACTCTATCAGAAAATAATTTGTCATTTTATTGTGAAATTAAACTTAACTTACTTTGCGTCAAAACGTGACAAATCCATTGTACAATTGTTATTTAATCACCAACATAGTAAATAGGTTGTATAAAAGATAATAAAAATATAATAGTTCAAAAAGAAAAAATATATATGGTTATTTATCAAAAATTACGGTGTTTTCACCCACTCAGGGTAATCCACGGGATTACTCTCCCCAGTTCTAATTTTACAATTTATTAGTAGATCTGTTGATATATTGAAAAAAATTAATAAACTTCCAGTACCTTTCTTGCGGGCGACCCTCCATCCGTTTGGTAATCGGCTATGGCGTGGTTGGCAGCACTGGTATAAATTGCTATTATTTGTTCGCGTTTGTAAGTCCCTTTTTCTACATGGCAAGATTTTTTTTGTCGGCAAGTTTACCATTCTCTTTTGGACTTGCCACTTGCTTTTTCACTTTTACTTTGTCTGTCATTCGTGCTGTGAAAAACTTTTTATTAACATTTTCTAAGAAAAAAAAATAATAAAAAGAGAAAGGAATTTATTGAATAAAATTAAATATATTAATAGAAGAAAAGTGAAATTTTAAATGAGAAATTTTTATTTTTCCCAATAAGAAGGCAAAATCAATGCGCATCTAACTTAAAATGACTAATATGAATAAAAAGTAATATCGCATATTTAGCCGTATGACCGAAAACCTTTTTTTATTACATTAAAATATATGTAGTTATCTTTATTGAAAGGTATATAATTCCAAAGATTTGTTTTTTGTTTATTCTATTTCTTGTTTTAATAAAATTCTTTACATTCCCCACATGACATATGCGATCTGCACGAATTTTAGTGTTAATCGAATCTGGAAATTCATTGGCATATTGGTTTGTTTCGACTTATAACTTTTCCCGAAGTTGATTGTTTTTGGTAAAACTAACCTTTTCATGGCGACCAAGTTGTCAAAATGCTATAAATCAATATCCCTTTTGGACTATAAAATGCTTCAATTTGATTTTCGAGTTTCATTTACTGACTTTTCTAACCGACAATGTTGCTTTTAGAGGAGAAGTCATCAACAATGCCATTCGATTTGACCGTGTCGTCCATTGTATTGCTACGGGACCAGATGGTTCCAATATACTTATGCACAAAATGCAATTTATCATTCTTTCCAAAATGCTCCCAAGACACCCACTCCAAACAATAGTTTTTAGATCACTCACTTTTTTGTCAAAAATAAATTACAACTTATTTTTTTTCACCATGAATTAACAGAGTGCTTACTAAAAATGCATGTTAAAACAATTACAATTAAAAATTTAATGCCTTTTTTTGTCCAACAATAAAAACACAAACTTTTAAATTTTCACCAAAAGTGAACTCGTTAACTGACAGTGGTGGGTTTCGCACTACTTTGCCGCGCCTTTTTTTTCCATGTTTGATCATTCCTATCTTCCCTTAAAAGAAAATTTAAATATTTTCAGTATTTCTATGCTTGTCTATTAATGGGTTAAACGACTTCTAGACATCTGAAATTTGTATGCGCTTGATAAAGTGATAACAATACAATAATTTATAGTAACTTTTTGACCTCTTCAACCAGGTCGCCGATGATCGGCACCTAGGGGACAAGGAAAATTTTTTTTCTAAATTTTTCTTTTTTCACTCGGACTAATCGCATTGCATTTTTAAGACCTTAAACTATATGAAATCATTATAAAACCAAAATAATGATAATAATAATAATAATACCCTTTGCTTGTTAAATTACCACCTTCTCAAAAATTTTATCACTTTCGGCCAAACTAAACACAATTCCCTCAAGTGTCGTGAGATTTGTGGTTGATTCCAAAAAAAATTTAATTTGGGGGGAAGAGTTTACAGTAGGAAATAATTAATACAGTTAATGTCTCGAAATTGAAAAGCCACCAAAAGACAATTTCGAGAAATGGTTTGAAAGATGAATGGCTTAAGAAATGTATTCAAAACAATTTAGATTATGTAGATGAATGGCTTAAGAAATGTATTCAAAACAATTTAGATTATGTAGACAAAAAATGATGAAAATGAATTAAATGAAATTTTCGTTAGTCTATTTTTTTCAACCAACTTGGCGAACTTTTGTTAGTCCCTCTGTATATCTTAGCATAATGAAAATGGATTTAATGGAGTTAACTTTATCAGCCTCACGTTAAACTATAGGATGCGTGCCTCCACATACACACACACACACACACACACTTGTGGGTACATATGAATGTGTTGTTATTCTGTAGCATTTTGCTGTTGGGCTTTTAATTGAATGGCGGCGTGTGTATTATGGTCGCATCACTTCCGCTGTGCTGGGCTGCGTGCACATTGCGCCGATTGGAATCGACGATTTACCAATTCATTTAATGCACCAATGATTTTCTTGCAATTTAGCAACTCATTATAATTAAATTTGTTATTTGTATAAAGAGAAATGGAGAAGTGGCATGAAGTGGAGACAATTTTTCTAAAATAATGCCACTATTAAAGGGTTTTTAAAATTTCAACCCTAACATATTAATCTACTTTATCAGGTGGTGAAAAATTAGCAGCAATCACAGTTGCCAAGGTCGTGTTTTGTTTATTTCCACATATATTTATTTTCAAGCGACAGAGCGCTATCCCATATATATATATACTATAGGTGTATTTTTAAGATATTTGTATTAGAGCGGATTAAATTTTTGCGTACAAAGCGTACAGTGAAAAACTAATATATGGATGTTACTAAGTAAATTTGCCTAAGAAACCATAGGTCTAAACTAAATTTCGAGCCTCCGCATTTTTACAAATAAGCTTTGATTCCTACACAAATTAAAATAATAACAAATTTATAAATTTGTAGAACAAAAATTATAACTATATTGTGATTATTTTAATGATATTAATCTTTTTTGGTAGTTCATTTTTGAAGTCTGATTTACTTTCAAGCCATGGAATTTTCCCAATGTCTTTCAATTGTCACCGCTATATGGTAATTCTTATGAAAAAAGTCATCGTTTTCACTAAAATCGTGTATATATAATGCGACTAATACCTGTTTGTAAAAATGCAGAGTCTCGAAATTGACTTTTGGACCTATAGTTTCGTGGACAAATTTACTTAAAATTATCCGTAAATTCTTTTATTACTATACGCTTTCGCCCGAACAATTTTACCCGCTCTAACGTACATATATCCTATGAAAATAAAAAAGAACCATATTCAACATCTCACATCACCAGCACAAATGCGTTTAATTTAACATTTAATTACACTTGATGCCACATTATGACACGCATATAGTGCCACGTATGTAAGTGCACCACGCCCAACACATAAAATACCAAGTAGGATAAAGTTGCCTTCTTTCGTGGTATGATAACTTTTTATAATGTCATTTTCATATAAAAATATATCTGTATATGTATATATGTATGTATACAGTACCCGCTCGCTTATGTGAACTAATTCAGACAAGCGTTGTTCACATAATTGAATTGTTCATATATCCAAATATGTAAATATTTATGGGGCATTCCTTCTCAAATCAGCTTAAACCCCTCCAAAAAAAAAAAGTGGAAAAGTTTCCTAATAACATTGAAAAACTAAAAAGCCTGTGTCAATTTGGTTGCAACTTAAAAAAAAAAGTTTTACATTTAAATTAAACAGTTCTTAGACCTAAATTCGGAAAATGAGATCTTCATATTTTGGTTATATGGATGGCTGATTTGAGAAAGAATGCCCCATATTTGTACCTATATATATTTACCTTTTTATCTCTTATATGAGAAATTACAAAATTGTGTTTTAATGAATGCAATATAAAATACAAATATAAAATTTTTGTTTCAGAGTTCAAACTAAAAAAAAACAAATTATAATGAATTATTGAATACTGAAAAAATGTGTTTGTTTGTGTTTTAATTGCATTTAGGTTCATTTGCAATGCTTGCTCACTGCATTTACGAAACACCAACATCTCATTAGTTGTACGATTTTCGTCAGCCAAAACGATGATTTTATTGAAAGCATCTAAAACTTCCGAAGTGTTTATTGCAAGCTTACATTTTCGTTAAAAGTTTCATATGTAAGTACTTAAAAGCAAACAAAAACGGTCTTGAAAATAAAAACAAGTAAAATTAAAATACTGCTCACATGATAGAGATTAGCCTTGTTCACTCTTTAGAACCTTGTGTACAAAAAATGTTGGGCTTTTTTTTGTTTACTGGTTTGGATGTTCATATATGCGAGCGTCTATATAACAGAGCGGGTACTGTATATGTATATACTCATACGAAAAAAACAGTTTATGTACGTATGTATGTGTATTTTATTTTATATTGCATGCAATAATGACTATACACGAACATGTAGTTAAATCTTTCTTCTACTACACTTATGCTTACACATGCCCATACTTTACTTGACTGTTTTCTCCTGCATACCTCCCATGCTTGCTTCGATTCTGGCTCTGGCTGTCTGCCTGTTCACGCAGTTCAGCGTGCTGCTGTGTGTTCGAATTCCGCGTACTTTGTCTCCGCTTGTGGCTACAAATTAATTATCGTTGATAATAATCATGCAATTTGTAAGTTTGCCTTGCAGTAAGTGTAGGTGCAGTCGGGGGTATGCAGGCCGATAGTAGATACTTTATTATTATATACACACGTATGAATATAGAATTCAATACAATTTCGTTGGAGTTAAAGTACATTAAAAAGGTTGACCTCGTCATTTATATATGAGTGTTTTTTTTTTAATCGCTTTTTTAAATGTGCCGTTGTAGTGCTTCATTCATACGAATATTCTGCAACAATTGCAGCATGAAAATGTATAAGCTCTCTTAATATACAGATACATATATCTTTTTTGTACATAATATACTTATGTCAAAATTTTCCAGATTGAAATTATAGCTAAGTACAGTGGCGGTTCTATGATTTGGGTTTGGGGGACGGCTGATTTTACTAAATTAAAAGATAAATATCAGACTCACTATCGACCAAAACCCAGACCTAGAACTAGTGCAAAAATTTTATCAAATAGAGGTTAAGAATTAAAAGATAACTTTAACAAAACTGAGACCAAAATCCAAACTAAAATCGGATAGAAATTTAGTCGGAAATTTCGACCAAATTTCAAAGATAACTGTTGATTTGGATAGTATTTTAAACAAATTTTTAAAATTTATATTCATATCACTGTTAGCATCGATATCACTATTAATATCGGCCTGGTGGTGAGTTTACGATCTCACAACTCCATAACTAAGCACTTAATTTTTATGAAAAATTAAATACGTTCTTTAAGCCTATTATATACCTTACTTAAAATGTAAATATATCTTAATTTGACCAAAAAACCAATAACCAGCAACAACCAGTTAAAAAAAAAAACAATATTCAGACCACGAATCGGACCAAAATTCCAACAAAAATCGACCAAAATGAGATCAAATTCAGGTCAAAACTCTGACTAAAAACTCAAAATTCAGACCGAATCAAAACCAAAACCAGTTTTAAAATTTATTACAAAATTCAGAAAAAAATTTAGACCACAACTCAGACCAATAGTTAGACAAAACTTTAGGCCAAAAGGACTTCAAATACCGAACGAAAGTAACCCCAAATTCCGCCAAAAACTAGTGGGATTATCTGATAAATATTTACATCAAAAAATTTTAACTAAAAGCAAACAAAAACTAGACCAAAATTCCGGAAGAATTCAGACCAAATTTTTAAACAGAATTCAAACCGATTTCGGACCGAAATTCAGACCAATATAGTATCAAAATCAAGCCAATTCAGACGAAAATATTAACCACAGCTCAAACTAAGAGTTAGATTAAAACTGAGGCTAAAAAGACGCAAAATAAAAATTAAAAGCAAACCTAAATTTAGACCAGAAATCAGATTAAACACTGGTCTGAAAACTTTGGAAAGCAAATTAAAATTTAGACCAAACATAGAATAAAACTCAAACTAAATTCAGATTGAAATTCAAACCAAAATGAAACAAAATTCTGATTTACAATCAAACCAGAATTCAGATCAAAAACGGAAAAATTAAACTAATATCAGACTAAAATTCAGTACAAAATTCAATCCAAAAACTAGACAATTATCAAGCTTTCTAAAAGTAAGACATTTATAAGCTGGCGTTTAAATTGTAGATTTAATGTAGTCTGAATGTATTTAATAACCAGTTGAATTATAACGTGCATCCTACTGGCACGCCCAGCATGAATTGATTCAAATATCCGACCCCATTTTAATAGTTATATTAAATTATTATTATTAAAATAAAATATAATATAAAATAATAATATAAATCCTAAAGTTTTTCGTTCGCTGAAAGTATATACTTTTTACTGCTGATGGCTTCTTTTTTGGAAAAATCTAAATATTTTTGATTTCTCAAAAATGACTGTTTACTATAAGATTGTCGGGTTCTGGGGGAGGAAGAGCTTCAGCCACTATAGCCCCCCTTCTGGGTACGCTACTGGCTAAGTAGAAGACATTCGACTATTGCCTTAGAACACTAAGGCTCAGAAACACCGATAACTTGCTAAAAACAAGAAAAAAAAGAATATAGTGCAGGAGCCCATGACAAAAAATCTCTGGAATTCTTGAGACTGATTCCTTAATTTTTGGTTGTACTAGTGAAAGATATGAACATCCTATGGTCAGTCAAGCGGTAATTAGGGCAGGCGTCACAGGTAAAGTTGGCTAAACATCGATAGTCTGTCGATAGTATCGATTGCCTTGACACTATTAGTTTATCAATAGTTTGTAAAAACAATGATTCAAACTATCGATTGCTACAGAGATGAAACTTTTGGTATTTTACTTATTTAAATAATATAACAACCATTTTATCACGTGATGGTTACTCTTAACCCTCTCAGGAGAATGTGTACTTCCTGTGGTAGAAAAAAATCGAGATGTTAATTTTCGTGTTTAGGAGCCCCCAAATAGTCAAAAAATACTATTCACGAATTTTTAGATGTCCAGGTTTAGCCGTACGCGATGTACACACATTTCTACAAAAAGGGAGCAAGGAAAAACAACAAAGACGTCAATACCAAAATTGTTTAATTGGCATTTGAATCAAAGTTAGGAAAAATGTTCAAATTCATGTACACATATGTGTACGAAAATCCTTAGAGGGTTAAACAACTGTTCTTCTCTTTTCTTTTCTGTGCGATTTAAAATAACGTGTAACGATATTTCATGAACTATTTGTGTTGTGGTTAGGTTAAGACTTGGGATGAAAATATGAATTGTCAATAGAATTCAATGGGTAAAATATGCGTAGTCTTGAGTTAGTCGCTATGACAACTCCCATGCAATTCTTTTTTGAATACGGTTTATTTTCTCAATTATTAGTGGTACAGTATTGTTTACTCAAGAACTTTGGTTACCATTGGCAATGCTGTAAAAATGAATAGGTTAAAGAAAGTAGGCGTAATACTTTCCCTAAAAAGATACTGTTTGAAACTGTATATCTGAGAAAACATAGCAAGGAAAACAATGAAAGTTTGTATGTGAAGGCGATATGATAGTAGTAGTTATTGGGCAGAATGTTGTTGTTTTTGGACAAGGGGACGTTGGACCATGGGAAAGAAAACTATGAAACTTTGTTTGTTACATAAACTTCTCCAGGCCCGGACAACAGAGGTAGTAAATGTATATTGTAAAAAAACGAAGAAAACGCAACTTCTTGGCTGGCAATGGCAAACTTCCTTCAAAGAGTAAAGATTGCTTTTGAAAAGTTTTTCACTTTGCCATTCGGTTCTGGAATAAAATTGTTTGTCTATTCGATCCAAGAGGTGTTGTGGCATAAAAGAAGAAGTAGATTAGAAAGAAAAATAAATAAATCAGTGGCCACAAACCATAATGGCTTAACATCGTCTAAATCTATTTGCTATCTATCAATTTTTCATGTTTGTATCTTTTTTAGGACGGTAATCATCCCTCAAGAAAATTAAAAAAAAACCGACTCCTGATTTGTAATAAGGAATTGAAACTTTTAACTGCTCTCCTGGAAAAATTTGAAACTATCGATACTATCGAACAATTCGAATTTTTCACTGTCTAAAATCGATTTAATCGATAGAGTCGAACTATTGATTTTTAGCCAACACTAGTCACACGTACACTTCCAAATATGAAGTAAATACAAATTATTTCTAAAGCCTGAAAACTTATACAAAGATTAAATATTTAATAAAATAAATAATTACTAAACTGATTTCTAAGGTCTGAAAAAATTTTACAAGTAGTTTATCAATTAGAAAGATTTGAAAAAAACTAACTTAAACTTTTCAAAAATACTTAAGGTATTTCTTTAATGCCCTAAAAGAAACTCAAATGTAAATTTTGATTCAATTTGTTCAACATAAAAATTGAACGATTACTTGACAAATACATACAAAAAATCTAATGGTGAAAACCATCCAAATAATATCTAATTTTTTTTTAATTATTCATTAATTACAATATTTAATTATTACAATTAATATTAAAAGAAAGAAAATATTTTAAAAAGTTCATATATTATAACTTTTTAAATAAGTTTAAATTTATAAAGATTGGCTATGGCTTAAATTTCAGAACGAAAATTTTGTAACCAGAAAAAGATCTTAACGTTACTAGCCGAGGAAAACTGTGAGAACAGGATGGCTTAGAAGTTCTTCTTCTTTCAGGATTTAAGCTAAAGAAGTGTGTCGCAGAGTGATACTAATTTAAATGTGAATACAAAAACTAATACGGGAAAATTAGTTTTATGTTTCCAATACAAAAATATGTATGTAACATACATATAAAAAGAGATTCTTATGTATGTATAATATGCCTAAATGTTTTTGTTTATTACAACTAAATTGTGCTATAAATGACTAAAGCATTTCTAACAAATTTTGCCAAACTGCATAAAAATTTCGATATATTTTCTTTATTAACGTTTCGCATTACTGAATTTTAGTGCGTTTTAGCGCATCCGTTCAAGTATGTTAATTAAGTTGCATATCACAGTGTCACAAGCAAAAATCTAATAAGCATTTTCAACTTCATCTACATACATGCACAAAAAGAAGATGTGCCATACATAGAAGAAAAAGAAGAAACGAGAACGTAAAATATCTTATCAACTTTGACAATTTTCGCGTAAAACAGCAAGCGTACTTTGTCAGCGCAGCTTGAAATATGCTGCTGCCTCTGCTGCTCTGCAAGGAATTTATCTGAGCACGGTTGCCAAACTTTCATAATTACACTGATATGCAATTAATTACTGACAACTTGTCGTTCATTTCGTTCCCTTGTTCGTTCAGTTTGTTTCGCATGTTCTTCGTTTCCTTTATTAAAATAGTATGGGTATTCACGGGTTAACGTGAAATGCCCTTGCGACGTTTCTAAAGTGCGGATTGCGAAAGTTTGATACCTTTCCAACAACAAATACATTGCCAAAAAATCAGCACTAATTGTCAAATTATGCACTGCTTCGACTTAATGCGTAATTGCGACAGATTGCGAATTTATAAACAGCTGATTTGCCGCTTCGGAAAAAAGTTTTCACCTATATTTAATTCCAAAAAAAGTTGAATTCAGAAGAAGAATCCGAAATATTTCCATAATTTTTCTATAAGGAAAGGTAATTTTTGATAGTTAAACTAATTCGCATATCCAATATTTGCATTGAACGCTCACACGTTAGTGCAAAATTTGCAATTTTTCACTTCAGCATCAACGCGTGAGTACTCATAGTATTTTATGTAGCTGCGTACTTTTTAACGTGGGTGCAATTTACTTGAAAAAAGTTCAAACAAGTGGAAAATGATTCTTTGAGATGGAAGTTTTTTTTTTTTTGCTGTGACCATTTTTTGACTTTGTTGCTCCTCCGTTGCTGTGATATAAATTTTGTCATAAATCAATGTACTGATTTACATGCTATTCAGCTATTTTCTTTTCTCTAATTAAATTTGAAGACATCAGTTTATGAGATTCGAGATCGCTAGGCTAGAGAGTTAAATTGGAAATTTTCCAGTGTCGACTAAGTAAAGTAAATATTAAGTATAGTTAGAGCCGTGCGGCGATAGGGACAGCGGCGCTAAGCGGACGGCGGCGCGCCGATTTATGCCGATAGCATCGGCGTTCTCTTTATATTATTTGAAAAATGACTGTTTTTAATTTTCTAACACTCAACCGGAAATTGGTTTAGACATAGCTTCGACTTAGAAAATTTTTTGTAAATCGTTAGAACAAATTTTAGGGTATAAGAATATAAAAATATTGGTTTACGAACCTTGATCCTTTAAAGTTGTACAGCATGCGCCAATGTGTTATGTTCACTCATAACTCCCGTTTTACCGAGTTTAACTCAACCGTATGCAGTTTATTGGAGAGGTAATAGTTTACGAAAAAATTAATTAATATAGAAAAAAATTAGAACCTAGAATTCAAGGACATAAAATCATTCGAAAATATGTGAATACCACCTTGATCAAAAAGTTCCCGGAATAACCACCGTGTGGCGCTCCCATCGTTCCAATTTTTCTGTTCTGTTTTTTTTTTGTTAGATTGGTACATCTGTTATTGATATTTCCCCTAAATCTTAGCATCACAGCTTAACATTTGCAAAAGTTACGTAGCCAAGAGTACATCTATCTCTGTATTTGTTGGCGATTTTTAACAATTTTATTAAATTGTATTGTATTAAATTTTGCGTAAAAAACGGATTTAATGGTGCTCGAACGTTGGAAAAATGTTTCGGCAACGATTCTCTAAAGAAAACGGTCGTTTACCTGTGGCACGAGCTATTCAAAAGTGGTCGTGAGTCAATCGGAGTCCATCGACATCGAAAACCGACGAAAACGTTGATAAAGTACAAGAAATTTTGGTCAATAACCGCAAATTAACCATCAGAGAGTATTATTTGGGCGTTATGAGGCATTTGCGTGAAGCAATTCGCCGAATGAGACCAGAATTGTGGATAGAAGACTAATGGACTTTGCACCATGATAACGCATTGTCGTACAGTGCCATCATTATTCGTAATTTTTTGACGAAAAATGCAACAAATACCATCCAACAGCCACCGAATTCACATGATTTGGCCCCCTGTGACTTCTTTCTGTTCAATCGAGTTAAAAAACCATTACGGGGAACGCGTTTCAGCAGCTGAGAGGAAGTAATGGAAAAATCGGAGGAAGCACTGATGGACATACCGAAAATCGAATATAAATAATGTTTCAAGGATTGGATCAAGCGCTGGCATAAATATGTTGCAGTCGATGGGGATTACTTTGAAGGGGATAATATAGATTTAGATGAATAAACTTGTATTTTTAATTTTCTGAATAAATTCCGGGAACTTTTTGATCAAGGTGGTATATCACGCAGCTCACATATTTTTTTTTTACTTTCGTATTTAGTAGGTTTAAGAATAAGAGTTAAACACTAAACTGCGAGACTGACTTCACCATGATATCTGGAGTTAACAAAAAGAAATCCAGATTGCAGATATGTCAGAAATTAGTGGTAGTAACGGAAGTCTGCATTCGCTAAGGAGTTTGGAATTTAAACATATTGAAAATAAATTAAATTTATTAAAATTCAAATTACAATTTATACAATAATATTTTCAACAGTTTTCATTGAAGTTTAAAAAGAAAAAATTCAAAAATATATAAGCCTATCAAAGGGAATTTAAAAAAAAGAAATTAGGCTGTATAATGGCAGATATGTTTGTCGAAAAGTAATCAGGTTGGCATAAAACTGTAAAAGCGGGATATTGGGTCCGTTGACTATGAATGTGAGTTCACATTTTTAATTAAAAAATAAAATGTTGGTTACAAAATGGCGGATATAGGTATTTCTCGGTAAGCCATCAGAATCGCAAAAAACTCTGAAATGGAGAGTTCTTACGTTCGCTGGTTCCAAATTAGAGTTTAAATTTCTTTACAACTGTTTGTAATAAAAGCTTAGATAAAAGTTACATCCGCTGCTCTCTGCAGCTGTCTTTTTCGAGTATTTAATTGAAAATGTGTACACAATAATCTTATAGAACTTATTGAGCAGAACAATGTATATATGACTTGTAACTTTTTCTGTGAGTGAAAGTAGATTGAAAGGAAGTGATACTTTTTTCAACTGTTTCCACAAAATCTTTTAATTTGTTTATAACTAAGAGTGTAATGAATTTTTAATTACGAAAACATAATAAAAATGTCTGTACTTTTATGAGTTCAGCACATTTTCAGAAATTATAATGCATCATTTTTTTTTTGTCATTCCAGAGCGCTCGGCACGAGACAATAATAGGTCAATTTTGAACTCTTACCACTAAAAAATAAGCTTATCGAACCTAACTTTATCGATCCTAGTGGTCTAAATTATTTTTTTAACTCTTGGCCTGGTTTTTGGATTTGAAGCAATAGTGTGAGGAACAGACCTCGGCCCTGGCGGCGGCGTGACTAACTTTTTTGACTCTTGACGGTGGTGTAGACGGCGCAAGGCTTTAAATATTATATGACTAAGTTGACCTTTCAGTCATTCGCTGTTCCTCTCGAGGCTAAGTTTGCTGCTATAACAATGTTCAGGAAGTTAATTGTGGTACTCAACTTTAAAAGTATTCTCCTATTATAATTTTTGATTGTTCAGTAGTTAAGAGATGGACAAACATTTTCGTACTCTGTAAGGTACTCTCGGGAAGGTTGACCAAAGAAACATTTTTCGTTCTAATAAGTTAAAGTAATTTTGAATTATGATTGTTAACTTAAATCAATTATCCACATACATATTGCCCCCGTGCTCCCGTCTTGTTATTCAAAGAAAAGCAGAGCCATAGAAAAGAATTCTCGCTTAAAATTCCTGATGCGAATTGAGTGAATTCTAATTAAACGACGACGACGTTTAAAACGATGGCATCGATTACTTTGATGTTAGAAACTTCGATTGCTGCTGTCAAAGCTGTAAGACAAAAAAATAAAACAACAATAACGAAAAATAATAGGGAATGACAGAAAACAAAAGGAGAAAAAAAGTGATTTTTGCAATGGAGTTGCGAGGTAATTTTCTCAATTCTCATGGCAAGATTTTTCATTTGCCTTGTTGTTTCTTTTTTTTTTTGTCTTTAACATTTTTCCCTTTTTGATTTTACTTGCTGTTGTAACGAATGCCAACAAAAAAGGATGAGGAGCAGGATGTAAAGTGCCAAATTTGCAAAGTGAATGTTAAAGCCAATTTGAAAAGTTGTTAAGTTGATCATCAACATCATCAGCATCGGAAGCTTTAACAGAAACGGCAGCAGCATCGATGGCTTTCGTTCATATACCTACACTTTGGTAGAACGCCCATTAAAGTACCCCCAAAGGGCAGGCGGATACTTTTGACTGGCTCACCAGCGGACGGGTGCTTATCGCGTTCCACTGTGCCGTCACCACCATGAAGATTAATTACGTTTTTAATTTGAGTGCCGAAACGTGCGCGCGACTTTTGCAAATTTTACATAAGAGTAAAGAAAATTGCAGCATTTTCGTGGACTTTAGGTAGGTTGAAAAGATTCTTTTTAGAATGGTGAAAAGCGATTTATTGAACGATTAAGTGGTAAATAGGTAAATGCTCTGCGTTAACAAAGATTTTAATTAATTGAATAAACACAATTAGAAAATGTTTGCAATAACTTAATTGTCTATTATTACGTTACACAATTTGGTGCATTTACATAAATACACTTTTAAATAGTAAAAACAAATTTTATAAAGCAGTGCAAATTTTGCAAAAGCTTTATGAATCCAATTTAAAATATGTAAAATATTTGGTTGTTCTTTCTTTTCTTACGGGTTTAGTTGCTAGATATCTTAAAGGGCACTATAGTTGAATTGTTTTTCAATACTGAAAAAATTGTGTAATATTTCAAAATTAATACGACAAATGAAGTGCTCCAAAGCAATGAATAAAATAAAATATTGTGTACTTGAAATTCGTTTTTAGTAATTTGGGTTACCCCCTCTTGATTTGAATAATAGATTGAAACCGATTTGGCACAAGATGTTGTACGATATTTTGGGGAATATTATCCCATTGGCGCATAGTCACTGAGCGGTTACCGAACAGAAACTGCAAACATTGTTTGATTGTAACATAACGGTTTTTATTCTTTTTCACTTGCACCTTTTTTGTATTTACAATACATATATCTTAATTAATTTTTCATTAAGATTTATAAAAAAATGATTATTTTAATTTAAGCCGAATTTTTTATTTTATCCCTTTCATTAAACTCTGCACACCTTCTTTTGTAACGGCACTGCATGTCTTAAGCCAGTTTTTTTGAATTCTCCTCTTTTGCAACATAATTGACGTTGTTTGTTTTTAAAAAACCAGTGTCGAACGGGCGAAGTATGAGAAGCTAAATCGGGCCAAAATATTTTTGATATATTGGTATATATAGTGACCTTTGTAAAAACGGGATGGTCTTAAAAACGCAAAAGCAATTAGCCTGCCATATGAGAATTTTCTCGCCTAATTTTTCCACTCCAGTTGTTCACACTGACTGGTCGACAGTACATACTTTGTGTTTTGTGCAGAATTGGAGATCTGGTAATGTTCTTGAGTCCATTTCAACATAGCTTTCATCATACATTACAACGCACTCAACAACATCTTAAAGTTAACGGACGTACATGTTTATCTTGTAAGTTTTTAAATTATGTCTGCCTTCCTCTTACAATCATAGAGACACTGGGCTCTAGATTTTTTTGCCAAGTCTCGCACTGACATTGATTTGGCTTTGTTTCAAATTTCAAATCTTTTGTAGATTTTTTCTTCCACTTTTCGGCCAAGCTTTAAGATAACAATTTGCACTGATTCTGTAAAAAAATTCTTTTTCAGTACAGTAATTGTGTAATTGCACAATTACCTTAGTCCGTGATCTTTATTTCGAGGCATCGCGAAAACTAAAACAAGAATAGCAGATAAAGAAGTAGCAATAAAAGCAAAATCGATCACACTTTCTTTCACATTGCTTACCGCATTTTGATCAAACGTCCACACTGTGAGAAATATTGAATTGAAAGTGTGCAGTTTCTTTTCGATACAGTCTTTAATAAATATTATTAGCTCTCTAGCTTTAGTATTTTCAGAATTCCTATCTAAGTTAACAATATAAACTAAAACATTAATTAATCCATAGCGGCTTAGGCGTATCTTTGCGGCCCACCTTCCAAACAAATTTATGTGTGGCGTAGCATATCATTTCAAGAAATAAGGAGGTTGTTTCGATTTGCAGTTGGAATTTTCGAATCTAAAATTGACCTCAGATACTCAATAGGATTCAGATCCGGAGATTGAGGTGTATAAGTTAAATTTTCAATGAAGTTGCTTGTGAAAAAAACTTTATGTCAAGACTCGACGTGTGTTTGCGTCGTTATCCTGTTGGAAAACAAAAGAACTTAAAGTAATGCTGCTATCTTAAGGTTATTTCTTGACCTTTTTTTGCTATAATTGCCCATATTTTCTAAAGTAAACAGAATTCTGGCATTTCCTTCCACGATATCCTTAATAAGTATTTATCACGTAAGAAAATACGAAACATAATTTTTTTACATTCTGAAATAAGTGGCAAAATCAAAACTTACGTAAACACACCTTAAGGTCATCTGATGACCATAGTATAATTTTCGCTTTTTCTCGCCCTAGAATTGGCAAAGAAGCTTGCTCCTGTTTGACATTTGTACGAAAAGTGGGTGGTTAATTTATCTCTAGTCTTTTCCCCATATAAAAATATTATCGTAGCTGAACGGCTTTCTTCGTTTAGATGCAGATGCTTATTCAAGGTCTCCATGCCTAGTATGCCAAGTATGTAAGTTCGAACTAAAAACATTAATAGCTGGGGCGTTCCCATAAAGTTCTGCTTGAATTTTTATGATTATTTGGGAAATCAGTAATCGTAAGCTTAGCACTAGAACGAATCCAAAGGCCAACAAAGACTCGTGTTAGATCTAGTAAACAAGTATCAGGAGCAGAATATTACAACCGATCTGTATGTTGCATTAAGGACAAATTATGACTCTTACCACTGTTTATCAGTTGACAATTTTTCAATGACCGAATTACAATTGTTCAGTGCATTCCGAAAAAGTATAATATATATTCCGATAAAATGAATCTTGAAAATCATATGACAAAATTTCCAAAAAATATCAAGTTTTATAACTCAACAAAATTTGGGTTTGATTGAATTGACCAACTGATTGAAAAGTACACGTGCGAGAGGCAACCTAACCGCTGGCTGATTCTGTTTTCCAATATCACTGACATTTCGGCACTTGATCTATTGAACTAAGTTATGCTACAATGGAATGCTTGGATGCATCAAGGTTTGCCATGATCCCAGTCGTCAGTGGAAATCGTTCCTCTTGTTTGTGAAAAAAACTGAGCAACGCAGCGATTCGGTAGACGTTGCACAAAAGAGAAGCAAGCCAACGATCTAGAAGAATCTAAAGAGAAAATTAGGTTTGCAGTTTCATAAAGGTTGGTTATTTATTCATAAAGAAAAAATTAAAAAATTTGCTTCAATATCATAAAAGCTCGTGAAGGGAGCCCAAACTTAGTTACCGCAATATCACGACGACTGCATTGACTCCCAAAGAGGACCCACTAAATATTGAAAGAGGCATATAGTGTTATTGCTCACATTAAATAGTCCACATTAATAGGTCCATCGATAAATTCGAAGTAAATGAAGACTGTTGTGTTGGGATTTTCAAGAAGAAACAACAAATTTCAAAAATATAGATTTTGAATTGAAATATGCAGAATTTTGAATGAATTTTATCTGTTTCCTTTGTTCAAAAATAAAAAAAAATAGGAAAACACCAATTTTTGCTCAAAAATTATGAAAAATATTGTGGTAATTGTTTTTTCTTGAAATAGTTTCCCTTCAATGTACTTCTATGGAAACGAAGAATTCCATCGATAACAACACAATATGATAAAAATCGGTGTTTTTGGCTTTTCGGTCTAGAATCTTAATATGTGAATATGCTGAAAGTTTGACGTTAGTTTGCGTTATCGTAATTATATATGTGAAATGTTAAATATTTATAAAATATTTTGTATTTATTTTCTATAGTATTGTAAAAACGGAAATACGAATAAATGCGAAACCAATACTAAATTTGTTACATAAAACCGACGATGCAGCATAAATTTCTACTAATTGCAATTTCTGTTTTACCCAAGACAAAATACATACACACAAACAATACAAAAACCCACACATGGACCAAAAGCACATAAGCGCATATTTTACAATCAATTCAATGCAATAACAATTACAAATAGAAATAAAAATAACCATAGCGGAAACGGAAAAATACAGATGACCGTTAATTTATGTTTAATGGCCATGGCCAGCATGGCTAGCATGGCGGTGAGAATAGCCGTTGAACATACGGATATATATATTAAGGTGCCTCACGAAAAATAATTGATGCCATCCTCTTTTATGAAATGAAACTTGGGGCATTTAATTTACATTGCCAAATATTTCGGCTCTAGCAATAAGGTGCCGTATATTGTACGGGAATTTTTTTCATTAGATGACTTTTGACTAAATATTCATCGAATTTCAATGAAGTTAATGCGAAAAGTGATTTAGCTCTTCAATGAAATGAAAGAATCGTAGATTTTGTTTTATTTGAAGTTTTTTAATATTTCTTGAAATTGGTGCAAACAAGGGCCCCTGAATGCTGAAAAAAGTTATGTAAATGCACTCTTTGGTGTTTTATTGCCCCTGATAATTTTTAGCAAGGTATATTTTCTTCAAAGACAATATAATAGTTTTCTCAACGGTTTTTCTTTTATCGATTTTCAAGAGAAAGGGTAGGAGATTGAGAAAAAATCGGTGTACCAAAATTATCTCTTTGTGTTTAACAATTTTGCTTCAGACTTCAAATTCGTATCTGTTGAAATAAAGAAATTTCTTAATACCTCCCGAAGACCCCATTTTTCCGACTTCAGGCCCATATTGTAGGAGAACTAGATGTAATGGAGAAAAATAAATAAATAAATAAATTACTAAAAACCGTTGGAAAATCTCATAAAAATCGCATAAAATTTTTGTTGCACTGTGTAATGGTTTTCGATTAAGGGGACCTCCTGGTCTAGCGCCCTTGAATTTGACGAAGTTTTTGGAATTTTTTTTTTAATGAAATAATGAGCAATAGTATTTAAACTTTGTAGATATATTTTATTAGTTTAATAATATACAAAAATAATAATGAAAAAAAAAAAAATTGTAATTTTAAGTAAACAAAAATTGGTGTTACAGTTGCCCTCTTCAAAAATCGGATCTTGCTGGTGGGACAGGTTTTGGATTTTCCACTGATCAGAAACAAAAAGAAAAGAAGAACTTACTTGGATTCGCTTCTCTTGGCAGTGTTGAAGAGGTCGCGAGGAGGTGGTGTGACAATGGGCCTTGAACAGGCCTAAGTGAGTCGTAAGACAGCCACTTAACCTAACCTAACCTGGCTGCCAAACATTTGAAATTTGCTTATACCATTTTTTACATTTTTTGCTTTTGAAGTCAAGTCAAAAACGTAAGTAAAAAAATTTTTTGGTAAATTCCTAAGCAGAAATTTATATTATAAAATATGTTTATTAAAAACAAGAGAATATGGAAATGAAAAAATTGGGGAAAATTGAGTACAGCTCCATAGCTAGCTATGTATAGCTAGGACAAACAAATCAATATAGAGCAACGAAATTTGGTGAGTTGATTGTGGAAGTCCTAAGTAACCATAACTTTAGTACAAAAGGTTTGTATTAAGCATGAAAAGGTTAATCTTAAAGATATAACACATAGGTACATATAACTGTAGTTTTTCTGAGTAATCCAGAGGATTTACCTGTGTGTCTGTAACACCCTTCTCAGGTTTTAAAATCAAGATAATTTTTTCGGGATTTAATTCCTTCAGACTTGATTATGCAATGTAATGTTACGATTTCGGTAATCACTATATCACAGAATCGAACAATGATAGCTGCCAACGTCACAAGACGCTACGTTACGTTTGCATAATTATGCCTTTGGACTTGAGGTACCTTAATATACATACATACATACATACATACCTATGTATGCATGTATATGTTTGTAAAATCCACACTCGTATTTTAGTGAAAGCGAAAAACTCATTAATTTATTTTTCTTTCTCTTTTCGTGAATTTAAAACTACTTTGAAAAAATACAAACAGCGTTAATTCGCTTAGTAAAGCTATTGACTAAAACGGATGATGGCAACAACAACAAACGAAATGAATTGAGAAAACCAAAGGACACAGTTACACTTATGCATACACACATTTGTATATTTGATGGCTTATTTTGCTAAAGTATTTCAGATCTTCATTGTGACTGCAGAATATGAAAATAGGGTGCTAAAAATCAATTAAAATTAAAAAAAAATTTGAATTTGGGAAAACTACTCCGAAAACCGTGATTCTTAAGGATGTTTTACAATAGGTTTGGGATTTTGTATGGAAAAAACATTCAACTTGCATATAAAAGATTTTCAGATATCCATGTCTATATAAAAAATGCCGCTAAAGCGATACAATTAAACCCTAAGCCACCCCTAGCGCCTAAAGTGACCATTTAGCACCTTTTTTTACAAATTTTTAAATTCACCCGTTAGGATTTTGAGTATAGCGGTAATGTTTCAAATCGAACTATATTTGAACTAGTAAATTAACTTTTAGTGAACCCATGTCGAGTACAATCAAGTTCATCTTTGACAAATGTCTCTAAAAAATTGCAAAAAACAAAGCAGACGTTGAAAAAATTGCATTAAATTAATGAAACTTACCATTAAGAAGTAACTACTAACTTCTAAAATGTTATCCATACTTAAACGCTTGCGTCAAAATTGTGGATTTATATCAATATGTAATACAGGTGTCCCCGTATAACACGATTGTTAGGTTCCAAAAAAGTATCGTGTTGTGCGAATTCATGTTATACGGAACAAGAAACCAGTACAAAAAGCGGAGTTAGGCTCCAAGTATTTAGAAATCTGCCGTATTATATACGAAATCGTACAAAAATTGGGTTATGTTCCAAGAGTTTAAAAAACAACTTTTTGGGATTAGTGTCGTTCGAGCTGTCACATGCAGGGGCATTCATTTGCTTTATGTATATTTTAACTTTTTGTACGGTTTGATACATTTTCTCTCTTTTATTAATAAATTAAAGTTTTTAATTTTGATTGTAAAAAGTAAAAAAACAGAAAGTAAGTATATTGATTTTATATATAAAAATTTTAATAATAAGCATTTAACAGACACTCCACATTTTTAAACGAACACCGCATGCCTACTTTACAAAGTTGCTTATTATAATCGAACAAACACCGCCCAATGGCTCTACCATGTGTATTAATTCTTGTAGCTGGCTTCCAAAGTAGTTCAAAACCACTAAAGTACTTATTGAAATTCACAACCTTTTCTTCACAGATATGTGTTTCCAATAACGCAATAATATCAAAAGTTTTTATATAATTAAAAAATTCAACGCATATCAACTTGTTTTCTAGGCCATGTATGTTATACGATAATATTTTAAGCTGTCTATTTTCTTTTACTATTTCATTTCTGTATATATTGTTTTCTTTTAGTTTTTTTTATTAAATTTATCTAATAACTAATTATAATTTATATTACTATGTTTTATTTTACTACCATATAACTTATTAAATCTATCTACCGCTTTCTGCCGACCACACATCAAAGTACGATCTTTGCTCCATGTCATCCAGTACGTTCCAACTTTCAAAGGATATTTTTTTACAAATATTTTGTGGGTTACATCTACGGCTAGGATATCCTTCTTTAGTTGCAGCAAAGTCCTTCTATCTTGTTGTTTATCTTCACTTAGGTCCATCTCAATTTTAATTGACGTGCCTGCTAGATTTCTAAGGCTTTTAAATATTCTGTTGGCCATATCCTGAGTTTTTATTTCCGCAATTACATTCGTTGTCTCATTGTTGGTATATATGACGCGAGTAGAAATAACTTCGACTTCCGGTATTTTTAGAATGTCTTTACATATTTTTACTACCGCGTTTTGTGGTGTATCAATTTTATCTATTCCTTTAAGAACAACATTTTTTCGTTTACCTTGTTGTACCAAGTACTTAATTTGGGAGTGATCTTTGTTTCTATCTTTCTTCAGGAGTTCAACTTCTTCTCTTAATGACTGATTTTCTTTTTTGAGTTCCTCAATTTGAGTGGAAACATCATCCATTTGTGTTTTAATCTCATTGATATCTGTTTTAGTAGCTAAATTTTTTAATTTTTCATTTATAACGCTTTCAATAGAGCTCTGCATAATTTTCATCAACTCCTTTACTTGGATTTTTCCCACCAGGTCATTGTCTCCCATTATATCCGTGTCATCTGGTGAGGTATCTTTTAGTTTTATTTTTGGGGTGGGTCCTACTACAGCTGGAAGTACTGCTGACGCCTTAACTGGTGTTCCTTGCATAGATTTAGGCATTCCTTTTTATTCACGTCGATATTACAGACCTTATGACAGCACGAAAGTATGTGGTTCGTGTTTACGATGAACAGAGCTTTCTTTTTTCTTTTTTATTATTATTTTTTGTTTTCGCATTTAGGGTCAAAGTCCAAGCTATTTTGACAAGGAAGTCTGCTGGACTGCTGGAAATTCACTATCCGCAACGTGCTTTCAAATGACGTATGGCTTGTAGATAACAATGTTATAATTTCTTCAAAATTAATTTTTCTTAAATCACACTGTATAAAAAACACTTTTACAGACCAAGGTTACCAGGTCGGTCTTTTATATGCAAGTTGAATGCTTTTTCCATACAAAATCCCAAACCTTTTGTAAAATATCCTTAAAAATCACGGTTTTCGGAGTAGTTTTCCTAAATTCAAATTTTTTCATTTTAATTGGTTTTTAGCATCCTATTTTCATATTCTGCTGTCACAATGAAGATCTGAAATACTTTAGCAAATAAGCCATCTAATGTATATATGTGAGAATGCATGTATATCAAAGGGCCTCACGAAAAAAAGTTGTTGTTGTACACTCCTGAAAAGGAACCTCGGCTTATTTTATGATGATTCCCAAAATATTTCAGCTTTATCGATATACCCCATCATCATCAGACACCAGCCTTTGTAATTTCTGACTAATTCTTTTTTAGATCTTTAGTACCAGAAAGAATTATAACAGTCAGGAACATGTAATATGAATGTTTTTCGTTGCCAAAAATAACCTTTTCGCATTGATCGACCCGTTACAAATGTGATGTTGCAAATTCGAAACATGCCTTTTTGTGATGAGTGTTTGGCGGAAGTTAAACTTTATTGTTAGATGTTTAGAATCATACAAAATTTTTTCAATACGTCTAAGTCCAAATCACTTCGAATTTCAGATATAATATTTTTTTTGAAGACTGTAGTTTGGGCCATTTCCGGGTTTTTAAGTGTATTCATAATTAGAGGTCTTCTAAGTCGCTTTATTTTGGCATATATTTATTAACTTCCTTTTTTAACGTTTACCATGCTTATATGTGATATGTTAATAAGCCATGTTGATAATGACTCTCAAGTGAAATTTTTCAAATGACAACTGGTGGAATGTTGTGCAATGTCTACAATGCGTTTTCAGTAAAATTTTGTCAAAGAAAAGTTTTTAAATATCGCTATCCTATCGTTTGGAAGTATAATTATTTCGTATTTTCTTTCAAAAAGCGCTAAATCTTTTCACTAATACACCCGTAACGAACCGTTTCCCCGGTCTTAGGCTGGGGTAGTCTCAGCGGGCTCCAGAGGTTCTTTGCGTTACAAAATTTGTATTTTGCAGGGGACCCTCACTTTATTTAGACACACAGGTTTTTTTTTTATTATAACAATAATTCAAGTTTAATTTCACTTAATATTAATTACACTTATCAATGTTACTTCGAATAATTCAATTTAATATTTAATGGGCTGGCGTGTGACTGACGAATGTAATGGGTCGCACCGACGTAGCGCTGCTGTGCGTAGACTGGTGTACAACGGGCGAATGCAATGGATCGCGCTGGCGTAGCGCTGCTGTGAGTAGACTAGCGTATAACTGACGAATGCGAATGATTGCGCTGGCGTAGCGCTGCTGTGCGTAGACTGGTGTATAACTGACGAATGCAATGGTATGGCGCTGACGTGGCGCTGCTGTAAATAGACTAGCGTATAACGGGCGAATCCGATGGGTCGCGTTGGCGTAGCGCTGCTGTGCGTAGACTGGTGTATAACTGACGAATACAATGGATCGCGCTGGCGTAGCGCTGCTGTGCGTAGGCTGGAGTATAACTGACGAATGCAATGGAATGGCGCTGACGTAGCGCTGCTGTAAATAGACTAGCGTATAACGGGCAAATCCGATGGGTCGCGTTGGCGTAGCGCTACTGTGCGTAGACTGGTGTACAACGGGCGAATGCAATGGATCGCGCTGGCGTAGCGCTGCTGTGCGTAGGCTGGAGTATAACTGACGAATGCAATGGATCGTGCTGATGTAGCGCGGCTATGGCTAGACTGGTGTACAACGGACGAATGCAATGGATCGCGCTGGTGTAGCACTGCTGTGCGTAGACTAGCGTATAACTGACGAATGCGAATGATTGCGCTGGCGTAGCGCTGCTGTGCGTAGACTGGTGTATAACTGACGAATGCAATGGAATGGCGCTTGCGTAGTGCTGCTGAGCGTAGGCTGGAGTATAATTGACGAATGCAATGGATCGTGCTGATGTAGCGCGGCTATGGCTAGACTGGTGTACAACGGACGTACCATGCGGCGTCTTGCGTCGGTCGTGATATCTTGCCTCTTAGACCAGGTCGGCTTGTTGTTCCTCCGACGATCAACGGCAAGCCGCACACGTCTTCGCAGGTTACAAGACCTGGAGTTTTACCTGACTAATGACCAAGTCGGCTTGTTGTTCCTCCGACGATCAACGGCAAGCCGCACACGTCTTCGCAGGTTACAAGACTTGGAGTTTTCCTGACTACTGACCAAGTCGGCTTGTTGTTCCTCCGACGATCAGCGGCAAGCCGCACACGTCTTCGCAGGTTACAAGACTTGGAGTTTTTCTCTGTCCTCCCAAATTTTGTCCGTCTGGTCGAATTAAAATTTTCCTCACTAACCCACTACTTGTACTTACCAGGGTACGTGTTGCTCCGATGCCAGCTGCCAGCCAAAAAGCAAAATCTCTGTTCTGTTCGCCCTTTTATAGCCCACAGCAAGCCATACAGTTATTCCATTGTGCAGACTGTCGCCACTGGAATGCATTGTGTTGTTGTTTTGTTGCTCTCCCAATTGTAGTTTTTGTAGTATACACCCACACGTAGATGTTAATATACATCTTTTGAGTACATCTAGCACACTTAGTGTAGCACATTTGTGCTTTTCCTTTTCTTTGTGCTAACTGTGTGCATCTTTGTTGTTGTTGCGCGCTTTATTGTCCATTTCGCCTTTGCGGTGATCTTCTCCCAGCCTATGCTGGGGCCGGCTATTGTGTTTTTAATTCTTTATGCGGCATGCGGTGTTTGGAGGACGGTGTTATTGTGCGGCTAAAATTTGTGGTCCAAATTTTTGCTCGTCACACCCCCCCCTTACTTCGCCGAAAGAGACGGGGCCTCCTTGATTTTAAAGAGTGTGACGTCACCATTGCGTGACACCCGGATTCGGTACCGCTGTCCTTCGATGGTCTTCATTATACTAAATTTTTTATGGGCGTGGTTACCGTGGCTTGCCTTCCTGGCGATGTCGCCGACGGTTGAGGTATCGATGTGTGGTCCTGGTGGAATTGTTTAAGTTCGCTGACGTGCGCAGTCCTTTCCTGCCGCTGTCCCATCCGCTGTAACTTGACGATGACTGGGGACTCGAACGATGCCACCCGGAAAGGGCCATCGAACTTGGGTGCCAGCTTTGCCGCGAAATTATCCACCGCTCGAGATAGGTGGTGTTGTTTCACCAGCACCAGGTCCCCAATTTCTGGTTTCCAGGCCCGTCTACGTAGGTTATAATGACGTGCCTGATCCTGTGCTGCGCGTGCTAAGTTGCGTCTAACGATTTTGAAAGTATCGTGTAGTCTGGCGGCTCGCTCATCACCAGTTGGTGTAGGTGCTCCTGAGCCCAATGTTGTCTTGGAACCGTGTGTTTTGTATATACCTCGCGGTGCAAAGTATCGAGCGTATATGAAAACATGTGCGGAACCCTGTGACAATGTGCTTCGTTGAACCGTAGGTGAATCGTCTTGTGGCAATGCGATGTGTGGAACCGTATGTGAATCAACATAAGTCGGTATAATGCGTGGAATCGTATGGCAATGCGGTGCGTGGAACTATGTGTGGATCCCCTTGTGGCATTGTACGCCAACGGTTTTGCGTGTTGAATATACCCCGCGGTGCAAAGTAGCGAGCGTATATGACATGCATGAAACCCTGTGGAAATGTGGTGCGTGGAACTGTATGTAGATCTCCTTGTGTCAATGTACGTGCGTGAACCCGTGCGTTATATATACCTCGCGGTGCATAGTAGCGGGCGTATATGACAACGAACGTAGTAGCAAGCGTATTCGACATGCGTGGCACCTGTGGCGGTGACCGTGAGTGGAATCGTAGGTGGAGCTTATTGTGGCATTGTACGTGCTTGGAACCATGCGTGTTGAATATACCCCACGGTGCAAAGTAGCGAGCGTATATAGCAACATGCGTAGAACCATGTGGCAACGGATGTGTATGGAATGGTATATGGGAGCTCTTGTCGGGACTACCACCACTCCTCGTTACTGGTGGGTCCCTCGGTCGTTTCCCGGCCTGCGCCGGCAGCACTCGATTGTTCGTGTACCTCCGTGCATATGGGCACGTTTTTTTCCGTGTTCTTGTGGATATGGCACTCGCAGTGTGATGGACTGGCCTCCGCAGCTTAGCGTTGCATGCGTTTTGCAGAGAAAGTCCATCCCGAGGATTAAATGATCTACCATTGTTGGCAAGATGAGCAATGCTAGAGTGCATCCACTGGTTCCTAGTCCGACATCTATTTTCAATTCCTTCTCGATGTAGCGGACACTACCGTCTGCCATGCGCACTGTTGTGCTTGTTCTTTGAATCTCCCCGTGTTTGTGAAACGTGTTGGCCAGGTGTTGGCTAATGAAGCTGCGTGTGGCCCCCGTGTCTATGATTGCACTGGTTTGATTCCGGCCCAAGGCGACGACGGCGAGGATTCGAGTGTCATCATGTTGGAGTGTTGTTGTGAGGTTCGGGATCGAAATACGGGGGCGGCCACCATGCCTCGTTACTGGTGGGCCCCTCCGCCGTTTTCCCGGATGTCGTCGGCAGCACTCGATGGTACGCACTCCTTTCTTGCCACAATCCCAACAAAATAGGAGTTGTGGACTCTGACATGCCCGCCTTATGTGCCCGTTGCGTCCGCACCTGTGACAAGCGGTTCTTGGGTCGATTGGTGTCTGTGTCTCGTCTTTTACGGTGCGGTGATGCTCCTCTCGGGGACGTTGCTCAGGGTGTTTTCGCGCATCTTCGACCACGTGGATCACATCTAGGTCGTCAGCCAGCTTGACCAGCTCCCCTAGGTTTGTGAAGTCGCGCCGCTTGATGTAGAGCTGGTATTCTTGTCTGCAATTTCTAAAAATACGCTCTAGTTTTTGGGACTCATTGTAATGTGCATGCCGCATCATATTTTGCATAGTGAGCACGTAGTCCTTAAACGTCTCCCGTGGTCGTTGTATCCTGCGCCGTATCTCGTCATCCAAGTCTTCTAAATACCGTGGTGGAAGGAAAAAAGTAAGAAATAATTTTTTAAAAGTATCCCACCGCTGTTCTTGAACATTGTTGTTGCGGAACCAGGTGAGCGCTCTTTCCACCAATAATTGGGGCATGGCGCGCGGCACCCAGTCTCGGTCTACCCCATCCACTTCCATCAGCTCCTCCACCCTTTCGATAAACTCCAGCGGGTCTCTCCCACCGTTGAATTTTATGCCCCACTTCCGGATGCGGTCCATAGCCAGAGCATGTGTTACCGGTGTGGCGCTGCATGCTGCCTCTTGGGTTGTACGAGCCTGCGTTGCTGGTGCTTGGGGATATGGTATTGGAGGATTGAATGTGTGGGGTTGCGCGGCTGTCTGCGTGTGTCTTGCTGGTATAAGCAATGTGAATTGCTGTAGGGCACCTAGGTCATCTGGCACCGGGTCGCTTGCTGGTGTCGGTGACGGACGCGGTGACTGCATTTTGGTGTGTTGTTCTTCCAACTCCTCCAAGCGTTCCTGGATGCCTTCGGCGAAGTTATCCCCGAGTATAAAAGCTACCAACCGCTTGCGCAATTCCTCCACGGTACCGCTGTCGTCAAGACCGAATTCGAGGGCACAAGTTGTTAGCTCCTCTTTCCTCATTGCATAGACCCACGTTAGCTTCACCATTGTCTTGGGTTGTTTGTTTTTTTTTTTTTTCTTTTAACCTTCTTTTTTTTTCTCTACTGAGTTTATTCACTGTGTTTAATTGATTTTATTGTCACTGTGTGTAATTTAATTCTTTGTGAGTAATAATGTTTGTTTTTTTTTTTTCACTTCAGAGTCCCTGCTCGGGCGCCATGTAACGAACCGTTTCCCCGGTCTTAGGCTGGGGTAGTCTCAGCGGGCTCCAGAGGTTCTTTGCGTTACAAAATTTGTATTTTGCAGGGGACCCTCACTTTATTTAGACACACAGGTTTTTTTTTTATTATAACAATAATTCAAGTTTAATTTCACTTAATATTAATTACACTTATCAATGTTACTTCGAATAATTCAATTTAATATTTAATGGGCTGGCGTGTGACTGACGAATGTAATGGGTCGCACCGACGTAGCGCTGCTGTGCGTAGACTGGTGTACAACGGGCGAATGCAATGGATCGCGCTGGCGTAGCGCTGCTGTGAGTAGACTAGCGTATAACTGACGAATGCGAATGATTGCGCTGGCGTAGCGCTGCTGTGCGTAGACTGGTGTATAACTGACGAATGCAATGGTATGGCGCTGACGTGGCGCTGCTGTAAATAGACTAGCGTATAACGGGCGAATCCGATGGGTCGCGTTGGCGTAGCGCTGCTGTGCGTAGACTGGTGTATAACTGACGAATACAATGGATCGCGCTGGCGTAGCGCTGCTGTGCGTAGGCTGGAGTATAACTGACGAATGCAATGGAATGGCGCTGACGTAGCGCTGCTGTAAATAGACTAGCGTATAACGGGCAAATCCGATGGGTCGCGTTGGCGTAGCGCTACTGTGCGTAGACTGGTGTACAACGGGCGAATGCAATGGATCGCGCTGGCGTAGCGCTGCTGTGCGTAGGCTGGAGTATAACTGACGAATGCAATGGATCGTGCTGATGTAGCGCGGCTATGGCTAGACTGGTGTACAACGGACGAATGCAATGGATCGCGCTGGTGTAGCACTGCTGTGCGTAGACTAGCGTATAACTGACGAATGCGAATGATTGCGCTGGCGTAGCGCTGCTGTGCGTAGACTGGTGTATAACTGACGAATGCAATGGAATGGCGCTTGCGTAGTGCTGCTGAGCGTAGGCTGGAGTATAATTGACGAATGCAATGGATCGTGCTGATGTAGCGCGGCTATGGCTAGACTGGTGTACAACGGACGTACCATGCGGCGTCTTGCGTCGGTCGTGATATCTTGCCTCTTAGACCAGGTCGGCTTGTTGTTCCTCCGACGATCAACGGCAAGCCGCACACGTCTTCGCAGGTTACAAGACCTGGAGTTTTACCTGACTAATGACCAAGTCGGCTTGTTGTTCCTCCGACGATCAACGGCAAGCCGCACACGTCTTCGCAGGTTACAAGACTTGGAGTTTTCCTGACTACTGACCAAGTCGGCTTGTTGTTCCTCCGACGATCAGCGGCAAGCCGCACACGTCTTCGCAGGTTACAAGACTTGGAGTTTTTCTCTGTCCTCCCAAATTTTGTCCGTCTGGTCGAATTAAAATTTTCCTCACTAACCCACTACTTGTACTTACCAGGGTACGTGTTGCTCCGATGCCAGCTGCCAGCCAAAAAGCAAAATCTCTGTTCTGTTCGCCCTTTTATAACCCACAGCAAGCCATACAGTTATTCCATTGTGCAGACTGTCGCCACTGGAATGCATTGTGTTGTTGTTTTGTTGCTCTCCCAATTGTAGTTTTTGTAGTATACACCCACACGTAGATGTTAATATACATCTTTTGAGTACATCTAGCACACTTAGTGTAGCACATTTGTGCTTTTCCTTTTCTTTGTGCTAACTGTGTGCATCTTTGTTGTTGTTGCGCGCTTTATTGTCCATTTCGCCTTTGCGGTGATCTTCTCCCAGCCTATGCTGGGGCCGGCTATTGTGTTTTTAATTCTTTATGCGGCATGCGGTGTTTGGAGGACGGTGTTATTGTGCGGCTAAAATTTGTGGTCCAAATTTTTGCTCGTCACAGTATTCAAGTATTTTTAATTGGCAATTCATGGAGTTATGAATCAGTATGTGGCTAGGAGAAACTATTTTATACGTTTTAGTCCGTTTTAAAAACGTGGTGTATTAAAAATTTTTTTATTTAATTTTTTTTAAAAATTTCGAAAGAACCAAGAATTATTGGTGAAAAAGGATAACATTTGTTCAGACTTGACCATATTTTTTCCATTCATTATAATTATAGACGAGCGGCTGATCCACCTGTGCAAACTCAAACCATTTCCATTTGTTCAAATAATTTTCGCAGATTTCTTATGCCATTCACAAAACACCGATCGTTTTATTTGTGTTGTGAGGGAATCTCTGCCGTCGCCGTCTCCGATGAACAATATTTGCGTCATATTTTTTTCAAACTCGATAGTCTCGAGCGCTACAGCCAACTCGAATCACGTCCAGATTTAGGTCGTTAGCTAATGAAATTATTAATAATTCTGAGTCCTTTCGAAATTTTATAATAAATCATTTGCACGGAGTTGGATTTTTTAGAGCATTAATATTAATAAAAAAATTTAATAACCCCTGCTGTTCCGGCTTTTTATTGTTAAAAATGAATTGATAAAAATATTAATTTCTTTGATCAAATACACATTGTATTACCATACAGTTTTCCTATTATTCAGCCCTTTTCTATAACGTATAATTGTACAATATACAAATGATATACAATTTAGACTTCTTATCTTGCTATATTTCAATAAAGCCAGTCTCGCAGTAACAATCGAGACGTTTAGTCTCTTCTTGCGTCATACATCGGTGTAGTTTCATAGACTCACCCTACAACCTGCATTTCAATTTATTGTCCACTCACGCAGTTTCCAATTACTGCCACACCTATATTTCGTTTAAAAAATGGATGAGTTGAATAAACTAGTCGAAGGTGACATTAGTGGTCAATAACGTCTAAGAACAAAAGGTCGTAGTTGAGTTGTTTAAACGGTTTTTTAGCATCCCCTAGGGGAAAATTTTTTTCTTCTGAAAGAGGTGAACTTTTAAAATAGGTGGTGAGACAACTTAATTTTTAGTATTTTTTTATATCTAGTTAAATTTGAACATTAAACATTTTTTGTATTAAAATACTAAACTTTTTGTAAAATGTTGTCAAATTTGTTATGTTCAGGCTCCATGAATTTCTCGAATTTGGTTTAAGGAACGAATTACTGTGCGCCGACTGGCCTTATTTTTCTACTTTCGTATTTTCATTTTATGTTTTTAATATGTAGCAATTTTTGAGGTACTGTATTCGTTTAAATAATTTTACTATTAAAGATAGTTTGTTGGTGTTTGGTTTTTGGTATTGGTGGCGATGAAGGAATTATGACCATTATAACGAATATAGAATAGTGGTAAGTATTTGCATTCGAAATTTTGAAGTGAGGAAGCTATTTAGTGGTTAACAGCAGCTTGTCTTGATATGCGTGAAAATGTACACATATGAAATGAAGAAATTCGTACTTCATATTTGAGTAAATAAATAATCTAGGTTCCTATGTATGTAAGTATTAATAGAGAAAATAAACTATACAAATATTTTTATTGCTTTTTAGGTGGCTAAATAAATAAAGCATCGAGCCTGGTGTGTATGGGAAATAATCAGCAGTCATAATTTGACAAAACATAATAAGGCAAAACATAAAAAAAAGAAAATGTTTTGTAAGGACTCAAAATATTGGAGTTATTTTGACCCCACAATTAAAATGTTACATATGTATGAATATATAAATGAAGTAATATAATGAAGTATACATACATATTACAGTACGATCAAACATGTAAAAATTAATATGAACAAAACGGTACAACAGAAGGAAAATTAGTATAAAGGGACATGCATTAAACAAAACAAGACACTCAGACTTAGATCGTGGTCTAAGGTAGTATCTTGGTGGTTCTATTGTCCTCTATTCGCTAGATTATTTGTAATAAACCAACCGATGCGTCCGCACGGTAGGCTAGTACGAAAGAGTCGTTAGTTTATATCAGCAGAGCGTCCGCATGCTAGGTTCTTCATAAGACATTATTCATTCGTGAGGTATTAATTGGATCTTGGCGTAAGTCCTTACGTCAAGATTAAGTTTCCACTGAAGTATTAATCGGCATCAGGGGGTCGTATGCACGTACCCTGGTGTAGTGAACATACGTAGTTGCCACGGACCATACAACAAACGACAATGACCTAAACATCGTATCACGAACACATACAAAGGAAACATACGAACGCGAACCGAGCGCCAAGGAAGGCAAACGAAGGCAAACGAGCTCCAAGGAAGGCAAACGAGCGCCAACGAAGGCAAACGAACGCCCGAGAAGGACGATTGAGGGGCTACAAGGAACAAACAAAGACTGTATGAGGTACCAAGAATAAAAATTAATCCAGTGTATTTAAAACCAACCGTGAAGAAAATAAAGAAACAAGTGAACTAAGAAAATCGAAACGAACTATCGTGAGTTATTATTTACGCACCTTGGTTACTCACTGAGTATACCTTGACGAAAAGAAAAGGAACCAGGAAGGTTCGTTACAGTTTGTATGCGCATTTTTCTTTTAAATTTATTGTTACTAAATATTAATTCAAATTAATATTTTTTCTTTTTTTCAATAAAACAGCAAATTTAAGATAAACGAACATAAAATTTATCAAACACTGGCTCGGCGTCGCCCAGCTTTGCTGTTCGGCCCTTGCGTAGTACAAACATTATAATAACAAAAAACTTGTGAAAAAAAAAAAAAATATATATATATATATATATGAGCGCAAAGCCCTATTTAGGGGGAGGTTTTGGGGGTTCTGACCACCGCCCCCCCCCCCCCCCCGAAATGTGGAAACTTTATTCTAATTTTTGAGATTAATTGCCAATGGATGGAAAAAAATTAAAATAAAATCTATTTAACGATATTTTTTACTTCCATCGGTTTTTTTTTTTCTAAAAATTCAAATATAAAAAATAAATTTGAAATCTTAGTTACACTATGCGATCAAATCCGATTTGTTTTCTTCGACATGAGGTTTGACTACGGATTCAAAAAGAGAAGGTGATACTGAGCACTCCTGCATTCATAGTTTTTCTAGGTCAGTAACTGTTTTTGATTTAAAGTTTCGTCCTGAATCAGTTTGAAAAGTTTAAAAATGAATAAAAATAGAAAAAATTATCGGATCCTTGTAAAATTAGACTTGCTTGAACTCCATTTTTTCCTAAAACGTGACGTGATGGGAAGTTTTTGACCTCAGATTCGTGTTGAGGATGAAAAATTCTTTCGCAAAAACTTCATCTTATTAGCAAAACCCATGCAGTTTTAGGAGGCAATCTTAAAGTATAATTAATTTTTTCAGAGCACCATGACTAGAAAGATCTATTTCAATGCTGTGACTTCACGAATTTAGGGAATATAAGCCAACCTCATACGGGTTCCTAATCATTGATAATGGCTCAAATTCCCAATGATGATCCTCTGCTATTTTTGGTAATTTTTTTGAGGTTGGGTACATCATCAGTAGTGGAAAGTCAATGAGTTAATGAAATTATGTCCCTCACGATAAAAAAATGTATAAGAATGCACATTGAATAATATTAAAAATTTAATTTGATTATTCAGTGATTTGATTATTTTTTGTCACTTTTGGCCATTTTTTTGAGGTTAAGATTAAAAAAATCGGAAAAATTTTCCTAAAATTTTAATTTTGTGGGTCCATCAAATGTATCATCGATTTAATTTATTGTATTTAAAAATCAGTTTGATAAAAATTAATTATGAATATTTTCCTCGAATGAAAACCCCCCCCCCCCCCCCCCCGAAAAAAATTTCTGGCTACGGCCCTGTATGAGCGTAACAACTTCCGATCTAAATCTAATTATTGCACCTACAGTTCATTTCGTTTACATAAGGTGTTCCACTTCCACTTATCTAATAGTGCTAAATCTCTTCTCATATAATGGAATCAACTCCCGATTTTAACATATAAACCTTCATCACCTTCTTTACCAATAACTATTACCAAATATTATAGCCAACATACCACCTTCACAAATAAATTTTCATTGCATTCCTTGTTTCAAACGACTTTAAAAACGACTTGCTGGGGCATTATTGCTGCACTATAGTTCGTTATATTTTTCATCGCTTCATACTTTCTGAACTTATTCCTCTATATGATTGTAATTTAACCTGTAAGTATTAGATTTTAGACCCCACTCCTTTCCTGGTTTTAAAGGGCTAAATTTTCAACTCAAACATATCATTTTTATTCTGTTCACCAAAATCAAACGTTCAAACTTAATTCTGAAGGGGTTTTCCATGCCCCTTTTTAATATTTGAAGCTCAGCATATTTTCAATTTATGTAGAGGAATTGTTAAAATAAAACTTTATTTAACTTTTTGGGGCCCTTGGGCATTTTTTTTTACTTTTTATTATTTTTAAAAGAAAGCTTTTTTGCTGGGTTCCTCATGTACCAAAATCGATATCGAAGATCCCGGACGTGAGAGAGAACATCTAAGTATAGAGCCGGAGTCAGCAAATCCGAGTTACCCTTAAAAAACTTTGCATTTGCCATTTGATTTTATAAGGCCTCAAACTGTTGCACAGTGTAATTAAATTAATAAAAATATAACAATTTTTCCTATAATTTGGTGAACTAATGAACTATGAAAGGAACCACGTAGTTCACTAAAAGCAATTGAACTAAAAGATTGAATCCCTCAAGTGAACTAATTTCCCAGCTCGAGTACAAAATTCCAAGGTATAAGGTTCACATCGAACGGGACGACGGAACTTACATATGTATAATGGTCACTTGTACACAACGGTCGCTTATACCAACAACGCAATAGAAGACATGGGAATAAAAATAAGATACAATCGTAACGAAAGCGCCACAACGAAAGAATCTCACTTGCAAACTAGAGCAAAGGTTCTAAGAAATCAGTTGTCAGAGGTTGATAGTTTTAACGGTGCTCTATGCTGTCTTTACGGACAGACACATCGAACGTTTACTTGTCGGACGCTATAATTAGGCACCTTGGGTACTCACTGCACAAGTGGCAAAATTACCTTGTTAATAACAGTAATGATGCCTCAACACAGTTTTGTACCAACCAAGCAAAAAGCCCTTTACAAATCCTAAAGAATTATGTTAATATAGTTTAAATTCCTGGGCATTAAAGCTACATCCAAGATAAAAAGAATTTCTCAAAAATTTAACGAATTAAAAAGCCCAAACTTTTTGTTTTTCTTTAATATCGGGGGTTTCGGGTCTAAGTAATTGCGTGAAACATTTCGTCAAAATTCTTTTCAGACAATATGTCTTACACTAATTGGTTAGTATTTAGAATAGTATTGAAGCAATTTTTGTCTTTTTGTTTCATTCTATTATTTACATTTCGTGTGCTTTCCGTTTCTCACTTAATTTTATTATTTTATTTTATTTTTTTTTAACAATCATTGTAACAATTTCCTCCGGGAATTAGCGTGGTTTGTCGTGCTGTTGTCCTTAATCATTGGCTAGAGTGAAACCTGCACTTATTATGGTCATTTCGTTGCTAAATAGCTAAGGTTGACATATTTTCAAAATAAGTTTCTTCTTTTTCATTTTTTGTTTCTACTTCTTTTGTGTTGATGTTGCTACTAATGCTGTTGTAACAATGTTTTGTTGTTGTGTTTGTTTTCTTTTCAGTGGTGTGCTTTACAGTTTTACTCTTTTGCTTGGCAAATCTGTCTGTTCGGCGTTTTTTCAGCTACTTGCAATTTAAAGAGTGTTTAGCATGAGCTTCCATTGCCTTCTTCCTGTTCTTTATTTTTTATTTTTAGGATTTTAGTTACGTTGTTATTTCGTATTAATGTAATTACGTTGATGTCGTTGATGAAGATGAACAATGTTTAGCTTTTAGTTTTTTTTTTCGCAGTCTTTCTCTTTTTCTTCCATTTTATATCCTTTTCTTCTTGAAGATCATTTCAGTTAATTATCCGCGGTATTTTGACGCATTTGAAAATTAAGTGATTTTTATTTCACTTGGTATGATGAAATGGGATAATCGCAAGGGATTAAAGCAATTTAAGATATAATTTAGCAAAGAAATTAAAATCAGATTGAATATAATTTTGAATAATATTCTTTGAAGATAAAAAGTTACAATATATTATGGTATATTTTAAAATGTGAGGCAAATTAAAATTCAATGTAAATACAAAAATTTCACTCTACTTAGATTTCTGACAAAATTTGTAAGATTCGACAAAATACGTTTTTAGTGCTTTGAAAATGAGAATCGCTTTACGCAGTTTGAAGCAAGCGCATAGATAGGGTAGGAATGCTGTCAAATTATTCTGGGGAATAGGGGATAATAAACCTTAACACTTTTTTTCGAATGTAATTTATCTTAGTAAATAGTCAATCGCTTCTCTGCTCCACTAACGACTACAAAACACTGGGAAGATTACTAGAATGGACCTCACCTGCGGGATAATTTTTTATATTTTACACACTGTGTAGGCAGGGATATTTGTTTTGATTGTTAAAATGTGAGCACCGACTTTGAAAACATCATTTCGAGAACAATGTGTTTAAAGTTTTAATTGCAATAAATTTTCATATAAATCCTGCAATCATGGAAAATGTTGTGCTGTGCAACTCGACCAATTAAAAGTTACAGGTGGCTGTTTATTTGTGGCAATCTCCGAAGTCCTTAACCGAGCATTTAATTAAATTCCACTGCATAGTTTGCTCAAAAAATAAAGTTATTTTACTAAATTTCAATGTAAAAAAAATTATTTTTTTAAGTTTATAATAGGGGATGTCTTTTAAGCCAAATTTGTTATTGTATTCTTCTCTACAATAAATGACGTGAAAATAATCAATATCGGGCATATCCACGCCTACCTCACATACTAGTGAAACCTGCAAAAGGTCCAGGTTAGGTTAGGCTAAAATGGCTGGCTGCGAATGTCTGCACACTTAGACCAACAAGGTCCATATGTTAAAGGGGCTAAGCATTTATCCCTCCAATCCAGTCCTTTTCAATCATTGTATGCTTTTCAGGGACATTAGTAAGTGTCTAATCTGAATATCAGCCAAGTGTTTCAAGTCATCGAAGACAAAACTGTCCAGATGCTTGTTTCGCAAGCGGATCAGTGCTGGGCATTCACATAGAAAATAAGTTACAGTTTCCTATTCTTCCACGTTGCCTCAACTCCTGCAGTGATTTATATATGGCAGACCCAGTTTTTCTGCATGTCTTCAAATGGTAGAATGCCCTGTAGTCACCCAAATCACAGTACTAATGTAGTGCCTGTTGGTTTGTATCAATAACTGTCGTCTATTCAGCTTGAGCCAAATGAGTCTCGTAGTTTTGCTAGTGGTTTCCATTGACCACCATTCGTTCGTTTCTTTTATTGCATTCAAGGGTAACTTTAGTTTACATGCTAGCATATGCACTCTTTTAGCGTCGTCTAGCACTTTCGTGTGCCCTGAGGTAAAATTATTCTGGGGTCCTAAAATCCTTCATTCTATTCTAATAATTTAAAGAAGAAAAGTTGAAAGAAGGATGTCAAATAGAATTTAAATCGATAAACTTTTCTCACTCAACAATCATTCTCTCAGTTGAAGTATATTAAGAATTATTTTCGAAGTACGATGCGTGAAGAAAAACTCAAAATTTTTAATAATTTGAACTTCAATGAAATAATTAATGATTTTATTCATGCTAAAAATAGAGCCAGAGTCATTTCGATGACTTCATCGTCCGCGCATCATCTGTAAACAGCAAATATACCACAAAATTTTAAATAAGTTGTAGAATTATTCTGTTTTTTTTTCTTTGTAAATTTTTTCCTTGCAAGTTTATTCTTGAATTTTTTTTGGAATTTTTTCCTTGAAGCTCGGGGCCCCCAGAGTCGCGGGCCTTGAGGCGGCTGCCTCACTCGTCTCCATGCCACTGCCCTCCTTATCATGAGTGATTATCAACGGTGTTCTTTTTCTAGCTAACCCATCAGCAGTTTCGTTCCCCGGCATTCTTATATGCCCAGGCACCCAAATTAAGTAAAGGAATTTTTTAGCTGCCTGACTATCGGTAAAGATACATAAATTCTTTTGTGGATATCACGTTATATCTAAGCAAGGACGAGACTTCCTTGATAGCCATGACCTCCGTTTGAAATACATGGCAGTGATCGGGCAACCTAAAAAATATATTTATACCTAGCACGAACGACGAACTCTGCCATCCAGCTTAGTGCCATGTGCTGGAGAAGGAGGTCTATAACTCTATATCAAAGAAAATACACGAATTCAACAAGGTCTGGTATAACACGTTGCGATAGTAAAAAATACCTGAGAAGTGATACTATTTTTCTTGTAGGTCTTCTCGAGTAAAACAAGAGTCTGTATGTGAAATTTGCCAAACACCCCAAAAATCTTGATTTACCGTTAAAAAACCGGTTTTGCGTACCTTTGCGCACTTATAAGCCTGTAACTTAGTGGATTATCAACAGATTTTCATTTTCTTACTGGTTTCAGAAGAAAAAAATTTAGACCTTTCGAAGGATTCTTGCACTGCCAGACCAGTTTGGATTTGGTAATAGGTGAGCTTAAAGCCTTGATAGTGGCTTGGCTCTCCGAGAATATTTTGATGTTTTTGCCTGTTATGTCTAAAGATTCTAGGATGCGGCATGCCTCCCTAATTGCTATAACTTCTGCCTGGAAGACTAGTATTGTTTGAGAGGCTAAGGGATTCAGATATACTCAAGTCGGCTGAGTATACCTCCGCCCCTACACCGCAATCCCATTTGGACCCATCGGGGTAAAGGGTGGTAGAGGGTTATGTCCGATTGCTTATGGTACTTGCTGCCCTTCCACTCGTTCCTAGTAGGAACGGAAACCTGGAATACCCTTTCAAGGTTGACTTTAGTTGTTAGGTAGTCTGTAAGTTAGTTAAGTTCATAGTGTTAAGGATGTTGCTGTGACCATAGGTCTTACTTATCCAGCATCCTACATCTCTTAGTCTTACCGCGCTATTGGATGCAGTGCATTTAACGAAAAGGTCAACACGTTCATTGCCCCCGCTGCTCCTGCGCAAGATGTTACTTGAACTCTGTCTAGTTTTCTCTGGTTGTAGTCCTTACTACGAGCTGGCCACCAAACTATAGCCTCATATGTGAGAATTGGCCTAACTACCGCTGTGAACAAACAGTGTACAATTTTAGGTTTCAGACCCCTCCTTTTACCAAAGGATTTTTTGCAGGCATAAAAGGCAATGCAGGCCTTTTTAACCTGTTGTTCAATGTCTATTTACCAGTTTAGCTTCCCATCAAGAATAACCCCTAGGTATTTTGCCATTGCTGAAAGGGATAACTTATGGCCATTTAGACGCGGAAGAATGAAAGCTGGTATCTTGATGTTTGTAGTAAATAATTTCATAATTTCTGTGCATAATTTCTGTTTTCCCAGGGTCCCAGAGCACCGTCCATGATTTCACTGATAACGTTGGGAAACAGGCCTGATACCAATATTGCTACATCGTCCGCGTGGGCTACAACCTTTACTCAGCCCTTATTTTGCCGCACTAGAACGTTGTTTATGACAACCAGCCATAATAAAGGAGACAAAACACCAAATAGGGGAGTTCCTCTATTTACCATCTTGGTTATATGGCTAGTTCCTAGATCTGCCTGTATTATTCTGGATTGTAGCATAGATACTATCCATGACACTATACAATCCTAAACACCTAGTTCTAACAAGGAATTATGAATAACCTCAGTATTCACATTATTGAAGGCTCTCCCTATATCAAGGGAAGTGGCCAACGTATATTGTTTGCAGTAAAGAGATCTCTCTATTGTACGTGCTACTTCGTGAAGAGCAGTCTCCGTAGACCTGCCCTTTATGTAAGAATGCTGGGCCTTCAAGATAGAAGCATAAACTAGGTTTTCCCTAATATAGATATCTATGACTCTTTCTAGAGTCTTAAGAACAAAGGAAGATAGACTAATAGGTCTATAGTCCTTTGCGGATTCTATCTACTTTAGGTATGAAGATTACCCTTACCCTTCTCCAACATGGAGGAACGTGGTTGAGCACGACACATGATCTAAAAATCACTAATAACCACGGAATCACTAAATCTTGTAACTTCTGTAGCATTACCGGGAGGATGCCATCAAGTCCTGGCGACGAGGGAGAAAAATTGTTAATTGAACAGGCAATTTAGTAATTACTGTCTGGTTTTCATCTGCCGGAATAAAGACTCACGTGTTTCGTTGATCTGTGTACTTCCCCATGGAGTATGCCTTGTGTTGGCATCGCATCCAATAAGGAGGATATTGTTGTTGTTGCAGATCAACTTGCAGGCTGTCATGAACGACCTCGCTATAAGGCCGGGAAGTGGTTGTTGTGGGAGGAGCATCAGCTGCAACGCTCTTCTTAACTTTCTTGAACACGCCTGCGGTTTCGTCGCGTGACCGGTTGCGCTTCACGGCTACCTCGTGTTCCACCTGGGCACGCTACACGCTCACGCCGTGATTCCTCGTACTGCGCGATCACAGTCTGGTCTTTAGCCTTGTCTTCCAAGTCATTCAGGTGCCCGCCTCCTTATTTTTGGCGACCTTACCACGAATATGAAGATTTATTTTTCGGTTTGGAAGTAGGTGGCTGATTAGCTACCGGAGTACTATGGCTGGTATTTGGTGCCAATTAGACGAGGCACCAAATACCACTGGCTTGAGGACAGTAGCTCGTCTTCAGATGAGATTCTCGGCATCTCGGTTTTTTTGAGAGGTTTTTGTTGTTTGTTGTCATCATCGAGCACCTTTCCGGGAAGGCGGTTCAGTGCTCAACGGGGTTTTCGGGGAAATATGCGGTCGACCATGACAGACCATGTTTCCAGCCGTCACCACGAAGAGATGATAGCCCACACTACCATCAGAACACTCAATTACGGCACACACTCATGTACATGTTGATTCGCTTGAGTGTCTGATGGCTTAACGGCCCGGGAAGGTAATTTCGCGGAAAAATTTATAAAAGCTCGTCTGTAGAGAAAAGTTGAAAAAAGTGCAAAAAATTTTATACCGTATAATTCTCCGTGGAACTCTCCTCCAAAATATGCAAAATCTTGCAAAAGTTTTTATAAAGCAACGGTAAAAAACAACAGAAAAGTGGGGTGGAATGGATATGGAAATATCGTAATAAGTACTATAATATCGTTATAGTGGGTTGGTAATATCGTGATAAATTTCAATACTTTGGATAAATCGTTTGTAAATAGACTATTCTGCTGTGGACTAAGATTCTATTTTCAAGACATACTACTAAGCTCTTTAATAATAAAATAGTAAATATATATATTAATTTGTATAAAATCCGTACCCATAAAGGCAATTAAGTTTTTAAATTGTTTTAAAAGATTCCTGAGTAATATTATCTAGCTTTAATTTTAGTTTAACATAATTTAAATATTCTGTTTATATTATACTTTTCTAGTCTGTAAGGATTTTGTACATTACTGGATGAAATAATTAAATTTAATAGACGACTTTTTGTTGTTGACAGTGAAAATCAAAATCGACTTTATTTTGAAGCGTTAAATCTGATACTCCTGTGTCAGTGTTTTTTAACTGAATATTTAATTCAATGTTAATTTTTTACGAGCTGAAAGGAATTTTTATATGGGAAATAAAATAATTCTGCCTTTTATTGTTTTCATCCATAGTTGGACGAAAATTCGTCAATCCAAAAAAAAAAAAAAACTGTATCGTTTGATTGATAAAAAGTTCATACATGATTCCATGTCTTGGCAGCATATATTCTAAGTATCATGAGTTTTGGGCAGATTTTAGAAATTGTGAAACCAGGAAATATCAAGATATTGTCAGTATCACGATAATATCTCCCCTTACCCTATTTCCCATATAAATAAAATAAAGTGTTTTTAATATAGAAATTATTCTTTAACAGTTTTACTAGTTAATATATGCATGCACAATACATTTATTTTAAAAAAAAAATCATTCTTTCTTAACCATTTTCAATGTCAAAGTGTAATGTTAAACGCAAATCGGTGGGGGTAGAAATCGAACGCAAGTGCCCCAGGAGTATGTTGTAAATTGTCACAAAATAAAATAAAATCCACTATTGTCTCATTATTCACTTCAAATTGATGCAAAAAGGATGAAATTTTTATTGAATTCCTCTGACTTGGCCTCAAACGTGGCGATGTAAAACCTAAAAATCCATTTACGTAAATCCCCTTATTTAACATGCATTTGAGGCAATATTATTTTTATGTGTGTTTCCATTGCAGTCAGCAGCCAAGTAAGCAGCAGGCAGGCAGGCAGAAGGCAGGCAACAAGACAGCCAGGCTCTGCTGCCAGGCAGCAAAACTGTTTCAACAGTTTTTCCATTTCCATTTTGTCGTCAATTTTCAGTTTTCAGCTTACCACATCTTTATTTTGTATTTTATTTTATATGGTGTATGTATTTCTTTTCATACTCTTTTCTCTTTTGTTTTTACTTGGCTTTCCTGGCACAGCATTGAATTTTGATTGTCTTCATTGCCAAAGGGTATCAGAAACAATTTATCCCTAATATTATGCAGATACGTTTTCTTCGATAATAGGATATGCAAAAACTAAAACCAAATACATTCAGCCAACAACAATAGCAGCCATAAAAGCAACAGAATCTAGAGGGAAAATTTACACACGCATACAAAAGTAAAACAAACAGAAATTAAATACAAAAAAAAAAAAATGTTAGCATTGGAAAACGTTTTCAATATCACTTAGGAGAAAAAAAATTGGGTGCCTAGAAAAAACCGAACAGAACAATATATTTCCAAATATTCACTTTACTCACATTGAGGATTATTGTGTTTGCTAAATCAAATCAAGTCCAGCAAAATCCTTTTTACCCCTGTGCACCTAAATTTGAAACACCTCTCAAACCTCATCGCCACCCTCTTCACTACGAGCTCTCCGTCACGCCTCTTCATCCATCGAAAAGGATGTAGTTTGCTTAATTTGCATGGAAAAATATGCAATTTGTGTTGTGGTACATGCCTAAAGAAAAATACACAGTTATTTGATCAGTTTTTGTTTTAACACTGATAGAAAATTTTAAATTCAATTTTTCATTTTTCAACATATCCAAACATATTTTTTATCTCATGAAAAGTTTGTATGCCCATTTTTTCACTAAATAAATTTCTATAGACTGGGGCTGTTTAGAGTAAAAATCTAATGATAATAGAGATAAAATTTGAAAAGTAATGATTTAGATACATATGCGTATGGCATTCATGCATTCATATGCTCTAGCGAATCCAGAGATTCCCCAAGGGGCTTCATATTTTCTTCTCTTTAAATGTTTTTGAAGTGAAACTTCTTTGGCGAGGGTAAATCAAAAATTTTGCAAAGGAAGTCGCATTGTTGCACTCCAACGATGCCAACTTGCGGGGAATTCCCCGATTTGCGGGGAATTTTACTTTGTGAGGGGAATGAGCTGTTTTTTTGCGGGGAATTTGAAATCGTTCTGCTTTGATGTCCAAAGGTGGGCTAAAGCTTAAATGTTAAGAATTCCGGAGTCAGAAAATACGTTTCTATTAATCTACCAGTCCCATAAAAATTGGTTAAGTTTTGGACCGAGAAAGTTCAGGGTCGCCTTAAAATAACACTCACTGATTGACCTCAGTTAGTTTTTGTAAAATTTTCATATGTGCGTGTAACGCTGTTATAATGTGAGATTATACCAATGCGGGGAATTCGATCGAAAATCGGGGAATTTCTCGAGGGTTATCGGGGAGAGAGAAAAAAGAGTTGGCATCCCAGTTGCACTCATACGAAACTAGTAAGAAACGAAGTTATGCTGTTGTAAGTGTTTAACGAACGAAGTCATATGGGGAACGACTGCATACAATCATGCAGAGAGTTGATTTCTTGCAATTTCATCGCATAGTTGAATTTTCGTTTTATGTCTTATATAAGTGTGCTACGTCATATATGTGCCGATAAATGTAGAGAGTATCAACAGAAACAAAGCTTTTTTTTTAAAAAAAGGGGGAAGAGTGCAAAAGCTTCAACAACAATGGCCACGAGAAAAATCGCGTTTAATCGTATGTGCTTTAGTAAGAGAGTCGAAATAGAAGTCTCGGCTTGATTGCATATAACTGAACTTTCTTTTCATGTATTATATACGTGTACTAAGTCGTGTTTGTGCCGATAAGTGTAGAGAGTATCAACAGAGGGAAATCAACAACAAAATAGAGAGAAGAAGACTGCAAAAACTTCAACAGAATGTTTTATAAATGTTTTCTAATAAACAACATAGTTTCACTTCTACTGTGAGTCAGTGATGAAAAAGTGAGTACAATTCAAAACAGTGATGAAAAAGTGGGGTACATTTTCACAAAAAATTAAGTTGAGAAACAATTTGTTTTACAAATCGTTGCCGAAGACCAAAAAAAATACCCAACTACTACTAAATTCTCTCTTGTAGTGCGGATACATAAAAGTGTATTTTCAAATTTAGCTGGGCACAAGACAATAAAAGAACTTCATCGAATTCGATCCGAATTTCGTTTTTGACTTTATAAGTTTGGAGAAGAAGAATTTTTGTGTGCAATAATTATACGTGTTATCTCTGCGGTTTTGTTGTTGTTTTCCCATACAATTATCGCTGTTAGTTATACATAACTAGAAGCAAGTGGCGAAAAAAGCGCAGCCATTGTTTAAAATGACTTTATCTTCAAATTAAAGATCATTAAGCGATATATAATTCTAAAAATTATTTAAAAATTCGCATCAGTTTATTATTTATAGTCAAAAATATATGATAAAATATTTTCCATTTTAACTCCAGTTAAACTGTTTATAATTTTTATCACAGAAATATTGCAAGAGCAACTGCTATGAAAATAAAATGCAAAATAAATTTCGTTGAAATTTTTGTGAAATTCACAATTGATTCTATGGATATTATTATTGTTATTAAAAATACGTTTCTTCTATAGAAGTTGTGGGCGATTATATTTTTCATGTTGTTTTTGGAATTGTGCGAATTTATTTTAAAAAAATTTGATTCAGAAGGTGTTCACACTGTTTCCTGGTTATGTCCAAATAAATTTCTCTAACAAGAAAATGGTTAAGATAGGGATCGTATACTATGTTTCAACTTCAAGGCGTTTGAGGGTCGCCTAGAAGTTGCCCGATAGAGCTGAAGTGCAAGGGAGTAGCAACATTTTTACTTTTGAAAAATTACCTTTAGCTAAGGGCCACCATAATGTACATACATATATTTTCTATATAACTGTTGTAATATTTTTTTTTTTCAAATTGATTATTCTTCAGAGAATGAAAAATCATTTTGTGTGTTTAGTTTGGATTACCCAAATTAACGAACACAAGGCAGAAGTATAACTTCTTGTGAACTAAACGAAACACAAGCAAATGAAATTTTTCAATCGCTAAATTTTTTATTGGGTTTCGATGACAATTGTAGACGAACTCTTTTTGTGAGCGACATCTTCATGTAATTCCTTGGACATTAGCGCCATCTGTATGTGAAATGTATAACTGTCATAAACTTTAAGATGGCGACGCTACACATTGTTGTTTCTGCCATAGGCGTGTGTGTGCGTGTGTAATTAAAATGTTATATTAAATTAAAACTATTTATGAATCGTTTAGTATATAGTTTGCTCGTGAATTCAGTTACGGAATATTGATATTTAGCCCCTCATGCACATTGCTCGACAAAATTATGTCGCATTGCAAACTTACGCGCGACGTCACATCCGGTTGGTTTTACTCTAGGACAAGAGAAAAGAAATTTCACTTCAAAAAGTTACATTTTACTGCCAAAACAACATCAAATTTTAGGACCTTGAAGCCAGTAGAGCGAAGTCAGCAGAACACAAAATTAGTTTAAAAAAAAAATATTTTTAAATTGAAGAAAAATCGTAATTTTTTTCTTATTTTATTTAGTGCATTTAATTAGCACTTAATTATGACACAGTAATAATTGTGTTCCGTTAACTTTGCTCTGACCTGACATAACAACAAGTATAAGCCTATAGTGACGAATAATGAAATGAGCTTGAGATTGAACTCTCTTCTGCAACCTCTGTTGAATAGGCCGCTGCATTTTTTTGTGAAGGTTATCGTGCTGGTGGCCCTATCGTGTAGAACCATCACTTTCGTAAAATTGTTTGAGTTTGTGAGTCGATCTAAGGAATGCCGTTTCAGGTACGTATCTCCCACGCTTAACGCTCGTATCTTTTTTGGGGCCAAAAACTGTTAAAAAACAAAAACGGTTCAAAAAACAGTAAATCGGTTTGAAAAAACTGTATATCAACCAATTTTTTCAATGAAAATTAACAAAGAAAGCAAATTATTCTTCATCTGCATCATCTTCGTTCTCCATTTCAACATCTCCTTTGCAGTTGTTGTATTGCATTAGTCTTTTGAAGAAATTTGACTGAAGCTTTGAAACTTTGTTATGAGATATCTAGCCTATATTTCACTCTTTGAACTTAAGGCTTTGTAGCTCGTAGTCAGTAAATATTGAAAAAATATTATATGCATAAAAAAGTGAATACAAAAGCTTTTTAAAAAAGTTTTTTCTTCCCTGAAAACCGTTGGAAACCTGTAAAACTCAAATAATGGTTGCATTTTTCGTTCTTTTCTTTCCGTGAATGCTGGCTTAGGATATTTTTGCGAGTGCGATCTTGGAGAAATTGCGAATTTAAAAATACTACTTTAAGTTACATTCTGATCGTCAAGAATTGCCTTCAATGTTTCCACTTCTACCAAAAGAATACTCGCAACGTATTGACGTTGTTCTTTCTGACGTTTTGCTTTGCGATCGATATATTTGAATTTCGAAGCGTTAAAAAATACAATTTTATATTTTTTTTCTTCTTATAAACGCGGTATTTTGGTAAAAAAAAGGCGATATGCGGTTTTGGAGTCTAACGCGACAAACTGTGTAGATACGAGCTTTACCCACGCTTTTAAATCGATTGCAGAATTCAACAGCTCATTAAAACATATCCCAAAGATTCTTTTCAGTTATGACCAACTAGGACATTTCTTGTTAGTTCCTAATCGATGCACCATTACTTGGAATATTTGTTGAAAACAAAATATTTTGCTTTAATTTTTTTGTTTTTCAAAATAAACATAAATACGAGTAAATGCCTTTCGGAATACTGCAGCCCATTAATCTCTCCCAAACAACAATGCAATTAATTACACTAACACTTTGGTTAGCACTTGACTTGTGCACTTCCACGAGTACGAGTATATTAAATGTTTTTTTTTCGTTTCGCCACTCTTTTTTTGGTAAACACTAGACCAGCACTACGGGAGAAATGCCCCTCAAAGGTTTTTGCTTTGAAAGAAACCAAAAACAACAATCAGAAACCCTCTTAAGTGGTCAGAGTGTTACACACTTATGGCTGCTACTGTTGTGCTATGTACGAGCTCAGCTACGTAAGGCATAAAGAAAGAATGCATTTTTAATCCAATGCCACAAGTAGAGAAATATTTTGTTGTTATTTTTTTTTTTATTCAAAAAAAAAAAAAAAAAACAACAACCAAAACTACAAAAACATAAGAAAAATAACATACACGCTCGTAGTTGCAATCGAGAAAGGAAATAGGAAAAACTTGTCTGAAACTGTTTAGAGTTTTCATGTTTGATTGCTTGTTTTTTGTGTACCTTAATATGCACACACACATCCACATAAACACCCACATGCAGGTTTAAATACATAGAGTTAACTTTTGTAACCTTGTGTTAGTCGGGTGTTAAAAGTGTTTGTTGTTGTTGTTTTATTTGTTTTCCAACATCATCGTTGTTGACTTTCTCGAGATTTCTCTAAAGTTACCCACGCTGTATATAATTCACATACAACAATGTGGTATCAATGTACACACACAGGTACTTGCATTTATTTGTAACTCCCAAACACACACATGCATAAATATACATGCTCAAGCTCACGCCCATAGAGTAATAACAACGTGACCTTAAACAGGCAGATTTATGCATAAAATGCAGGTATGTGTGTGCGTGTGTAGGTAAAATGTTCGAGGCTTGAAGCTCGAGGTGAAACGCGTACTCGCAAGTACCCACTCGAAAGTTGGAAATTTTTTTTTTGGTGTGTTCACTTTCAAGCAAAACAAGTATCAATAAATTGTGGAAGAGCATGAAGAAGATGCCGCTACCTTGTTACGTGCATAAGTAAAGCTTTTAAATTGCTGTCATAACAGTTTGCGGAACAATTTGCTGTTGTTGAAAATTTTGTGAGTGTTTTTTTCTCTCAATTTTGTTTTTGTCCTTTGGCTGAGGAGCAGAAGCAAACGGAGTAAGATAGGCTGACATAAAAGCTTATTGCTTGAATGTTTAATGAAATGGTTAGTCAAAATAAAATTTAATTACAAAGGAAAGTAGCAGTGAGAACTTTTTGAAAAATCAAAGGATTGTAAATTTCTTTCCCGCACAAGTTTCTAGATTCCACAGTGCATTGATGCTTTACAGATTGATATTGATGAAAATTGTAAAAGTTCAAGTTCATTTTGTTTCTACTTCTAAAAAATTATTTTATAGCATCTTTAATCATGAAAATCATCATCCACCTAAATGGTTTATTTGTAGGATCTAGATATTACCAATAATGTTTTCGATGTTATTTTTTGGACTCTAACAATTGTAAGATTGTAAGATACGCAAGGTCATTAGAGGATGCTTTGCTGTCACATGGTTGCGATCGAATGGTTGTGAATGTGGTGAAGAGTTGACTTGTGTAATTAATTACTACGTTAAGCCAATAGATCTCTCAGTCATCAATTGATTGATTTTGAATTCTATTATTGTAATATTTAGTACGCAATAAAATTAAGCACAAGTAAATATCATATAGTCCTCATGGTTCTCCACTCCGTAAATGGAGGAGTCGCGCCGTAATGTGGTATCATAATGAGCCTAATGTGGGCTTGAGTGTGCTTTCAAGCAGATGGTTGCCACCCAACCTAACTGAAATACTTGGGGAATGCAATGCAACTTATAAGATCTATTGTGCCCCTTCATGGACTTATAGTATTTCCATAAGTAATAGATTCCTTAGAAATTTTAGTATTGATCCTACTTCTATAGAGTACAGACTGACATCTGGTATTTGATGCCCGCCCAGACACGTTTGTGTAGGGCACTAGTATGGATGTAATCGGATCATTACATACAGTAATCGTATTGGTTGACGATTACAATTAAAAAAATAGAAAATTTGAAAACGGTTCATAAAATCATAGTATTTCTTCTTTTTGTCTACTAAATTTCGGTTAATTTGAGTTTTGTTATTTTCAAGGGGTGCCTGCGGGCAGAGGACACAAGGTAAAGTATGTGATAGTCTTATAAATGGGTGATTTACATTCGATTCTGGCGAGGTGAGAGTACAACTCTCGTCTGTAAAAAAGGGCATTGCTTATAGAACTGTAATAACGAAGCTGAAAGGCCAAAGATCACCACAGATAACATGCCCGGTAATGTTGGATAACATTATAAGGACGTTATTTCCACAGCGGCAAGCAATCTTCACATATGATAATGGCGAGGCGAATAGTGATGAAATCGCACTAGGTACGAAGAAGAGATGCTTGAAGCATGCTAGAAAGTAGGCGACAAAAAAGCACCAGGACCCGACGGTATTCTTTTTATTTATTTATTTTGCTACCGAAGGGAAATAATCCGCAGGGAGATCTATCGTCATATCGGTCAATCTACCTGCTTAACACAATGGGCAAAATACAGGATCGTGTAATCTACAACAGGTTACTGCCCTTCGCGGAAGAGAGCGGAGCACTTTCAAATTGCCAATTCAGGTTTTGGAAAGCTCGATCCACTGTAAGTAGTGTTGATTCGATACCCACATAGTATCGATACTTTTACTCATTACTTGTGTCGATTTGGCATCAGGCTCCTCATACATCATTTCTCTGATCACGATGGCGTACTCAGTTTTTCGCCTATACGCCATGTTTTTGAGATATTTTCACTGGAAAAATGTGAATCATATAGAAATGACGTATGGGCTGGCTGACGTAAAAGAAGAGTTGATATTTGTTGAGTAGTGTTAACTTATATATATATGATATTTATTAAATATCAACCGATTTTAGCTTGTTAAAAATTTTTTATTTTAATGAAAAGTTTTCAATATGCATACATTATATTCTACATACAAGGGCGGGCATATTGGAATATGGCAATATGCATTGAAATATTTCGAATATGCATATTGAATAATTCTTCAGTAGCATTTTGAAAGATATTACTAATAGCTGTAAAATATTGCAATACGACTCATAATCTTAAATATTGTATAGCAATATTTCAATTTTATAAATCAATGTTTTCCAAAAGTATCGAGTATCCGATACTGACCCTTTTTTTCGATATCAAGTAAAATACTAATGGCATGGCATCGAGTAAAAAAAGTACTTGAATAGAATAAAAAGTATCGAGTATTTACTCGTATTTACTTGTATCGAATCATCACTAACTGTAAGTGCCATTAAATTGTTGGTAGAAATTGCAGCGGAAGCAATAGAAAGCATAAGATGGAAAGGAGAGGTGAAACAATATTGTGCAGTCGTTACACTAGATGTGAAAACGCATTTAACTCTGCCAACTGGATCCACATAAAAGGCTCTCTGGCAAGATCTGTGGTAGGACCTCTACTACGGAATATCATGTATGATGGAATACTAAGGCTACCATTCCCACCAGGAGTAAAAGTAGTGGGATATGCAGACGATATTACGATAGTTACAATGGCGAAACATGTCCAGGAAATCGAAACTGTTACTAACGAAGCGGTGGCCAGAACAAACCAATGGCTAAGATCGACTTGAATTAGCTGCACAAAAAACGGAGGCGGTACTAATTAGTAGTCGAAAGGTTGTAGAGTATGCGAATATACACGTAGGCAACCAAATAATCAAATTGAAGTCGTCAATTAAATATCTGGGGGTAATGCTAGACACCAGACTGAACGTCAGAGCTCACTTGGACTATGTTGAAGAAAAGGCTTGTCGTATTCAGGCAGTGCTGTCTAGAATAATGCCAAACATAGGTGTATGCAAATCGTGCATGCCAATAGTACGAACTACTTGTATCTATGAAGATTTCTCACTTCCCGGGCGCATCCAAAAAAAAAAAAACTGCCGATTCTTACGCTCCTCCATCTCATGCCGACACATAGCCTCCTCGTGGAGCTCCCTGGATAGCGATCTGTCTACCGTCAGTGAGTTAATTAATGTGTGCTGTGAACCTTGAATCAACTGTTGTGAGTCGGGTTTGGAACCCACCACGTCAAAAAATAACCCCACTGAAACCGCAAACGAAGCCTCGGATATAAAATTCCCCTAATGTTGACAACTCCCTCAAACACCCAAAGGACAACGATTTGCGGATATGGACCTTGAATGTCCGAACCCTGCTGATAGATGTCCTCGAAAGATACCGAACTGACATCACCGCTATCCAGGAGATGTGATGGATACTGCAAAGAGTATCCTGTAACATCTACTACAGCTGTCATGATCTGAGATATAAATCTCTCAATATTCATTAGGCCACTTGGTTGTCCACTGATCAAAAAACACTAAACCAGTGTATTAGACGTACGCACGATACATGGTGCAAACCTCGACTCTGGCCACTACTTGGTTGCAGTTAAGGGCCGCAAACGTCTCTGTGCATCAAATCGAATACGGATGCGTACACAGAGAAAGCTGGATTCAAAAAACTCCAAACACAACGGGCATTGGGGAGGCTGAACCAAAATGGCTTGCCTGCAGAGCTGTTTAAGATAGGAGGCTTCAGACAAGGTGATTTCCAATCGTGTGACTTCTTCAACCTTATGCTGAGTAAAAAAAATTCAAGATGCCAATAATATCGACATATCAGGTACTATTTTTTACAATATGGTCATGCTGCTGGCATACGCTGATGATATTGATATTATTGGCGCCAACGCGAGAGCAGTCAGTGCAGCATTCTTTAACTTGGAATAAGAGTCCCTTCTAGTGGGTCTGGTGGTGAATGAGGACAAGACGAAATATTTTGAGTCAACAAACAAGAAGTCACGGTGTCTTGGATAAAATGTCACTGTTGACAATTATACTCTTGCCTACTGTCATGGAGAAGCAAAGTCCTCTCTCGACGGGCAAAAATAACGCTTTATAAATCTGTCATCCTTCCCGTCCTAATGTATGGCGCTGAGACGTGTTCATTGACCACCAATAATGAGAGGCTGTTAGGTGCGTTTGAGAGGAAGATATTCCGCAAGATCAATAGGATGGAACCATGGGCTATATGAGCTCATGGTTCCATCTGGCATTCTAGTGGCCTCGCCGGCTAGGCCATGTTGAACGAATGGAAGAAAACACTTCCGCTAGGAAAGTATTCTATTCGAGCCACGGTGGTAAACCACGCAAAAGTGGATGACCGAATTTCCGTTGGAACGTTGGAAGAACCAAGTACAGGGGGACCTGAATGCACATGGCCTTACCAATTGGCGCCACTGGCGAAGCTTCATTAAGGCGGCCAAGACTGATCATCGGTTGTAAGTAAGTAACTATTTTCAAAAAATTTAAATTTTAATATTGTAAAAAATGAAATAGAAAACATTTTGGTAGTTGGTATGTTCCGTGATTTAGATGAGTAGACATTTCACACGAATGGAAAGTTATTTTCTAGGTAGTAGTATTTAGATGTAACATGAGCCTTCAAATTCATTTAGTTTCCACGTATAATAAATAGTCTTTTGTTACGTTACGCTTATTAGTGAGCTTAATATCATAATGCAGTAAATCTCATTCAAGCGAAATGTGAACGCCCAAAGTAAGTTATTGTAGTCGTTGGTGAGTTTCAAAAAGGCCAAAATAGAGGCATTAATCAAAAGGAAACTACACATACACATACATATGGGTCGGTGTATTTATATTTAAGCGACTAGTATGCAGTGAAAGCGATAAGTAAATTTCAATCAGTGACAATGTTAATGGAATATTGTGAAAACATGCGGCGGCGACGATTATAGCCACCGCAATTACTTTGGCTTACACCTAAACATCATGCAAACACTATTATAAAGCAGTCGAATTTCACACATATGCATACACTTACATCTACATACGCACACACAATGGCGTAGTACATATATTTATATATGTATAGTCAAAATACATATATACGTGTATATGAGTGTATGTTAAAACAGAGAAGTGTGTGTATATATATATTTGTATATTGTATTTTATGTAGTAGTAGTTGTTGCTGTGTAGTAGCTGTTTTGTGACGCATTGCCACTGGGAATGAAATTGTTATCAACAATTAATTAAATAAGACTTGGTCATTAGAGTACGATTTGTAGGGCGTTTCCGTTTCCGCTCAAAACCACAACACAACATTAACTAACACATACGCACATACGAGCGCATAACAAGTACATTACACTTATACTCACACAAACTTATGCTGATAATAAACATAATGAGAAATGATGTTGTTCACTTTGAATGTGATGAGGTTGTTCATACATATATACTCATGCATACATACATATATACATGCGAATCTATATAAAGGCTTATATATTTACGCAAAATCGTACATTCATGCCGTACGAGTATTGTATAATGGCTCTTGCTATATTGCTAATGATGTTGTTGGTTTTGTTGTTGTTGTTGGATAGAGTGTTGGCTGTTGGGCAAAGGAACGCATATAAATTGTTGCTTGCATTATTACGCATTGCGTTTGAGATAAATTCGTAAATGACCTGCGATCTGAAACGTTAATTCAATAGATATGCATATGTATGGATAGGCACGTGTATTTATATGTATGTAAGTGGACCTTCATGAATTTTATATACATAGTTCCGTGATTGTGGCTGTGTATTTGATTTGAGCTTATTGTATCTTTGTATTACTTACAAAATTACTCTTATTCATTTCACAATTAATATTTTGTGTGCATTGGATGAGTGTGTATGTGCATGTAGCGGTAATGAATGGTTGTACTTATATGAATGATTGCATGTTTGTATACATACTTATATGTATGTATATGTGCAAGAGCGCGAATGAGAAAATTACAGCAGGTCAAACATTCATTCTTACGTTGCAACAATAACAACAATGGAACGACTCCAGCAAAAGTCATTAAAACACGTGAGTACATTTACAATTGTTGTTCTTCATATTGATTGCTACTGCTCTTCATTGCTGTAGCTGAGTTTTCATCATCATTACCATTGTGGTAATTATATTTAAATGAATTCACATTGTGAGCGAGTAATTCTACGAAAATGTGTAAAACATCAATAAATATTGAAATGGAATCTTCTTGCAGCAAAACATTATATTCCCTTATCTTCATATTCCACAGCGGCTAGTTGCAGGTATGTTCTTTAATATTTGATACTCACGCAGCCGTACTGGAGTTTAAAATAAATTCACTATTTACTGGCCACTTTATTTCAGATGGACATCATTTTTAATCTATTTTAACTTAAGCGTAGACCATCGAGCAGAAATTTTCCTGTGCAATATAATATATATATGGGTCGTTCCATGTCAGACTTACAACTAAAATTTTATTTTAAACAAACTTTTTTTGTTGCATTCTTGAGAAGAAATTAATCGCCACGTATTTTTTTATTTCAATGTGTTGTTTTTTATTTTCAAGTTACGATATTTTTCTTGTCTTGGAGTTGTAAAAATGGAACGTTTTTCAATCCCTAATTACTCAAAAACTAACCGTTGTAGGAAAAAATTTCCAACTAATAAAAGTTCGTATATCGCACAAACTTAACGAAAAAATATGATTATAAAATTGTTTTTGTTATTCAATATTTGAAATCTGGAAATTTTATAAACAAATTCAATTTTTCCAAACTTTGACATTTTTTTTTCAAAATTTTTTAGTCTGCAAATATTTATTAATGTGTTAGGAAAATTGTGTAATGAGATATAGTTTTCGAGATATTCAAATAATAACAAAACAACTACTATTAAATTCGTCTGGCTTCGAGAAATCATCCTCCCTCTTAAGATTCTGAAATATAGAGTTGGTATGCCGCAGGATCCGCAGGAACCAGTGTGTGTGCTGATTCTCTTTTTTCGATCTCTCAAAGTAACAACCAAACAGGAAAATAACACATGCATTCAATAATGTAATTAAAGGGTTCCACAACAAAAAGGTAATTGAAAAAATAGTTCTTTACCTGTTAAAGCAATTACTAGTTTTATGAAATCGATTCAAAAAGCATGAGCTAAGCATGAAGTTTTCTTACGCATTCACGTTCACACTCTCTACAGGACGACATCAATAAACTTACTCACATACATATACATATATACACAAAAGAGATCACATTTACTCTCCCATACTAACTAGTTCCTCTTCTCTGTCAACTCAGCGTTACCTCTCGTCTAGCCCGTATGGGAAAAGCATCGACACATATGTATGTGTTTTTTACTCATATGTGTCGAAGTGCACATCGCTAACCTAAAAAAATGCTATGCGACGCTCATCGGAATTGGAAATATAGCTACAAAAATTTTTGAAAGTTTTGAGGCAAAAGTTGAAATCAACGATTTCACAATTACACATTACTTCCTGTTCGTTCCTGATAGCAAAGTCAACTATAACGCTTTACTTGGTTGCGATTTCACTAAAAAAATGTTCGATTACCTTCGACACAGACAGATAAAAGTTTGCAGCACAACACAGGCAAGAAGAAGATAATATATTGCTAGCACATACTTATTTACAACATCACTGAAGCAGGCTTAGAAATCGGCGTCCCCTGAATGCAGTCAACAACTTGATATCATCGTACAATCCATCGGAAGCGCTAGCAGACTGTCCAATTGTTTTAAAAATCAAGGACCAATAAAACAAGAGAAAGTAAGTCGAAGACTGTTTGGCAAAAGGTACTGTACGCCGAATACGTCAGCAGGGTGGTGTTGATGAGAATGAAAGATGGGTTATACAGAGTCTGCATTGATTTTCGGCAACTGAACAGAATGGTACTTAAAGACTGTTTCCGGCACCATTGTTGAGTGACGTACTAGAGAAGTTGCAGAAGTTCAAATATTTTACCGTCATGGATTTTTTCACGGTCCGATCCACGAATCCAGAAAAAAGTTTACAGCGCTTGTGGCCCAAGACTGTTTGAGTTTAATCGCAATACGGCGGAAAAAGGGATCGAAAAGCTTAAAAGAGTTTTTGCAATGGCAGCACCTCACAAACCAAATATTAAATGGAAAAAGTGCGTATTTGAAAAAAATATATGTGATTTTTGGGCCATACTATCAAAGATGGGACAATCCGGCCAGTTGAAGAACAACAGCGGGCTGCTCAAAAATTTCCAATGCCGTCGAGAGTGTGGGATGTGCTTTGGGCTTACGGGCTATTTCAGGTGGCTCGTGAAAAATTATGGCTAGCTGTACCACTTATAACCAACCTGCTAAAAAATGGAGTGACTTTTAAAATGCAAGAGCTAAATGCGATTTACCGAACTTTAAAACTTTGTGCCAGAAACGCAGAAACCGAACTGCACAAAAACGCTTCAAAAGACGGCTTCGGAGCAACATTGGTGCAAAAGTTTAAAAACCAGTGGCAAATAATTTTATACTGGAGCAAGAAGACCACACTTTAAGAATCAGTGCAGTATAGCTACGTACTCGAGGTTAAGGCAGCGCTCTTTGCAAGCGAAAAATTCCGATATTATCTCCTAGAAAATAAAAGTAAATTAATGACTGATTGTGCAGCTTTTAAGAAGACTCTAAACTAAAAAGATCGGTTGCTTTACAAGATTTTAAGTACAAAGTTGAACATCGTGCCTGTAGCAGACTAAAGATAGATACACATTAGGCTGACGATACGTTACGCTATGCTACGTAGCATGATGTTCTGTATACACACTAGACTGATGCCACGCACCCGAATCATGAAACTTTGTTCAATTTGTTGGCGAAGCAAACCAGTTTTATGAAGATTTTTAGCAAAACAAAAAGAGAAAATTAACAGAAGGTATTGGGTGCAAAACATTAAATAAAGTAGAGATACTTGTGGAGAATTTGTAAAACTTGTGAAAGAGGAACTTAAAGCTGGTGAAGACCAATTACGCGCACTTCAACATTTTTAATATTTTTATTTATTTACGAATCACATGATTGTGAAAACAAAAAATAATACTATAATATAACTTCCCTAATATATTTAAAAATATTCATATGTAAATAGTTATGCATATATTTATATAAATTAATAATTTATTTAATTTAACATTTATTTAATTACTACACACTTTTTCGCTCATATTTCAACGATTAGCGAACGAAGGAGCGCGCTCCCGGGCGCTCGGTAACACAAATATGACACACGCTGATCCAAATCAAATGGATCAGCCACGAATCGTCACAACACGTCAGCGTAGTGTTCACATGCCAAACGATGTTTTATACAAAATATACGAATGCATTTTGATTTTCTTTAGGCGATGTGTATTGCATGTCGTCAGCCTAATGTGTATCTACCCTAAAACACATCGATACCTTAAGCCAATATCCGTGCACAGTTACAACTATAACAGCAGAGTTTTCGACAAGATCTAAAAAAGCACAGCAGCAAGACGACCATGCAAGAGCAATAACAGAAATCTTACAGAAAGGCCAAAAAAATTCGTTGAAGAACATTTGGTATTGGGTCTGAGTTTTTTAAACTTTAGTAGAATATATCAAAACCAGTGTCCGGCTGAAGATGATTTTTGGGCTCAAACCGAAGTTCAACTTTTGCCTAACCTCGGAACCAAAACGAAAAGTTTTTAATATACTTAATGAAAAATTAAAAGTCAATACTTTTATTTTAATAAAACATATATTTGTATAAAAGAAACTTGAACAATAGATTCTGAGCTTAAAAACATAAATTATAATTCAATCTAAGGCTTCAGCATAAAACTTCGATCAAATTCGAGCAAATTATCCAGTTTAGTAACTCAAACAATTACTTAATACTCATATAAGTATTTACTTTTCGCCTCTATGATAGAAAGCAGGACAAACACATGCAAAATTATAGTCTACTGCATCTTCCTCAGTAAGGCAACTACTTACAAATTCCTGGTTTTAACTATGCCAAATTCAATCAAATTTACCAACATGTTAGCAAGGAAATTCTCTCTCCCTGCGATTGAATATGGCATAGTGAAAACTAGGCAAAATGCAAGTGAAACTAACATTCGTTTTGAGATGATAGGAAAGTTCCCTTTTATTATCCTGCAGCTGCTCAAAGCCTACCATCTGTGGCATAGAGCATCATATCTTCATCATAAATTAAGAATTTCTTAAAGTAAACTTAAAATTTTTAATAATTCTCTGGGTTTATGTGCTGAAGGCAATCTAATAAATATGTTACTCATACGACCAGTGGTTCATGTCGAAAAGTTGTTTAATGTTCAACATGAGTAATTTATGTCTTAGAAATTAACAACAGTAACAACAAAAGTCAACATATTAAATTACATTTTAACACAAATGCATTCACATACACGTACATATGCACATACATAAACAAAACATGTCAATCTAAAATAATTACATTCTATGAGAATGGCCTAAAAATTTAATTTACTACAATTTTATTACTTTAAAAATGTAAGCACTTCAAAAGTAAATTTTCTTACAATTTCAATTAAATTTCGACAAGACAAGTGAGAAGGTGGAATCACTTGGCATTTGTACATAAAGTCATTATGAATGTATGTATGTATGCATGCACATATGTATGTACGTTTTTATACATGTGTGTAAGTGTTTGTAAATATATATGTATATGTTTGTATGAGTAAGTGATGCTTAAAGTTTTACAATTGCGTACTGAGATGAAAATTAAACGAAAAAGTTGCAATTTAAAGTTTTTATTTACATTTCAACAAATTATTCATACATGGATGTACATACCCACGTATGTACGTATATACAATACATAATAAGTACGTATCCGTGTGAATTTTACTTTTATAGCCATCTTTAAGAAAATTCTTACATCGGCATATTGCTCAGTATATTTGCAACAGCATACATACATATGCACACATTTATTTGTATATCAAGTATAAAATGTCGAGAACTTCATTTAAGTAACCGCATCAAATGAACTTACTAAAGAAATGTTTTGTGTTTGGTATCAAAATGAATGGGGTAGAGAGCGTACGCTAAATTCGCATAGTAGATATACGCATACATTCACAGTTTCCAAGAATGGCGCCACATGAATTTCTAATGTTATTAATTTCTTCGGTTTTCAAACAGACCTGCAAACTTTACGCTTCTGAGTTTATTAACAAAAACAAAGCAAGGAATTTTAAGGGGGAAAAAAGATGCAAAAAATAAAAATCATAATAGAAATAATATACATACATATGTATATCGTTAGTGAACATTCCAAAATGCTACTAAATATTCATAAGTTGTTTTCATTTATTTCTCTACCTCCAACCATACATACACACTCATATAAATAGGTACATAAATAAATTTAGGTATTCATTTATATATGTGCACATGCATTTCACATTTTGGATAAATTTTAGATTTATATGGGTATACAAAACAATCTAAATATGGAACTGTGTGCATACTTTCTGCTGTATTCTTGCTGCATAGTATAAAGTTGCTTGCTTCACCATAAGTTTTCTCTCTCGATCATAGTTTAAAGTTTTAATTGTAGTTTAATTTCCGTAACACGGACTTAATCAGGTCAAATGAAAGTTTCATATAAATATTTACATAGTATGCAGTTCGTTTTTAGCATTATAGTATATAAATCGCTAGTTTTGGTATTTGGGATTTAAATATATTTATTCTCAGTATTTTATTTATGATATTAAGATGAAACTTTGAAAAATTATCGGAAAATATTAGTCAAAACACGTCATTTATCAATCAGTACTTTACCAAATTCTGAAAATGAAAAAAAAGTTGAGCGCCAGTTGTTTTGAAACACTCATTCATGAGAAATTTCTATGTGGAGCTTTTAAAAACAGCTACAAATTTTATTATATAACTCGGTTATATAAGAGGGTAAAATATTATTAGAAATGCCTTGATAAGGTTAAGATTTGGTCTTTAGGTATCATTGAATTTTGGCTACCACCTTCCAAAGCTTTTGAAAAACCCACCCTAATCTTAAATTTTGTCGCCATAAAATTATAGCTGACCAAAAAAAATAAATAAAGCTTTTGCTAAGAACATAATTTTTAAACAAAGAAGCTGGAACGGATCCTAGTTCCAGTTCAGTACTATATTTATGTTAATGTTTGATATAAAATGTCGAAAAAACTCAGAAAAAATTATAATCCCATTAATTAAACTAAATCTTTGCATGACTCGAGTTGCCTTAAACGTTCTCTGCCCTTGCGCTGTTCAATGATGACTGCAGTTTTAGCTATTGTTGAAGGGCATAGAAAGACATTTATCTAGAGGTAAGTGTAGAAAAACAACTAAAACTCCTTCAATTGTTTCCCTCGTATCATGAGGGGGAAGGCCACTGTAACGGGTCAACAAATTTTTGTTTGTCTTAAATTAAAGTTTATTTATTCAAAAATATGTGTACAAAATTGCAAAGTCAAAATTCCAAAAATTGCTTGAGTTACAGCCATTTTAGTGATAGTAAGTAGACTGAAAACTTAATGGACTGAAAACTTTAAAGGCGTTTTTCTCGAATCGACTTTTTTCGAACTGGTCGCGTCGATAACTCGATCAAATATTAACCGATTTTCAATTTTTTTATTCGTTTTGTTTGTCTTTACCAGGGATGCCAACTCATTTTTTCTTTCTCCCCGATAGCCCTCGAGAAATTCCCCGATATTCGATCAAATTCCCCGCATCGATATAATTTCATATTATAACAGCGCGACACGCACTTTCTATATAAACATTTTACAAAAACGAAAAATTACCTAAAATTGACCTCAATGAGCGTTATATTAAGGCGACCCTGAACTTCATCGGTCCAAAATTTAACCCATTTTTACGGGACTGGTAGATTAATAGAAATGTACATTCTGACTTCAGAATTCTTTTGGCACATGGGAGATTTCACTTCAAGGGAACTCACTCTCAAAATCGATCCGGCTCAAGCTTGCACAAAGTTTAATCCTATTGAGTAGTAGTTGCTACCCAAATTTGAACGAAATGGGGTGTTTCGAGTTACACATGGGCTCTTTTGACTCAAATAAAAAATGGCAAAAACCTTATTTTAAGAAAAACGGATTTAAAGTTTTAAGTATCGGTTTTTAACATATAAAATATATTTCATCTTCTTAATGATGGCTAATCGTAATTTGTAAGTTTGCAGATTAGTCAGCAAGGATTAAGAGTTATTAATCAGGAGGTGCTGGACTAAGCCATAGCTTTCTGAACGGTAGAAAAGGAAGTCGAAGCGCAGCGCGACTGTTTTGGCCTGACTGACACTCGCCGCTATAATCGTCTATATCTACGAAAGCACTCCGCGTCTACCTCTGAAATTTTCACAAAATACTTTTGAAATATAATACTTTCAAATAGCATATTTTATTAAAAATCGATTTCTCCAAACCAATAAAGTGCCCACTTAAGAAAAAATGAAGATTTTAAGACCTAAAATATGAAATATTGCGTAAGTTAAACGTTTTACATTACATAAAATTTGGCAAAAAATATTCTACAGACTTTTGTGACTAAAAGCTGAACGACTTAAAATTCCCCGCAAAGAAAAGTTCATTCCCCGATTCTCCGCACCCAGTAAAATTCTCCGCAAATCGGGGAATTCCCCGCAAGTTGGCATCGCTTGACTTTACAGTGGCTATTTTTATTTTAAAGATCAAAAAAATTTCCGAAAATCACTCAATTTTCCTGCCGTCAAAATGGCCTTCCCCCTTAACGTACGTTGTTTCACATCACAATTCAGAAAAAAACATGTAATTCCAATCAATTCTAGCTATTTAATCAGAAGGCTATGATTGACTTTGTCAAATGTGGAAAGGACATACAAGCCAAAATCTTTTTGACTATCATTGTCCCTGTTCTATCCAAATTCATGCACATTTTCCAAGTGGCAGCCCTGGATAACTTTCCAACTTCTGTTGGTAGTGCGAACCAATGTGCAAAGCGCTTTTCCTAGCGTCTTGATGCATCAAAGCGAGGAGCAATGCTAGCTGGGGCCCCTGGCTGCTGAATCTGGAACCAAGTAAGTAAGAGTACTGATAGAGTTACCCACGTTGTCCCTCCCCCTTAATCCAACGCATTATGCGAGCTGTGCCTATTGTATTGGTAACTTTGCAACCGAAAGTAACTAAGATGTTTTTTTTTATGAAGTCTCCTCCACACCGGGTCACCTTGAGGGTGTATTTATGACTGCGCTGCGGGATGTAGCGATGCCACGGTCAAACATATTCATCAGTTTAACTTTATTTGAGTGCCCTGTTGCCTCTGAGAACCAATCCAAGGCATTCCCCTTGTATCTGTTTCTGTTTTAAACTGTTGAATGTTCAACAGTAAAGTTGGTCTAAGTTTTTCAAATTCAAATTCTTGGTTTTATATTTTTAAGAGAGGAACTCTTCAGAAAGGTTTTTTTTTTAATTTTAAAAGCTAAATAAATTTTTTATTAATAAAAATTAAATTAAATTTAATTCACTTAACCTTGGAAGTACATGCATATTTTTTATACGTAAAGGTCATGCTTCGTCGAATGACGGCATTATTCAAAGTGGTCGTACAAATGACCTATAGATCAACAACTTTGAAAGTTGATTGTTTTCCATTATTTAGTTAATTTAGCATATAGAAAAATAACAACAGACATTTTTTGTCATTTATAAATTTAATTTTCACAGCTTTAGTTCATTAGGCTTGTTTTACAAAACTCTGTATATTTAAGTACAAAGAAAAGTAACTTAAGGCACATAAAGGGTGTTTTTTTTAGAAGTATGGTTTTCAATCTGGCAATACTTTTTTCGGAGTTGGTCTTTTTGACAGCTGTCACTTGATTTATGCTCAGTTTGGTTTGCCATTTCAAAATGAATAGACAACGTTTGCAAATCGAGCAAATTTATTACTAATAATAGTTCGGTTCACGCGACGCATCGCGCGCTGCGTCCAATATTCCGTCGACATAATCGCCCTGCAGAGTCGGTAATTCGAGCAAGCATGGATCGGTTTCGCACCACGTTTATTCTAGTGAATAATGCGCATCCTCAGAGACGCCGTACAGTGCGCACCGAAGACGCTATTGCTGCTGTGGATCAGAGTATCGAAGAAGTGAGCCCATCTGCCATCGCGCGCAACAATTGGAACTATGCCCATCCACTTTATGGAAGATTTTGCGGAAGGATCTTGGTTTGCGGGCTTACAAAATCCAACTCGTGCAAGATTGAAGCCGAACGACCATCACGCGTGTCTCACGTTCAGTGAATGGGCCCAAAACGAGATGGCCACCGATCCCGATTTTCACAAGAAAATTTTATTCAGCGATGAAGCTGAATGGTTGAATGGGTACGTTAATAAGAAAAATTGTCGCATTTGGAGTGATGATAATCCACAAGCCATTATTGAGTAGCCGTTTCATTCTCAAAAAGTCACTGTTTGGTGTGCTTTATGGCCAGAGGGAATCTTTGGTCCATATTTCTTCAAAGATGAAGTCGGCAATAATGTTACAGTCATTAGGTAACGCTATAGAGCCATGGTTAATGACTTTTTCGTGCCTAAATTGGAGGATGTTGATGTGGACGACCTTTGGTTCCAACAAGACGGCGCTACATGTCACACAGCCAACGAAACAATCACTTTATTGAAGGAAACTTTTGATGAGCGCATTATCTCGCGTCGTGGGCTTCCAAAATCTTGCGATTTAACTCCGCTGGACTATTTTTTGTGGGGTTATGTGAAGTCGCTTGTCTGCGCAGATAAGCCCGAGACGATTGACGCCTTGGAAGAGAATATTCGGCACGTTATTACTGACATACGGCCCCAATTGCTGCAAAAAGTGGCCGAAAATTGGGCATCTCGACTGGAATTTATTCGAGCCAGCCGCGGCTGCCATTTGCCCGAAATCATTTTTAAAACATAATGGCAAACCCTTATCTTTATAATAAAGCTTAATTCTTGGCCATAACATTAAATTATATGCGTTTTATTTCTTCTTGAAAACCACACTTCTAAAAAAAACACCTTTTATAATTCATCATCACTGAACTAAAAAGGAACGAGTTTTCATGCGAATCAAGTTTCATTATATGCAAGAGGCGCAAAGCTCTATTTTGTGCTTCTCGCACAAGCTTTAATAACATTTTGAGCAGAACGATTTGCCATTAATCGCTTAGAAGGGGGACAAATGGCACAAATCATTCCATTTTTTCAGGATTTATTTTTTCAGTATTCTCATCATTAGTCGGCATTACATTTTTAATATTATTTGCACCGACGTAGTCAAAGTTGGTATTTGTAAGCCCATCAGTTAATTGGCTTTCGACAAAGACAGATTTTTTTTTGAAAGCAAACCCCCTCAGGCTTTTGTTTTATTTAAAACATGTTGTGAGCGTAATTGATATAAAGAAGTCATATTTAATATTCCAAAATATTCAGTAATATTTTTGCATTGCCAATATTTTTCCCATGATTTTGCTTTTTGTACATACATTTTATGGTTGTTTTCTGTGCATAATAGATGTGATTAACGAAATTATTTTCGACTTTGTCTTTAATAATGATATACCTCTACATAGAGGCACATCGTTTTAGTCTAAAGTATATTCAGTTGAACTTCTGCATACAGCAACAGCTTGCCCACGACTGGCGATGTATGAAAAACCAGCCCAATACGAACAAAATTTCGAAAGAAAAACTGTAAAACGTAAACATCCGTCATCGATTCGGCGAAGCATGTCCTTCCAGGGTTAATTTCACTTATATAGATTGTTGAAATGAGGGAACTATCACAAAAATCACTAATGAGGAACCGAACCGCGTTCAGAATCGATCGTCTGATCTGCTAGTTCTATGAACTTTTTGACATTCTTCTGGCATCATTGTACATTTAAATTTAAATTTTAAATTTAATTTTTATTAATTAATTAGAAATATGAACTGCCAAATTTGGAAGAAATTTTTCCAAATTAAAAATATTAAATTATTTATTCTTTAATAATATTGGTAAAGTAATTTTAAAGTAGAAAAGAATCCACCTCTCTTGAACACTTTGTATATTTTAATTATAATTACTATAAATTCTTTGAATAGAAAGTTAAAAAAATGGCATGTACAATTCGAATTTATTTTCAAGTTTAGACTTAATCTTCAAAGCTTATAAAAAACCCATCTTATTTTTAAAAATAATTTGATATGCTTTATTTATTGATAGTAACACAAACGTTAGACTAACGAATTTTTTAAACTTTTTTCCACTCAATTTTAAGCCAGTCAATAGATCAGCTTTTTTATGCATTTTGTTTTAAAATTTAAACCAAACAAAAGACAGAAAACTGAGAAAAAATTCATTTAATTCAGAAAAGGTTTACAATTAAAGCCAAAAGGCTTAGAATCTAGTACAAAAGAGATCATTTTAACATTTTAAAATCTTATTGTCAATGAGTGAGCTTACTATAACTGCTGCCTTGCTGAATTTGTAGAATAAGGTGACCAGATGTTAATTTTTTCTTTAACTTTGTATTGAAGATGCAAACGACTAGCCTTAGAAACCTTTAAGAACAAAAACGAAAATAAAACGTGGATTTAAATTGTTTACTTTGCAATTTGGTTAGTTTAGAACAAAAAAAAAATGGTTTTATATTGACGAAAAAATAAAACCACAGTATTCTGTAATATTGTAACTTAATAAATTTTGACAAATAATTCTGTTTATAAGTTTTTCTTTCTTAACCCATTTCATCTGCTGTACTCAAATAAGCTAATGAAATAAAAACATCAAAAACGAATAAACCATACGTTTGTTGTTTTTTTTTCTGAAGTAAAAGCTCTGTAAATATTTTGTAGCAAAATAAAACACTTTTACAATTACCTTCTTCAAGAGTTTCCTTTTCATATTCTAAATAGTTTTGTTGATTTCAAAAGATCTATAATTAAATTTTGTAGAGGTAGATTTCTTATAAATATAATAAAAAAAACTTTAAATTTTGAATTAAACCTTTGGAGTACATATTTTCGAGTGTACAGCAGATGGTTGTTACAAGCGCCTTCCGAGATCTCGTTTATCAATGTCTACAGATTTTTCTGACTTTTCAAATGTTTCTGTTTTATTTATATATTGTGCTGGTACCAATGGGTTAATAGTTTTTATATTTACTTCTGAAATACTATACAACATCAAATACTTTGAAAGAAGTAAGAGAACAATTTTCAAATTTGGCAGACGTCAATGAACAGAACAGAGGGCGTCACTTCTATTTATTTCACGATGTTTAAGATCCCCTTAAGCAGTCTCGGATGTGGTTTGAGTAGTGTTCCCGTCACGAATCATCATTACCTCCACCCCCTATATCGTCATCTCGCAAACACTATACAATATATTACTATGTACAATTGTATTATACTGAACTGTTACTCTATCTCTTTTGTTTGTAAATACCACTCTGGTATTTAGTCTAGTATATTACGTTATACATATGTACACTCTGTACATATTTACACTTGTAATAGACCTCTGTGACCATAGGAATTTATATCTGTTGCCATACGGTATAAAGTTCTATGGCTTGAGAATATTCAAAGTCAGTATCTAGCAACTCTTGCTACTAAAACAAGTATCTAGCGACTCTTGCTACGATAACGATTCTCTAGCGACTCCTGCTACGAGCACCCGTTTAATTCAATAAAGATTCACATCTACTGTGATGTTAAACCGAAAATCTCGCGCGTTTTTATTTATTTTTTCAAAATCCTTTCAGCTTTCGGTTCCACTAACTCCCAACGATTTCGTTCATGGTCCTTCGAGCCGGATCGTTTTAAAGGCTCGAATGCCCTAACCGAATTCTCCCCATAAATGGATCAGCTCCGTAGATATCTCTATACAATCGGAACCATCGTACTCCTTCGAGGGATCCAGTTCACACCGAGCAAACAATTCCAACTCCCGGGTTTTGTTATGCGAAGGAATGAGCTTATTGCGCTTGTCTTTGCATACGCACTCAAGGGAAGGACAAACCCGATCCTCTCATCCCTGGGCGGCAAAAGTCAAGTGGCTTCTCCCACGCATACAATAAGCCTTCCGCGGTTAGAACTCTGAGTCGGCTGCCTTTGTGTACACACTAACCCTCTAGGTGGGCAAAGGTTAAGTGGCACCCCTGCTAACAGTAAACTTTTCACCGTCGAAATTCTTCGGAGCGGTTTCAGTCTTTCCAAGATAGCTAACTATGTTCGACTATATCTCAGCTAAGGCCTAGTGACTCCTGCTTTGGCCAGATTCTGAGATCGTTTATTCTTAGCTGGAAACATTTCCATTTACGTGGCAGCCATATGTGGTGAATCTCATTTCACCAAGTTTCACATGTGGATAATGCACCTTAGCTTCACATATCAAGTTCAGCAACCTAGCTTACTAGTTCTTTTAATAGCCTTGAAAAAATCTCCTTTTCAATCACCACAGTCATCTCCTCCCCCCAAAATCCGAGGTATAACATTTGAACGTTCTCCAGCGATCGAACACACCGACACTCTCAATCGGCTTCTCATGTTCACGCGTTCGTTGCAAATGCCTTGCATCTCTTATCCAAAAATCTGGGTCAATACGATAACCCAATCAAAACTGTATCAAAACTCATTTGATTGCAAAATTAATTGTTCTTCTTACTATTCAGCTGTTCGTTTATATTTATAAGACATTGATACTCTCTATTCTTTCAGACAACATCAAGATGGACAGTTTCATTCACACTATGGCTTATTTCCACCCACGCAGGTGCGCTTCCCTCTGTGACCATCTTTAAATAGCGAATATTGGTACCCTTGGTTGGACGTCGCCGCTTTAGGATTATGCGAACACACGTACGACAGCCCACGCAGCAGAATACCCAGTGTTCGTAGACAGCATACTAACTGCAGCAGTGGAACTTATCCACCAGCCACCAACTCAGAAACACGCCCGCTTTACTCCGCATCTAGCAGCCCATATGACAGCCCACCCGATAACCAGTATGGGATCTGGTAGGGTACAAAGACGACTCAAAGAATTTAATATCAAATTGAACGATGTATCCGTTCAAGGGCGCCGCGATGTTTAAGATCCTCTCATGAGGTTCGATTAGTACTCCCGTCACTAGTCGCCATTTCCACCACCAACTAGCACATTATTATATTTAATATTTTGTTATACTTAAATTGTTGCACTATCTCTTTTCTCTTTTGGTTGTAAATACCACTCTGGTATTTCGTGTTAAATTCATTCAGAATAAACCTATGGTATTTGTCTCGTTCTGAGTTTGGATAAATACCACTCTGGTATTGATTTTGGTATAATATGTTATATATATGTACACTCTGTACATATTTACACTTGTAATAGATTTCCTTGACCCAAAGGATTTTATACCTGTTGCCATACGGTATAAATTTCTATGGCTATGAGGAATTTGTAAGTCTTTATCGAGCAACTCTTGCTACGAAAATATTCGAAAACGGCAGTTCTCTAGCAACTCCTGCTAGAACAATATAAAACTCATATTCAATAAAATTCACATCTCGTGTGATTCTTTTGTAATTTTAAAAACAAATCTCGTGTGTTCTTATTTATATTTGCAAAATCTTTCAGTATTTTATTCCCAACGATTTCGTTCATGGTCATTCATTTGTAAAACTCAGAATCTGTCAAACGAATGACAAAAGAATATCCTTCTTACCTTTAACTTACTGTTTATGATTATAAGACATTGATACTTCCTCTTTTTTTACAGACAACACCAAGATGAGCCACGTGCAGTTTCATCCACTTCCATACTGGAGATTCCACTCACGCATGCGCGCTTCCCTCTGCGCCGTCTCCAAATAGCGAAAATTATCACCTTTGGTTCGTCGTCGCCTCTTTACGACTATGCGGACACACGTACGACAGTCCCCCCAGCAGCCTACCCAGTTGTCGTAGACAACATACTAATCGGTCTCATCCAGCCCCCAGCTCAGCAACACGGCCGCTTAGCACATCTGGCGGCCTATATGACAGCCCGGCAACCAGAGTGGGATCTGGTAGGGCGCGAATATGACTGGAAGAGGTCCATAACACATTGAACGTTGCATCCGTTCAAGGGGGCCGCGATGTTTAAGATCCCCTTAAGCAGTCTCGGATGTGGTTCGAGTAGTGTTCCCGTCACGAATCATCATTACCTCCACCCCCTATATCGTCATCTCGCAAACACAATACAATATATTACTATGTACAATTGTATTATACTGAACTGTTACTCTATCTCTTTTGTTTGTAAATACCACTCTGGTATTTAGTCTAGTATATTACGTTATACATATGTACACTCTGTACATATTTACACTTGTAATAGACCTCTGTGACCATAGGAATTTATATCTGTTGCCATACGGTATAAAGTTCTATGGCTTGAGAATATTCAAAGTCAGTATCTAGCAACTCTTGCTACTAAAACAAGTATCTAGCGACTCTTGCTACGATAACGATTCTCTAGCGACTCCTGCTACGAGCACCCGTTTAATTCAATAAAGATTCACATCTACTGTGATTTTAAACCGAAAATCTCGCGCGTTTTTATTTATTTTTTCAAAACCCTTTCAGCTTTCGGTTCCACTAACTCCCAACGATTTCGTTCACACTTTATTTATTTCACTTTGAGCAATACCATTTTTTTTTTGAAATTTCATATGCTTGAAATATTTAATACAATTGAATCTTTTAGAATTCAATATAATTTGGTTTTAATTTTTTTATCTAAATTCGGTTTAATTTTTAAACTAAATTTGGTTGGTCAAGATCTTCAAATTTAAACCCAAATTTTTGACCATGTAGAGAAAGAATACTAAGTTCTCATAGTTAAGCTATTTACCTATTTCAAGCATTATTTTTTAAAACATACTAATAATACACAAACACCAAGTGCATGTCATTAGACATGAAGGATGCTTAAATTTTTAAATAATTTTCCTTGACCTTCACCTGCCCTCGCCTGCCACCTTAAAAATCAAACAATATGCCACCCGAACTCATCAAGCAAGCCAAACAATATTTCATCAATAGCATTTTCATCAAAATGAAAACTTTCTGCACATTTAATAAACTTTTATCAAATTTCCTGTTTTACAGGTACTTTACACAAAAAACTTTTGCACCAACATAATTTTTCCGCACAATGGACGTAAATGAAAAAGATGAAAATCTTTCAGATACAGAAAGCAACATACTACGATTATTACACACACACATACCATACACACTTACTACGAATAAGTAAAAGAGATCACCAAGATGAGCAAATACCTATCAAGTAAACGGCTATCAACATACAAACCAGGACCAATACAAACACAAACGAACCAACGAACGAACAATCTTCTTCATCATTTTCATCATCATTTTCTTTTGCTCATCGTTATCATCATTTGCTTGGCGAATGCAAAAATATGAAAATTAATTAAAACTTTTTCCAAGCTCGCAAAATATGAAAAGAAAATGAATGAAAATTATATAAAGTAATTTCTGAGACAGAAGGGCAGACAGTGATAAAGAGAGATGGAGAGAGGGTGAAATGACGGGAATAGATACGGGCTTGCTATTTTCAACGTTAGGTCAATGCAGTTTTGTTTATATTTAAAATACGGGTGTTTCAGACAGTTTTTTTTTTGTTTTTTTGTTTTGTTTTTTGTTGTAGGTATGTACACCTACATCCGGTAACTACGCACTTTGTTTACACACAATTTATTAGGTGTATATAAATTCAGATTTATTTTCTCATGGGATTCTGTTTAGCCAGTACATCTAGTATCTTCATTGTTTTAATAGACTTTAATTTCTCTACCAATTGGAAGCGCATTCTTTTTCTAAGGCGTATTTTTTAAATCATTGTTTGGGTCAATTCGAACTTGGGAAAATATTCAGGCAAATATTTTTAAATTTTATTACTAGGGAATTTCGTATTAAAAGACAGCAGACAGGTAGTGACAGCAAATTTTTTTTAATTATTTACATATTTTCCAAATTAATTTCATGCTATATATTTCATTAGGTACATGGCATAGCCAACATTTTTTTTAAACTTATGACGAATGACTTCTTTGAATGCATATAATTTTAGAAAGATCTATAGGCATCATATTCTAAATAAATAGTTAAATAAAAATTAAAAACCCTATGATTTTTTATTGCAGTTTTTGAATAAAGAATTCAGTTAGAAGTCTTTTTTGGAGTTAAGGGAATGCAAATTTTATGACTTCAAAATCACGTAAAGTCACTTGGAGTTACCTGAAACCATTTAAAGTCACTTGAAGTCTTTTGGAGTTAATTGGGATTTGAATTCAATTGGAGTCACTTGAATACACTTGGAGTCAATTGGGATTTGAACTCAATTGGAGGCACTTGAAGTCTTTTGGAGTCAATTGAGTCACTTGGACTCAGTTTGGATTTGAATTGTGATTTGCGCATATTTTTTATTTTCACATTGTTATTGACTAATATCCCAAATTTCATCGATATTTATAGGAAATGTGTATTACTGCGCTTTTGTACGCTGAATTTTATTGCACTGCGCAATGGATGAACAACAAGCATTCCTTGTGCTCCCAAGTGCCGAAAAGAATATGTCATTGCCTTCGAAAAGAAGGAATTTCAAAATTATATTTTCCTATTTGTGAATTTTGTCTGTTTCCTAAATATAACCTGAAACTTTTCGCATTGCATTTTGTATAGTTATATCATTAAACTATTTAAATTTGTGTAGAGGATTTTTAATGTTACTGCTGACTAAATTAAGAACTTTTTAACTTGTTTTATTATATTCTCATTTTATTATCATAAAATGCATAAGTTCATAACTTTATATAAAACGCAGCAGGATATCGTTACAACAGGCAATTTCCGGACAACTTTAACTTAAAGACTTTACGCCCGCATGCATCCGGTTTCAAACTTTATACTGCTCGTAGACTCGTACAGTGGGTGATGGCATTAATGGACTCTCTTTGTATGGCATACAAGTAAATTTTTAAATAGAAATGATGGAAAATGATAAAGAAGAGATTCGAACGGTATGAAAGTATGATGAGAATAAAAAAAATATGGTAAGCAAACAAATTATTAAAATATTAAAAACTTTCAGCAAACAAGATGAGGACTTTTTGAAGTGGAGTGAAAAAGGATGCGATACAGGTGCAAAGATATGATTTCACATCGATGAGCGTTGCTCTACAGCCACTTTGACGACGGCTTCCATCCATAAATACTGTGATGATGATAATCATTCAATCATAAGCATAAATATGTACGACAGAGATATGCAATGAATTTTCCTGTTTCGTTTCTCCGTTTTCTTTGCTTTTTGTTTCATCTCTCTCAAATGTTAAAAAATGAAAATCCTCTGCTGCAGGCATCACGTTTGTTGCTTATGAATTCAAAATACAGCACAAGTACATACTTGTTCACTATTGCATCGACATCGTTATCGTCGAATTCAAAGGAATATCGTAATAAAAAATAAATACGCGTAGCTTAATTCAAGGATGGGTGCGGAGGAAAGGGCATTTGGAACCACAGCAATCGTCGTGGCGGCAGTTGCCAGCATGACACAGTTGAGCTCATATTGGTAACACATTTATGTTTGGATTATGCCAGCATCTGGCCAATGTCGCTTAAACTGGGGCGACTGACCCGGATGCTGAAAATCTATCTTTATTTTTTATTTAATACCATTCTGTTTTTTTTTTCTTTTGCGTAAGGATTTTTCCAATTTCCTGTCTTCCTGTTGTGTGTGTGTCAGTTCATTGTTGTGCTTTTTTTTGCTCTTTTTGAGGGTAAATACATTTTACAATGAATACAAAATTTAAAGCAGCACAAATATGAAATTATGTAAGTTTGTGAACATGTATTTTCTTCTTTCGATTGCCGTATGGTGCATTTATACACTTTTTTAAGTTCATATATCCGAACATTTGACATACGTACACATTTGTACAACTGTAAGTGATTTGAAATTTAATTATAACTTAAAACAATCTGGATGTCTTTCAAACCATACACTATATGAATACTTAATTCCAACATCCATTGACAAAGTGAGGACGTGGTGCCAGTTATATGAAGCCTACACCACGCCATATAAAATAAAATTTCTAGGACAATGTGAACTTGCACCCAGTATGCGTTCGCCTGTTTCTACAATTTCATTTGATAGCCGATAGGAATCGCATTGTTGTAAACCCAACTTGTTGAAAGAGCAATGGTTAGTGAGAAGCCCTCCTAGGGTACGAATTTCTATTCGGTTTAATCCGATTATGAGCTCACTAATCCGTCTGTTCTTTCATTACCACTAAGTTCTTCATGAGCCGAATTCTAAGTCAGTAAACCTTTTTCCTGATGCTGACACTCCCTAAAAATTATTTATTACAAGTTTTTAGAGCAGCTTAGCCATCCGAGAAAATTGCATATATTCTCTGACACAGATATCTATTGCAAGGACCTCCGCAAGATCTCAGTCTCAGTACTGTCATTCATCAGAGTATTACACTTGCGTATCCGGTTTAGTTTTGAAGTTTTCATTTCCTTTGCTTCTTCTAACCAGAGCTCGGCATCGTTAATCAAGAAATTAACTTCGTTAACCAGAAGAGCGTCAACTCCGAAAAAATTAATGGAAGTTAACGTTAACTTTATAACTTTATTCCAAAACTACTAAAGGTAAGTTGAATACTATTCACCATAAAAAATAGTTTAGAGAATATAACTTTTTTAGACATTATGCCAAGGTAGTTATCCACAGAGGCTCGCTAGGCTTCTGGCTTACAACGAATTGGGAGTTTCAGTTCGCAAAATAACGCTGAAACTAAATCGAAGCAAACATGCTGTACACAACTTTTTGAAAAACCCTGAAGCCCATGCGTCAATTAAAAGAAAAGATCCACCAAAACCGAAGGTCAATGAAAGGCGTAAAAGAAAAAAGACGCGTGGCAGTCAATAAAAATATCAAGTCTAACCAAATAAGAAGGGAAAATACTGCAAATTTTGAGTAAAATAACAAAATCGGCTGGCTGAGCCGAAGCTTATGCCACGCTACAAAGCAGCTTGGATCGAGTTTGCGGAAACTATAAATTCCAGGACGATGAGTGGCGGCCCATTATATTTAATTTAGATAGGCCTAATAGCTGCCAGAAGTATTGGAGAGATATTCACAAGCCACGCCAAACGCGATATCTCGCAATTTGTAAATTGGGGTCTCTTATGACATAGGTTTGAATTTGGCTAACGCGGCTTCTCATAAAATGGATGCTCAAATGTCTGTAGAGCTTCTGGATGATGCGCTATTCAATTTTGCAGAATATATTCATGGCAAATCTTGGACTTAACGGCAGGATAATGCTTCAATCCCTTGCAGTAAGCGCATAAAGGAGTTTTTTGCATCGTATTCCCGTTTTGAAGAACGGATTCAATTCGGGCCCAGATCACCAGCTTTTTCTCAGAAAAGGCAAGGAGTTTGGCACGAGTTGCGGCATTAAACCTCGTTAATGTTGCTCTTTTCTTCAATCATCTGATGGACGTCGCCTCATCAAACAGCATTTGGAATATGAACGAGACTGACGTGACGACCGTCTACAAACAGATTAAAAAAATAACCCTGTACTCGTTTAAAATGGTTTTTATGGTATTTTGTATTAAAATGTATGGAAAACAAGCTATACCAAGAAATTTGAGAATACTAATAACAAGTTTAGAATACTATTTTCTCATGTATACTTTAAGAGGGCAGAAATTAATCTTTTTAATGTTGTAAAAAATTAACCCTAGCATAGTTTGTTTTCAAATACAACAACAGTGAATATAAATGAAATATTATAAAAAAATGGTATGCTATTGTAAAGAAACCCTAGTCAGGAATAAGTTAAGCTATCGTTTATTTTTTTTTTTTGATTGTGGGTAAAAAGCTAAATTTTGGCGTATGATTCTTTCTTGAAATTTGTATTTTATCAAAAGCGTCACAAAACAAAATAATATAGTTGAATGAGCTCACCTCAATCAGTTAAAGAGACACAACTCAACAAGATAATATCTTTTATAGGTATATCACAATAGCAGTCATCAGAAGTTACTCTAATAACATAAAAAGAGATACAACTTTGATTTTAAAGCGAAAAAGAAGAAGGAAGAATAACAGGGTTTTACAATTTTTAGAGATGTGTATGAAAGTCAATAGGTCTGCTCGCGTACTTTACTTGTAAAATTTTACTAGTAACAAAATTTAAGAAAAAAACTCTCTTAAAAATAGAATAATTAAAAAAAGAACGCGAACGGAAAACTTGTAAAAATTTGTAAGTAAGCTAACTGTCATGTCAAAACAGCTGTTTTAAAAATATAAATATAATTATTGTTCACTTGCACAACACAACGAAGAAGAATGAGGAAGAAAGATAATAAAAAACGCTTCGTTCAAAAGTCCCGTTATTTGCGGGATAGTTGAAAAAGTTAATTCCTCTTCGTTGGTTGCATGATAACCAAAAAATAAACAAAATAAGACCTCTGCAATATTACAAATTTTTTTTTTTTTTGCAACAGCAAGAGAAGCATTCTAGAATATAGCACTCAAACAAGTTATACGCCCTTAAAATCTACCAGATTTATTAATAAATCTAAGCACATTCTGCAATGTTAAAGAGCTCAGGTGCTCGTATTCCAACACTCCAGTGCTAAATGTGCTTACTCTGATCTGGCAAAAAGTGGGGCAGACACTAAGAAAGTGGTCTGCCGTCTCTTCACATTCTCCTCCAAACCAAAGGTAGCACATAAGGCACTAGCTCCCAGGCCAATCATATTCAAATGTTTGGCCCAAGAGAAGTGACCTGTGTATAGTCCCACCAGCTGCCTACAGCTCTTTCTATTAAATGATAATAGAAAGTCTGTTAGACACTTCGAGATAACAGGTAACATGGTCTTTGTCGGTCTAAATCCCCTCAGTTCCTGCCATGAACAACTTTACTTCAGACATCAAATCCGTATCTGTTGCAGTAAAGAAATTACACCTTTTTCCGGCTTCAAGGTCCATATTGTGGGTGATGGTAAAAAACTAAGTGCGTAGTCGTGATTAGCGACTCTTAATTACTATAGAACCGTTGAAAAATCTCGCACATAAGACAAAAGTTGAAAATTTATTGCACTGCGTAATGAATGTGATATACCATAATTCAACTAGGGTGGTAAACAAATTTTTTGAGTTTTCATAAAAAAATCCGCCATTACTCATTAAAAATTGTAGATAATGGTCTGTAAATTTAGCTAAATTATTCTTAAATCAAGTGCTTCAAAAGGGTCTATGCGAAACTTGATTCGGTTTGGGGGCATTTCTGACATGAAAACCCTGCTAGGCCCTTTTTTGTGTCCGCGAACGACTTCTAATAAAAACTTGCACACATTTTTTGTATGCGAACAGTACTAATATTTGAAAATTGAACGGATCAAGTTATGTCCGAAGGGTTTGACTCTAGTGCTCAGAACTCTATTAAATTTTCAAAATATTTTCTCAAGCGGATGCATTTTGAGAAAAAAGTTTCGATTTTTTCGGCCAACACAAGTGTATATAACCCTTTAACTCCAGGAATCTTTTCGTTTATTGAGAATTTTTCTAGTTTAATTTTGTTATTTTACATAATTATAGTTATGTTATTCATCCATCTTCAATGTTATCTTACGTACCATAGTTCATTTACTACTTTTTCTTTTACACTTTTTATAGTTTTTCCATTTCACTTGCACTTGATTATTGAAAATACCATATTTCGTCAGCTAGATATCCATAATTTAATATTTTTTCTTCTCTTTTACTGTACAACACTCACATACACACATTTGTACACGTTTATACACATACATTCATATCTATCCATCTGGTGCATTGTTTTCAACGCTTCATTCTTCTTTTTGAAATTTATTGAAATTCCATCAGAGTTACTCGACTACAACTACAACTACGATATCTCTGCTATATACTATGGACTAGCAAGTATCACCAACAACTTAAAAGGTATTCAACTGTCGTCTGTCTCTCCCACTACCAGTGTTGGCATTAGAGTGAAACTGAAAATGTGTCACACACAGCACTCAGCTCTCACTAGGCACATATACATACATACATAAAGTGTTAGTATCTGTGCAGTGTGCGTCTTTCTGATTGTCTGTATTTCGTCTTCCTCCTTGCCGCCTGCTTGCTACCTTCATCAATTCCAACAACTTCAATACAATGGGCAAATGGGTGTCTGGTAATTTTGCGTTGTTGTCACTTTTATTGCCTCATCGTCTTTTCATTGATAACGATGAAAGGTGGTCATCATATACATTTGAACGCCATGACCATTGCAAATGGAAAACGTTTGTGGCTGTCATATGTCATCGATAGCAATACGATGACCATGGTTTATTAGGGTGTATGTCCGTGTGTTTTGTTAACACATACACATGGGACTAAAGTGTGTGTGCCTGTGTTAAATATGCTGAGTGTAAAAGTTATTCAGAAGATGATATTAGAAAATGTTGAATTGTACAATTTCTCATCTAGTTATTGATAATTGAAAATGTTTTTAATTTTCCATGTAATTTTACAATGAATTCGAGTGCAAGAATTTTACAAATTTGCAGTTTATTGGTTATGATATTTCATATTCCATTTCTTTCATAATTGTGCGTGTCCTTTTTGCACTTTGCACTTTTACACTTGATGCATTTTACACTTCAGTGCTTTTGTGTTAATGGAATTGTTCTATTTTTGCATGCACATTTCGCCTCCTGGTTGCCAATTGACAATTCAATTGTCGGTTGAAATCTACATGGTGTGAGTAAGTTTGACAGCAATTGAAAATCAAGAAGTGTACGTTTTGAAAATAAATATTTGAAATTTCATTACGAATACAAAGCAATTGTACAATAGTACCACTTGCAACCACATGCAAATTGTCCTTTCCTTTTTTTATTTTCTTTTTTGTTGCAATTCAAAAATATTCGATAATTGGGTTCGATTTTACACAATGATTTATGTTCACAGCAAGCTTAAACTTTAAAAATCAGAGAGATATAATTTTCGAATGGGAAATACTTAAATTGTAGTTTGAATTTAGTTCTAAATACTTAAAAATTAAGCAAATTAAAGAAGCGTCGAATTCAGATTGTTTTATCAATATCGTTTGGTTTTTTCTTTTTACAAAAAAGAGTTTAAACCTAATACAACAATATTAGTTAAGTTTTTGCCTCAACCTTTTATGACACAACACCTAGACCGAGCTTTTTGTATGTATTTATAGACAGTTTTGAACAATGCTGTTGCATTGGAGAGCATCAAACTCGTACCTATTATGCTGCTAACATCAAACACGACCCAAACTTCAGGTTCTCTTTCTTTTACTCATTACATGTATTGCCTTAATTTTGTATTACTTTTATTAGTATTATATTTGAGTCGCTCGAAGCACAAGTACATGAGTTTGCTACTGAATAAATTGAATAAATCGACATAGATTGAACCCCTGAATTTCTTTAAATTCGTCGTTGCGTTACATATGTGTTACACGCACAAACAATTTATGTTAGGTAAGCTATATTTGTACACGAATTTAGGGTTTATGTTAAGTTTTCTGCCGAATCCTAATGACGAAGTGAAAACCTGTTCTTATTTAATATTTACTCTTTGAGGTTCGTCATTGCCCAAAAACCCAAAAATGGCGTCGCACAGTGTATCGATCCCATATAAAAAATGCACGTTTACAAGTGCAGTAGCAGCCTTGGAATGTTTCAAATTTATCTGTGTTACTGTAAGTCCACAAATAGGTTCCGCAATATTTGCAAAGTTGGAAGATCGATGTGGCCTCGCGTTATCATTACCAGCAGCAGTTGGGATCACAGAGTCGGCGATATCACTTTGGAAAGTATTAAAGCTTCCCATCTACGTAGCCACCATGCAAGAAATGGCGGCGCTGGCAGTATCAGTCTTCGTTCTCTTTACCTGAGCACGCTTAGCGGGAGGGGCTTGGTTTCTCTGAGGAACCTCTGCATCGGTTGGTTTAAACTCAATAGAGCGTATCTTCTTTGAATCATTAGCCATAATTGGGTCTTCAGCCAGAGTAGTGGCCAAAGCCTCCTTACGTCTGCTTTCCGATCTGATTCTCCTCCATTTGTGTCTTCTATTGCGACTTCAATAGGAGGTATGTCAGTCACAGTTATAACGTCTAGACCAGCGGTTCTCAACTGTGTTTATCCTATGCCCCCTTTTCGAATTCGTGGCAAGCCCGCGCCTCCCTTACTTTAATTTTCACACAACAGTTTTTTATGCTGGTTTACTATTTTTTAAATTAAATCATACCCGCCTAGATAAAATTCTAGTTTTTCCGTAGTATGGAAGAGGCTCGGGTTAGTATGCGTCAAAGATAAACTAGGCTAGTAAATTTATTTAGTAGTTGAATAGTTCCTCGTAAGAAAACTAGGATGATGAAGTTTTAGTTGGAAATTCGCTAGCAAAACCTAATCAAATAATTAATAAATCGAGTCAATCATGAATTATCTTGGGTGATTCCTAATGTTAAAGTTTGCGATAGTAAAAGGTAGTCAAGAGACTAACCAAAAGCAAAAAAAAAAAAAAAATGACGCTAAAATTTATTTGAACTTAAGTTCTTTGATAATGGTATTTTACATTCGATTTTTTTTTAAATAAAGCTATTATCAGTGCGAATTCGCACCATTTTCACATATAAGAGATTTTTATTTGAGATTTAACTATTAAATTAAATATAAATATTAAAATTATTTGTTTAGTTTCTTTTTGTTCAGTTTTTTAATTTCACTTCCTCTTCTTCTTTATTTTGTAACAATTTTCATGCCAACAAGGCATGAAAACGCAGAAGTCGGGACGACAAAAGAGGGGGACTGTGTTTGTTCGAAAAAAATGATGCGCCAAGATCGCAAATAAGAAACCCCTTGTTGGAGTTCTGAAAAAAGTTCGGTATTAAAAAAATAACGAATGATATCCTTAAAGTGCTTGTCGTTTCCATGCCATGCAAGATAACGGCCATAATAAAGGTTAAGAGAAACTAAACAATTTTGCTTGTGACTCTAACATGAAACAAATTAAACAAAATAACAAATATACTTTCACATACTTTCGTGAAATCGTGAAATTCCTTACATATTTTTATGTTCATTAAAAAGTAATGAAATTTGTGTATAGGTTTGATGTTTCTTTCGCATTTTAGTTCATTTTGTTCCCGAAAATAAAGAAAAATTATATTCACTAAAACAAAATCCGATTTAGGTCCCATTTTTTCTTGAAATTGGTGGGTGGTGCGGTTTTTATGACCGCCAGTGTATGTTAAAAATGAACAGCGTGAAATGTGCTTTAAAATGATAATATATAGGTATATAAATAATTCGTAAAGTAAATAGTCGTAAGTGGTTTTGAGTTAAAATGTTTAAGTTCCTAAATTTCTATTCTTTTTGTTATTTTTAAAATTTTTTTTTATTTTTTGTTGATAATAAAATATTTTATAAACTGTTTAAAACTAGCTATAAGAACTTCCATTATAAGTAATAAATATATATACTTTAAGAGACTTTAATTCTTACTTGTGCAATTACAATGTCTTTAATAAATAAATAAATAATTTAGGACAAAAAGAATTTTGGTCGAATTTATTTTTCTAAAATGCATTTCAACCAAAATCAAAAAGGAATTCCAACCAAAAAGTTTTGGCCCAAACTTCTTTGCTGAATTTCCAAAAAAAAAGGAAAATTCGCCCAATCAGTTATTTTGACCCAAAATCCGTTTTTTGGTTGAAATTCCTTTTTGATTTTGGTCGAATTTTACAGAGCCATTTATATGTTAGATGTGAATGAAAATTATAAAAAAGTGTACAGGTACACGTCTTGGTAGTCAACTGCAAAACTACCAAGCGATACAAATTGCCGATAAACTGTTGGTACAACCATAACCTAGTGCTTTGTAATTAAGAAGCCTGTAAAAGGAGCATCATATGAGTTTGACAACTTTTCCTATAGAATGGCCAATAAAATTGTGGCCGATTGGTTTCTATACATTCAAATATGTACCAATGAATCATAAAATGTAACTAGAAAATATAATTACTTAATACTTATTTATACCTTCACGCAAATTCAGATAAATTTCATTATATTATTCATATTGACAAAATAAGCTTCCATAAATGAAGAAAAATGTTATGCAAGGCTTTCTTAGCCCTAAGAATATTCACTTAAGGCATACATACATACCTAATGGAATAGGATTAATTATAATACATTGAAGAAAAATTATTATATATTATTACTTTAGGTCAAAGAAATTGAGTTGCAGAGTAACATATGTATATAAATATGGTGTGTGTGTATGTGATATGAGAAAGTTTCTATACCTTCATAGATATTGCTCCATAAAACGTATCCCCAAGGAATAACAATCTTAGATTATTTTCAGGATGCTGTAAAATTGTTTATCGAAGCGCATGAAGTATTAAAAACTCGGGATGTGTGAAGCACTTCTATGGTTGCGGTTATTTACCATAGTGAGATTATATCATTTTGAGGTCGTCGTCATCGTCTTCGTCATCGTCGTCATCATCGTCGCTGGCTTTATTTGCAGAGCTGTTGCTGATGCTTTAGGCTACATTCTTCTTTTACTTATTTCTGCTGTTGCTGCCTGCTTCTTGATGCTGTTATTCTTCTTTATTTACTCGTCAAGATTGCAATAGCAGCAGCAGCAGCAATACTAACAGCAACAACAGTAAAGCAGCAATAGGATTGCGCTTTTGTGTCGCCCTTATCGCAGGCTCTATGCTGTTGGCCCTAAGTAATCCTTTCTGTACTTTGTTGTGCTACATATTTCGTATGGCGCGCATTCCTGACAGCGATGTGGAAAACTAAAGAAACAATGAAAAACAAAAATAAAAATTAAATAAAATATAAGAAAAATAAAATTCAACTTGCTGCGCATAAATCAAGCTTAAAATACGTGCCAAGAAACCAAAATTCCCACCAAGAATGCGTTGCGTTATTTGTATGTTATGGTGGACGATAAGGCGCTGGAATGGTGCTGATGTTGGTGCTCACACTAGTGTTCACACTGATTCTGGTACTCGAGACTTGTGGTATTTTTGTATGCAATTTTATGCAACTGCGCATCCAGTTGTGGTTTCTACTGAAATTGTTTACAACTGCATAAAATTTATAATCTTTAAACATTTTTATTTATTCTGATTGTGAGTTTAACAATAATAAACGAAGGATGATTCTCTGTTACTTGGAAATAGGCGAGGAACATTTTGGTATGAGCGCAAAAAAACTCCTTTCAAATGTAGGACACAATATTGTGTTTACTTATGTTGTTTGGCAGAGATAAAATTGCAAACCCTTTGGTTAGAATGTATCTAGTTACGCACATTCGTGCGAGATAGGAGAATTTCAACTTATTTATTTAAAACTTTCAAAACTTTTTGACCCTGGAGGAAATGGCAAATTTTTAATATATGACATTACTAATGTAATCAGTGGAAGAACATTTAAATGAGAATGAGTTAACAACTTGAGTCAATACATAATTAATTACGTTTAATGAGAGAAAATTGGAATTAAATTTAAAAACTTTGACTAAAAATAAATATTCCACAATCAAAATTCTCACATGAATAGGACTTTAATTCTTTCCGTGATTTTGTCGAATATATTCGACATTACATGATTACAACGTTTGAAGGTTAATCCTCAAGCCAATCTCTGAAAACTGTAATGAACGCCGCTGTAATTTTCTGATCGCAGTTGACTTAACCCTCTAGTTCTCAAATTTTTGATTAATAAAAAAAAAACCGAATTGATTAATATTGGCGCAAAAATCATAAACTGATTTAAAAACCCCAAAAACTAATGGTCGTGGTTTTATGAAGTGGGAAACTTTGAACGCCTAAAATTATTTGTTGTTGAATGGACTTTTTATCAATTTGTTTTAAGTAATTAAATATTTTATATAAAACATTCAAATTCTCAGCTATCCAGCTAGTTTTTATCTGGATAGTATGACGGGAAGTATTTTATTTATTTTTCCCACTTTTATCTCAAATACAATCAAAATAATTAATGTTCCTATTTTTAACAAATTTTTGACTTTGACTGCATTTTTTTTGAAAGCTTGGGAAATTACCTAAACGATATGATAACAGAACAGAAAACAGAAAACCGTTATGGTGGCAATCCTATCCCTTTTGGTGAAGGCCGTCTAGAGGCGGGCTTGGGAACTAGAGGGTTAAGTATCTTTCTATAAGTGAAGTAATATTCTTCTCAGCTAAAACTATCTACATCTTGCCCCCAACATACAAACTTTCATCATCTCCCTTGCTATGGTTCCCCAATAACTACTGCCAACATACCTCCATCACAAATTAATTGTCATTGTTTTCCTTGCTATTGTTCCTTACATATGTCATTCCCAGTACAGGTAGACTTCACTTTACACGGGAGATACGTTCCTGGAAAATGTCGTGTTAAGCGAAAACGTATTAAACAATACAAAGAACCAGTGCAAAAAGGAGGTTACGTTCCAAGTTCTTAAAAGACACCCAAAAATACACTTTTTTTTAAGATTGAAATTAAAAAAAAAATACAAAAACATCGATCAATTACCTAAACCTGGAGATTTTTCTCTTTACGCGCCAAAAACTGCCAATGCGTCTAATTCAGCATTCTTTTACGTACGCCAGTACATTATCCAATCCATAACATATACAACGAACGGGAAAACAAATTTTTCAGCATTCCTGGTGCTGCTATAAAGGATTTTTATCTTTAAATTTCAATATGTTTTCATGAAAAAACTGTTTCCAATACCGTGTTAGAACGAAGTTTTTACTGTAAACGAAAGTATATTGCAAGAAGTGAAAGCCATGTTCCCCTTTAGAATTGCCAACCAATGCCCTTGAATCAAATGGCTAAGATAGACTGGCGATGATGTCCCCAAGTCGCACGTGGTGACTATATTCTTCCCCAGGAGTTTGGCCCAGACGTCGTTACGGATTCTGGCCCTACTCAATGCTCAAAACGAGGGCCTAAAAATTTACCTCTGGAAAATATGGAAAGCTCGTGAGGAAGAAAATGGTCAGCTACTGACGATAAGCATGGATGAGCAGTCGTTTGAAACCAAACGTACTTCAGGGGGTGTCATCAACTACCGGTTTGCTGAGGTCACGGTGTATGGAGTGCTCAAAAGGGCCACGGAAGAGGACACTTCGAATCCTGAGCCAGAGGCTCTAGTCAGCAATGACGAGCTGAAGGTTAGGGAAGGAGGGCCTTCAGCCGTGGACAAGAATTTAAATAAAAACAAAATGAATTGTAAGAACAAAAACCAAATCCAATTGCTTTTGTTTTGCTTTTCTTTTGCATATTTTTGACGTTAGAGGTTGACGCCCTTATTATGTTTATTCTCTCAGAGGAAGTAGGCGGTTAGAGGCCGGCTGCTTTGGTTGTGTTTATACCATAAACCAGTAAGAAAAGAAATTATGCAGTTGTTATTCGGGATACATTGAGAGAGCCAACGATATTGCCTCTGCTTGATTGCATATAGTGAACTTTCCTCTTGTATTATAGAAGTAGGTAGAAGAAGACTGCAACAACTTCAACAGAATTTGTTATAAATGTTTTCTAATAATTTTCAAATAAACAACAAAGTTTCACTTCTACTGTGAGTGGATTATTTTGCAATACCTCGGGAAAAAGATAAATTTTATGTAAGCGGACTTCTGCTGGTTCTTAAAAAAAGAGAATACCGAAAATGAGATTTAAGATGAATATGACATATTGAAGCATATGGAAGCCGGAGACGATGATGACGAAGAAAAAGAAGGTACGAAAAAATAAATAATAAATAAATGTTGACTGATATCACCTTTTTAAAATAATATTTTCCAGATATCGGGAGTAAGTAAACACCCAAACACCTTCTTGGCTGAACGCCTGAATGATGGAATCAGATACAAATTAAATTACTATTACAATTAATGATGAGAATATTGAGTGTGCATGCGCTTTCAACTACTTTGGCAGTATGGTCACCACAAAAGGAGGCGCAGATTAAGATATTTCAGTGCCCATTAACAAGCCAAAAGCTACGAACTAAATCCAACGCACTTAATCCAACGTCGTATCCGTGTTATGGAAACGTACAAATGCAATCGACGTGAGCCTACAAACCTTTTGTAACAAATGCCTGCGCTGAATTCTCAATGTACGGTGGCTTAACCGCATCAGCAACGTGGATCTCTAGAAGGCAACCAACCAAATTCCTACTCTTGCGGAGGTGTGCAAGAGCAAATGGCGATAAACAGGACATACACTCAGCAGACCCAACGAAAAAACGAGAATTAAAAAAATGCTCATTAAAAGAAAAACTTCATTAGCACAACAAAGTTCTAAGGCGAAGGCCAAAAAGACAACAAGAAATAACGATACTGCACAACAACCCTAGATTAGACTTTGTTGCCAGCGAGACAGAACGACAACCTCGCGAAGAAAAGAAATACCGGTACGAAATGAGCATAGACTGCGAGATCGAACCAATAAGACTAGAGCTCGCGAAACTGCACAACGTTCTACTCGACTGGGACGTGCCCGTAGGGTAACACTTACCTCATGTCGAAGCTTGGGAGTCGATCTGCCAAGAAAATTACAACCCTGTAGTGAAATATATTAACATATAAAAGTAAATATTGGAAGTATGAATGCGATTTGTTCTGATTGTGAAGCTACGAAACTTGCAAATGAATCATCAGGAATGTGCTGCTGTAAAGGAAAATCTCTCTGCCACCACTCCGTGAACAGCCAGAGACACTGCGAAGTTTGGCGTCTAGAACAACTCCGCAGTCCAAACATTTCTAGGTCAGTTATATCACACTTGCTCTCGAGTCGACAACCCTACAAATCTTTACATTTACGTTCCTAATAATACAACAAATGATGTTGTCTACTCAAATGCCTTGAAGTAAAACGTTGAGTCAGTGACCGAAAATTGTGATCGTAAAAGGGAATGTATATGGTGTTTTGACATGGCACCTCAAATACAAAAGAAATGCTTGAGGTGAACCATATCGAAAAATTATAAAGGTTTGTAGATTAAAAAGAATGTGGACACTGTTGGACAATTGAATTAGAAATACCAATTAGATTTTTTATCGGAGGTTCCAAAGCAATTTCTGTTGTATGTGCTTTTTTCTGTTGTTGTATTTGGTAAAACTATTATTCCCGGAATTGAAATTTGAGTCCCGAAAATCTCGAATACCGAAAAGTCAATCCCGAAGAAAGTTTCTAGTACGTACGTGTTTAAAACATAAATTAAAATTTCCTCAATTTTATTAACTGGTGTTGGTTTCACCAAAACAAAACTTTATGGAAATACAATTTTTAGGTAGTTCCCAGAATGAACAACACAGTAGAAAACTGGCTGCTGTTAAACTTTTTCAGTGAAACCGTAGAACTTATATTGCTTTCTAGTGCTAAACAACGCTAGAATATTAATAATAACAAAAAAAAAAACGGAAAATGTAAACTAAAATGGTTGTGGAAATGAGATTGAAATTAAATTTTTTATTTTTAGTTTGTTAAAAACAAAAACATTAATTTATATGCAGAAAGTTAAACGAAAGGTAGAAAATAATTTGAATTGTGCAAACAAACAATTTCAGTTTAAGTTTAAACTGGAACTAAATTTAAATAAAGTTTATTAGCTACTTTATTTTATTTAATCTTTTAACAGCGATAACAACAGCATCAACTACTACAACTATGTATTACTTTAGGATGATGAATAAGTATCTTTGCTAGAGTGTGTGTGTGTCTGCTTTAGTTACTTTCTTATGTACATTTATATGTTTGTAAAAAAAATGGCGAAAATAGTTACAAGTTTTTTCTTAATTGGAATGTTTTCATTGCAGAACGAAAGAAAAACATGGCAAAAGGAAGAAAAACTCGCAAAAACACAAATAAACTACATACACACACAAATGCAGCGCAGAAAGTTCAAAGTGAGTGTGCACTGCCTTACTAACTTCCGGCATTTCAGCCATATTGACTCAATGTACGCATTGCAGTGCAAATTGATGATATAGCAAAGTATTCATTTGCATTGCATGCGGTGCAAGCAGCACATGCACAAACACACACATAGAACCTGTGTACACAACTACAGAAGCACAAAATTCAAATGCAAATGAACATGTAAATATATTGTACACACATATGTATTTATGTGCAGATATTTGAAAAAAGTTGCAAGAACGACGAACAACGACGAAAAATAAAATCAAGGAATAACTTTATTTCTGACCTGATAACAGCAAAAACGCTCTACGAACTACAACATCCTTCATGTAATCAGCACCAGGGTTTTTATTTTCTTCTTTCTTTTTACGCTCATTTGAATCAGGGTCTTCGGAAAGCGCGAAATGCCTTAATAGATTCAATTTGTTTAGCAATTTTTAGCATGCACAGACAGAGACTCAAACACATATCTACAGACACACGTGCTCATACACACACGTACATTTACATACGTACTTACACTTTCATACCAAATACCCCAACATACATACATATACATACTGTGACTCATAAAACTGATCACATAAAAGGACATTTTAGGGACACGAAAAATAGCCAAAAATGGGGTCCAATCAAAAAGTAACAGCGTATCAGATAATATCTTCAAGTTCAAAAAGAGTCTTGAAAGTTCCGAAATTTTGGCTATAAATCTTAATTTCTAAGATTTTTTTCAGCCAAAAAATTTTTTTTTGGTATTTACAAATACAAATACAACGCAAAAATAATTTTTTAAATCGGATAATGTTTATTGGTCCAGCAAGATGTTCAAAGCTTAGAAGTTTCGACCATAATTAAAATTTTTCATAAAATTTTTGTTGAATTTCTGAAAGTAGCAAGCTTTCATTTCGGGATCCTTTTGTAATTTGAAGATATTATCTGATTTAAAAAATTTGTTTCCATTTCTATTTATCTGGATGAGTAGAAACTTAACTAGTTACGCTGTTAAATGAAAAATGTCCATTTATGTGATCAGTTTGGTGAGTCACTGTATATCCATATTTGCTATCGTCACACATACAATCTTCCGGCGGTGGCGGCGACTCGTCTTGATATTAATGCGCTGCGCACTTGTTTCCGCTTTTTGACTGCTTGTTCTTGTTAACGATGAAATTGGTCTCTCTGAAGTTTCTTATAGACTTTGTTCGTAATTAGATAGTACAAATTTTTGTATGTTTATCTTCTAAAAGAAAATCTTTCGGATTGAAGAGTAAACTTTTCTTTTCTACATAAAGAAACACCAGTTATGAGGACGACAGTTTTCTGAGTTAAGAATCTTAATTAATACTGCTGTAGTTCAGTGTTCCTCTGCGTTCTGTTTTTTTTTATTGCAAAAAAGGATATTGACACCAGTTTGTAAACTCTACATAAGTACTATACATATGTATGTATGTACTTTAGAGCAAATGTTATTTATTTACCTAAAGAATATAAAATTTTTATATATGTCTGCTTTTTATCAATGAAAACAAAAAATAAAAAAAAAATCAGTTCTGAATGATATATATTATTTATTATATAATTTTTAAGCATAAAGTTTTGTTATAAACTTCTTGTTTGCTAAAATTTACTGCAGTATAGATGTACATTAGGGGTATGACTTTTGAAGTTTTTTTGAAAAAGCCATATACCATCTTGATCAAAAAGTTATTCAGAAAATTAAAAATACAAGTTTATTCATCTAAATCTATATTATCCCCTTCAAAGTTTTCCCCATTGACTGCAACACATTTATGCCAGCGCTTGATCCAATCCTCGAAACATTTTTTATATTCGGTTTTCGGTATGTCCATCAGTGCTTCCTCTGATTTTTCCATTACTTCCTCTCTGCTGCTGTCTGCGGAAACGCGTTCGCCGTATTGGTTTTTTAACTCGATTGAACAGAAAGAAGTCACTGGGAGCCAAATCAGGTGAATTCGGTGGCTGCTGGATGGTATTTGTTGTATTTTTCGTCAAAGAATTACGAATAATGATGGCACTGTGCGACGGTGCGTTATCATGGTGCAAAATCCATTAGTCTTCTATCCACAATTCTGGTCTCATTCGGCGAATTGTTTCACGCAAATGCCTCATAACGCCCAAATAATACTCTCTGATGGTTAATTTGTGGTTATTGATCAAAATTTCTTTTACTTTATCAACGTTTCCGTCGGTTTTCGATGTCGATGGTCTGCCACTGCGTTCATCATCTTCAATTGACTCACGACCACTTTTGAACCACTCGTGCCACTGGCAAACGTCCGTTTTCTTTAGAGAAACGTCGCCGAAACACTTTTCCAACATTTCCAACGTTCGCGCACCATTAAATCCGTTTTTTACGCAAAATTTAATACAATTTAATAGAATTGTAAAAAATCGCCAGCACACACAGAGATAGATTTACTCTTCGCTACGTAACTTTTGCAAATGTCACGCTATGACGTTAAGATTTAGAGGGAATATCAACAACAGATGTACCAACTTAACTTAACAGAACTCAAATCGGAACAATGGGAACGCCATATGGTGGTTATTCCGGGAAGTTTTTGATCAAGGTGGTATACATAGACATCATGCAGTGCTCTTTTATTAGAAATTAAGGAAAGTGGTAATATTTTAACCCTTTCGTTGTTTTTGGCTATTATATTGTACAAAAAAGTGTTCGTATTTAACTACTTCTCATTTCAAACATATCGTGAGTTTTGAATATAAAAAAATTATTTTTTAAACCAAGCATGCTTTTTCTCTTTAAAATTTAAGTTTTGGTGAAAACGGGAGCATGGTTTTTTTTTTTATTTGATTTGAAAAACAGTCCAAAATAACATAGCAGGTTTTAAAAATGTTACAAAGAAAGAGATTCAAGTTTTAATCGGCCTACAAATTGCTATGGGAAGTATGCAATTACCTAGACTTTGTATGTTGTGGGACCCAACATTGGGTGTTGACCTTTTCAGAGAGTCAATTTCATTGAGAAGATTTCAATAGCTGCGCTCAAGTTTTCATTTCATAGATAATTTATCTATACTCAATGGTTGTGGTGATAAGTTCATAAAAGTACGCACACTAATTGATGCTATTAGAAACCGATATTTGCAAGAACCCATTGAGCAGGATGTGTGAACCGAGCAAACAATACCCTTTAAAGAAAGACTTTCTTGTAAGGTTTATCATAAAGGAAACCGAACCCATGGGGTATCAAAAATTATGTTCTTCGGTCATAATCTTTACAACGTTTTTAACTCCTACAATTAATTGAAATCGTGCCAACAAATTTGGAAAAGCACTAATGAGTTCAGATAAAGAGCTGCAAAAAAGGATGTGGTTTATTGGATTGCTTAGTCAGCAATTATAGCAAAATTTGCCTGGTTAAGTGGCAGAACAACATGGTTATTCATATTGCTTCAAATTTTGTGGGAAGCAAAGAAGAAGACATCGTGAAAAGATACTGCCAGAAACACAGTGCACAGTCACGACTGCGTACTCAGTTTTTCTCCATCACATCTAGTTCTTCCACAATATTGATCTAAAGTCAGAAAAATTGGGTCTTCAGGGGCTATTAAGAAATTTCTTTATTTCAACAGATACGACTTTGATGTCTGAAGCAAAGGTGTTAAGCACTAAGAGACAATTTTTGCATATATACTTTCTCTCTTTCATCCAAAATATGTTTATATCTTTCATCCAATGTTCCAAAGGCGCTCCGAGAATGAAAAATTTGAAGAAAATACCGAAAGCGTATATAGGGGAAATATGGAAAAGTGATGCCAACATTTTTGCAGGTTAAACAAATTTTTTAGCCAAATCGGTCCATAAACATTTTGCTAAAAATTAAGATATTTCAGAACGAAATATCGATATTTTCGATATATTGATATATATCGCCCAACCATTGATTTTTTAGAAAATTTAGCTGCTAATGGAAATTTGAATATGGAACTAACAACCATATTCATTCAACTGAAGCCACCAAACATTTTTCTGCGTATAGATACGGTATAAACACTGAAACTCAGAGCGGGATTAATTAAATAAACAAAAGTGTTAAAATCATACTTTTTATTTCCGTCAAATATATTAATTTATTACATAATAGTTAGTACATACTTAACTTTTGGTGTTTTTTTATGTTTAGAAAATGTCATTTAAAAAGAGTGATAACAGTGTGAGGAAGAATGCAAAAATTTTAACGATCGGCGAATGTCTATAGCTTTCTAGTGACCAATAGTTTTACATGCGTACAAGAGTGCAGATTTGATATTGGGCTCGAATATTCGCAGTTTAGAGGGAGAAGGGATAATTGATTTGAATTATATTCGAGCATTCATAAACGCCAAGGGGTCACTAATCCTACTTCCCATATCTAAGTGAAAGCTGGCAGTAGAGCATACCAACAACTCAGGAAAATAAATTGTGTTGTCAGTCTTACTTGCTATTTTTCCAGTAGTTTATTTCTATCCCTAAACCAGTGCTGGTACTTGAAAGAAAACAGATTCCAATGGTATAGGAATCTCCATTCATACCTTTTGCATCAATGAACGCAACTTTGAACAATACATTGGCCCACCACCAACGGGTCGGTAAGTTGGCCATTGAGAAGAATGAAGCATTGAACGTAATACATACATTTTTTTTCTGCACACCCTGTCTTACGTGCTCAATCTCACATACCTATGTATCTTTCAATTGTTTTTGTAACTTCGAATACTTCCTCACTGGGTGTAGTTATGTACATATACATATGTACATGTATTTTTCTACCTCTTTACGGAAGAGTTTCAAATTACAAAATGTGGAATGCCGAGCAAAATTGTGACACATAAAACGCGGTAAAATATCAACAAACAAAAATAACGAAAATGCGTCATAAAGTCAGTCAAGTCAGTGGACCAAGTAAATGTTGCGTTGCCAAAGGGTCTACATTTTATTTAATTTTTTTTCTTTACACATACGCGTGAGCTTCTGATTGCTCTCGTCGCTCCATCTCCATAAAGCGACTCCATGTCTAAACTGGAGGAAAACTTTGTGGCATTGGTAAAGAAAGCAAAAAGCCAAAGAAACGAAACACGAAAGAATGTGTGAAAAAAGAACTGAGTATTTTTAATAGCTTTGCAATTAAATCGTAAAATTTAACAACTTTGTGCAGTTAAACGCAAAATGGCGCATCTCTGCTTACCAAAAACATGACACAAGCGCATTTCCGTTGTGCATTTTCCGTTTTTTGCTGTTTTTCTTTATGACTGACTTCCTTTATGTGGCGAAATGTTGAAGTTTTCACATTAACTGAGAAAAGCGAACAAAACGAAATCAAATTTCAGTTAATTTCTGTAGTCATTTTGGTGGCAAACTCTTTATATTTTCATTGTAACCATCACCTCCATAATGTCATTATTAATTTTTCAATTGTGCTTTTTTCGCAAATAAATTAAAAACTCTCATACTTTTAAATTGAGTTCACCATAACCTAGTTTCTTAAGTAGATGGAAGGAAAAAATGCTATAAAATCATTTTGCATTCTTTTTTTTGCTCGCTACGCTCATGTTAAACTCATTAATATAATGAAATTATTATGTACACTGAGAAAAAAAGTCTCGAATAGTTAGTGCAGATTATTTGGAACATAATACTTTTATAATTTATACACGCATATTCAGGCGGTGCTAATGAAACATTCATTGTCTCTTTGGGCAACGCAAATGCAAATGCATTTTTGCAAGTGTGCATCGCATCATTTTAATAAGTATTTTCGCACTTTATTGTAATTATTTCCCAATTAGGTCAGCATCGTTTAAGTTTCGTTTATGCGCTGCAGAAATTAAATGCTCACAATTAAAATAAAATTTCCCGTTTTTTTTAAGCATTTTTATAAAATTTGCTTTCTTCCGTCTGGTTTTTTGTTATGAAGACAATTTGTATGCATAAACTTGATTTTCAAATATTTTTCAGTTCATCCCTTATATTTTATGACAGTCATAAACTTTTTAATTTTCTACATTGCTAAATTAAATTTAATTGAATTCAAAACAATTCAACAGCCATCAACACAACAATATGAGAATTTGGTAATTAGATTTTTAATTGCATTTTGCAGATACACATTTGTTCTCGAAAGACACAAAAAAAAAAAAAAAAAAAAATACGTCAAACTTTAAATATACAGTAGGTGGAAAAAGTAAGTTGTCAACATCAAAAACAATCTTTAGCATCAAATATCTTCCAAATAATAGAAATCTTTAAATTTGTTTTTACATCATTACCCAACTAGCAATTTCGCTAAAGAATGCGGACACTAACGAATCATCTCATTTCCAAACGAAAATTGCATGTAAAATTTTTAATCCAATAAAATAAATTTTTCTGGGGTTATTCCATGAACTAGGCAGTTATCCAATAACACTGTGTGACAGTGAAAATATACTTTCTCGAGACATAGCTCAGTTTGTAGGTATAGTCAAGCAGATAAAAACTGCATACTCAGAATTTTGAATTGACCCTCAAAATCTGGACTTAGGGCCGAAAAACCCTTTTTTGATAGGTTAAAGTATACACTTGCTCGTAACTTTATTTTTATTTATCCGACGAGTAAATTTTTATAAATTATGATATATAAGTTGGTAATATATCTTACGGAATACCAGAGCTAGAGGGGAAAATGTAACGAAAACTTTTTTTTTTTCATTTTGAATGGCGTTTTATACGACTATTCTGTTGAACAGTGTATATAATTTTTTGTGTAGTCAAATAAAAGAGTTAAAGAAGTCAGCCACACCTCCATGGATTTTGAAAATTTATAGCTCGTTGGAAACAAAATTGAATGCAGTTTATTTTCGTATACTCAGATATTTACACTGGTAAGCAAAATAGTCGTTTAAAACGCCAATCAAAATGAAAAAATGTAAAATTTTTTTCAATTTTCCTTATGTTTTGCCGGTATTCCTGAAGATATATTATCAGTTTATATATCGTTGTAAGCAGCTAATTATTTTTTTTCAATAGAATATAAAAACTTACTTCTAGGATAAACCAAACCAAACCACCTACCAAAAATGGGTTTTTTGGCCCTAAGTCCAGATTTTGAGGGTCAATTGAAAATTCGGAGTATGCAGTTTTTTTCTGCTTGACTAGACCTACAACAGGTGTAAACCTCGAAAAGAGTATATTAAAATTTTTGTTTTTTATCACACTGTGTAATTATACCATAATAATTATGGTATAAAAATGGTATATAGGGTGAAAACGGAAGATCAATCAATAAGAGTCCTATAAAAATACTGTGAAGGTTGGCCCTATAAAAGTCATCCTATAAAAAATTCACAGGTCATTTATTCCATTTCACAGTGTTACAAAATTTAGTGAAGTAGAAATTCCTGGAAAGTGATACTATTTTTCTGGTAGGTTTTTGCTATATAAAAAAAAAAATCACGGTCAAGCAAACATTTTTGAGTAGAGTGGTCAAAAATTTAATTTTTTTTTAATTTTGCTTTCATAAAAAGCTTAAAAACTCAGTCAATTACTTACCGATTTTTCAAAACAAATATGAGTTGTATTCGTTAGCAAACATATTTTTTGAATAAATTCACAAATAGTATGGTTTCCTAATAAAATAGTGTGTAGAAACATCGCCAAAGTTGAGAAAAGGCTAAAAAAGTGAAAAAAAAAAATTGTGAGTTTGCTTGACAAATGCACACAATTTTCTCAAGTTTTCTTAAAGAAAATATATTTCATTCTTTTTTCTAAAACCGGTAAGAAACTGAAAATCTGTTGATAATAAGTTACAGGCTTATAAGAGTGCAAAGGTACCCAAAACCGGTTTTTTAACGGTAAATGAAGATTTTGGGGGTGTTTGGAAAATTTCACATACAGACTCGTGTATTACTCGGCAAGACCTACTAGAAAAATAGAATCACTTCCCAGGTATTTTTTACTGTCGCACCGTGTTATTTATAATAACCATGGCTCGGATTTTGTTGACTTGTTATCTTTTCTTTGCTTTATCGGAGAAAGCTCTACGTTGCATATAAACTCCGAATTCTAAGGTCATAGAATTCGACATCTGCAAAGTTTTTAGGTAATTTTTTGGTGTTTTTATTTTTTAGGTCAATTTTTCTATTTTTAGGCATTTATTGGGAAATTTTATCCATATATAGTATGTAACAAAATTGAGCAAATCAAGAGACATTTTTGGGGCATGAAAAATAACCAGAAATTTTGTTAAATTAAAAAGTATCAGGATAATTAAGCTTGTACCTTCCAGATGAACAAAAGTGAAAAAAAAAATTTTTGAAATTATATGATATCTTCAGGTTCAAAAAGGACCTTGAAAGTACTGAAATTTCGAGAATAAATTATGATTTTTCACAATTTTTTGGTCAAACATTTTTTCAAATTCCACAGCTTTGTTATTGCTCCTTGTAAGTTCAAATATAATGCAAAAAGAATTTTTGAAATCGGATAATGTTCATTGAAGCAGCAACATGTACGAAGCTCGTAAGTTTTCAGAAATTCAGCAAAATTTGTATGAAGAGTATAAATTAAGGTCGATACTTTTAAACTGTGAACCTCTTGTGGAGCCAATCAAATTTTTTTTTTAAAACTGAGATTTATGCTTTAAACACAACCAAAGCACCCAACTTTCGACCGCCGAATTTTTCTGAGAGAATAAATACAATAAGAGTGTTAACCTCTAGCGACAAGAATTTGCAGTGAGATTTGATTTTTGTTTTTAAAATTGCCAAAAAATAAAAGAAAAAATTCAAGATTCCGCAATTTGAAACAACTGTTGCACAAACGTTCGTTTTGAAAAAAAATCGAAAGTTCTTTCAGGAAATAAGCTCCAACGATATAACTTTATTTAAATTTGCCCCCTTTGTCAGTGTCGATGTTGAACGAAGTTTCTTGTTGTACAAAAATGATCGGCCTGAAAATCGGGCATCATTTACATTTGCTATTTTACGAATAAACATACATGGTAATTTATTGCAATGCAATAAAAATGCTAGATACAATTTTTTTATTTTTAAAGTTTATATGAATTTTAGTAATTTTTTAGGTCCTTTTTAAGGCGATTCTGAATAGTTTTTTAAGTCGTTTTATTGGTAAATTTTTAAGTTTTTTTAGGTAAATCAAATTCGAGCCCTGATAATAACTCTCCTATAACATATGCACCGAAATGATATGTGAATTTTTTCGGATGTCTTCCTATAACCTTTCTATAATCATACGATAAGATTTTAATCAGAATCTTATGGAAGATTGCCTTGCTACTTCTCCTAAATATAATACTGATAAATTTTGTTTTCATATACATAGTAGGCTTATGATTAATGTTACGGGAGAACTGCTGCTTCAGTCATTGTATAATTGAGACAATCCATGTCTCAAAATTGCTGACAAATCGAGAAAGTTTTTAAACATCATATTAACGAAAAGTTTCAGCTTCGTAACAGTATGCAGTTATTAGATAGTCATATTGTACTTTAAATGGTTCATAGTTATAATAGAAATCGAGTTATAATAGCCTCGTTTTGTTGAGAAAAATTGGAAAAAATCCGAAAAATAAGTTTTTGGCATCGTTTGAAAGCTAAAACTTCAACTAAGAAAAATCAGAATTTTTTTTTTGAGAATTATATTTTTTTTGCTTTTTGCTGCACTTTGAACCGCAAATATTTATTATAAAATTTTATAGTGGAGCAGTTTAAGCGTTCGAGTAGTTGCAGGAAAAATGTTGGTAAATGTTGCGATGAGATGTTTTTATGATATTTGTAAACGATAGACATAGACAAATTCAAACACAATTATTTTATTAAAAAAGATTATAAAACAAAGCTGTACAATATGTTAATCATATTGTAAGTTTTTAGAAATAATTTCAAAAAAGCTCTTTTTGAACTCCGATTTTTTCAGAGTCTTTGAAAATGCCGTTGAAGTGCGTATTTCATTGTTTTAGGTACTTGAGCACAACCTTAATATATATTGTTCGAAGCAGTAGCATAGGTAGAGGGAGGCTAAAGGAAAATGTCTTAATATTTCGTTACTATTTGGAAATAAAAAAAACTTTAAACAATTTAAATTTTTTGTGTATTTTTTGAAAATTTGTATGTATAAATAATTTCAGTGATTTTCTCAAAATAACCCCATTTTTCTGGTATTCTGATGCACCTTAAGGGGTTAGGTTAGGTCAGAGGCGTGAAAAATTACTATTTTAAATAATTTTGACTATTAAAAATTACTTTAAAAATTATTCCAATATAAAAAAATGTGAATTACGTAAAATGCCCTATCTTCGGACATTTCCTAAGTCCGGACACTTTAAATTTTAGCGAATATCTTTTTTGAAAATGTACATAAGAATCCAGCGACTTTTTCCAGTGTGTAGCTGTATTTCTTGTGTTAAAATCGCCATTAACCCAAAAAGGCTTCATTTATGTGCTTAGTTTCTGAAAACAATTTATGGCACAAAGTCATATTTGACGATTTTTTTAAGATAAAATCTTTAAACTTGTGTTTTTAGTTTTTTAGATTTATAAAAGAAACAGTAATTTTTATGGTAAATATTTTACTTTTTTCCAGAGTTTTTATTTATTAGCCATAACAAAATGCAAAAGCTAATTGAAATTTATGTTTTGTTTTTATTTGAGATAAGAAATTATGGTGTCCGGCATTAGGGAAACTCCAATACAAGTATTGCACTAAGTTCGTATACTGTTTACGGTGTAATTTTTAAGTTTGCAAAAAAATTAGTTTAATAAAAGGAGATTTTGCTAAATGTGTATATATTTAAATACATATATATTTGCAGGATTAACTCTTATCCTAGGGAAAGGTATTTACTTTTTCCAGAATCTTTGCTAGAAATACAGAAAATTTTTTCATACGTTAAACTTTTTATGTAGTTCATTACTCGAGGTTTTTACAAAATTTTCAATGTTAATTAAACTTTGCATTTATAAATGATATTTTGTCCTCACATAAAAGAAATTGTGTCAAAAATTTGCATATATTATGAGCATAATATTTAAATTTTAACCTCTGAAACGGGTCCAGGCATTAAAAAAACTCAAAATTTTCAGTTTTCCTATCTCCGGACAAGTTGTCATATATTTGTGTTCAAAGGTATTTTTATTATTAAACCATTTTTTTACAATTCTTGCATGTATTGGGTTCTAGAACTCCACCCAATAATGTAATGAATATATATAATAAGAAGTTATTTTAACGGCAGATATTGGGACATTATTAGTTTTTACGTTTTACTTTGATTCATAATGTGATAATAAATTATAAGGGAGTATCATTATCAGTATCAATAAACTGAGTTTAAATAAACGAAAAAGTGAAGTTACACACTAAAGAAGTGAAACGAAATTTTTTTTATTTTTCGCTGGCTTCCTGTGGAAACAAGGGGCTACGATTGATTTGTTTTTCAGTTACCCCACCCAATTTTATCTAAATAATATTTATGTAAAGCATCGAAATCAGAAATGTTTTTTTTTTGAATAGATTCACTTTATTTTTCAGTTTTTAAATTATTATTTTTTTTTTTGTATTATAACTGAATAAGCTGAGTAAAAATATAATTAAATAATTAATTTTATTTGAAAGATAGCAAGCAAATAGGTCAAACTATAAAAGTAAGATTAAAATAAAAATATTTAAATATTCTACATTATTTGTTTACAGAAATATTACTTAATAATTTTTCTTTTAATTTCTGTCAAAAAATCATTAATCATATCAAATATTTTGAATAAAAAGTATAATTTTCTGTGAAAAACCATCGTGCCCGGACTTAGGCAACAGAATGCCCGGACTTAGTTTTTGGTGTCTGGACTTAGGACACCATTTTTAAAATAGTTTATAAATAATACTATTGAAAACATATTCAAAAATTTAGTTTATTTCTGTTCACTGATATATTTTAGTTCCATTAATACTTTCATTTCGAAGATTTACTGTATCAGCAGCTTAGTTCATTAAAAAAAAGATTGTGCGGTCTTAGCTGTCCGAAGATAGGGCACTTTACGTTGTACCATTTTTATTAAACTGCATTGCAATAAATTTTCATATATGTACATTCGTAAATTATCAATTGTAAATGACCTCCGATTCTCAGCCCGAATGTTTTGTACAACGAGAAACTTCGCTCAACATCGGCATTGACAAGGGGCAAAAATTTAAATAAAATTATATCGCTGGGGCTTAATTCTACATCGTAACGCATTCAAATTTTCACCAGAAAGAACTTTTGCAATCGAGCATGAACTTCAGAAGCCAACATTTTGTTTATGCAACAATTGTTCAAAATTGAAAGGTCTTGAACTTTTTCTTTTATTTTTTGACAATTGGCAACATGAATAAAAATGAAATGAATCACAAAAACAAAAATCAAATCCAATTGTTTTCTGTTTTGTTTTCTTGTACATATTCTTGATGCTTCAGGTTGACGCTCTTTTTGTGTTTATTCTATCACAAAAAATCGGAGGTTGGCTGCTTTGGTTGTGTTTAAAGCATAAATCTTAGTTTTGTAACTAAAGTTTACTTCTAAACGCGCTTACAAATGGAATAGACTGTTGAAATGAAAACGAAGATTATTTTAAAATATTTCCAAATTCAAATGGGGGTAAAAATAAAATTTAAGGGGACCTTCTGGTCTAGCGCCCTTGAATTTGACGAGTTTTAAGGATTTTTTTTTAATGAAATAATGAGCAATAGTATTTAAACTTTGTAGATATATTTTATTACTTTAACAATATACAAAAATAATAATAAGAAAAAAAATAATTTAATTTTAAGTAAACTAAAATTGATGTTACAGTTGCCCTTTTCAAAAAACGGATCTTGATGGTGGGACAGGTTTTGGATTTTCCACTGATCAAAAACAAAAAAAAAGAAGAAGTTACAATTGGTATGAATGTAGTTATCGCAGAAACTAAAATGAAAAAAAAAATTTGACAAAATGGCCCGTTGTTGAAATTTACTTTACGAAAACAGACCGTTTTTTCACTACTTTTTGTATGTAAAAAGAAAGAAGTATTCAACGTAGAAATTTTTTTTAGTTCCTGCGATAAGCACTGGTTTACTGAATAATATAGTAAAATTTGAGATTTGAGATTATGTTGTGTATGTATGTGTTGATTCGATACCCACATAGTATCGATACTTTTACTCATTACTTGTATCGAATAAAAGTATCGATGTTACCGAAAATATCGGAAAAAATTATCGAATATGTACTTGTATCGAATACTCGTTTAAAGAGACAAATTACTCTTTTTTTAAGTGGTTGTCAAGGAAAACATTCAGGCCAGAACGGCCCATTGTGATACAATATGGTTGAGCCAACAGTTAACACTACTCAACACGAGTTTTTCGCCAATAAATCATGTTTTTGAGATATTTCCACTGGAAACACGTGAATCATATAGAAATGACGTTAATTTAATTTAGCAAATCGCTAGAAAATTTATAACAGAAGGAAAACTAATCAAGATATTTTAATGAAAAGGTTTCAATAAACATTATGTTCTACATGCATGGCCAGAAATATCTTATAGAACTTCAATACTGTACTGCAATATTGTCATACCTTGAAATATTGCAATATGGACTGAAATATTTTGAATAATTCTGCAGTAGCATTTTGAAATATATTATTGATTGCTGTAAACTATTGTAAAATGATCCACAATTTTAAATATTGTATAGCAATATTTCAGTTTTTTAAATAAATACTTTCCAAAAGTATCGAGTATCCGATACTGACCCTTTTTTTCGATACCAAGTAAAATACTTAAGTTAAAAAAGTACTTGAATCGAATGAAAAGTATCGAGTTTTTACTTGTATTTACTTGCATCGAATCATCACTATGTAGAAGTCGAAATACTGGAAATATTGATACGAAAATTTTACAGTATAGTTTTAAAAGCCTATTCTTTTGAAATAAAAAAAAACAATCAATTTTTTGAAAAATCTAGACAAGAAGGTGGCCTTAATATAACTGGATAAAATTGCCCAATAAATATTCCGAAAAAAAGATAAAAGAAAACAATAAAATATGGCAAAAAATGACATAAAAACTTTTCAAATTTCGAATTTAAATGTCATAAATGGAGTTTATATGTAGCGTAGATCTTTCCCCGATAAATCAATAAAAGATCACGAATCAACAAGCCTTGGTGATCACTCTTGGATAAAAATATAAATTGCAAAATGTTTTAGATTCGTATACTTTATATTATTTTCTTCGTTTTTTAAGCCCAATGATTTTAAAAGCGTAAGCTCGTATAATTAAATAACTGTAATGCATGATATTAAGAAAACTTTTGCAAAGTATCTTAACTTAGCATATATTTAGTATAACATATGTGAATTCCATTTAATTCGAAGCAACTTTAAGGTGGCTCATACTCCAGAGAATTCATCATGTATAGTATATATGTATGTACTTGTAAATATGTTTTCCTCATGAGTCTCTACGCTAAAAGGAAGTAAGAAAAATAATATTATCAACATTTGCACAGAGTTTATTCGATTTATAGCTAATAGTTTCCACATGTAAGAGAAAAACAATTTGAATGTCATTAAAAAGAGCAGCAGCACAAACATAAGCATACAAGCACAAAGACACTCCCATACATATTCACATAGTGTTTTTAGTATTAAAATAAAAAAAAATATCAGGGAGAAACGCAAAAAACAAAAATAAATATAACTTCATATCTGATTGAATAATAATGTGAGCTCAAAGATTTAATGTGCTGCAAGTGTAATCCGTGTGCATTTGTATGTACGTTTATTTGTATGTATGTGTCAGTTAGTGTAGCGTCTGGGGAAATTCTAACGAAAGTAAGGGAGCGAGATGAAAAGTGCCGACCGTGACACCATTTTATTTTACATACATGTGTGAACACACATGAATGTAGATGTTTTTTGTTTTGTGCTCTGTTTACATATTAGGTACCACCATTCATACATATTTACTTTTCGTTGTTGTTGACATCAACTGCCTACAGGGAATTTGCTCATTTGAATTTGATTCTATACCCGATCTTAGTGTATAAAGCAACGTATAGGAACAAAGGCCTGGAAAAAATTGAATTCCTTATCGCACGTTCCAAATTAACCTTACGCTTTTTGCAGTTACTGTCGCAACCCATGTTGTCTTCATGTCAAGCTTATTTAAATATCTAGTACGTTTTTCTTTTACCGCCGGGTGTTTCTTTCTTCGACGTTTTTTTTTCTTACTTACGTTTATTTGCCCTACATACTGCAAATGTGTCATCATTAGCATCACATTCAATTTTATTTATTTATTTATTTTTCTTCTTTGTTTTTTTTTCAGTCTGTACCATTGGGAGATCATTTACTTGTTTTTCGATTTGAGATTTCACATTGTCTCTTATGATAATTTACTGCGCCAAAGGTTTTTAGTTTTTATTTTAGTTTTGAAATTAATTTTTTATCTATGATTTCACATTTCACCGCAATAATCACATTTACTGAACGGATCCGCCATGCGCGGAAAAGTGTCCACTTGGCTTCATTTAGACAACTTAAAATTTTTACGAAAAAATATTGAAATTTAAAGGTCGCTAGGCTTAGTTTTTTTCAGTTTTACTAGGAAAATAAATTTTTCAGCGATTGTAGAAAAAAATTTTTTCTAGAAGCATCAGAAACGCTGGGAAAATTGTTTAACTCTTCGTTGTGTATGTTATGAATTGGCTTACGTAAAAGAACGCTGAACTAGACGCGTTGCCAGTTTTTGGCGCAAAAACTAAAGAAAAAAGAGAAAAATCCCCAAGTTTAGGGGATCGAAGGATGTTTCGTCTATTTTCTTATATAACTAGTGTGCTTAGTGTACCCGCGCAACTTAGTCGACTGATAATGATGACCTCACATAACACCATAACAACAGGAATGAAGCAAGGCGACGCGTTATCGACTTTGGTGTTTAATCTAATGCTTCACTATGCCATTAAGGAAATCAATCCTAAAGGCACAGTCTTTTATAAGTCCACACAAATTTGTGCATATGCTGACGATATAGCAATAATAGCAAGGAGCATGGACAGTTTAAAGGCAATTTTCCTTAAATTGGATGAGCTTGCAAAACTGGTTGGGCTCCAATGAAAAGAAAACTAAGTTCATGATAAAAACAAGAAAACAGAAAAACATGGATAACCTTGGAATGCAGTGCTAAAATTTTGAAACTGTGCAACACTTAAATATCTGGGTGTTACTTTTTCCAGAAGCGGTGACAAAAGCTGCACAATCGCGGAAAAAATAAAGGTTGCCAACAAATGTTTGTTGGCTCACATTAAACTGTTTAGATCCAGTATTCTTAATAAAGCAACAAAACTGCGAATGTATGGAACCATTTTGCGACCAGTTTTGATGTACGGATGCGAAATCTGGTCTTTAAAAGATGTCAAAGCTAAGCAACTGGCTATTTTTGAGCGAAAGGTACTTCGAAAAATCTTCGGACCAGTACAACCATGAACTTGAGCAGTTGGTCGAAAAGAAGACGGTGTTGCGCTTTATTAAGGGTCAGGGCATTCGATGGCTGGGACATGTACTTCGCAGACCCGATGATGCAGTCATTAAGAAAATGCTGGCGCAACATGTTCCTGATATGATAGCTATGGGAAGACCCCGAGAGAGATGGATTGATGCTGTTGAAAGCGGTTTAAGAACAATGAAGGTGCAGAACTACAAAAGAATGGTGGTTGAGCGAGATGTTTGGGAGTAAATCGCAATGGAAGCTTTGACCCACCCAGGGCTGTGATGCTAAGATGATGATGATGAACTATAATTCCAATTAAAAAAATTTCTGAAAAACACAACATTTAAAAAAAAATATTTTTGGGTGTCTTTTAAGATCAGTTTTTTTAATATTCAAAATGGCGGATCCAAAATGCAAAAGATTTTTTAAAAATTGATCTGATTAACTTCAAACCCGTTAATAAAAAGTTTTTGGCGTCGCTGATTACGAATCTGGCATCAGATTTGAAAATGCAAAAGGACGGATCCAATATGACGAAAGAATTTTAAAAACATTATCGGAATCGCTTGATACTCGTTAGTTACTAAGGTAATCAGCGACCCTAAAACCCCTGAGTAACGATGTGGGAGCCAAATAGTTTTGCATTTTAACAGTTGTTTTCTTAAAAACTTGTTTTTGGACGTTAGGTCTCTTTTTTAGTACATCAAGGCACAATTATATGTATACTTTCGTTTTACGTTTACGAATTTTCACTAATATTTTAGGAAAGTATTCTTGAAACTATAAGGAACCCAAAAATAAAAAAAAATAAATCGATGTTCTTCAAACTTTAAACGGGAATGTCCCCTTAAGAATACATCCTTAAAAATAGTTTCCAACTTAATGCAATAATCAATCGATCAAAATGTAAACAAATTATGCCAATTCTGCGGAATAACTTTTTTCCACGTGTTATTCAACAGGAATATTGATTCTAGCTAAATTTTAAAAAATGTTTCGTTCATGGAGCAACTCCCTGGACTTTACAACATTTTCGTTTATATATCCAAACCATAAAATGCATGGCAGCCAAAGGTCCTCAGCAAGCAGCTCATTTTTGTGAAACACTTAAAATTTACGAATCTCTACACATGTATATTCGCATTCATTCAAAAATTGACTTATATCACGGTCCAACAACGGTTTGCACCCGTTAGGAATTCCAAAAAATTCTGGAAATTTACGTGTCTCGCCGTTTTGTTGTTGCATGTCAACTTTTTTTTTAAATCGATTTTAAAGTTTTTACCTACCGTACATTTCAGCTGACTCAGTACTTATTTGAAATTAAAAAAAAAAAAAAAAATCGGAGCACCATCCGGTTGTGAAAAAATTTTGGTTCTTACTTAATAAAATTTGTTATTTAATTAACTTTCCAACAAACCCTTTTTATTAAAATCAGCCTGCTCTTTTCCATTTTATAGTTTTTTTTTTCGTTCTTGAAAACCGTCATTTTTTACATTTTTAAAGCACATATTTGTTTTGTTTGGTAGTTAGTTGTGACGCAAATGGAAGGAACTGGACTATACGACTTCAAATTAAAAAAAATTAAATAAAGACAATTTAGCAGTTTTCTTTTAAAATGTACATTAACCCAATAAGGACGAACGGGAAACAAAGTAGATTGATCAACTTGATCCTGGCTCAGGAACGGCTCATCAATAAGGTGCCATATGGCAGGACTAGGCATTAGGTTAGGTTAACGCCATTATGGCGTTATTGTCGTTTCGGAGCGAAATAAAGCCATATCGTAAATATGGCGTTATTTCCAAAACAAAGTGCAATATAGCCATTATGGCGTTAATGCATATGGCTTTATAACACCCCTCCGCTCGATTTAGACCCTTCTTGTGCTGTAGTACCATAATTGAAGAAGAATATCGCTTAGTGGCAGCCATTCGCATTGGTACAGGCGGCATAAATTAATGGTTTCTTCATGAGAACAATTCCAAACAAATTGTGCCGCTTCTACATTAACTCTCAACTTTATATTATTTGATTCGGCATTTTGTTTTGAATACAGTTTCGTAATTTCGCAAAATGTTCATATTTTGACCACCTATTTGGATTTTGGATTTTTCGCTCACTGTGCGACTCTACACTCCATTTCTACTTAATCCGAAAAGCCAAAAAAAAAAATTAATTTTTCTTGAATTTATTCATTACTATGGAAATTTAAAATTTTTGTAAGCCACCAGCATAATATTTGAATGAAAAATTTTTGTTTTTTAGAATTAGAGGTGGCTATGTGTGCATACTCTTAAATCGACTTTGAATTTCGTTTATATTATTCTTTATTTATATTTTTTTTATTTAATATAAATTTGGTCTTTGTTGTAAAAGCACACGTCATATGCAAATTAAATAAATTATATTATAATTTTAAGCAAAATTCAATCGCCATCATGCACAATTACTAATTTCACATAACGTAAAAGCCATTTTAATTAGAACAAAAAGTTAATTGACATGCCTTAAACATACATACCAACACATTTCATGCTTATGTATTTATACTTAATTTATAATCCCATTGCAATCATCGGATTAAATATTCCGAAATATATTTAAAATAAAATAAAATAGCAGAAATAAAAAAAAAAAATTAAAAAAGAGCATTTAAGCTGATATCGAGTTTGAATCAATTTAGGAATTTGATAATTCACGCTGTATGCGTTTTAATTTTTAGCCAAAATAATATATCTAGATTATTCCAATCATTTTCGAGTAGTATGTATTGCTGACCAAGCATGAAAGTCAATCAAATACAGAATTACAGCAATTACACAAAACTAGAGATTACACAGGGTATTTGATTTGTTTTATTGGTTGTTGCGCCATTAAATATAAAATAACTCTAGAGGGAGGGAGGACTCGAAAAAACTGAATTCTAGTGGAATTATTAAAAACGGAAAAGTGCATTATTTAGTTTTTTCAGTTTTTACAGAATCGATGAACTTTTTACACATATACATATATTATACATACATACAAGAACAATGAAATACATACATAGAAGTACATTTTACAATGAGTCAGATGAAACTTGTAATAGACCTTGCCTTATGCTGGTTGACATAACGTGTGTGCATGCTTGCTTTAACCTGGACTTTACTCGCCGGAGGGTGGGTTCTTGTTAGTCAACTATTGCACATAACAGCTATTTACACAAAGTTTTCATGCACTTTAGGTTTTGCCAGAAAATAAGAGAGGAAATTAAAAGAAGAAAAGGATAGTCAACATGGGTATTTAGATAAAAATAATGTAGCAAAATGAATAAGTCCAAGTGAACTAAAAGTAGAAACGCAGTTGTTATTGCTTCGTCTACTCTCCCTTTCCCAACCATTGGAGCGAAGCTATTCTCTCCAGCCCAACCATTTCCACCTAACGGTCCAACAACAAATTCGCTATATTTGCGTAACTACCAGCGATGCCAACTTGCGGGGAATTCCCCGATTTGCGGGGAATCGGGGAATGAGCTGTTTTTTGCGGGGAATTTGAAGTCGTCCAGCTTTTATTCATGAAAGTCTGTAGAATATTTTTTGTCGATTTTATGTAATGCAAAACGTTTAACTTATGCAATATTTCATATTTTTGGTCTTAAAATCCTCGCCTTTTCTTAAGTGGGCCCTGCGATTTATTGGTTTGGAGAAATCGATTGTTAAAAAGAATGCTATTTGAAAGTATTATATTTCGAAAGTATTTTGTGAAAATTATAGAGACGCGGAGTGCGTTCGTAGATATAGACGATTATAGCGCCGAGTGTCAGTCAGGCCAAAACGGTCGCGCGGCGCTTCGACTTCCCTTTCGACCGTTCAGAAGTCCAGCACCTCCTGATTAATAACTCTTAATCCTTGCTGACTAATCTGTTGACTTACAAATTACGAATACCCATCACAAAGAAGATGCAATATGTTTTATATGTTAAAAACCGATAATCAAAACTTTAAAAACAAGGTTTTTGCCATTTTTTATTTGAGTCAAAAGAGAGCCTATGCCTTCTCCTGTGAGAACTATGATATCCAAAAACGGGGCGAGGCTTGTTTATCTATCAAAATAAACGTCTAATAACTCGAAACACCTCATCTCTCTCAAATTTGGTGTAACTCCACCACCCAATAGGATTAAACTTTATGCAAGCTTGAGTCGGATCGATTTTGAAAGTGGGTTCCCTTGAAGTGAAATCTCCCATGTGCCAAAAGAATTCCAGAGTCAGAAAGTACATTCCTATGAATCTACCAATTACCATTGGTTAAGTTTTGGACCGAGAAAGTTCAGGGTCGCCTTAATAAATATTCATTGAGGTAAATTTTAGGTAATTTTTAATTTTTGTAAAATGTTTATATAGAAAGTGCGTGTAGCGCTGTTATAATATGAAATTATATCGATGCGGGGAATTCGATCGAAAATCGGGGAATTTCTCGAGGGCTATCGGGGAGAAAGAAAAAATGAGTTGGCATCCCTGGTAACTACTCCTTATTCAGTATGAGATTTGTTACAGTAATTTGCATGATCTTAAACATTACTTGAGACTAAAATTTTACGATATAATACATTTTAACTTTATTCCATATTAGAGAAATTTACGATATGTCAATAATTTTTACCCAAGTATAAAAATAATAATCAAAAGCACGATTCAATGTTTAATTTTTCAATTCAAAGTTTATGTTTAGCTTAGTTTTAAGAATAAGTAATTACGTCCTATAGGTTCATATTTATACAAAATTCAATAATATTTTTACCAAATATTTATTAAAAGTATTTATCATATATATGTATATATCAAACAAAAGTTTTTACTTGAACTTGCGTACTTGAGTACTTGCGTGAATCCATCGTTGTTAGCGCTAACAGGCGAAGTCACGAAGGTTGTTATAGAAGGGTATATATAACTAAATAAGTATTTTTAATATTAGTGGTAAATATTAGATTTATGATGGCACACGTTGAAAATTCATATTAACCCAGATGCATTTTTACAATTGATTTCTTATTCATTTACAAATTATTTTTAAACAAACTTTATTTTAACTTTAAACTTTCATGGAAAAATAAGCACTTTTTTATATTAATCTTAACGCATAGTTTTAAGTAATAGTAAATTAGAAATTAAAAAACTAGAAAATTAAAAATTAGTAAATTTTAAACAAAATGAGCACCGACGATGTTGGTGGAGGATCTAATTATTAAAGGAAAACTAAAAATTTTAATTCTACGGTGTTTATTGTGTGAATTGATGACAAAGATGGCCAAAATTTTAGGTTGTAAAAGTTGCTTAGTGACGCCTACCAAGGCGTTCGAAGTAGATGCCCTGCAGGCAAAAATCTAAAATAAAATCTCTCTAAAATCTTTATGAGTTGCAAATCAAAAGTTTGGTATTCCTTTTATTTAAAGTTGTAGAAAAAATATAATTTGAACTTAGGTTAATTTAAACTTAGGTTAGTCTTAACCATGCGGTTTGGCTCTTCAAAAAAATGTATAACTTTATATAATCCACTATTTACTATTGATTTGTACTATTCCACTTGACGACTACAGCAAAAAGAAATAATTTTTATCAAGATGGATCTAATAGGGGTCCGTTAATGCAGCATACATATTTATTTTATGAGGCGTATAAGACATTACCGGTATTCGGAGTAAATCGAATTTTTATTTAAACCAACCCAGTATACTTTATGCCTTATATTAAGTTAATGTCGCAATTTAAAATTTTCAAAAATATATGTGTGCATAGAAAAATTTATGAGGGGTGAAAGCTACAGGTAGTCCATCACAAACTGTTAAGTGGTTTTTGGAGGTACACTGGAGTTAATGAAATTCAAGAGAATTAATGTCTTGAGCAAACTGGAAAACTATTCTCATTACCAAGAACCAAAAGTTACAACTTCTTCAGCTTGTCGTATCTAAGTTCCGTGTTCAAAGGACCTACAAACATACATAAGCTAAAAAGTAATTGTGTTTCAATTTCAATTTCCCATTAGGGCCATTAGACTAATTCAAAAATGTGATTTCTAATGTTTGCCATTTCAACTAAATTAGCTTAAAAACCAATGAATCCTTTTACTATTCATAACTGTCGTTTTGTTTTTGTTGCTGTAAAAGATTACTGCAATGCGCATATGCACGAGTATATCTATGCGTATCCCCAGAAATTGAAATTGAACATATTCAAAGATATTTTTTTTTTATCATAAGCCCGGAGGTTAAAAGCAACAAGGAAATAAAAAAAGGCAAAAAGCTTTTCATGTTAAGGATATGTATGATAGTATTAAAACCCTACCTGGTTAGAGGGCAAACCAGAAAAACGCAGACACACATTCACACATACATGCGAAAACATACTTTTTGACAGTTTCCATTTTTTATTTTGTATTTTCGTTGGGGTTAAGCATTTTTACTTTTGGTTTAATTTTTTGAATATTTATTTTTCAATTGTGCACGAAAATGCGAAATTGAATGAAATATTATACAACAACAGCAAAACAACAATAATAATGGCACTGGAAGCAATAGCGGCAACAACAACATCAAAAATACAACAATAATAAATAAAACCAACAATGGCTTCACATAATCGGATTTCCGGCAAAAATGAAAATATACACACATACATTTATCCATTCATATGTGAATATATGTTTGTACATATGTAGGTTTACCTACACACATACTGTACATATTAATAAATGTATTCGAGTATTTATATAAATTTTTATTTTTTTTTTAATTTTGTTAGTTTTGATATAATTTTTACTCAACAGCTGCACTTTGGTGCGCCTCAACGATTTTGAATATTGATCGGTTTGCTTTTGTGCGCACATTTATCCAACAAATACATACATATATATTTGCATGTATAAATATGTGTGCGTATTTGTTTGTTGGTTTTCGAAATCTAAGCCATTAATAAAAAAAATATACATATATAGAGTGTGGATGGAAAATATTCCTATAGTTTTCCTTAAGCATTTATAAATATTAAAATTGAGCTTCAAAAGATTTATTTTTAGTTTCATATGGAGATAAAGTGTTGACTGTAAATTATTTTCCATTTAACCTAATTTAAAACAATTGATATAGGACGACAAACTTGATTTTTGTCATTTACTGTTACGAGTTCAGTTAAATTTTCGCAAAACTGTCTAAATTTTACAGGAATCTTTTACCGCAGCTCAGAATACAATTATTATCTAAAATAAATACTACATTACTGAGAGAAAAAACGGATTCAAATTTTTTGAGAGCAAAGGCGAAGAGAATTTATATGTGTGAAAACATTCTGTTTTGCTTTTGCCCTAAAGTAAAATTATACCATTTTTTCCTTTTTCTCTCAGTCTTTCAAAGTATCCAAAAACAAAACATATTTTGTATACATACATATGGTACAATACAGAACCCAACTGACTGGCTTTTGTGTGATTACGAAATCTCTATGGCTCTGGGTATATCTCATAGGTTTTTGAGTCAGGAGATGCGGGTTCGAATCTTGGCAGTTGTGGTGACTTTTTAATTTTATATTTACTTTTTCACTTAACAATTTCAATTTATTAGAAAAATAAGAGTACACTAAGGAAAATCTTCACAAGGAATAAATACCAAAAATATATACTTGAAAAAAAAAAAAAATAAATAAATAAATAATAAAGTTTAGTTGTAATTAAATATGTACATAACAAAAAGTCTAATATAAAGACTGAAATGCATTTGAAAAACAATTTACAATGATTTGGAAGAGAACAACTTGAGGGGTTATATACGTTTTTGTACGGGAAACTTAGGGCATATTTGTGATTTTTTTTTACTATTTGAAATAATTTATTTGAAACTAACATAACAGGTATACATAGTACATATTCTTACGAAAAAAAAGATGGGTCGGATATGAAAAAATATTGTAAATTGTAGAAGTTGTAGCTCTTGTCCTGATGCGAGTTTTTTCTGCAGAGTCTGGCGATGACCACGATTGAATCCCAACAACTCAACTGTAATCAAAAAGACAACAAGTTTACAGTTGTGTACTGCAGCGCCGAGTACTTGAACGAAAAATTAAAAAAAAACATTTTTCTCATACGGAAACCATGATGCAAAAAAAAAAGTAGATTTTTTGAGTCTCAAAAATGTATTTAAAAAAATTATTAGTTAAGACAAATACTGCACATGAAAAAATGATCGTTCAAGTACTCCGTATTGTAACTAAGAAAAATTTAAAAACAAGTAGTTTTTGAGATATCGCGGTCACCGCAAAGGCATTTTTCAAAAAACATCATTCGGAGAAAATCACGTTTAAAGTTTTGAGTGCACTTTATTCATGAACAGTAGCGCGCTACAAATCGAGTTGCTACTTACGATCTACTGCTTGGATTGACTTGAAATTTTGAACATAAACTCTTGAAAGTATGTTTGCTCGAAATAAGTCATAAATTTTTTTTTCGATTTTTTGACTCATGAAAACGTATATAACCGCTTTATCATAAAATCTGTAACATTGTTTCCATTAAGATTTATTTCCTTTCAAAATAGAGCGAATCTAGATGTGCTAAGTTACTTAAAATCAAAACCGTTTCTTGATCCACGAGGTGACCCCTGAAATTGTTTTACTGTGTTATATATTGCACCATGAGAATAGAAATGTCGTAACATTCAAAACATAGTTTTGAGATAATCGCATTTCAAACATTGTAATAGTGTGATGTTTCATGGGGTGGAAAACTGTTGGTACCTAAATAGCGTTTAAACGGTGAGAGATGAAAGTTTCGGCAGTGTCCCATTGAAAAGAGCGGTTAAAAATACATTGGATTCAATCACAACCTGAAAATTGTAATTTTGGAAGTTACGACACTTCTATTCTCATGGTGCGATATATGAATGAATCCATAATATATGGTAGGACAATCTCTATAAATTATTTGCGGAAAAAATCCAATCCAGAATCCAATTTTTCGAGTTGCCTTTTTCAAAAATGTAATGAGGTAGTTTTTACGTTAAATATCTAATGATTAAGAATATATTTTTTTTTTATTAAAATTTGTTGCTGTAAAAGCAGTTTAAATATGCGTGACTTTGACGTTGCATAAATTGACCAAAAATACTCTAAAATGAAATTATCTCACACAAAACATTTTACATTTTTCAGTCGGGATTTTTCAACATTTGCTAAGATTGTTACTCCTATATTTATCTGAAGTACACATATTTACAATTAATTAAATAAATACTATTTATTAAAGCAACTAAAAATAAAGTTTAGTCTAACTTGATAGCTTGTATCTATGATTCCTGTCGATTTCCGCGTTCTTATTTTATAATAAAGACTGGAATTTCTTCTTTCCATTGATACAAAAAACTGCTACCCTTACCTGCTACCCCGATAATTACAGTCACTTTTGTGAACTAAATTAGTAAAAAAAAAATTTTTCATTGGCAACAAGAATTTATAGTACACTTTTAGGACGAATTCTCTCTGATTTAAGCAATTTTTTTGATGCAAATTGTTATTAAAAATCATTTTTACAACAATAAATCAAAACAAAAGAAAGGATACTACCGTTTTGAAGATGTGCAAATTGGAAAGAGATACTGAAATTGGTTGTGGTATTTACTTTTGTTGTACGTTAGATTTTCGATGTTTATGTTGCTTCTTAAACAAAAAATCTTTTTATGCATACCCGTACATTAAATTAAATTCTGGGCTAACCATGGTTAAAAATTTTACTGTGTTATTTCTTAATTGTGAAAGGCTATGTTGAATTTTCTTTGAAACTGGTTTCATGAACTAAGTATATATTTATGAGTATTTGCTTCATTAATACGTAAAGCAACTACACAAGAAATGCCACGCCCACTGCTCCGATCACTATCCGAGCAAACATTTGAATTTACTATTCAAAGTTTTTCGTTAAATTTTGATCAGCACATATTTGTGTTCATTGTGTAAATTTCTTCCTCAGATTTCATCTTTATATGAAGTTTCGTGTTGAAGTTATAGACTTTATTAAAACGAATATTGTGGGATAGACCATGCCCTTAAACTGAAAATTTTTTATGACTAGTATATTTTTTACGTCCATTCAAATAAGGGCAACATATTTTTTAGTTTAAATTTTTAAAATTTTTTGAAGCATTCATCTAAAAAATATCAAAACTTTTCATTTTCTAAGTCTTAAGAATAAATTAAATTAAAAAAAAATAAAATTGTTTTTTAATTCTTATAGCCTTGATATTCAATAAGATTTAAAAAAAAAAAAAATTGGATTTAAATAAAAATTTTGGAATTATCTTCACTGGATCAAAAGTTATAGAATTTTTTTTCCAAAAATACTCTTTTTTCGACGACTGTGCGCCATTTGCATTGGATTTGATACTCATTCCACTTCTAACCACATTATTTTCACCAACTGCAGAAAACTAGAAGGTGTTAGTCAAGGGCGCAGTATCATGAATACTATTAATACAACAGATTTACAAACAAACATAAAAAAATTATTTATGACATCCTAAATTCTTAATATTACGCCAAAAACCTTTCTAGGGAATTGAAGTATTTAATTTTACTGCATAATATTTTTGTTTTACGGCAAAAGAACCTTCATTTCCAGCAATCCTGTAGAAATCTCAATTTACTTGGGTTGGTTTCTTTTCTCAAGTAGAGTGCAACTTATTAATTGAAAAATCCCAAAATCCTAGTAGCCTGAAGACATTTTTTTGATCACAAAAATATGGTCACCGAATCTGTACCTCAATGACAGAATCGTCTGTATAAAATGCTGTTAATCATGCCTTGAAAATGTGAGGGACGAGCTGAGGCAAGGTTTACTGGAGAATTTTAACCTATAGATGTGCGAATCGGTGAGAAAATGGAAGGCAACATGCACAGAGACTGTGCAGATTTTGATCAGTGGCTACGCTTCACTGAAAGAGGGAGAAAGAGAACAGAACAGGAGGAACAGATCGAGAACTAAACAGTTAGATCTACTTCCCTGCTGGTAGTCCCGCACGGAGAGTTGAAGGAGGTGTTTTAAATCGGAAGAAACGTACGAAAAAAAAAATCACCCATACTTTTCCTATACAATTTCCTATTAAAAAATTTTATAATTTCTGAGTATATATATATATTCTCACTGTAATTTATGCTCGACGGAACCAAACACAACATATCGCCTTACATGATATTCGAGTCTTCGAACTCATGCTCTTTGTAGGTAGCCCAAAAACCAACCACTGAACTGCGATGACCATGCAACCAATCATATGCATTAACATTATCATTACTCGTTACATTTGTTAATTAAAGCTTGTCAGCACAGCATCATCAGTTTTCACAGCAAGCGAGAATCAAAGAAACAAAAAAAAGCTAAGCGTCAGCAATTGACTGCCATTTTGCTTAACCGCACAGTCATTGTCAGCGGGAACAGTGGTAAAGTATGCAAAGTGGTAGTATTGTGTATATGGTAAATATATACATGTATGTATGTATGTATGTGTGCATATGCATATATGTATTTACATTTAGATGTGTTTGGTTGAGAGAGAGACTGAGAGAAGGCGAGAATGGGATAGCTCATCCGTAGGGAACTCCCAAATAGCTGTCAGCAAATATGTTGCTACATTATGTGCGCATAAAAAGTCATTCATTTTACATTTGCGTGTCTCATATGAGCTGCAGCTGCTGCTGCCGCTAATGTTTCTGTTGTTGCTGTTGCTGCTGTTACTACATACTGCCTCTGCTGCCACAGTTGGTGGTATTGCCAATTCTACCTACCGCTGTACTGTGCAGTTAAATTGCTTTACAAAATTTGCTTCGGTCTCATTTTATCTTTACTCAGTGATACTTTGCGGACCGTTTATATTGCGAAGCCATTTGAATAAACTGAAATGGGGGATATTTTTCAAGTTGTCTTGACTGTGTAAATTTTGCACTTTGTGGCAGTGGTAGTGGAGTTAGGATGCAATATTACAATAGTGATTTCGGAAGACATTTGTGTATGGTACGGATCCTAAGCGAAGGGGAAAATTTAATGAACATCTTTAGTATTTAATCTGATGGCAGCAGATTTATTTTTGGATTCTCAATACAATGAAACAAGTATAATATTTGGCTAACTCTTCGTGAAGCATTATAGCATGTTTCACTTTTTTATATTTTTTTCTGCCTTGATACATTCGCGAGTGTTTCTAATGACATAGTGCACTGTAATTCTAGTTTTTTGGTATATTTTTCAGGACCACTGCAAACGATTCGGCTAAACGCGGCATCTAAATAGTGAAACATTGAACATACCATACACTAGTGAATCCATTCACCCTTTTCAGCCTTAAAAGTGAAATCTTACTATTTCTGTAACCCTACGATGCATATCTCCAAAATTTTCAAAATAAATTATGTGCCGCTTTTTGCTGAAGTAGATTGATTGATTTGATTTATTCAAATCTGAAATTAAGATTTTTCAGAAAAGTGAGGTTTTTTTTTTGGAAAACTGACGGGATAGGACTTCTGAAAGAATTTGTACTCAAGATATTGCCGTCTGAGAAACTTAAAATTTCATTGATTTCAACCTAGTATTGCCCAGCGGTGTCATATGACACCTTATCGCTGAACCGTTCCTGAGCCAGGTTCAAAAACAATTTTTTTCTTAAGTTACTTTCTTGATCTATCTACTTTGGTTCCCGCTCGTCCTTAATGGGTTAAGATTTTCGTTTTGTTTTATAAATCTAAATATTTGATCAAATGTTTTCATTATAAAAATGTTAAATGCACTAAAATTCGAAGTTTAATCATCGTTTGAATATTACTGTTCTGACAGTCTGTGAGTAATGAGACATACCCAGCTACAGTTGCGTTGCATTTTTTTTTTTAGAATTATTTTGTTTTTGCTGAACTAAGCTGGACTAAGGCTTTATTTACTTGTTATTTTTTAAGATGGATTTTACTCCCTAAAAGCGCACTAAGATACTGACTTTAAGTGAACACACATCATTGACTCAAAGAGATATTGCCAAAGCATATGGTGAGAGTTTAGGAGCTGTTAACAAGATTTTGAAGCAAAAAAGGAACTATTGAGCTGAACGTGGAAGGAAAAGAATGACAATGGCAAGCTCATTCAGTTAAATTATCGTTCAAATGGGTTCTTTGTGGAGTTTAAGCACCCAGAAAAACATAGGAAACACTGTGTTTTTTACGTTTTTTTCATTTATTGTCGATTAATAGGTAGGGGAACGTGGTCCTAAGTTAGCACTGTGGGTTAAGCCGGCACCCCGCGTTTCTTAGAGATGGAGCGGGTGGCAGCTTAACCGTTTTGTCTTAGCTTGACAACGTTTAGTTTTAGCTTGACAACATGAGTGCGGTATAAATTTTTCGTGCAAATGGAATCTCATTTTCTCATATTCTTGTGAAGCTGCTACGGGTGTCTAAATGTTTCAAAAGTTTGATTGATTGGGTGCATTAGTTTCTGTGTTCTGTGTGCTTTTGCCTGATAAAGTCGATTTTTCATCCGGATTTGTTTCGTGTGCTTAATAGCATGAAATGTGTAAAAACTCGTAGTGGTCCTGAGTCGGCACCTTTTTTTTTGTTGCTTTTGTTGTTCTTTGTATGTTATCCTAATTTGTTGTGTTTCAATTGCAAGTTGCTTGTCTTTTGTCGATTTTTCGTTTTACTCAGTTTTTTTTTTTGAGATTCTATTTGGAATGAAGAAATGTTTCTATTCTATAATTAATATTTGACAATATTATACATATTTTTTCACTGCATATGGTTTAAATTTGTTAATTTTTTCCTAAAACTTACATAACCTGCTCTTTTTCTTGCATTTGGGCAAAAAAAAAAAGTATGTGCCAACTCAGGACCACTATTTTGAGGAATAGTAAAAATCGACTTCTTCTCTTTAAATCGACTTCTTTCTCTTTGTGCTGCATTGTGACCACAAAAATCACTCTACTCTTTCCCGAACGACATAGAATTGTAGACAAAGGATCGTGGTAACTGACCAAAGGCATTAAAGTGCCATTAAGCCCTGTTTACCCCCTGTTTTCGGCAAAAATTCTTACGGTGCCGACTCAGGACCACTCTCCCCTATATAAAAATTTAAATAAAAAAAAACAAAACTATAACATAATTTCTCCTTGCCCCATACAGCTTTATAACCTCATACAGATTCTTAACTCTATAAACATTGTAGTGAAAATTTGTAAGTGTGAATTTTAGTAGGTATGAAAATACTTGCATGATTTTAAACAAAAGGAGTAGTTCTGAGTTATGTTTAGAGTTTCTAGCTCATCGGAAAGTTAGTTTAACTGATTGGAAAATTCCACCCGAACAGATAGACACCATTGAAAGCGAGTTGATACAAACATGGTAAAATGCAATACCGTTTCCCAAATAGTTGCTGCAATTACCAACTTCGCTGTTTGTTGCAACATCAATGGGATCCTCTTAAACTGCATAGTCTCCATATATATTATCAGTATTGGTTGATTTCATTGCCGCTAAAAGATCTAGATCGGATAACCTTTCCAAAAGAGCTTGTGGATCTATTGTGCGAAAACACTAACTGCAACATATATACAAATAAATATTGCATACAGCCAATATTCTATTAGAAAAAGGCGGCTTCACAAAGTTTAACCAAATTTTTATTTTGGAAATAATACAAACAAATTGATTTTTTTATATAAAATTTTAAAGACGCACATCTCACTTTTACAATCTGTCAAAATCAACTAAGTCTGAATACATTGCCTTTATGCATATGCCGTTACATATATGTTTCGTATACAATACCACGGAGGATCCATTTGCCCGCTTGTGCTCAACTTTAGAAACAAGCTCTACGTCTCAAGCCACAGATAACTCATCTGCCCGGTTAATAAGGGAAAGTATATTAAACCCTTGGGAAACAAGCCAAGAATTTCAGCATGACTTCGAACACGCTGGAATTATTGTTCATGTCTCTACGGCACAAAAACGACTTATAGAAGGTGGAAGGAAAATATTCAGAAAAAATTTTGATTTTGGCTTTTAGTTTATTTTTGAAGGTTAGGGAAAAAATCTGACTTGATGGGTTATTTGGATTCCGGATTCGGTTTCAGCATGATCGATTACATATAGTACGGTGAGTCAGGCCCCAGCAAACAAAATTTCGATGTTCTTTGTGGAGCTGTGTTGTTTGAGTGAAGATGGGGCAAACCTGAATAAATTGAATTACATAAATTTATGTTTTTCTATGCTTTTTCATAATTAATAAGCAGATTCATATGAACTAGTAAATGCCTCGTAACTTTGTTAAGTGTGTAAACATGTCAAAATTTATATGCAATTCGACAGAAAGTTTATGTGTTTATACAGTTTACAAGGCTTACGATGTTTACGATTTTACATGAATCCAACTAATATAAAAAAATTAATTGGAAGAATTTTTCTTTCAAAAACTGTAAGTTTTATTGAATTTTTCTTCGGAAAACTTTGGAAATGGAGTGGGTGTCGGAATCTCATCAGGGGCAGTCGGGTAAGCAACATATTTTCACTTTCAGAAAAATGATTATAGCGAAAAAACAAAGGTTGATGTGAAAAAAAGTTGAGATATTTAATGCACTACAAAACGATACTAGAAATATTGAATTATATCTTTGTTTAAAAATTTTATGAGACAAAATATAAAAAGATGTCACTTTCACCTTATCTTCCCTTACATATCATGGATAATAAAAATATTTGAAGTGTACAGATGAATACAGTTGGCACAATATGCTTTTTGATATTAAAAATACTCAGTTCACAGATTGTGTAGCAGCATTTACGCATGTGTATGAATAAAAATAATTTCACCGTTTAGCGAATATAATTTAGTGCATAAATCTGTTGCCCCACTAACTAAAATTTGAAGTAAGGATAATACTACATAATTGAACATATCTTTATTACACACTCCTATTATACGCAGGCAAATAGAAATATAAGCATGCATATGTGTATGTGTTTAAGCACCCAGCAAAAAAGCTTGTAAGCTAGTGTATAAAAAGAAAAATGGAACCATAGTGAAACCGAGTTTAACCCTCAGTTCCCATGCGTGTCTTTCGACAGCTTCGTAAGTCAAAGTAAAAAATTTGTAAAATACAGGAAAATTAATTATTTTGATTGAATTTGAGATAAAAGTGCAAAAATATATATAATACATCCCGCCATAGTAGCTAGATAAATTAAGCAGCTGTGAGTAGCTAGGACTTTGCATTTTTTATACAAAATATTTAATTACTTAAAACAAATTGTTAAAAAGTTTTTTCAACAACATATACTTTTAGACATTCAACCTTTACGGCTTCATAAAACAACGCCCATTAATTTTTTTTGGCTTTTGAGATCAGATTTATGCTTCTAACATTAAAATTTATCAACCCTAATATTTTTTAAATCAATTAAATTTTTGGTTTAATTTCAAATACTATGCTACTTTTCAACAAAGACGCTGCCAATTAATTGTTTTTTGTTAAATTTGGCAGCACACTCTGTTTTTTACCCATTTTTCTATAGTTTAAGTTGCTGTTATTTGAAACAAAAATATACATACAAGAACTTATTAACTCAAATTGACGATGGGTATTATTTTTTCTGATAGTTTCGTCGTAATTGGCAGCAGTGTAATTGGCTGGTATGCCATAGCTCTTTGAAGATCTTACTGGATTAGTGATTCCTATTAAATGTTTAAATGGAAAAGGAACGAGAAATCGTTCGAAATTTAACTGTAATGGGTTAAGAACATTTTAAGGCAGTATGAGTAAAAAAAAATACCACTTTGGATACCTATATCAATTATTTTTTCGGTTGTTAATAATGATTTCGATCAACCATTTGTTTTGGTTTCCAGTAACCATTATGACGAACCAAAATTACTTGATAACCAACCACCAATACACGTAACTAAAATTTTTACAAAGAAAAACAGTATTTACACCGAAATAAATAAAAAAGTAATTGATTTTGTTTTTAACGATTGGATCCAACCCCAAAGACCCCAAAGTCATAACCAGGAGATTTATTTAGCTTCAAACTATAGTTTATGATTTCAATTTCAGTTTCATCGAAGTAACTGTTGGCCAAATCAAATTTGTTGCCCAGATGATCAGAGAATATATGTGCCTTTTCTTTGTTAGTTTTAGCCCTTGATAGGTGGGTTCAAAATTCTTCGTCACAGTTCTTGAAACGTTTAATTTTTTGATTTAGCTCATCCGAAATGTAATTAAGTTTGGTTCTGTTCATTGGTAACCGTGTATGCTGTCAATTATCGCATAGTTTCTTTTTGTATGGCATGTGGTTTAAAATTTCTTGGGAATATTTGTTTCCCTCTTTTTTCAAGTGATACGCCCTTGGTAACGACCTCGATAGTCTAGTGGGTATTGCACTAGACTTTCATTCGCGAGGTTCGGGTTGGATCCCCGTTTTCGTCTGGTGGTTAATTCTCATAACCTTCGTATATTCACTATCAATATGAAATGTGTGAGAAATATAAGAAAGTGTACGCTTACACATCTTGGTTGGTAATGGCGAAAGCAATAAACTGTAAAAAATTGCCACACCGCTGTTTGGAATCGGCGTTAAACTGTAGGTCCAACTATGTGGTATCACAATGTGCGTTTAGGCCAAAGGGTGTCTCTCGACAGCCACTCTAACCTTACCTAACCTAACCTTTTTTTTTTTTGTACGTTGGCAGGTGGAAATCTTCATAGATACCCACCGACTAAAACCACCTACTTCCTCTCCTACCACTCTCCCCGCGGGACTACCAGTTGGTATTACTTCGCCGGGCTGTTTCAGTTTTATGCTGTTACACGTTTGTTGATTCTGTTGTTTGGATCTATTTGTGTTGTGTCAATAATTGTTTGTTGTTCATCACCCATCCCCGTCGTCTTCTGTATTTGCGATATTTCGCCACTTTTCCAGCTTTTTTCACTAGTGGCTTCGCGAGCAATGTTCATTACTGTGTGTATAGCGTCAACTGTGGATCGCGCTCTCCTGAAGCCGAACTGGAACTCGGCAAGGCCACCCGGTTTCTCAAGGAATTCCTGGAGCCTGACGCATATGATACGTTCAAGAATTTTGCCAAGCGTATCCAACGGACAAAGCGGGCGGTATGATGACGGTTGGTGCGGCAGCTTCCCTGGCTTTAGCAGAAGCACCAATCGTTGGCATTTCCATGGGTCTGGGAATACGCCCTGTTTCAGGCAGGTGTCAAAAAGCTTGACGAATATCTCCGGTTTCGTATTTATCGCTGTTTTAACTGCAATGTTGGGAATCCCATCTAGTCCCGGGGCTTTGTTGTCAGCGATCCTTCTCAGTGTTTCAAGTACATCGTTGGTAGTGATGTCCGGGGTGACTACACAGGTGTATTGACTTCGGTTTGGGACGAGCTGTTCCTGCGGTGGGAAAAGAGCAGCTACCACTGTTCGCATTAGCGATGGGCAGGTCGGCTGTGGGGATCTCGGGCCTCTGAGTTTGTTCATTACCGTTTTATATGCCATTCCCCAAGGGTCTAAATCCGCACTATCGCACAGTGCTTTAAAGCAAGCGTGTTTACTAGCTTTGATGGCAACCTTTAGCGTTGCTCTTGCTATTTTGTAGTCGGAACGAAGAGCATCCCATGTGGGGAGAGAGCGGTATTTCAGCGTTCCACCAGTAAACTGGTTTTCTCCTGGACGTCTCAGAACGTCTGGGCATCGTTGCGTAGCATGCATTTAAGTGCAGTGACATGGTCTGTCATATCGGCAGCTGAACCATCCTGTAAAATTGCGTCGCGCCAAACCATGTTGAAGATTTCGACGTCGAAGGATTCCTTCTTCCACCCTTTTTTTTGTGCCTTCTGCATTCAAGGTGCGTGAGATAGTACATGAGTGGCGACGTCGATAACGATAGCTTTGTGATCACTGTGCGTATAAATGGTGCTCACACTCCATTTGGCACGCCATGCGATCGTGGTGTGGGCAAAAGTGAGATCTATTATAGAGCTCCCCCTAGCAGACTCAAAGGTGTGCTGCCCGTGTTCGTTTAATAGCTCCAGCTCCAAGGGTACTAGGCTTACAAGGAGTATCCTGCCACCTTGATTGGTACGAGTGCTCCCCCATGTGGTGGACCACGCATTAAAATCACCGGCGATTAATATCGGATGTTTTCCATGCGCCTCAGATACCAGCGACACCATTATGTTTTCAAATTCTTTACTCATGCTAGGTGGGGCATAGAAGCTAAATAGGTATATGCCGTTCATCTTTACCCACGTAAAGCCTGGCACATTTGTTGCCATTTTTTGTTGGCATGTTTCTTTGCCTGGAGTCCAAATGGCTGTTTTGCTCGTCGCATCTGATGTCCAGCAATGGCCGTCTATATTCGCGTATTGCTCCGACAGTAACGCTAAATCGAAGCCATGCTCCACTGTTGTTTACCGCAGGAGATCCTGTGCTGCTTCGCAGTGGTTGAGTTGAATAATTTTCATGATCTCAAGTTCATTCGTGACTTTTGAAGCAGAGGGCATTTTGAGCTCCCTGCTGCATGGGCTCCATTGCACAGGGCGCATTTCTCTTTATTCAAACAGGCTGCCGCCATGTGTCCTTTTCCCCCACATCTCCTGCAGAGCCCCGATCTATCTGTCTTATCGGTGCAGTGCAGCGCTGTGTGGCCATAGCCCCAGCACTTGTAGCAGTATTTGGGGGACTCGACTTCCCTTATCCTGCTTATCACCCAACCGATGTGTACTGGTTGTGTCTTTATGACTTTTTTCGCATCATCCAAGGGCAGGCTGATAAAAGCTGTTTGTGTGCCATTATAGCTCTTCCGCAGGCTTTTAACTGCTGTTTAGTCAGGATGCCTGATTTTGCACTGGGCATGGAGTGCTTCGCAAATCTCCAACGGAGTTGTGACTTCATCGAGGTCTCTGCACTGCAGCGTCACCGTGCGAACCTACCTAACCGAACCTAACCTACGCGCTTGGTGTGTAACTTTATACTGCTTGTTGGAGAATTTGCGTAAATTTTACAAATTCTCCTTCCAGTTGGCTTATATTACAACCAATTTCTATTACTACGTTTTTCAGATAGATATTTTTCATTATATACGTAGAAGAAAAGCACCTCTGTGTAAAGTGTTTTTGAACCAAAAAAGCGAATCCTATGAAGTTTTCATTCGCTATATTGGATTCGCCATATGGCGATTGAAAAATTAAAAAGTAGTCAGCATACTTTTTTCTATCAGAATCGCAAGACGTTTCGGACGTTAGAAATCGACGAAACTCGCATAGCTCAAGCCAACAAAAGGAGCGGAAAATATTCTAAAGAAGCACATACAGTGAGGAAAAAGGCCCAATCAGAGCATCTAATGAAGTTGAAAGAGCTTAAAGACGGATGGCGTAATAAAAGTAATTTGCATTAAAAAATTATGGTTAAACGTAAAGATTTATTTAAAAGAACTTATTCTCAAAATTATGTTTTTTAAACTGGTAGGACTGATATCTAGAGTTCTACTGAACTGATTTTGAAAAACCAAAATGCGTTTGATTCACTATCATCATGGTTATAAGTGAAATTGGAATACAAGAGAAGTTCTTAGTAAAAATATGTGTTTTCTTCGTTTTTTGGGGGAATATCCTAAAAAGGAAAATTACACTTTTACAAGAAGCAAGAAGGAGGGTTGATTCCCCACCAAAAATGGACTTTTTTGGAGATGCCCTGTCCGCCGCCAATCCTAGATTAAAAGTGGTCACAATTTTTTTTTTTTGTAAGATATTTATAACAACTGTAAGAAAATTTGTAATGAAATATCATAGTTAAAAAAAAATTCTCCAAAATGTCTATTTTTTCTAATTTTAAACTAGAATGTCTGTTCACATTATAGATGTATTAACCATGTTCTTGTTCACGTTTTAGAGTAGTAAATGTAAAATAAAAAGTTTCATATTAATCGGGGTTACCGTTATGCAGTGTTCACGTTAACGCAAGCGCACTGTATTACATTTTAAACATAAAAATAATAGTAATACAGCATATTTACGGAGTGCAATCCACCATAATTCACATGGGGGTACGAAATAATGTTTGAGAGCCACCATATTTACATACAAAATAATAAAAATATGGTATACTTTTAGGGTCATATTTTCAATAATATACATGTCGTGGTTATATTAAGTATCTATATTTCTTCCACACTATTCAATAATAGGATGATTACTTCTTGTTTATTTATTTCATACTTATATATATCTTACCATAACTCATACATACAATATAAACAAATGCAAATACGACAATTGATGCTGTATTTTCCTGGGATTTGGATACATAATGCTTTATAAATCTTAAATCTTATATCTTTAAACCTCTGTTAATTGGTTGATTAGTCTGTAAGAACTTTTAAAAATCGACTAAGTAAATTATTGGAAGAAAATATTCATAAACAATTTTTATGAAACTGATGTTTAAATACAATAAATTAGATACGATGATGTATTTGATCGACCCTATAAGACTAAGGACAAGAGTGGATAAATGCCTTGAAGCTTTAGGATTTATTCTTTCCAGGTTTTTTTAATCTTAACCTAAAACAAAAGTGGCCGAAAATTACAAAAAATTCACAAAATAATCAATTTAAATTTTTTCAAATAAATATTATTCAGTATGACTTCCAGTGCATTTTTTTTTATCGTGAAAGACATAATTTTGATAACTCATTGACTTCCCATTACCCAACCTTAAAAAATTACCAAAAATGCTAAAAATAGTCAGAGGCTCATTTTTCCAAATGATTATCAGTAGGAATTTACGCCATTATCATTGATGAGGTGCCCGGATGATGTTGGCATATATTCCCTAAATTCGAACACTCACAGCATTAAAAGGGATCTTCCGAGCAACAATGAGTTAAAGATTTAATTACAATTTAAGATTGTCTCCAAAAATTTTGGAGCTGATCCACTAACACTGCCCTGCATGGGTTTGGCAAATAATATAGTTCCTAGTGTTTGCGAATAAATTTTCCATGCTGAACATAAATCTGAGGTCAGAGACTTCGCATTACGTCACGTTTTAGAAAAAATAGGACTGAAACCACTAAAAATAGCGTTTTTGGCCATTTTTTTAAATTGTAGAGCTGAACCCTGACGTGCTAGAAACTTCGAAATTTAGAAATTAAAGGCTGAATAATGCCCTTTCAAATAAGCCCTAAGTCATACTGTTTTCATGCGCCCTTAAAGCAGAGGATGTGTTTATGTCTAGGAGTGCAGGAAAAAAGGTACAAAGAACGGATTTTATTTCACTCCCACCCACGGCCAGACATAATAAAAAGTGCAGTGGTCTGCTGGTTACAAATCTGCAGTCAGATTTAAAAAATTCAAAATACCGAATCAAATATGGCGGACGAGTTTAGGATGAAAGAGAAATCTGATGGTAGAAAAACTGCATAATAAAATATTACTTTGTATTACCTTTCAAATAAGTCTAATTTTACAAAGATCCGACAGTTTTTTCTATTTTTTATTAATTTTTATACTTTTCAAAATGTTTCACGACGAAACTTTAAATCAAAAACAGTTAGTGACAGATAGAAAAACTATGAATACAGGATTGCTCAGCATCACCTTCTCTTTTTGCATCCGAAGTCAAACCTCATGTCAAAGAAAACCAATCAGATTTGGTCCCATAGTGTAACTAAGATATTAAGTTTACTTGACTTTTTAGAAAAAAAACGATGGAAGTAAAAAATATTCAGAAATCGTCTAATAGATTTTATTTTCAACTTTTTTGCCATCCATTGGCAATTAATATAAAAAATTAGAAGAAAGTTTCCATATTTCGGGTCGGAACCCCCAAAACCTCCCCCCTAAATACGGCCTTGGTATATTCTGATAGATTTCAGTTCGATGAATACAAAAACTACGAAAAACCAATTCAGATCTTTTAGATGCTTCCTTTTATTGGCATCACCATCAGAATTTTCATCGATTCTAGCGATGCCATAGAAAATAATAGTTTGTAGTCATTATATTTGTCACTTGAAATGATTTCTGAACTAGTTTGAATTCTAGAAATGTGTTGTGCATTGCTTGCTGGGTGTAGGCAAATTGCAATAACGCACATGTGCACGTGTATTGGAGTAAGAAATGTCTGCAATTTATATTGGCGCTGCAATATTTGTCCAATAATGTACAGATATACTCCTATCTCTCTATACTCAATGGCAATATGTTTTTGCATGCTGCTTTATAATGATAAGTTGATGCCGCATTGTTGCTGGGGCTGATGCTAATACATATGTGTTGCTGATGCTTATATTACAACGCACTACATACGTATGAGTACTACAAGTATATTGCTGCTGACAATATCAAATGTGCGGTATATCAACATAGCGCTCTTTTGTAAAATGTCAATTTGTGTTGATGACGAAGATTTATTATGATGCATTTCGGTTGATTGCCCTATATATGTGTGTTGCGTATATTTATTTATGTGAGTGTGTGTGCATGTATGTATGTGTCGTTGGCGGCATTATCAGTGGCATTATTGTGGTTTTGCTTTACTGCTGTTTGTTTTTTGTTTTATATTTTGTGTTTTTTTTTTTATAGCTTAAGTGAATAAACATTTTGTGGTTGCATCAAACTGTAAAATTATTCGGCAGCATCAAAAGGTAAAGGCTAAAATGGCAACTGTATCTTCCTCTATGTAAAAGCTATGCACACCACAAAATATATCTTTTTCTCTGGCTGTGAATCATACAAATTCAATTGACCTAAAAATTTTCAATTGTATTGATTTCAACTCATACAAGCGAAAATATTCTTAAAATATACAAATGCCTACATAGGAACAAGTAATGCATTTTTTTGAATTCGTATCATGAAAGCAAATAAAGAAATTAACATTTGTACTTTTTACAACTGTCGAAAATGTTTTCCAAAATGTGAAATTGTAAAATGGTCTGTTTGCCAAAAGCTGAAAAAGGCATTCATCGTTGTCCCATTTGTGTTGCATTCACGCAAACCATTGCATCAAATGCAAAATCACATTATGCCAATTTTTATTGAATTTCACATATGAATGGAAATTTTTTTGTTGAGTAAAGTTACTGCGGAAACACATTCGTCAATATCTTTACTTCTTCTTATTTTTATTTTGCTTGCAGATAGTTGAGCAGAAGTAGGGAGAGAAGGAGGTGAAATGATTGCAATACATATATCTCTCAATAAATACACACACAAACATGTTTGTGCATATGTATATGTAAAACCGAAAGTCTCACCTATGATTCAACATGGTTAACAACAAATGGCATGGAATGCACATATTCCTACCTAATATGATTTGGGTATTTTGGAGACAAATTGAAAGAGGACAAATGAGATTTCGTCATAAGCACATACATTTTAAAATATTTTTTCATCTACATATCAACTCGTACTCGTATTTAAAGACAAATTAAGTTTAACTAACAATTTTACCAAGTTCATAAAAACTGGAATTATTTTTAAGCAATCCATTTAAAAAAGCATACTATTATGGCACAACAGCCCATGGAGGGCCTGAGCTTAGCTCTTCGCATCCATTCCTGTTATGTGAGTTATATTTTTATGCTGAATCTAAGAATGGAGGTTTGAGTAATCGGTTAAAACATGATAAGTTAATTTAATATTCCATTGCAGCTCAACACCGAAAACTAATTACTTATTGGAAAATAATTCAATATTTTAATTATATTGATCTATATAGTTGTATTTTATAAAATCAACTAGATACATACATTCGGGTACTTGTGCAAAAAAGCTACATTACTAATATGGATGCCAAAGGAGTGTCAAAAAGTGAACAAAAAATTATAAAGTGACGCCGCAAATAAAAAAGTGTGAAGAATAAAAAAAGAAAATTAACAGAAAAAAGCAAGTAAAAGTCTATTTAAATATGAATAAAAAAAACTAAGAAATGCTTTAAGCCAGGATTTAAATTTATTAAGTTAACTTAATTTTTTAACTTATTTCTACAAATGTTTTTGTGGTAGAAGGAAGACAGGCGTTCGAAAAGGCTGTACGGAAAAGCGACGAAATGAGCCACAATCAACGCAAGCAAAAAAAAAAATTGTTTAAAAATTAAAATAAAATTAAATAAATTAAATAATAAAACTAAATTTTATTTCAATTATTTATTTAAATCAAATAAAAAAATCAAAGTTAAATTATAATTAGGGTAACGCTAACCGTTATACTTGACGGCAAATATTAGGTTAGTTGATTGGGTATATGCCTGTTAGTACTGACAGCTCTGAAAGAGACCAATATATTATCTGAGTATGCCCTCAAATCGTGTGAAAGAAAAGGATAAGAGCTCCGTATAAAATTGTAAATATTCTCTTTACATGTTTTTTAAGTAAAATGCCTTACAGTTTTTAAAGGAACCAACGCCAGTGAATGCAGTTATAATAAATCAAATGCAAATCAAATGCAAATCAAATGCTTATTTGGAGCACAAATTAATCTACAAAAGCGGTGAGAGGCAATGAAGAACAAGTCCAAGGAAATATGGTATAATTTTCGTAATGGTCGATGATTCCACCAATCAAAAAAAAAAAAAAAGAAAAGCAATTGCTTATAGAATAATGTTAAGCAATTGCTGCCTTTGCCAGGCTTTTAAGCAAAAGGTAGCTTTGAAAAGAATTATAAGTGTGTACGTGCGAGTGCACAAAAGAAAAGAAGCGGACGTTTTCTATTTCTTTATACTTGTAAATCTGTTTGAATACTCGCCACCAAATCCATTCCATATGGGAAGTCACCCATGGGTGCAGTCTATCACATCGATAGAATCTGGAAAAGTGTAAGTTTCCCTTGATCCGTTTTTATCTTCAATCATCTCTGCAGAAGTTTTTGGGAATCTTTGTCATTGTTCATGATGAAATTGGAACACTGTAGTCTTGTGAACACTAAAGACTGCTGCTTTTCGCTAGTATCCTCTAAAAAAAAGATAGACAACCTCAACGTTCTCACGATTAAACCGATACTAATTTAAAAATTCTTTATTTCCCCCAAAAAATGACATCACTTTAAAAACGTTTAACGAAACCATAATTGGTAGCAATTTAAACAGCTGTTTTTGACGCTATTTGTGGAATGTGCAGGCAAGTGTATCCACTTTAGTAAATTTAATAAATGCAAGTTTTGGGAACACATATGTTAGTATCCTTAGTATATAGGTTAGGTTAGGTTGGAGTGGCTGTCGAGAGACACACTTAGGCCTGAACGGCCCATTGTGATACCACATAGTTGGACCTACAGTTTAACGCCGATTCCGAACGGCGGTGTGGCAATTTTTTTTTATCGGCTTGGTGGTTTTGCCATTACCAACCAATGTGTGTACTTGTACACTATCTTATAATTCTCATATACTTCATATTAATAGTGAATATAAGAAAGTAAAGAAAATTAACCACCAGACGAAGACGGGAATCGAACCCGAACCTCCCAGATGAAAGTCTAGTGCACTATCCACTAGGCTATCGAGGTCGTCTAGTATCCTTAGTATATAAATTTATTTATTTTAGAAATGAGCCAAAGAAAGCACAAAACGCTTTCAGTCAAAGGAAGAAAGAAAAGTGCAGTGAAGCGGTTTTTTTTCTATTGAACAACTGTTCAATTAAAAGCTTATACACACTTAGAATTTTCAAAAAAAAAAAAAATTTTATTCCATATTCGTAATGTACATATATTTAAGAACATTCTCTGAAAACTTCATATCACCCGGCAAATATTCTTGAAGTTACATGCATATTTGCAAAGACAAATTCGAAATGTTTAAAGAAAGAGCTTTTAAAACTTTGAACACGTTTTTTTTCAAAACTAAGTCGGGGAGCAAGATTTTTACAAAAGCTTTGTTTAAGATCCCCTTAAGCAGTCTCGGATTTGGTTCGAGTAGTGTTCCCGTCACGAATCATCATTACCACCACCCCATTACCACCCCACCTCGTCATCTCGCAAACACTATACAATATATTACTATGTACAATTATATTATACTAAACTGTTACTCTATCTCTTTTGTTTGTAAATACCACTCTGGTATTTAGTCTAGTATATTACGTTATACATATGTACACTCTGTACATATTTACACTTGTAATAGACCTCCGTGACCATAGGAATTTATATCAGTTGCCATACGGTATAAAGTTCTATGGCTTGAGAATATTCAAAGTCAGTATCGAGCAACTCTTGCTACGATAACGATTCTCTAACGACTCCTGCTACGAGCACCCGTTTAATTCAATAAAGATTCACATCTCCTGTGATGTTAAAACCGAAAATCTCGCGCGTTTTTATTTATTTTTTTCAAAACCCTTTCAGCTTTCGGTTCCACTAACTCCCAACGATTTCGTTCAAGCTTTACAAATATATTTTTTGGTAACTGATCGAAGGATTTATATTTCTATATTTCCGATAAATATTTATCATTTTATAAACAACAAAACAAACAAACACAACAGGCCAAAATTTTTATCAAAAACCAAAATTATTTCTTTGTAAAGTCACCATTTTGTTAAAAATGGATCAATTAATTATTTTAGTAGATAATACTTTTCATTAACTAAATTTTTTGGGTTTCTTCATTTTGCATGATCCGATCCAGAGATATCGTGCTCACCGCAAGACGCCTTTTTTTAGAGAACTTCCCGGAGATCATCTACAGGAGCTTTAAAAATTATTATTTAAAAAAAAAGAGAAATGTTTAATAAAACTAAAAAATTAAACAATATTTATGCAAAATTTTATATTAATGCAATAAAATGCTTATAATCCTTTAAAAAGTATTTGTTTTGAGCAACTGTTCAATTAAAGGGTTATATAAACTTGTTGTTAGAGAGAAATGGATATTTTCATAATTTTTTTAGCCAAGGCGACGCAATTTTATCAGTATAAGGTATTTCATGAATTTTTTCAATAAAAAATGCTTGCAACTGGAGACGATAAGTCCGTTGTGCCAAAACACCTTTTTTCGTCACCCCTCGCGATGAGAACGATAAATAAAGAACGGTTTATGGGAAATTAAAAAAAAAAACAGAACATTTCTACGCTCTTAGCAAACAAAGGGTTTTGTGAAATTTATATTTTTACAAAAACGGTGACGATTTTTTTTAAAAACTTGATTTCCGAGCGTCTGGAAATTTGGTTTTGGTAGCCGGAATAAAAATTTCTTCGTTCACTGAGAGGCTATTTCAGTTATAAACTAGCCAGTAAAAATTCAGATCGATTGGTGAAATGGTTCTTGAAAAACCTTTCTCACCGCAACGGAACTTTTTGAAAAACAACATTTCGAGATAATCGCGTTTAAACTTTTGGCACCATGTTCAGGTAGTTGGAGGTAGCGCGCTGTTGACAGCTGTAACTTTGGTTCTAGTGCTCAGATCTCTATGAAATTTTGAAAATATTTTCTCAAGAGGGTGTACTTTGAGAAAGCGCAATAAATTTAAATTTTTTCAACCAACCCCTTAAGCGGGATTTCGTAAATTGAGTTTCCCAGTTAATTGAACAAAAGTGTCAGCATTTTGGCTTGTGCAATTAAGCGGGGATTATTGTAGCAATTGCTAAGGGAAAAAAACAATTGCTTAAAGAAAAAACAATTGCTTAAAGAAAAAAGCATTTGCTTGAGTTTTTGTTATGTGTACAAATAGAAAATAAATAAAAGAAAATTTCAGCATTTCTAAAAGAAAACATCACCATGTTGTATATCTTAAAAATTTATTTCGCTGCTAATAACACTGGAATACAGTGAAAATATAACATGAACCAAAGTATGTTTTCTAAACTAATTCTCGAAAACTCGAAATTATTCTCAAAATTTTTGACAATTTCGAAAAACCCTCGTTGTAATGATTACATTGCGCTAGCCTTATTTTACAACACTCTAACGATATTCTTCATGAGACTAAACATGATGTGGAGGGGTTTTTGGTTGGTTTTTATCGACGAGTGCATCGTTATTAATATTGTGGCCCCCGAAGTATGTTGGATTCGCTGCGGCCAAACATATTCAGAATAATAGTGTGCATGAAAATTTCAAGTGGTTCATAATTTTCTACACCAGAACGAATTTTGAGAAAAATTTCAAGAATATTTTACTTTTACTCAATCCTTGATTACTTTGTCATTTTTGATCCGATTGCTATAGTTTTATGCTTAAAATTTTTGTGATAAAACTGTCTATCGATTAAAAAATAAAACTTCAGGTTTTGTGATTACTTTTTATGAAAAAGAAAACTTAGCCCAAGACTTGTGTGAAAATTTCTTTCAACATCTATATCTCAGTCATTTATAATCCGATTTCAATAAACATAGCAGCATTAAACGCAAAATTTAATTATATTCAACATAACATATAACTCAGATCGGTAGAAGGCAATGAGATATTAGCCTGTAAGTGAAACTGTAACCAGAAAAACCGTTATTTTGTCATATCTTGAAAACTTACCCATAGAAAAAGAAATTAATATGATTTTCGTGTTCAGCGTCCTCGATTTAGTTTGGAAAACATACTTTAGTTCATGTTATATTTTTAAAGTGAAATTTTGTATTCCAGTGTAATATTTCCAAAAAAAATCGAAAAAAAAATTAAAAAAAAAAAAAATAACAGGAATCCACAGAACAGGAAAAGGCAGCCACCTTTATGTGGTAGGTTCAGGGTTACATTATTTCCAATCAAAATCTAGGCAAACATCTGTACGTTTGACCACCTAGCAAATCTGATCAAAACTACTTGGATGCTCAATCCTTGCATAAAGTGATACAAATTTGTTTGTAATTCTTGAACTTGCTTTTGGTGATAAATAATAAAATCATAATACCACTACCTTCATCGTACGTAAATAATAAGAGAATTCATTTTATAAACAAAACAAAAGAACAAATATGTAACTATTTTTTTTCGCACTTAGTTTCGTGAACCGTATCCGCACCCGTTATTTCCTGCTGCAGCTGTCATCTGGTCTAACAGGACGCTATCGACGTCAAGTCGCTACATTTTTTATTTTTATTACAAATTCTGTTGTCAATTATATGCTTTTATTTTTTCATGAAACAGAAGCGGTTACACTTTATCAACTTTGCTTCCTGCCTCACTTTATGAAATAACTACATACTAGTACCTACTACGAAATTTTTTTTCTTTTTATAAAGCTTTGTATGAAAATCCTAAAAAATTAAATATCGTAAATTTTATTCATTGGCAATTGAATTTTCGACTGTCACCAAATAAAAATTGTCTAACAGTGCATAAAGCATACTTGTGTCTACTTTATGTACGTGCATACATACAGACTATATTGCTGCCACAAAAAGGAAAAAATGTCATATCCTTTTTCATTTTAACCCAAAAACTGCGATTCATTTTGTTCGCAAGTTGCCTTAAAACGCATTATGCTGCTACTGATGCTGGTTGAACATCCTTTTCCTTTTTTTCTTAAAGCTTGGCAGCATTACAATGAGTTTTTTTGTTTTGTTTTCAGTTTAGCACAGACATTTTAGAACATACATATAGATAGTTGGTATAAAAAATAGGGAAAGTTGACATTTAACCCATTATGAGCGTAAGTTCGGTGAAATTTACAAAACAAAGATTTAGATTTTTCCTTTACTTTTATCACATTTACATTGGTATATCAAAGATCTATTAATCTGCGGTTATTGTACGAGCAGAACTGGAAACTAAGTGGTATTATTAGAGCCCTAATGGTGGAGTTAATGTAGCCGTAGTGCAAGTAGTAATTACGTGCGTAGGCCTTTATGGAGAAAGTTCAAGTTTTAATTTCCAAAACACGCGTTCTTGACTTAAAAGTATTGATAATTTCCACTCATTTACAAAAATAGCACGGGTTATAGTTTTAAAAATTGTTTCAAATAATGGACATTAGATAATGGGTTAAAATATTACAAGATTCATAGAAAAAGAGCTAAAAATGAAAATTTCTTTATGAATAAGTAGGGAATACAATGCCGTGCTGCCAACTTGATTGGGGTCCATAGTTCAATTGCCGCCACGAAAATGTGATTTTCGTTTTTATTTAATATGTATGCACTGAAAAGTATAAGAAAATTGGATTGAAATTCAACAGTTAAATATCAGAGTTTAATTTTATATGCATACATTAGGGTGGGAAAAATTTTGACTATACCAAGCATGACACCCGGGAAGGCAAAATCGGACAAGTCGTTATGTGTTATAGTTCCGCCAATCGGCGGGAACTGGACAAATTAGAAATTTTAATGTGGAAAATATACTAACATTTGTCTCCAGTGCGCGCGAAGGAGTCCTAGGCATAACTATAAGAAATACTCTGATGAGCGGACTGGTCAGGAACTGGGTGGTTTCTAACTAGCCTTCGCCTTCTATGCCAGATCATAGAATTATAAGATTCGGCATGAAAAGTACCCACCCAATATGTAGAATTTTAAGGAATCCCAAGAATCCAATTGAGATCAGTATCTAGAAAACCAGAGTCTAAATACAACTCGTCAAGGATTGGGTAATAATATCATGAATTAACTAGAATAGCGGTTGTCCAGTGAACCGAATAAATTCCGCCATGGACGTTCCTTGGTGGAATAACGATCTAAAAAAATGAGAAAGTAAGTTCGTAGGTTATTCAACCGATCAGAATACAAAAGAACCCTAACCACTTTTAATAAAGAGATTGGAGAAGCAAAACGAGGTAGCTTCAGAAACTTCTGTGAAAATATATAACTGAACACCGAGGCATCAAGACTTTAGAAAGTACTGGCCAGTGGTAGCAGCATATCTTCTGCGAACCTAAAAAAGTTCGATGGAAGTTTTACCGAAAGTGAGGAGGAGAAGGCCTAACTTCTGCTAAATACTCATTTCCCAAGTTCCTTTGTTGCTACAGGGTAGGATCAGTAGAAATAATTGGAAGATAGCAAAGGAAATATGTTCAGAGCCAAGGCTAAGGTACGCGGTTAGTACCATTAAACCACTGAAATCGCATGGAATTGATGGCATTTTTCCAGCACTTCTTCAGTGGGGTCGTGATAATCTTTTAGGCCCCTTCTTGAAAATCACTACAGGTACTATTGCACTGGGTTATATACCTGCAATATGAAGAAGAGCAAAGATGGCCTTCATTGCGAAGGCGAGAAAGAAAGATGCTCTTCACCTGAAATTCTTCAGGCCAATATGCCTAACGTCCTTCGTTTTAAAAACTGTGGAGAAATTAAATGATAACTATGTAACACGGTCTAAAAGAAGTTACCGCTGCGCCCATGTCAGCATGCTTATATAAGGACTGCTTAAATTGTTCTATATCAACTGACAAATGTACTTCAGGAAATATAAGAGAGGAAAGAAATAGTACTTTGTGCTTTTCTTGAAATGGGAAAGGCGCTTTTGTCAATACTTCGCATGAATCTATTAAAAGAGTTCTCCTATATAGAGGGGTAAACAACACCATAGCGCAATGGATGAGCAAAATGCAGTAGAAATTAAAACTGGTAATACACTGAGAAAAAACTGTGATTATAACAGTTCATCGCTGTTATTAAGAAATCAGTATTTTATTTTGTGTTGACAATTTTCGTACCATCTCTTCTGTTGAAATTAACTGTTGAATATTCAGTTCATAACCCTGCCCAACAGGGCTAATAGAAACTCCAATACAGTAACAAAATTTTTAGCTTTCAAAATTTCATACGATCTATTTTTAGAAATAATGATAAACAAAGACAGCCTTCAAATTTGTATATCTTACTCTCTCTTGCATAGTTAACTCTTTAAGGTTAGGAAGGGTAAAAATTGTCCCAACTTTTGCTTAGTTTTTTATGCATGGTGGAATATACTTGAACCCACCTCGAAAAGTTGAAATTACTTATAATCATATAGTTTAACATTTTATTTACAGTTCCTCATTCAGTTGTCAATGATATAAACCAAAAAAAATTCGGTGCAACTGGAGTTTTTATTTTCTTAAAAAAAGTAACCGCGTTGTTCGATGGTCATCATGCGAATATTTTTCGGTCACAGGCTCGAGCCTCCGAAAAAGCAATTCAAGAAAAAATAATTTAAAACGATAATAGTAAGAAAAAAAAAAAAGAACAAAAAAACCAAAAATAAAAAAAAAAAATTTTTTTTTAATTTTATTTATTTAAAAAAAAATGTAAAAAGAAATTTGTGGAATTTGAACTTTAGCCACAAGTGGCTGCTTGCTTGCTTGCACACTAGACAACTAGGCTATAGCGTGAAGAATTTTTGGCAGCTACTATTTTGTAGTTTTGTTTTCAAATCAACAGCACATTGTCTGTTTATATAAGAGAGTTCACTTTTGGATGGGATTTTACAGCAAAATCTGTTGGTTTAATACCTTTTCCATTTGATATAACAGCATTTTTCCCCTCAGTCTAGCAGCATAAAAGCAAACACAACTAGAGGTTATCCACAAGGCGGAATTTCATCACCGCTGGTGTAGAGTATTGCAGTAGATGAACTACTAGAAGAATTAGATAAAACTGGATTAACAATTCAGGGTTACGCCAGCGTTGCCAGATGGACGACCGCTACGTTATTTGAACGATTTCAGAGCCAAATGACGGTTGGACGATTTAGTAGCACGAAATAACGTTTTACGAAAAGTTTGAAAAAAGGAAACTTGAAAAGAATACCTACAAATATGTGACTAGGAACAAAACACTATACTAAAAATTAAAACTGGTTTAATTTAATTTTTGATTTTGAAAGAGAAAACCAGTCAAAAGTGCTAAAACTAAAAAATGCGTAAATTTGTAATAAAATTGAGTAAGTTTTAATACTGGCCGTGTTTTGTTATAACTTTCTTTTCGGTTATTTCAGGTAAGACAAATTTAAGAATGTAGTCTGGTGTTCCGGCCTAATTTTCTAGGATATTTCGGGAATTTTTTATTATAATAAAATAAAATACTATCATTTAAGTTTTTTATATGTTATTACTGGCTTCTTTCATTGTACCAAAAAAATTTTTGGAGTTTTTTTACGAAATTTTTTTTTAGTGGTTTTTACGTCGAAAGTGGACACCTAAAAAAAGGTGTAGTACTCGGGTGATTACGGTAGTTGAAGTCATCAGAAACAAAAAATTTAAATAAAGTACTGTTCTGTGGGCATGTCATCCTAGCAGGTAATAGATTTAAACATTTTTATTCAGAAATATTGGGAGTATGAATGTATAAACTCGTACTTTTTTCGTAATTTGGACATTTATTGTGAAAAAGTGGGTGGGGTAGCACTTCTCATTTCAGCGTTTCCAAGTATATTTTTACTTGGCTTGCAACATGCGGCCGAGCATTGTCGTGCTGAAGAATAACTTTGTCGTGTCTATTCTCATATTCTGGCCTCTTATCCTTTAATGCTCGGCTCAAACTCATCAATTGTATTCGGTAGCGGTCGCCAGTGATCGTTTCATTCGGTTTCAACAGCTCATAATACACGAAACCTTTCATTTCCCACCAAATACACAGCATGAGCTTGGATCCATGGATGTTCGGCTTTGCCGTTGATGTTGATGCATGTCCGGGCGGTCCCCATGATTTTTTACGCTTTGGGTTATCGTAACGTATCCACTTTTCATCGCCAGTCACAATACGATGCAGAAAACCCTTTCTTTTTTGTCGTTCAATCAGCAGTTCACATGTGAAAAATCGTCGTTCGACGTCTCTCGGCTTCAATTCGTACGGATCCCAATTTCCTTGCTTTTGAATCATTCCCAATGCTTTTAATCGTTTAGAAATGGTTGATTGATCAACTCCTAAAGATTCTGCAAGTTCTTGTTGCGTTTGACATGAATCTTCTTCGAGTAATACCTTCAATTCTTCATCTTCGAACTTTTTCGGGCCGCCTGAACCTTCTTCAACATCAAAATCACCACTTTTGAAACGGGCATACCACACCTGACACATTCTAACGTCTATAGCACAGTCAGGATAAGCTTCAGTGAGTAAACGATGTGCTTCAGTTGCGTTATTCTTTAAATGGAAGAAGCAAATTAAAACTTCCCGCAAATGTTGTTTTGTTGGCACGAAATTCGACATTTTTAGCTATAGTAAAACACTTTTGTAAAATTATGAATATTATTTGATAGATCAATTCTTATAGTATTTTTGGCACTCTTCGAGATAGAATAGCAGTCAATGTCAAAAAAATGGCGCGTATGATAGATATGAAGTTAGTCACAATTACGAGTTTATACATTCATACTCCCAATAACAAAATGGCGTTCTTCTAAAAAAAGTTGCAAAAATCACTTTGTTTTTTGTTGAAAAATGGGGTAAAAATAGGAGTTGATTAAAAATAAATAATTCTGTTATCTGCGAGAGCCATTGGCGGGTAGTTTAACATATTAAAATTTCAGCCCAATCGTATTCTTTCAGACCCTTGGACGAATTAAAAATTAGTTGTTTTGAGAAAAACGCTTTAAAACTCTCGACTATGTGCTATAACTTCGTTATTATTTTGAATTTCGGTCTGAAACAGTAGGCTCTCAAAATATTGTACTTTTGAAATATATTAAAAAAGTAAACGATTTTTTGAAACTCGAACACCAGACTACATCCTTAACAAACGAAAAAGGCGCAGAATGGACGGATGAAATAGAATGTGCAGATGAAGTAGACTTGATAGAAGATACGGAATTAGTAGTTGAGGAAGAAATACTAGGTAATTTAGAATATTGCATCTTTATATTTGTAGGTGCTTAAAAAAAGTGTGCACAGCTTTTGTTATTCCTGGCTAAAGGATCGAAAGTTGAAATTCGAGAGGCATATACACAGTACGCATTCCATTTTTTTTTTTCAATTATAAAAGATACATAAATTTAAAACTTGTAATAGCAGCAAAAAATTAAATAAATTATTATATTTTGAAATTAATAAAAAATACCTTTAAATCATGTTTTTGTTTTGTTACTTAAAATGACGATTTGAACGGTCAAATTACGCTTTTCAAAGTTGTTTTCCAAAAAAAAAAATTCTGGCAACACTGGGTTACGCTCATGACATAGTAATAATCTGTAGGCGAAAATTCGAGGATACTCTATGCGACTTAATACAAATGGGTTTAAAAATAATCAAAATATGGTGCGATAAAGTTGGGCTGAATGTCGATCCAGCAAAGATCAATATTGCACCATTTACAAGAAAATATAAAAATAAAGACCTCAAGACCAGTAGCTTAAATGGGAAAGAAAGTTTTGTGAAATATCAAAAAAAGCTGCAAGATCATCTACCTGTTGATCGATCCCAGGAAAAATACCGCGATGGATGTAGATGCCCGAAGATTGCTAATGAATCAGTAGTTTGAGCGGAAATAACAAGGCAGCAGACAGTTATTGACGCGCTTAATAAGCTGCAGAGATTGGCTTGTGTGTACGTAACTGGCGCCATGCGAACTTGTGCGACGGCATCCATAGAACTATTAGAACTTACACTTCTTTATATATACATTCAATTCCAGATAAAAAGGGTTATCTTAAGGATGTCTAATGAAAATATCGAGGCAAGGTGTTGGCTTAATAAAAAAGAAGAAGTTTGATATTCTAGAGCAGTGGTTCTCAATTTTTAGTTTCACATTTTCTAATTCAGACTTTAACCGTGATAATCGATTTGTTAAAAACTACCAACCAATTTTCCTAACGAGAAACTATTCAACTTCTAGATAAGTTTATTCTTGACATAGATTAACCAGAGCCTCTACCAAACTAGATAACAACTAGATATTTAATTTATAAATCGTGAATCAGCACAAAAAAATGTTGTGTGAAAATTAAAGTGGGGAGGCGCTGTCTTGGCACTAATTCGAAAAGGGGGGCGTAAGATGAACAGCTGAGAACCGCTGTTCTAGAGAGACAGCAATTGCTATACCGAGGGGCTACATGCAGCCAAAGTTTAGCTTTGAAAAATGATTCAAAACAGAACTGAGTATCTAGGCCGTGGACAAAATACTCTGAACCCATGGGTAGATACATCAGTATCTTTCAAGCGGAAATATACTCAATTGAAAGGCGTGCATACTTTAATCTCAAGCGCAACTACCGGAACCAAAACAGTGCGATCCTAACCGATGGTCAAGCGGCTATCAAAGCACTTAAATCTCACCAGGTCATGGAGTGTCTTGATAAACTAAATACGCTTGGGTTATATAATCGCCCTTAGATCCTTTCGGTTCCGGGACATATTCGGATTAAAATGAATGAAGCTGCGGATATCCTGGCAAAGAAAGAAACATCAACTCCTTTCGTAGGTCTGAAGCCATTCTGCGGAATAGGTAAAGGAACACCCTCTATATTAATTAAGAAAGAAGAGGAAAATCAAAGGCAATTATACTGGGAACACAGATCAGAATCAGAGCATTCGAAAGCACTATTAGGAACCTATAATCTAAAACAGTTCAAGGAAAGTATGCATTTTTCAAAGAATAGTCATAGAATCATAGAATATCTAACAAGAAGCTAACAAAACTGAAAAACAAAAATTCTCCATATGAACCTAAACCAAGGTAAAGGATCGTGGAAAATATATCAATAAGATACATTTATTCAGTTTTCGGTTTTAGGTTAGTTTATAATGGGTCGAGAATTAGTAGAATTTTATGAATAATTTAAGGTCGCTGATTCCTACCCTGTATTAAAATTTTCTCTTTCCCATCTGGGATTTTCTTTATATCGACCCGAAACCTATAATTTTGTTTTTTTTGGTGGATTCAATTCTCTACCTGAGAATAGAACCCGTTGAACTGGTACTTGAGTCACGTATTTAAGAACTAAATCACCGAAATGATCCATTTTATTAGAACAATCCATTTGGACATTTTTTAAGGATTTAATCCCATCTGGGAATCGAACCTGAGGCAGATGTAACTCCAGTCAAGTACTCATCCACGAAGTAACCATTGTTGAACGTCGTCGAACTGTTTCTGAACTAGATTAGCAGCTTCTGTGGGAGATTAATTTGACATTAAAATGGCAGTATCGTCTGGATAAGTAGCTATAGTAACACCATCAATTTCAGGCAAGTCGCAGGTAAAAGTCGAATAAAGAGCAGGACCCAGAATACTGCCCTGTGGTATTCCGGCTTTCACTTGGCATTTATCTGATGTTTCATAATTTACTTTGACATATAATGATTGGACTTTAAGACCAAATAAAATGGAGCTGGAAGTAAATCTTTAATTTGTATAACTGCCCTTGATGCCAAACTTTTTCGAACGCTTCTTGAATGTCCAAAAATATGGAGAAGCAATATTTTTTGCGTTCCAGAAAATCAGTGACAGTTCTCTATGCGATGATATTGCTCAGGAGTACCGTGCTTATGACGATTGGTGGATTCGGAATTACCATATATTCTTATTTTCTTGTATTATTAGCAATCTACTACTTCGAATATTTTCATTATTTTTATAAGTAATTGAAAGTAAATCGTAATAACTAAAAACAACAATAACTTATTATGTCCACTTTTTGCCTGTTTAAGTTAGGTTAGGTTGGAGTGGCTGTCGAGAGACACACTTAGGCCTGAACGGCCCATTGTGATACCACATAGTTGAACCTACAGTTTAACGCCGATTCCGAACGGCGGTGTGGCAATTTTTTATCGGGTTGGTGGTTTTGCCATTACCAACCAATGTGTGTACTTGTACACTATCTTATAATTCTCATACACTTCATATTGATAGTGAATATAAGAAAGTTATGAAAATTAACCACCAGACGAAGACGGGAATCGAACCCGAACCTCCCAGATGAAAGTCTAGTGCACTATCCAATAGGCTATCGAGGTCGTCTCGCCTGTTTAAGTTATTAAATTTTAAAGCGTTTGAAAATCATTTGGGAGGGGAAATTTCCCCCTGGTTACGTGAAGGCCCTTTACATGATATAAATTATATGTTGTTAACTACTAAGTAAATATTTAGAGGAATGTTTTTCCCACTGTGTCATACTTAGGCTTTGAGATAATCTTCCTTCGATTTAGGGAAAACATTTGTCCCACTCTTGTACATATATGAATGATTACTTTTTGTGCTAGGTACTTTCTCGTTTCATTTGTTTTGAAATCTAGATTGCCAAATTAATTTTTCAGTAATTGAGTATCAACCATTTTTTATAGAGTTATGAACGTTTTTCATAAAATTCAAAGGCATGAACAATTCAAATTCGTATCGCTGGTCATATGTTTTTTTTAATTAAGAACATAATTAAAACGTTCAGACTTATTTTAAAGGTTAGTAAAATAAATCATAATGTGGGTGCCTTCAAATAAAATTCATTATCTAAAAAGGTTCATAAGAATATAATGAATTTCTTCTTACTAACCATTCGCCATTGCTATCCAAACTTATGAACAATAACAATAATTGCACTTAAAAATTACTTGCGTAAGCCACTCACTCACATGTGGCAACACTTTATTGCAGTTTTCTATTAGCAACAATTCATCTTCATAATTAAACTTAGTTTCAATGACAATGTCAACGACGACAACGAATAATGTCAAGAGTGTTAATTGCAAAAATATAAGTATGATTAAGAAAAGCGCTTAATGTCAATTAAATAGAATTTTTATGGGTAACCGAAGAGGATGTGGGAATGCATCAGCAATAAATTAATGCAACCTTTTTCCACAATTTCATCATATGTAGGAGAATAAATAACAACAATAAGTAACTACGAGTATCCTCCATGTCTACAATGCAATTGTCAGCGTAATTTTCAAATAAACAAGTGAAACAAACAAATAAATATTGCGAACAGCAGAAAATGTTGTATGAAGCATATAAAGTGCACGTGTGTGTGTGTGTGTGAGTGTGTGTGTGAGTGTGTGTGCGTGGGCTTGAGCTCAAAATAAACCACAGCTGTAGCAGCAGTGGCTGCAACATTAGGCATTACTAGCAACATCCGTTTCGGTACACTGCAAAGCACAAAATCGCAAACAGAAATCGGACACGATGTTGGGCAAGCAATGACGGCGGTCATGACAATGATGGTGCTGCTGCTTCTGGTGATGATGTTGCTGATGTGATGACGACGATGATGATGCAACACGGCAAACAAAAACTGCTGATTTCGCCATTAATACATACGAAGGACTGAAAGCGGGGAAAGCAAATGTTATCCTCCCGCTCCCAATCCATTCCGATTGGAACACCATTTTTGCCAGCTGAAATTTCCACGTCTCGAATGTGAAAGTGTGGATGTGATTGAATGGAAGCAATTGTTGCACCAAACACTTCATACAATTCGTAAAGTTGTCTAGCTGAATCAGCGCGTAACCGTGTGAATGTGCCATGGCAGCTTCAATGTGCATATGTGCGGGTGTGCGTTCGGGTGTGTGCGATGTAAGCGAATTGTGTAACACTGCAATGACATATGGCCCAGAGCTGTCAATGTTGACAGCCGCACTGTAATATTAGAACTCCGCGTGTATGTTTGTATGTATGTATGTATATGTTCAGTTGCACAGGAGTCTATTTTATTTTTCATTTTTTGTCTGTGTAAAGGCATTTGTATCCTGTTTTCTTAGTCCTACATTTCGTTTTTACATTTGCTTCTGCCATTCGAATGTCCACATCCGGGTTAAACTCTGTGCTCATGTGTGTATGTGTTTATAAACATTTTTCTGGACTACATGCGGTGCATTTACAATGTCGAAAGAAGTGAAATTGCTTCTGTTTGTCACTGACTCAAGTGACCGACCATTGCGGGTGGTCAGGCAACTGTGCAGTTGTTGTTATTGTTGTTGTTACTACAGTGTTTTTCTTTCGACCTGCCGCTTGCACATATTATTTTCTGTCACAGTTTGGCAGATTTTTTCTCATATGTAACGAAGTACTCTTACTACTTAAAACTGCCTGAATACGATAAGTTCAAGTGATGCATGACGATGCTACCTTTTGAGTATTTACAACATATATTATACCATAACCTTAAAATGGATTGCAATAATTAATTCTCCTGATAGCTGAAAAAAGAGCATACAAATATTATTGCTTTAAATTGAAAAATAAATGAAATATCGGAAAATGTAGAAAACTGTGAGTGTTTTAGTTTTATGGATGGTAAATTAAGATCAAGACAAATATTTCAGAGTTCCTTTAAGTTTGTTATGAAACGAATGCAGGTGCGTATGATCGAAGAACCAGGCACTTTAGAGACAAGGTGGAAAATTTCAAGCATCTTCCAAGCGGAGATTCTGGTCGCAAGACTATATTGAAAACTCAACCTCTAAACTAAAGTGATGTCTGTTCTCCCACTGGAGGTAACGCAACTGTGAACTTTCACAAAGCGGCGATTGGCAATGTTAATAGCTCTCAAATAATCGCAACGAATTTAATAGCATTGCATTACCACCAATGGGAGAATGGCCTAAGGGTCAAGGTGTAATATATTCTGATGGCCAAGCCGTGATTGTTATGGCAAATTGAGCTGGCCAGCTCGCGACCCCTCCCTATTCGGTCGTAGCAATGTTTCGGTAATACAAAAATTCAACTCGAAAACAAATGCAAAAAAAAAAAAAAATTATCATATGAGCGTGGCAGCCTCCGATCTGAATCTAATTATTGCACTTTTTCATATCATTAACATAGGGACTTCCACTCCCACTTATTTGGACTATATTATATTATATTCGGCCAAAACCGAAACCGAAACTTTTTAATATATATGTATATATCTGTGGTCACAAGGCATAACAGCATAAGTGTGTTTTTTGTATTTTACAGGAGAGCACTTCAAAGGTTCAAGTGCTAAAAGTAATCAAGTTGAGTTGTGCTATTTTTCCGCCCTAATATCTCGTAAACCACTGAACCGATAGTCATAAAATTCTGACACAATGTGAAAACGGATATGAAGATTCAAATTATGATAATAACTCGAATTCGACAAAACTCGAGTTGTGTTGTTATTGCTTGTGACCGCAGATATGTTAAAAACAAAATTCAAATCATTTTAATTTTTTTTTTTAATTAAAACTCAAAAAAAAAAAAAAAAAAAATCCATGTACATTCGGGCGTACCAATTTTTTTTTTTTTTTTTTTTTTTTAAAGTACGTTGACAGAAAAAAATTCTATATTCGATTCTGATCACCTTTGCCGAAGAAAGTATTGCAAAAAAATGGATCCTACCCCCCCGTAAAATTCGAAGAAGTACGTACTGTAGTACGTACTATAGTTGTTTGAATAAATATCGATAGTTACTTTTAATATTACTTTAACTTCTACGAATTTTAGGGGGGGGGGGGGGGGGGCGTAAGCTCCATTTTTTTTGTCATAGAATATGGAACTCTTCTGTCGGTATTCCGATAAAAATTCATCCATACAAATTGGTACAAAATATTATTTTAACAATAAAGAAAATAAATATTCAAGGCTCTAAAAAAATACATTTTGTGGTATAGGTACAAATGAAATTCACATTTTTATTTTAATATTCAAAATTGAATAACATTATGTTATATGCTTAAAATAAGAACAGTCCTTTGCGTACTGAAATGCAATTTACAGTAAAATTTATAAAGTTTCGGTTTCGGCCAAATATTCGGCCATATTTTTTGCCGAAACCGAAACTTAGCCGAAACCGCATTTTTGGCCGAAACCGAATATTCGGTCGGACACTAGTTATTACTATCAACATCTTATCTTAACATATCTGTGTTAAAAAGGAATAACAACTTAAGTTTATTTTCTTTATAGCTTTGAACAAAAATATTAAAGAAACTATAGCGCTATAACGAAGCGTCGTTACAAGCAATCTTCACTATTTTATCACGTTTATATCAACTCGTTTTCAATGGTTTCTGTCTGTCTGTCAGTCTGTTCGGTACAACTTTGCAATCAATTTTAAACTAACTTCCCGATGAGCTAGAGACTTGAAATTTTAAATATAGTTCAGAACTGGAAGACAATGCAATATGAAGTGTCTAAAATATATATAAATATAATAATATTTAAAATATTAGCATCAGAAGTTTTTCCATTTTTTCATAGATCCAAAGCATTGAATTCATCGTTGTTAAAATCATTGCTTTAGCGGGAGTAGAATATATGTATATGTGTATACATACACAAATTCAAACACAAATGAGAGAGAGAACAAAAACAAACAATAACGAACTTTTCTTTTCGTTTTGTTTCGCTTACAAAGAGTATAGATTGTAAAGAGATCGCAATTTGCTCTTGCTGGAATCGGAACAAAAAATCGTAGAAACAGCAGCGAGGTGCAATACCGATGGTGTCCAGCAGACAAAAATGTATGGATGGATGAGTTTGACGAGTTTGATGAAATAAATATTTAACATTTCTTTTAGCAAATAACTTTCAACATTTACAGTATTTATATATTCTTTATATACAAATATGTAAACGTTTTGTTTTGATTTTATGAATTTTATATAAGTACTTTTAAATCTTTTTTCACTGATTTCATGAAATCAAAATGCGAAGAAATATTATCACTATTTTCAACATTGTACTTAAATATGTATGTAAATAAGTATATTTAGCTAAAATATTAGAACTTTTCATATTTTATATTTTAATATATAAATAAATTATTCTTCTTGTACATTTTTACATCCATAACAACGAATCTCTTTCTTACTATGTATTTGGCAAATGCCTTTATTTGATTTCTGTTTCAAAATGTAGAATCACAACGAGGTGCAATGTAAAACAGTATTTATTGAGTACCCATTTATGTGAGAATATGTAATTTGAATTCTGTTATATTTAATGAATAGGGCTATTCGCAATCTGGGGGAAATGATCTTGCACGAGTCCAATAATTAATTGTGACATTGCTTAGACAATTGGTTCTGATTCAATGTGTCAACAATTTCAAATTCCAATTGAGTTCAAGTGACTTCAAAACCTCAATTGACTTCAAGTCACTCCAATTTAGTGCAAATGATCGGTTATTAACTATGACTTCAAGGTATTGCAATTAAATTGAATGCATTATTTTACAGCTCTGGTCTTTACTTATAATCGATTGCAAAATTTCATACACACAAGACTAAAAAGTAAAAAATAATAATTTAAATAAAAAATATTTTTAATATACCACGTTTTTAAAATGGACAAAAAGTATAAAATAATTTCTCCTAACCTCATTAAGATTCACAACCACATATAGATTCCTTATCCCATACAGATTGTCTTGAAAATTTGTAACTGTGAATTTTAGTAGGACGAAAATACTTGTATGATTTAAAACAACAAACGTGGGACACATATGGATAGAGATAAAATTGCTAGCCATTTAGGTGAACTATTCATCCATAAATTTCCTATTGCATGCGAATTTACGTTCTTTATTTACATTCTACCATGGCAGAAGAATTAAGAAGGTAGATGCATTTTGACAAGTAAAAGGAACATTGAAAATTGGGAAAACATTTCTTTTGATACTATTCTTCGATTTGCAACAGAGTTGTATTTTCAGAGTGAAATTTTTAAGTTAGAATTTATAAGAAAATAATTTCATAGTACATAGAATTAGTTGCTACTTTTATATTATTTTTTAACACTTAACACGTTCAAGGTATTTGCTAATAAAGAAAACAAATTTAAATAACATTTTTTTGTTATAAATAAAATTTACAATTTAGTACTAAGTACTAAAAGTAGTATTAATAATCTACTACTAACTCACTCTTTTGTTCCCGCTTAAAAAATGCATCTCTAAAATGTTCCTCTTACTTGTCAAATATTCAAAATGGCTCCTTTTGGAAAAAATGCATCTACCTAGAGGTAGACACTTCTACCATGTATTCTACTTAAGTTATTCACCATAACTAATATCTGTCACACACGCAGTCATCACGGTTACCCACAACAGTGTATCACAACACAAAATTCACCACACCACTTGCTGATACATACACACGCAGTCATCACGGGCTGTTTGTTTTAGTAAAAGTAGAAAAGAATCAAAAATTCAAAATAAAAGTTTATTTGTCAAAAATTTTCTCACAAACACACACACTCTCCCATGTACTAGACTTTCAAATAACGAACTGTTATGCAGACTAGCTACAATGGGAAAAAAACAACAACATAAGTGTATAGAACGGTAGTGGTAGTTTCTTTCAATATCTCTATTCAGTGAAGATATTTGGAATCAAATCCGTAATTCTGGGTTATGATTTCAAATATTAGTAGCTTATATAGGATATTGAAAGATTAAGAACTATCACTAAGATCACTGATGAGGAATTGTGGCGGATTCCGAAAAGGCCGTCTGATTTGCCCGTCTCTATATACATTGTTGTTGTGATGACTACATTTGTTCATTAAGCCTGTTTATATATAACTTCAAATAACGAAATTGACATGAACTTAAGTCATGACTTTGAAAATTAACCTCTAGATTTAATTTTCATTGTCTCCTAAAAAACTATCATGAACTGATCGAATGGGGACCGTTCAGAAAAAATGACACCTAGAATCATTTTCTCACAAACACACACACTCTCCCATGTACTAGACTTTCAAATAACGAACTGTTATGCAAACTAGCTACAATAGGAAAAAAACAACAACATAAGTGTATAGAACGGTAGTGGTAGTTTCTTTCAATATCTCTATTCAGTGAAGATATTTGGAATCAAATCCGTAATTCTGGGTTATGATTTCAAATATTAGTAGCTTATATAGGATATTGAAAGATTAAGAACTATTACTAAGATCACTGATGAGGAATTGTGGCGGATTCCGAAACGGCCGTCTGATTTGCCCGTCTCTATATACATTGTTGTTGTGATGACTACATTTGTTCATTAAGCCTGTTTATATATAACTTCAAATAAAAATTTTTTAAGTTAAAATAATATTTTTTAGATTGATTAATAAGAACGTGAATTGCCAATACATCCTTAATACTTTATCTGGATGCCTATTCTTAGGTAAATAAATATACCAATATTTATACATATATGTATTTTTAGAACCATATTTTTTATATTTTTAATATTATTGATTTTGGTAATATTATTGAATAAAAATTTGTTAAAAAACCTTTTAAATGTTTTAATAAAATAACTTTTGGTATTCGAAATAAGTTCGTTAAAAAACAAAAAAAAGTTTCGTTAACGATTCGCTAATGCTGCTCGTTTGCGAAGGAATTATCGAGTTCGGGATGAATTCATTTTCTTTTATTTTTTAAAGAACTTCCCAAAATGTTTTTCTGGCTACACTTTAGTGTAGTGTGATTTTATGGTTAAAATAGCGAGCTTTTCGTCATAAGATAAAAAAATACAGCGAGCTTTTAGGGATGAGGTCAGAATCGATAGGGTGGCATTATATTTATACCAAGGGGGTTTTGAAATTATTCAAAGAATTTTTGCCATATAACTTTATACTCGCGACTGAGTTTCAATTTATTATTTATAAGCTTGTGTATTGCTGAGAACAATATTGGTTTGAGCTCTTTTGAGCACAATAAAAAAATGGTAACATTTTTTGAGTGCACTTTGCGATAAAGTGTCCACTTGGCATCATTTACACATCCTAAATTTTTCATGAAAAAATATGGTTTAAAAGTCGCTAGGCTTGATTTTTTAAAACTAGGCAGGTGAAAATCCGTTCTAGAGGCACCAAGACCGCCAAGAAATTTGTTTTTGCAGTCCATCGTTAACGTTATGGCTTGGAGAAAGTACTGGCGTACGTAAAAGAACGCTAAACTAGACGCCTTGCCGTTTTTTTTGAGAAAAAACGAGAGCATAAAAATTAAAAATCACCGAGTTCAGGGTATCGATCGACCATAATTTTTTTCCATTAATCTCGATAGGTAAAATTCTCGAAAAACAGTTCGGTTTTCGAAGAGAATACGACACAGTACACGCAAAGAAAAAAAAAACGTTTATCGCCCGTTTGTGGAGAATATATTACTTTTACGCTGAACAAAAAAGTTTCTGAGGAACGTTGCCGTGTTTACAGAAACCAAAACCGTTTTTTGCAAAACATTTACAATTTTATGATGAACGAAATTTCGTTCACGATAAAATTAAGGCAATTTTCTTTTCTGGCAAATGAAAAAACGTTTCTGCTAAACGAAAGTCTACAACTCTCTTCTCTTTTTATTTTTTTTCCTCTCATCTCGCTCTCGTCGCAAAAAGAAGCAGCAGCGACGCTAACATTCAAACTCTACACAACAACAAATCAACACAACATAACGGGGAGTATCATTTGTCAACGCATTATTGAAGAATTTTAATTGTGCATTGAAATTATTTCATCACATTTCTTTTTGTCTTCATAGAGTCACGTGAGTGAAAAATATGCGTGGTGCTAACTACATATAAAAAAGTGCATGGTAATGAAAAATTCTTCTTTTAACAGGATGTATCTTCTGTCAATTTTGGAGTCCGCGATATAATTAGAAAAGCAAATACAATAAAATGCCAATGTACATAGGAAAATTATTTTTGCTTTCTTTTTTATATTTTTCAGGGAAATATTTCATTTTATTGCAAACGTTTTTAGTTCATCGTAAAAGAATTGAACCGTTTATGATGAATATGATGGAAAACGTTTTTCGGTTATTGTGAAAGAATTGAACCGTTTATGATGAATAAAACTTCGTTTATGGCAACCGAATACAGTCGTTTATGATAAATAAATGTTCGTTCATCATGAAAACATTCCATGAACGAAGTTCGTTTAGTGAATATTTCGTTTCTGAGAAACTAATTTTTTCTTTGCGTGTACATCCTCTAGGCGCAGAGAAACTAGACCGCGTGAATTAAGGCCGCGATCAAAAAATTAAATTAGGCCGCGCGGGCTAAAGTCATATGATCGAATGACTTTAAACCGCGATCGAAAAATGAAATTAGACCGCGCGGTCTAAAGCCATTTCGGTTTTGCGGTCTTAATTCATTTTGAAAATGAATTTAGACCGATGTTTCGCGGGCTAATATGGTGCATCCACCATCCTCTAACTAGAATCAGGAATCTAGTTAAAACTAATTTTTATAACAATAAATCAACCGGCATGGTACTACTAGATGTCAAAGCCGCCTCTGATTTAATATGGCATCTACAAAATGATAAAATTAAAGTTAGCCACCAACCTCATAAAAATTCTTCAAAGCAATCTATCTTCACGAACTTTTAAAGTACATGTCGGTTTATGTAGCTCTGAACGAGTCAATATCACCGCTAGCTGCCTCCAAGGTTCTTGTCTTTCACCTGTTCTCTACAACCTATACCGCCGACTTTCCCAAGTTCGGAAATTGTACCACATCTATATTTGCTGACGACACAGCTGTGCTCTGCTCATGAATATTGGCTGCAGATATTAAAGCTAACTTACAGACAGCACTAGCAAAAATTTACTCTTTCTTCTTAAAATGGAAAATCCTAATCAATCCAGAGAAAACACAAGCAATCTATTTCACAAGGAAACGTAAGCCGTATTTCCCAAAATGGTATTAAATTAAACAACAAAATACCATCCTGGGAGCACAAAGTTAAATATTTTGGAGTCATACTAGATACCAGAATGAAGTTCAAGGATCACATTTCCTATACAATAAATAAAGTAACCGTTTTAATACGATTACTGTATCCATATCTAATTCGAAAATCAAAACTTAGTATGAACAATAAAACACCAATATTAAAATCTATATTCCACGATGTAATGTTTTATTTTTCCCTCCGTGTCTCTTGTTAATTGTATATTGTATAAGAAAATGTATTCAGCTATTCCAGGTTAAACGTAACAAAAAAAACCAAATCTCGGCGTAATCATTTTAGATTTGCTTCAAACTTTGTCCATGATTTTATTTTAGACCAAACCCAACAAAAAGGTATACAAAAAAATTCCGATACGGTTTTCACCGGAGTTGCCAGAGCGAACCAAATCTCTGAAATTGACTAAATCGAATCACAGAATCGTCCATAACTCAGTCTTTATACAAGCGACATGCATGTATGAGGTACTGTTGGAAAGGTAATAAGACGGGCTACAAAATATATTATAATTTAATTAGTTCATTAAAATTTAATTTGCAAAATTCGTATCATAGTCCCGAAAATTAAAATTAAAAATTTTGTGTTCCTTTAAGAAGACTAAATTACCTTTTCTTTGGTGGTGACTCAAATAGTTCAAGAGATATGAGTATTTTAATATTTCAACACTGCATAAAATTAGAAATTAATATCGTTTTTATGTTTCAACATAATTTTTTTTTTTTTTGGCTTGCATTGTGCAATTGACCAATGCCATCTTTGACCAGCGTCCCGGACTAAAAATAAATAGTTATTTTTTCCGAAAAATCAAAATTTCATCTTTTTTTATTTTATGCAGGTATATGTAGGTACAACACTATAAATAGACAAAATACTTATACTTATTATAAAATTTATCATAATTTGTACTTAAAAATCTTAAAGAGTAATCTTTTTAACAAGAATTTTTAATATTTGCAATTCAAATATGATACTTAATTTTAAAGTTAAAACGCTAGCCAACAATTAAATAAGGGAAAAATTGCAACTGCCATGTCGGCCTGGGAATTTAAAGTCCCACTTTCAGTCACGTCTAATTAAAAGAATAATAAATTTGGTACAATGTTACATAACAAAAAGAAAACAAAACTGTTGCATTCGAATACGAAACTCTTACATGAACTGAAACAGAATCCAAAAAAGATAACACATAGAAACACATGCATACGAATGCACATATCCTGGATTTCATGTATGCACTAAAACACATATGAATGCAAAAACAACCCGAAGAACATGTCATGTGAATATAGGATTAATTACCGTTAAAGAACAAGTGCACAACAAGAACACGAAAATTACAACCACAAAAGTAAGAACAAGAAGAAAAGAAAAAACTATAAAGAAGATGAAGAGGAAAAATTTTTGTAAGCAGCAGCGTTGATACGCAATTCGTGCGTATAAACTTTATATTTTTATTTCTTTTTTTATTTATATGTTACTAATATCTTTGTGCTCTGCACACGCATACATATGCTTACATGCACTACTTTTTATATGAGTGTGTGTCTACATAAATATGATACCGAATTGCTGTGACACATTCACACACACACTTGCATGCATAACGAATCTAAGCAAGAAGAATATTAACTCTTTCATACCCAATGTTGCGTATATGCAACATTCACTTCAATGTGGCATAAAATAAAATAGTTCTGTTAGGCATTCTACACGAACATTTGAAATTTCTTGTTTATGTAATTTGAAATTTCTTGTTTATGTAATTTTTTTTTAATGTTTTATCTTTGAAGTCCAACAAAAAACCTAAATGCAAAATTTTGTAGTAAAATCTTTTGCACAATTTTTTGAAAAAAAAAATTTGTTTAATTCCATCCAACAGCCACCGAATTCACCTGATTTGGCCCTCTGTGACTTCTTACTGTTCAATCGAGTTAAAAAACCATTACGGGGAACGCGTTTCAGCAGCCGAGAGGAAGTAATGGAAAAATCGCAGGAAGCACTGATTGACATACCGAAAACCGAATATACAAAATGTTTCGTGGATTGGATCAAGCGCTGGCATAAGTGTGTCGCAGTCGATGGGGATTACTTTGAAGGGGACAATATAGATTTAGATGAATAAACTTAAATGAATTAAAATTCGGGCGTCAAAGGGTTAAGTACGCGTAAACTTTTATATGTGCCTGTGTGAATGCGATGCAAAAGTTTGTTCAGTTTTATACCAAACTTTAATGCAATTTTACAGAATGTTCAAAAATTATACTATCTAAAATGAAAGAAAATAAACTCAAAAATAAATAAAATTAGCGTAAAATTTCACTTAGACGAACAGGTGGAAAGTAATGAAAGAATTTTAAACTTTCTGTGGTAGAACAAAAAGCAACAAATTGCATTGTCTTCCAAACTAAAATGAAAGCTGCGCATGTGTGTAATGATATTTCCCAAACCGAATTTCGCGTTTTACAAAAACTGTATTCATTCACTTGTTGATGAGTTTAGATTGTACGAAAAAGAACCGCATTTATAGCTATAAATCAAATAAAAACAAAATAAATTAATTAATTATTGCACTGCCCGATTGAACATAGGCTATACAGTAAACTACTGTTAAATGCAACACGCATAAATGTAAAAACCATTTTTCTAAGGAAAAGTACTTTTTTAGTCCAACTTTGTATACATAAATGTACAACTCTGATACTACTTTTTGAGTCAAAGTTTATAGAACAGAGAAAGGAAAGATAAATTTAAAAAAGAAAATCAACTGATGTCATTTACGAATAAAAACAAACAAAAACTTTGTAAAAGAATTATTTTGTTTTTTTAAGGTTTTCCTTTCAAACTGAACTAGTTTTTACAGATTTATGTATACAATCCAATGATTGTATAATTGCAATGCTTTTGCACTTATCCGAGGGTTGCATAAGCGCACAAAAACTCGGGAAAAAACCAATATGCATTTATCCGTAGTTTACTGTATTTTATTTCAATTAAACAAGCGGGCGTGGCACTTCCAACACAAACACAACACTTGAATTGACATATCTGAGGAACCATAGTGAAGAAGGCTATGAAAGTTTGTGTAAAGTGAAGATATGTTGGTAGAAATTATTGGGCAAAATTTAGTATTTTTTGGACAAGTGGGTGTGGAACCTTCCATTCAAACAAAATACTTGAAGTCATGTAACGGGAGAACCATAGTTCGGAGGATAATGGCAGTTTGTATGAGAATGTGTGCAAATGGGTGTGGCACCTTCAACACAATTCAAATGATATTTTCCCGTAACCATTCACAGTACAGTACTGAGGTTTGGTACAAAAAGTGAGTGATATTGGAAAAACGGGCATAGCATCTCTAATATAATCCGAATTTTAGTTAGGGAATATCTCAGCAATCATTTGTGTGGTACGGCTCTAAGATTTGGTATGAAAATATGATTTGTCAATAGAATTCTGTGGGTTAAATATGAGTAGGCTTTATTTAGTGGGTGTGACACATCTCGTGCAATCCTTATTTTTAATACGGTATATTTCTTTAGTAGTTAAAAAAAAGAATGCGTGACACCTTCCATATAAAGGAAATGTTTGAAAAGCTATATCTGAAAAACCATAGCAAGAAAGACAATGAAATAAATTATTAAATTTAAAGCCAATAAGTTCTTATAGATAAACTTTCAAAACGCTAATATATGTACGTGTAATCTTACTTTTTTCTCTACTGTACCAAAGTTATGTATTAGACAGCAATAAAAATACCCAAAATATAATTTTGTTTTAAATTTCAAAATTTTGACTTCAGATTTATGATGAATATAATTAATGCTATCATCTTAAAATTTGGGATTAAAGGATATTTTACTTCATTTTCAATAAATAAAGATACAAAAGTACATTTGTGCAGAGAAAAAGGATACAAAATTACAGGTATTTGTGCCGACAATTTTTTTAACATTAAAATGTAGCATCAAATCAAATTAAAAATTAAAAAAAATCAATTCAAATTGTTGTGATTCATTTAAGACAGAGAGGAAGTCAATTGACATTGCACCAGGACTTATTCGGTAGGCTAATCTCTTAAAATCGTACTTTTCCTCATTGGAAATATTTGGCAATAGCATCGGTTGAATTCATAGAAGTCGATGCAAGAATATTCTAAATTGATTTTAACAGTCAAAATGGATCTCAGCGACTACACTTGCCGAACAGAACTCGCCTGTTTCCAATTTTTTTGCTTTTCCAGTCAGAGAGCTCTTCTTCGAGTTTTATTGAGCTACAAACGAAATATGATACGAATGTGGAACAGAAATCGTTGTTCGTAGTGAATGGATCCATTTGATGTAAACATTACAAACGTTTGCAGTTGCTTCGTTGAAAATGTTCTTGTCGAAAAAAGGACCAAAAAAGAGATAACAGATCTAGAACGAGAAAAGGAATATTCTTTTAAGAAAGGGTATAGTTGGTAGCATTAAGCATAACTGACACATATTTCTTACATTTGTAAATATATCTATTATATAAATTCAATATTCATGATCCCTGTTCACTCCAGTGCTATTTAAAAATTTTTTTATGGTACATTGAGTTCGCTTACCTATTTTTATTAGTTTTTTAATCTAATCAATTATTTAATTTTTGTCTAGACCAATTGTCAATACTAATATGTATTTATGCTGCCTTCCTTTTGGATTGGGTTACATTGTTCAATTCAAATACAGTCATTATTAGCATGTACAAAAATGGATGAAGTACATATGGATGCGTATGTGTAAATGTACATAGGGAATGATTTTTAAGGGGTTACGTGCACTAAAATACCTTATTCCAAGAGTATTCTGTAAAAATTTCAAATCGAGCTGATAATTACTTTTAAAGATACTCTACAATAATTGTAGAACGATTCATAGACTGTGTTTGCAAATACGGTTAACATTAGGGTGGCCCTTAGCTATAGCCTACAGGTCATTTTTCAAAAGTAAAAATGTTGCTGCACTAATCTGGTTCAAATCAAGAAAAAGCCGGTCTGTGCAAAACTTGAGCTCCATCGCACAACTTCTAGGTGACCCTCAAACGCCTTGTAGTTGAAACATAGTATACGCAACTATTAACTCCGCACAAAAGCGGTATAGACTTGCCTATCTTAACCATTTTCTTGTTTCTTCTTAGAGAAATTTATTTGGAGACATCCAGAAATTGTGTGAAAACTTTCTGAATCAAATTTTTTAAAAGTAAATTCGCACAATTCCTGAAACTATATGAAAAATATAAGAAATATTACGTTTTTTTTAATATCGCACACAACTTCTATAGAAAAAGCTTATTTTTATTTTCGGAAATAATATCTATAGAATCAATTCTGAATTCCATAAGAATTTCAACGAAATTCACTTAAAATGCCGAAAGTAACCCAGCAACCGTCAAACACATGGTTTTAAAAAAACAGGGTAAATATAAGATATAGTTTTTAGACATTTTGCATTTTGTTTTCATAACAGCTGCTCTTGCAATATTTCCGTTTTACAAAAGGAAAAACAGCATAGCTCGACTTAAGATGGAAAATATTTTATCAGAAATTTTTGTCTATCAATAATAAACTGATGTGAATTTTTAAATAATTTTTAGAATTACATATCGTTTTCAGAAAGATCTTTAATTTTAAGATAAAGTCGTTTGAAACAATGCTATAATTTCTCTAATATTTTTATGCAAAGTTATTAAACTTGGCTGACATGAAAATAAACTTGGGCTTTTCCTTTTTACCCCAGATTTATTAGCAAAAGTAAGAGTGAAAAAATAAAATAATGTAGCCGGAGATCAACTCATAGCTATTCTTCCAATTAACTATAATTGGTACATAAATTCAATTGAAAGGCAGCATTTAAATTTACTCTTACTTTCACAAAACACTCATAAAAATTCTTTTCCAAGCTTATAACCACTCAAAAACGAAATTCGATTCTCAATGAAAATCCATTTTTGTCGTGTGTCGACCTAAATTTGAAATTCAAAAATTCAACGAAATTCACTCTCGTGTATCCGTACAATAAGATATAGAATAAGAATAAGGATTTAGTAGTAGTTAGTTGTGTATCTTTTTTTAGTCTTCGGCAACCAAGGCCGTATTTAGGGGGGCGGGGGTTTTGGGGGTTCTAAACAGTTCTAAAAGTCATATATTAAAAAAAATAAATTTGAAATCTTAGTTACACTATGCGATCAAATCCGATTTGTTTTCTTCGACATGAGGTTAGACTACGGATTTAAAAAAAGAAGGTGATACTGAGCACTCCTGCATTCATAGTTTTTCTAGGTCAGTAACTGTTTTTGATTTAAAGTTTCGTCCTGAATCTGTTTGAAAAGTTTAAAAATTAATAAAAAATAGAAAAAATTATCGGATCCTTGTAAAATTAGACTTACTTGAACCCCATTTTTTTTTTCCTAAAACGTGACGTGATTGGAAGTTTTTGACCTCAGATTCGAGTTAAACGTGAAAAATTCTTTCGCAAAAACTCCATCTTATTAGCAAAACCCATGCAGTTTAGTAGGCAATCTTAAAATATAATTAATTTTTTAACGCATATTTGGTCAGATCACCACGAAAGATCTCAACCTCCTTCGGATTCCTTAATGGCTCAAATTCCCAATGATGATCATTTGAAAAAAGAGCCACTACTATTTTTGGTAATTTTTTTGAGGTTGGGTACATCCTAAGTAGTGGGAAGTCAATGAGTTAATGAAATTATGTCCTTCACGATAAAAAAATGCATTAGAATGCACATTGCATAATATTTATTTGAAAAAATTTTATTTGATTATTCTGTGAATTTTTTGTCACTTTTGGCAATTTTTTTGAGGTTAAGATTAAAAAAATCGGAAAATATTTCCTAAAATTTTAATTTTATAGGGTCCATCAAATGTATCATCGATTTAATTTATTGTATTTAAAAATCAGTTTGATAAAAAATATTTTTGAATATTTTCTTCGAATGAAAACCTGCCAAGAGAAAAAATTTCTGGCTACGGCCCTGTCGGCAACGATTTGTGAAATAAATTGTTTCTTAGCATCATGATGTTTCAATGAGTTTCACATTTTTTTCTGCAACGTCGTCAACAACAACTTTCTGCTCAAGTTTATCAATTCAATTCTGGTAACCTGGATCATCTTCCCATGTTGAAAGTTCTTTGTTGGCGAAATCATGAAAGAAAAGAAGTAAACTCGAAGTTTATAAATAAAGAAAAATTATTTTTTTGTAGCCTGGTTCCAATATAATTTATGCTTTATTTATTTCCAATATTTCCATCAAATAATGCTCGAGGTGGGAGGTGGTTTGTCCGCAGCACCTTTCTGATTTCTCGATCAATATCCTAATATTTTATCAATTGACGCGTAAGCAAAAAGTAAAGATAAGGTGCTTTAATAACTTAATACAACCGAGCAAGAAAAATACAAATTTGTTTTAAGAGTTTTCCCATATGAGATAACTGAAACTGGTCTTGAGAAAGGTATATCTTGAACGCACAAATCATTGTTAACTCCAACAATTCTGGTTAATTACATCGGTGTTGTTTCTTCATGGAAAGGTGTTGTTCAACAAATCCAAAAATAAAAAATTGATTTATCTGAAAAATGATTTTCCGTGCGTAAATGTACAACTTCATGGTCGATGAGGGCCGCCTAGCACTTGTCCGATTTAGCTCAAATTTTGCACAGATTGTTTGTTTATTGATTGAAATAAGATAGGAGTCTGGGAGCTAAGCTTTTAGAAAGTTGAAATATAAGTGCCACCTTAGTGAACATGATATCTTGAAAACTTTTTTTTTTTTTTTGTAAATGATTCTATATGAACCGCAAAGCAATTCGATGAGAGGGAGTGGCTCACAATCGAGCTGATAACTTGGTCTAGAATTAGTATTTGTTTTGAAAGTTTCGCCAAAGTTACTTATTATTTTACTTGATACTGCCCAACGAACCAGTTATTGCCCACTAGGGAATTTCAGATTTTAACACTTGTAATTAAGATATTGAAAAAATTATAGAACAAAAGTTGTCCAGAATGAAGAATGCTATTCCTTAATATTTTTTTAAACAAAATTTGCCTTGTTGGGCAGGGAAGGGTTAAAACCGCTTTACGCAATATTTCGATCCGACTGTGTGCAGATACCTACATATAATGTCTCAATTAGATGAATAACGAAAAAGCATCTGACTCTGCTAAAAATATAAAGTTGTATTATGTAAGTTCATTAACATTAATAGTGAATTCGACGTGGAAATAAAATTTGTATTAAGTAGATAGATAGATAGACATTCAGGCATATAGACAGAAACCTCAAAGTGTAAAATGGGCGCCCCCAAATAAATATAATGCAACGCTTATGTGGGTGAAACTGAAAAGCGGAAATGTCGCTGCGATTTTGCTTTTCTACGTTACATTTCAGCTGGACCAGCGAACTGAATGTGACACGCAGCAGCTGCATTAAATGTTTTTTTCTTTTTTTACGATACACCAAAATGTATTTAGCATAAAAATTTACGATAATGACAGCAAGGAATAAAACACACATAGACAAACATAGCAATGTACCCGTGGATATTATGGATAGTATTTAAGGGTGTAGTGAAAAGGAAAAAATGGAAACAGTGAACTTTCATTGAAAAAAAGCTTGTTATTCTACTGGTTCTATGAAAGTGTTTGGTTCAACATCCATGAATCCACGAAAATCTAGCAGCATTTCCGGTTTGGATACCGGTTTCGCTTTCAATTCTAGAACTCCATCTCTGGAAGTAATGACAATGTTTGATATGAAACAATTTGGAATTTTCGAAGTATGCACATAGTAAATGCCAAATTTCGACGATCTCATATTAGTTTAAGCACCTGAATAAAAACAAACTCCTGATATATCTGTGGCAATAAGGAATAACAGCTAAACTCAAAAGTCGAATAAAAACCTGCTGCGTATTTGATATTATAAATTCCAAAATGTTGAAAGTTTTAGAAAAATTTTTGCAATTTAGCCGTCTCCATAGTTTTTTATTATTCAAACTCCAATAATTATTTAAGAACTTTCAATATTTTGGGTTTTATAATGAAAAATACGCATCAGGTTTTTAGTCGACTTTTGAGTTTAGCTGTTATTCCTTATTGCCACAGATATATAAATCTACTGCAGATTGAAGATTGAATTATTTCCCGATTTTTTTTGGATTTGAATTACATCAGTACACCCTAATGGGAGCACGGAATGTATGTATGTATTTAGGTACATGAAAACGCACTGGCAGTTCAATGTGCTGTTGTTGCTGTGTTCTTGTTGATGATGTTGCTGCTGTCGTCTGCAACATAACATTGCGACAGATACAACAAGGATTATAATAATATTTGTATTTTTGCCATGAGTTGTGAGTGCTGCTGAGTGGAGTGGAATAGGCGTGTGCAAATGATTTTGCGAGGGTCGTTGTCAAAAAAATAAAAAATAAAATAATGTAAACAAGCAAAAAACAGCAAAACAGAGATATAGAAAAAAAAAGTTAAATTAATTTTTTCACACTTAAATTTTCGCGCATACAATTATGAAAATTAGATGAAAAGTCAAAAGGCAAAAAATTCTTCAACGTTGTCCTTGTTAGTATTTTTATCGTTGTCGTTGTCCTTGTTGTTGATGCTATTGCTGCTGATGTTTGTTTTTGTTGTTGATATGGCGGCGTAAATCTGCTTGAAGAAAGCCAAAGAAATCTTCTCTTAGTGATGATGGTGAGAAGAACAGATGACATGAGATAAAGTTGGGCGCAGTACGAGGAATATACCTACATTAATTTTCATCGTTGTTGGTCATGGTTGGAAAGACATGATGTTTTCTATGGAATTTAAATTTAAACTTTGATTGCTGTTGTCCTTGTTGTAATTTCCATAACAAAAGCCTCAATTACAACAGTTTTACTTTTGTTACAAATTTTGTAATATTATATGTACATAGCCACAAATTTTGATCTAATCTTGTTCAATTTTAAATAACTCTGTGGTTGTATTCTATTCAATTTTATTTATTTTTTCGAAAAACAAACAAATTATAAGTATGGATATATACTAACATTCAACTTTCATTTATTGGAAAATATTCCATTTTTAAAAAATGTGTTATAAGCTTTTCGAAATGGTATTCATTTTTCCGTGAGAAAAAAGTTTACCTTTAAAAAGTACTTTCCTTACTTTTATGATGAATGTTGCGCTGGAGGTAGCACTAAATAAAACACACAGATTTTCGATGAATCATTAAACATCGAAAGTCTGCTTTTAGACAAGCTGATTTTTATCAGCGATTTTTTGTTTGTAGGCGAGGCAGTGAAGACGAAGGGAAACAAGTTAAAATCGGCCTTACACTCAAAAAACTGCGGAGGAAATATTACCATTTTCGTGATAATATTAAATATTTTCGTTAATGGTTTTTAGCCATTATTTAGTTAACTCCGAAGTGAGTTTTACTTTTGAGGAGTCATATTAACTCAGGCAAAGAGTTGTGTAAAGAATATAAATTCTCAAAGTAGCTGTTAATAAAAAAGTTATGCCAACTCCGTAAAATGCTGGCTCAACCTTCAAAAGAGTTAAGAGTAAACGCTAATATTCCATATTACATTAAATTTATATATATTTTAGATATTTCACATTGCATCATCCAGTTCTAAACTGTATTTAAAGTTTCAAGTCTCTAGCTCGTCGGGAATTTAGTTTAAAATCGATTGTAAATTCCAACCGAACAGATACCATTGAAAACGAGTTGATATAAACGTAGTAAAATACAATATTTACAGATATTTTAGTATCAAAAAAAATATAATAAAATTTAAAGGCATATGTTACAGAATGCATGATATTTAAAATTATTTGATTCTTGTACAATATATATTGTTTGGTAACTCATATTAATGTAATGGTGGACCCTCAAACAATGATAATTTAAAACACAGAAAGTAAATTTAAAGTAGACCAATATTGACTAATATTAATTTAAAAAAATAAGTTATAAGATTTTGTTCCCTTGTCTTTGACACTTGTAGCTAAATCACCTATTTCCGAGGTGGAGAAATTTATTCCTTTTTTCAAAACCTCTTCAATAATAATGTCGGCAAGAATATCTTGGAGGCTTATAAGTAGTCATTTATGTTCCTCAAAATATTTGGAGTCTTACAGAAGATCTCTCTAGAAATTGCTTTATATCTTAAAATTGTAAATTTGTTGTTCAATTTTATGTGGCATAAATAAGGCGTTTAACAAGTTTTATTATTAGCGCAATTTGTATTCTGTTCTGTTAGGTATTCTTCATGTTTACTGATTGTCGAACATTTTAAATTTTTTTCTTATGTAATTTTTTTTTTATGTTTTGTAAAATCTTTTACACTATTTTTAGAAAAAAAAAAAATGCATGTGTTAGTAATAAAGTGGAAATTTTCTTTATCAAATATGTTTATAAAAGATAAGAGAATATTAAAATCAAAAAATTGGAGGAATCGTATTATCCAATGGTTGTCTACAGCTCCATAGCTATTTTTTTTTTTCAACTTTTAATAACGGACAAAGCAAATCAATATAGAAGCATAAAATTTGATGTCATGATTGTGGAAGACCTAAGCAACCATAATTTCAAAACAAAGGGCGTCAAAGGGTTAACCATATATTTCTCCTTCCAATTTTTCAATGCGTCTTTAAAATCTATTCGTACACCGAGATATTTTTTAGAAATGAAGATATTTATTTAATTGAAAAAGGAGTACAATTGAGTCCGTTCAGAATTAATCTTACATTTTGTGAAAAGTCCAATTTCAAAGTGGAGTGCAGTCAACTCCGTTTAAAGTTAATAGTACATTTTATTAATACCTTTGAAAAAGGTGTTTGGTTTACCTTTGGCAAGGTTATATTAACCATTTACAGAGTTAATCTAACACCTATTGATTGAAATAGCAGAGTTAATTTGAAATTGCCTCCAGAGTCATTTTGTCACTGACAAAAAGTTATTATAGCTACAAAAAGAGTTAAATTAACTTAAAAAAACATAAAACAACACTTTTCGGTGCTGGTTGCACAAAAGTAATATTAACTCCGCAAAAGTCATATTAATTCCCAGAAAATGTTTGATTAACTCTGTATATTTTTTCGGTGCAAGCATTTCTCACCGATTTTTTTTTACGTTTGCCTTTTACAAGTTTTACGTCTCTGATCCACTCATGTAAAAAGAATACCAAAGAAGGAAATACAAAATCAGCCGGCCGAAATCGTTCCTATACGGAAAGCTGTTGAAAATAGAACAAAAGAACAGAAGAGAATATGGAAAAATCGGTGAGAAAAATCGGCCAATCGGTGAGTATAAAAGCAGACAAACTAGTTTGCTGTATCCACTATACAAACAGAGTCAGAATACAGATAATTTTTAATTAGGGCATGTACAAGATAGTTCATAAATAGAGGTGGGTGAAACACTGTACGTTTTTCGTAGTGTTGCAAACAGTTACAAACCAAAAATAAAAGTCGACAGATTTAAAATAGAATATTTTATTATTTTTTTTTTAATTACGAACTTTAGCATGTACTTTAATACTTTATTATTAAATAATATTTACAAAATTGTATTAAAACTACCATAGTATTCCATCAACACCAGAAAATTGTATCAAAATCGAATGCCTGAGCCATGCCTAAGAAAATCAAATAAAATAAAAGAAAATGACTTGGAGCAGCCTCCGAAAATTTTTTTTGATTGCATATTGTCTTTCAGTGATAATAAAAAAAATTTTAAAATTTTTCTTTAAATTGATAACTAGTCGACGAGAAATTTGCGTCACAAACCTTCTTCATATCAGCTTTTTAATTTTCTCGGTATTACATTAGTATTTTGAGATATTTGCTTTGCAAACAAATTTTTGTAGAGTTTTTAGTCATTTTATTCAAAAAATTGTTATAAAATCAAAGAAACGTTTTTCCAAACCAAATGTACGTCGTTTACTTCATATTAAACCAGACAAATTTACTCACAATATGTACTGCCTCTATTGTTCATGGTATATGAGTTATTATGATTTGAATTTGAAAAACTTGTGATATGCTGCTGGGAACTCATAAAAATTTTAGTTTAATGAAGTGGTGAAATTCTTCCTCAAAATTCATTTGCTAATATCACAAAAATGTTAAATGGCAAAACTAAGGATAAACATTAGTGTTTCTCAGTTGTTTAACCCAAATACGAAATCTGAAGACAATACGGTATATTTATGAAGGCGGTTAGGTATCGATCAAAAATTTCATAACATTCATTTTTTATGCGTTAAGCATAAAATTTCGACCATACATCGTAAACTACATGAAATGCAGACCGTGATTGTTGATGATTTGTTGTGATTAAACATTTTTTTTTTATAAATCATAGTGTGAGTTTAAACTTTTTTATTTTGATAAAGTGGTTAGAACTTTCCAAACATGACCTAGATGTGTACACGAACGTCCGAACTCTATGTAGCGTTCATTTAAAGTACGGCAACTCGCAGATCTGTAACATATCCAAGTTTACCCCAGAAAATCCTACAAGCATGCTATCTACACATGCTAACTACACGTGTAGTTCGGGTTCATGCTTCAGTAGATATTCTATATTAAATACGCGTGCATTGGGAAGCTCTAGTTTGAATCAAAGAGTCAGTGAGATGATGCGAAATACTCGGCTTAAGACATCAATGAGCTGTTTTTCTATTTTATTATTTTTCCAAATTTCTTTAATAGAAATGGGTGTTTTCAATGTATTTTTAAAGGTTTATGTGTGTGTACATAAACAAGCATATATTGTATGCAAATATATCACAGACTCGAATCACAAACAATCACAAATGATATTAATAAGAATTTGTATGCAAAGATATAAAAATCCATGTATGTATGAACGAATAGATATTTATGCATATTTTAAATGAACTATTATTTTTTTGTTTTAATTTTCAATGCTGTTGGAAAAAATTCCCTTTAGCAAATTTTAATTTTAAATGTTGTTGTTTTTTGTTGTTGTACCAGACAATTTTTATTTATTTTATTCTATATTTGCATTATTTGTATTTTTACTGTAAAAATGTCAATTTTTATTACTTTGACCCAGCGATTACATGCGCACACATACAAAGTTCATTTTACAAATGTACATACATTGTTTCTCATACATCTATAAACAATATATGTATGTATGTACTAGGGATCGACCTTTCTTGATTCGGGATTTTCAGGAATAAAATTTCAATCCCGAGATCTCGGGATTAACTCGGGGATTTATAGTTTCATCAAATTAAAGGTAAGATTTAAGATATAACATAAATTAATATTTAGGGTCATTTCGGGAGAGATGGAACCCTTGCGTTATCTCTTGAAACTGCTGAGTGTGCAAGTGTCAATTCATAATTCATTCAATCGCAAACTAGAAAATCAAATTTTTCGCGCACAAACTTTGTCACCTATTTGTCACCATTTAATCGGTTTGGGATGCAGCTTAACTTTTGAAAGGTAAGAACAAGTTGTAGATTATATGGGAACGTATTTTTCATTTTTTTGAATTTTTTATTTTTCCCGTACAAATATGAGGGGCGAAACCTTTTTTCGGGATGACGATGATGGAACTGTAGTTATTAGGTTAGATGGAGTCAGGCAGTCAAGAACAATTGTAAGCAGTTGTTCATTCAGGTACAGATATATTTGAGGTGATTGAAAATACTTAAAATATTTTCTACATTGAAATATATAAAACATGGCTTATTAAAAACAAAAACAACAAAATAACAATAACACAAGTATTCGAGTTGTTCCATTTAATAAATTCCAACACTTCCCCTTAAACGGCAGCTCACTTTTATATATTTGTGTGATTTTATTTATTGTGAATTACAGCCATGCCAATATCCTTAATACATTTTTTATGCTTTGGGGTCCCTTCGTCAGGACATCAGCCGACATCTTGTCAGTAGGATCAGTAGTATTCAATTTTGATGTCTTCTCTATCTACTGTTTCTCATATACAATGATGACGAAAGTCCGCGTGTTTTGTACGATTATATGGATTTTTGCTCAGCATCCCTGCACCTTGATTATCATTAAAAATAGTTGTAATTTGCTGTGGATCTAAAATTTCGGTCAAAAAACGTCTGAGATGTATTGATTCTTTTGTTGACTCAGAGAGTGTCATAAATAGCTAGTGATGATTCGATACTAGTAAATACAAGTAAAAACTTGATACTTTTCATTCGATTCAAGTACTTTTTTTACTCGATGCTATAACATAAGTATTTTACTTGGTATCGGAAAAAAGGGTCAGTATCGGATACTCGATACTTTTGGAAAATATTTATTTAAAAAACTTAAATATTACTATACAATATTTAAAATTGTGGATCATTTTACAATATTTTACAGCAATCAATAATATATTTCAAAATGCTACTGCAGAATTATTCAAAATATTTCAGTCCCTATTGCAATATTTCAATGTATGACAATATTGCAGAACAGTATTGAAGTTCTAGAAGATATTTCCATAGAACAAGAACATAATGTTTATTGAAACCTTTTCATTAAAATATCTGTTGATTAGTTTTCCTTCTGTTATTAATTTTCTAGCGATTTGCTAAATTAAATTAACGTCATTTCTATATGATTCACGTGTTTCCAGTGGAAATATCTCAAAAACATGATTTATTGGTGAAAAACTCGTGTTGAGTAGTGTTAACTGTTGGCTCAACCATATTGTATCACAATGGGCTATTCTGGCCTGAATGTTTGTTGACAACCACTTAAAAAAAGAGTAATTCGTCTCTCTAAACGAGTTTTCGATACAAGTACATATTCGATACTCTTTTCCGATATTTTCGGTAGCATCGATACTTTTTTTCGATACAAGTAATGAGTAAAATGATGAGTTCTTTGTTTGCGAGACTCCCTGTCAATGGCTGCATTCGCTAATTTGAAAACGAACCCAGTGTCTGCGTCGACATATCCAACGAGTTGTTCTTCGGATTTTCTGTATACTAAACTCAATTTTTCAGTTCCTTTAAGATAACGTATTACTCGTTTTGCTGCTATCCAGTGCTATTTTCCGTAATTAGTATTGTAGGGTAGAAGGGGAGCATTCGCCACAGGGGCACATTTGTCACTCCCCCTTATCTTCTAATTTAAGAAAGTTTTGTAATTGAAACAATCGATAATTTGTGCTTTTATCAATTCTCTCTCATCCCTTCTACTTTGACAGTTGAGCTTTGTAAGTGATCGCGGCCAGACGTAATTTTGTGTTTTTCGGGTGGCTGTAATAATATTTGATAGTAAGTAAATCTTGTAATATTTTTTATTGAGGGAGAAAAAAGTTGTTCAATTATGTTATTCCGCTGTTATTTAATTAAAGAAAAAGTAATAGTTTGTTTTTATAAATGTTTAAAAAGTTTAAAAAAATTATGTTTTTATGAAAGTGCTGGCTCCTGGGGCACATTCACCAGAATGCGGATGGGACAGTTTCGACGGCGTATGATATAAATTTTAGACAGTATAATAATAAGTTAAGTGATTTCTAAATAAATTTCACTGAATCAGTACTATCCACTTTTATATACTTGTATGTACAAGTGCTTATTTTTTTTAAATGAATTACTTTTATTTTTTAACAAAATTTTTTAAAAATGAATCATTTATATTTTTGTTACTTTATATTACAAATAAATTTTGATAAATGAAGAATAAGTAGAACTTACAGAGGATCTCAAAGCATATTCTGGTATTTGGCTGATAATATGTAAAAATAATAAACAAAAACAAAAAACAAAAATAACTATTACTTTATCAAAAACCTTGAATTTTATTTCTTTTCAGTTGCACCTTAGCCCCTTGACGAAAGTACCCCATGAGTGGGGCACTTTCCCCATTTTGGATTACTTGGAAAATCATCTAAAAAATAATAGAAATCATTAAGATAATCAACTCATAAAAATAGTTAAAAAAGAAAAATTATTAGTTTAGTCTAGGCAAGACTTAAAAAAAAAGTGGCGAATGCTCTTCCTTCTACCCTATTGGCTGAGTACGCTTACTGCATGTGCAATGTCAGGGAGTGTCGAAACAGCCAAATACATTAGAGATCCAATGCGATTTTGATACGGTAGTTTTTCTGTTTCTCTCCTTTCATCTTCATTCTTCGGGCTTATTTCATTTTACAGTTTCTCGTTCGGGTTCATAGAAGTTGTAACTTCTTTGCAATCTTCCATATTACAACGACTTAAAATATTCTTCACATTTTTTTCTTGTGACATTGTGATTTCGCGGTTTTCCAAGTCTTGCTTGAATTCAATTCCGAGACAAAAATTCAAAAGCCCCAATTCTTTCATCTCGAATAACTTTGCTAGTTAAGGTTTCAGTTGCTGCCATTTCTTCTGACTATTCGATGCAACAATCAAATCATCGACATAGATCGTTACAAATATGATGTCTTTTTGATCAAGCAAATTACAATATCTCCAGTATATTCTTGTAGTTCGTTTTTATTCAAAATTTCGTCAAATTCTTTTGGTATTCGCATAAAAATTTCTTCTTCAATTTCACCATATAAATATGCTGTGACAAAATCTAGTGGATGTATCTCAAGCGAGTGTCATTATCAGACGAATAACATCAATTCTTGCAACAGGGCGAACGTTTCATTAAAACCAATGTCTGGTATTTGTATAAAACCTTTTGCTACTAGTCTAGCCTTGAGCCAACTGATTGACCCGTCAGCTTTGTACTTCGTGCGTAAGACCCATTTCGTTTCAAGGATTTTCTTTCCTTTTGAGCGATTGACGATTTCCCAAGTTCGGTTCTTCTTCAAGGCTTCATATTCGCTGTTCATCGCTTTTCTCCATTCATCAGCTTTTGAACTAGAAACAGCTTCTGTGGTTGTTTTAGGATCGTTTTGCTTAATCAAACCAGCTACATTGTATTCGTAATCATTTTCGTTTGGTACTTCTTCGCTCAATGTTACCATATTAAATAACTTTCGTGGCCTTCCTCTTTTGCCAGTGAGAACCTTCTTTGACCTCCCTGGTCATCACATCGAAGTCATTGGGGTTGCGTAATTTTCTTGTTCGTCGTCATCTTCGATTGGAGTGGTGTATCCTTCTTATTCGCCAATTTCATCGATGGTTTCTGGATGTTTTTCTTTTGTGTGGTTTGTGAATTCTGGGTTAAATTGAATATAGCATTCTGGATTGATTTTCAAAAATTCGTCGTCAATAAATTCTGCATAGCTCTTCTCTGGCTGGAAAGAATTCGTAAGTGTGACATCTCTGCTTCGCAAAATTTTTCTTGCTCCTGGATCCCAAAGTCTGTATGCCTCCGATTGTACTGAGTATCCAACAAAAATCCATTTCTTGGATTTTGCATCAAATTTACCTCTTCCTTTAGCCTTTTCCAGCATGTATGCAGTCGTTCCAAATTTTCGGAAATAGCTAACAATTGGGGTTTTTCCAGCCCATAATTTAAATGAAGTTTCGCCTCCCAGGCTTCGTGATGGGCATCTGTTTCAGATGTGATTCGCTGCAAGGACTGCTTCGCACCATTTCGTTTTGTAGTGTATAAAAGTTACGAAGTAACGAGAACAACCAAGAGAATTTTCGCGCATAGGGCCATACACGCCTGTGTGTACAAGTCCCAGTAAATCGGTGGATTCAACTTGGTGAATGGTTTCTGTGTCTACTTTCCCTTGACGCAAACTTCACATACAGGTAAATTTTCCTTTATATATGCATTTACTTCGATCACCTTGCCTTCTGATATAATGTCCTTCAGATTTTTCTCATTTAGGTGGCCAAAACGTTCGTGCCATTCGTGTGATTCTTGCAACTCTGCTTTCTTCAGATAGTCGACATAGTACAAATCTTTCTTACAGGTAGCAATCATCAACTTTTCACCTGTTTCCGGGCGCAGTATAGTAGCCTTACTTTTTGTAAAGACGACTTCGAATGCATGGTCTGTTATTTTCGCTACTATATGAGATTTGATCCAAGATTGTGAACGTACAGTGTGTCTTCGAATTTCATTGTGATTCCTTCTGTAGTTAGCTTCACTATCTCGCAGCCTTCAGTTTTCGTAGATTCGTTGTTGTCCAAGTGTAAAATATTAACACTTGTGGATTTCATTTTTTCAAATTTGTCCTTCTCTGAGCACATGTGAGAAAATGCACCAGAGTCCAGGCACTTTTTTTTGCGTTCGATGTTGACTTGCATGACAACTTCAGCATTTCTGGTCGATTCGTGGCGTTTGCCTCCTATTTCGTTAGGCTTGGAATTAAACATTGGAAGTTTTGCCCTGTAGACTTTCGCCTTGTGGCCAATTTTTCTATACGAGTGACAGGCAAACTTCAACTTTTCTTTCTGTTTTGAATTGTTGGTTCTTTGGTTCTGCTTCTTACTCTTCCAAGAGTTTCACTTTGAGTGCTTCTGGATTTGGTAGTCTTTTTTGAGTTTCGATGGCGATTCGAAACGATTCGTTTTCGTCAGGTACCACAAGAGAATGGTGAGTAAATAGTCAATAACTTCTAATTCCATTTCTTGTATTTTATCTACGGTATCGAAAAAAAGTCTTAGATGGTCTCGCATGTCTTCTCCATTTCTCATCTTTAGCAGAATTAGTGACTTGAGAAGCATTGCTTTGCGGGCTGGTCTTTAGATTGGTATATGTTGTACAACTTATCCCAAATTTCTTTCGAGGTTAGGCAGTTTTTTATCTGCTTCAATTCTGTGGGAGCAATTGTCAAAATCAAATCCGATTTTGCCTTAGCATCGATAGTCTCCCATTCGGTAACCTTTGCGGGTGTCTCACTGGGTTTTTTACATTTGCCATTAACGTACTTCCACGACTCGTTCTTGATAAGCAGGGCCTCTACCTGAATCTTCCAAGTGTCAAAATTCTCTTTCCCAAGAGGCTCGATCTTCACGCTGGTATAACTCATATTGCTTCTTAATTGTCCTCAAATTTTCCTTGCGCAGTGGAAGCGTGCTGGGCCCATAACTTAAAGTTATTAGGTTAGATGGAGCCAGGCAGTCAAGAATAATTGTAAGCAGTTGTTCATTCAGGTACAGATATATTTGAAGTGTTTGAAAATACTTAAAATATTTTCTACATTGAAATATATAAAACATGGCTTATTAAAAACAAAAGCAACAAAGTAACAATAATACAAGTATTCGAGTTGTTCCATTTAATAAATTCCAACAGGAACCTTTTTCGCGGTCTTACAAATTAATTGTTTTCTTCGATACTAGTACACTGAAAAAATCATAGCTGGATGAACGCAATGTGTTTCTTTATTATAATTTTTTATAAACAATCAAATTTTAAGTGAACAATTTTTTTTTTTGAATTTAAAAAGTCGACTTTATGACAATTTTTCTTATTTTTATAGAAAATTAATGAAATTCCGCCTGAATCCTCCAGGAAGAAGTAATAAGGTAAAAGAAGAAATCGATGCAATAGAATCTTGTGCGGAGTGTTAACATGTAAGAGGGAGAACGCTAGAGTTTGTTGCGATACAATTGTTAAAAATAGCTGCACGCAACTTGTTTTATTTTCGATGCAAGTTGCATCGGGAGAAACTCTTCGAAAAACGTTTCAGAATGTTTTTAAAATTATTTTTCGATTGTTCTTAATGTTTTCAAGAACTATTCCAATTGTTCTTAAAAATATTTTTGATTAACCCCTTATAGACCAAGACCCGAATGCGATGAAAAATTTACTTTTTTCGATGAAATCGTAGTTATTATGACTTTTTATAAAAAATTCGAAGTTGCAAATTTTTCAAGGATCTACAAGGATTTATTATAACTGGTATTCTAAGTGCATTTGGGTCTGTGAGAAACGAAAACTAAGAAATTATAAGAATTATACGATCATTCAAATATTTTGCTTAAAGATTCTATACTGTCGGTCGACAAAGGGTTAAAATAAACGATTTGGTTTGTAGTATTTTGTTCTTATATATCAATTTCGGAGCATATTTCTCGCATTTTATGGGCGAAATCGCGCCGCGTACTTATAAACAACGGTTTAAACTAAAGTTTGGTGCATTACATGGACTATTTTTGCAATTCCCTTTTAATTTGTGATGATTTAAAAAAAAGGGGGTCCATCTCTCCCGAAGTTACCCTATTTTATTGACCCTTCGGAGTTGCACTAGAGGGCGCGCCGTGGCAATTTAGCCGCAAGGTAAATTTCATAGTATCGACTGCAAATTTTCTTATTTATAGCAAAAAAATCATTGAAATAAAAAAAATTAATTGGTTTCTAGTGATATTGAATTATATTTTAAGCATTTATTTTGAAATGTTAACTTGTCATCATTTTGACTTTGAAAAATTTCATCAAGCTACCTTTGAATTTTTTTGTTACACGAAAAAGCGAGATACCAATTTTCAAACACAAATAGCAGCTAAACGATGTAACGCAGAAACCAACGTCAAATGGTAAACCACGCTGCATCTCAAAACTTACACAGTCGCTTGAGTGGCAGCGGTCGACTACTATGATTTGTATTTTAAAAACACAACATAAACAATTTGCGGCTAATTTGCCGCGGCGCACCCTCCGAAGGGTTAAAGTGGCATACTTTTGCAACTAAAATATAAAAACTAAAAACGCGTTTCGTGTTTTGGTATCTTAAAGCCGACTAAATTTGTGACAGTGTATTTGCCATTATTTTCTTTATTCTATTAAATTTTGTCCGGAATGTCCAAAAATTCAAATGGTTTTCGTATTCTTCTTATAATAGATGAATTAAACGCACTTTGGATGTAAAATCATTTATTTTAATGTAAAAAAATTACTTCCATGCTTCGTTTGCGATGCTTCAATTGTTCAGTTTACACTGTTGTACTGCAAAAGCACCCTAAAATTTTGAAATCAAAGGTTGTGCGGAGTGCGTAAAATTCATCTATTTTAAGTTGATATGATGCCCATTTAAACTTTTGGACACTTGAGTTAAAATTTCGTAGAAAAAAAAAATAATGTAACATAGAATACATTGTCACCCACTCGGTCGGCTTTTGACAGTCGTACCATGAAAAAATTTTGATGACTAAAATATTTCCTTAGCTCATGACCGAAGATTTTATAAAAAAAAAATAAAAATTAGAATAGCTTTGTGTTAATGTAAACGATTTCCGAAAATCCCAGGATTTTGTCTTCACAATCTAGGGATTTTTGGAATCACTTTTAGAGCAAAATCTGGAATCCCGGATTTTTAAAATATACGTATGCCCCCAAAATTTTTGTTCTGGAGCTTTCCTTTTCCAAACAAATTTTCATTTTATTTTGTTTCTCTTTCAAAAACGAATTTTTCTTGGATTTTCTTTGGAAGCATTTTATTTTGTTTGTTTTGTAGAGTAAGATTCTTTAATAAAATTAATAAATTAGACACTATCACCTAAAACGAGTTGGTTTGAATTGCTTCAAGGATCTCGCTGATTTTTGATTAATTTTTTATTAAATATTTTTCCTATTCAACTTCACAAGCAAATGCTTGAAAGTCACTAAGTATTATTATTAATTAAAATATCTGTAAGTATCTAATTGAATTCATTTTTTAGTAATTAATCAACATGGTCCGGATTCCCTAGCAATATTTACACATACATATGTATGTTGACAAATGCTCTGGAGTTTTTGAGTTTTTCGTATTCGCAATACTAGATTTAAAACACAAATCAATTGATTTTCAACAACGTTCCAATCAATTTTATTTCGCATTTGCACAATGGAACAAAAAAATAAATAAATCACAGGCATTCAAAGTTTATCTAATTTATGCAGAAGAAAGAGAAATAAATAGAAAAGAATTGAAAACACACTTTTATCACAATATAAAAATCCATGAAGATGAAACGAAAAAATACAAAGCAAAATTGTACAACGAAAGCAGAAGGAGATTTGTATGTGAGTGCAAGTAAGCACTCACACACTTAAAGTTCCCTGTGTGTGCGTGTGTGTATGTGCATGTATTTATGTGGGTGTTTGTAGGTATTTCTAGAGATTTCTCACAAGATCATCAAACATTACAAAACGAAATGAATTATTTATCCACTTTCCGAGCATGAATAGAATAGAATATGGAAAGGAATGAAATGGAAAATTGTGTAGTGGAATGAGGAGAAATAAAGTGAAATGGAATACATCCTAGCATGAGCTAATGTGTGGTGCATTAACAGTCCAGCAAAACATTTTAACTCTTCCCCAACAGAAAAATTGTCAATCTTCAATATTGAGATAGAAATAAATAGTTTTTAATTATTGAATCCAAATATAAAGTGTTGATTATACCACGCCTACTTGTCGCAATACCTGATAGACACATACATCTTTTTCCTAACATAAAACTAAATGAGCTGTGTACCACAACTTGAAACTTTAGAGAATATGCGTACGGACATCAGATCGTTGCACTTGCACTGATGTACCTTTATCGCCAAGACACATGCAGATGCAACAGTAATGAAAGTTCGACAATAATATTGTTTCTAACTAAATTGTCGATATTGTCAATTTAATCGATTTTTCAAATATTGTCAGTTGTGTGATTTTTTAATTTATTAGTTTTAATCATATTTTTTCTATTTTTGGCAATTTTACAAACTATCGATCCAGCTAATATTAGAGTAGGCAATGTATTTTATGCACATTACCTTTGTAACTATTTTAGTATTTAAACCAGCACCAATCAATAAAATATTTGTTGCGATTAAGGTATTCAAACTTGTCGCTTTTCAGTTTTACACGTTGAAAATTCATTTTTTAAGCTTATTTGACACTATATAGAACTCAACATTTCTGCATTCCGCATTATTTCTTCATAATTTGTTATGAAAACACATTAAATATTTTTTTTTTTATATAAATCAATAGCTTGTAATAGCTTTTTTCTGATATCTTGTCTACTATGTTACTATTATTCCTTCAAACTCCAAAAAATCTGAAGTTTGGGTTTATTTCAATACAATTGGAAATATCTTCAACCAAAAACTCATGTAAAATAATTTGAACATATTTAAACTGTACCCAAACTTTTAAGTTACAGTTTTTTATTTGCTAAAGACCTATCATAAAATTTTTCAATATCGGGTTTTTAAAATTTTTGAAGACATACACCGAAACGTACGATATGTGAGTTTAAATTACAAATTTTGGAAACAGTATGCCAAATATCAGAATGTTTTTTTCTTCTCCTGTAAGTTTGAAAAATCCATATTAGGGTAAAGCCCTAAAGCAAATTATATCAGCAATGTGTATATTTTGGGGTCAATTCGTCGTATCATATTCAGTTTTGGGGCCACATTTCATATATATCATAATGAAATATGACCCCAAAATTAAATATGTTATGCCAAACTGTTACAAAGTAAGTATGTCAACGCATTTTATAAAATGTTATTTTTAATTGATCATCAGCAAAACATTTCGAAAGTGATTTTGAAAGTGAAAAATTAAGTGAAATTATGGAAGTTTTAAGGGAGCATTTACGAGATGTTTAACTTCAAGAAAAAACCGCAACAGAATCAATAAGAAAAATATGCACAGTTTATAGTGATGGTGTAATGAGTGAAGCCAAAGATGGTTCCAGCGTTTTCGTTCCAGAAACTACAGGCTCGAAGATGAACCAAGGTCTGGACGCCTTCAAGAGTTCTATGAAGACAAGCTGCATGCGCTAGTGGAGCAAAACTCAATTTTAACGGATTGCGCATTTAAGTGAGTAATGCAACTTCGCTCATTCTACCGTTCACTTAAAAGCTATTGAGAAATGTTAAAACTGAGCCAGTGGATTTTTATGAATTTTTTTAGAAACAAATTTGCAACCAAGAATGGAAATTTGGTCTTCTCATTTATGCAGGCTACAAAAGGAACTATTTTTAAATCTGGTTGTTACGGGCGATAAAAAATGGATCCTATATAAGAATGTTCAGTAAAAAAGACAGTGGGTTGATAAAGAGCAGACTCCATATACAGCTCCCAGAGCCAGTCTCTATCTTAAAAAAGTTAAGCTTTGTGTCCTACCCCATCCGATTACACTGTGCAACACATTTTTCTAAAGGATAATCGGCTAACACAGGTCGATAGTACTGGTGTAGAATAACAAAACCCTAAACGGATTTTGCAAAGTTAGCTCGCTTTTAAAAGTTATAGGCATTCAAAGTGTGCCTTTTGCAGCTTATTTTTACTACTTTCTTCAGCGAAAAAGAACAAAAACAATTTTAACATTATAGAGTTTTCCATATCAAAAAGTTTAAACTATCCATTACATGACTTTTGCAAAAAATAAGCAATAAATGCATAGAATTTAATAATGTTTGGGTTTTATATTTTTCTTTTTATTATAAACAGAAAATAGAACTGGAAAATACACTAAAACAGCTCAACTTTGAAAGGCTTTAACATTTAAAAGCGAGCTAACTTTTTAAAATCCTCTTAGGGTTTTATTACAGTGGACCAGTACTACTGATCTGTGTTGGTCGCTTCTCCGTTAGATTCCATGACCCTAAAATTGTTGCACAGTGTTATAAACTTTTCCGAAGCTTGCAGAACCATCTGAATGAAAAATCATTTAATTCTCTGGATGATGTCTCCATTGGTTGATGGCTTGATTGGTTTTTCAACAAAATTTTATCGCGATGGAATTGAAAATTTTAAATTAAGATGGGAACAAGTTGTAAATGACTATGGAAAATATATTTTGGGTTAACGTCAAATACGTTATTTTTTCATTGTCCTTAACCTCAGTTATATAAAATCGCATTTATTATGGGATGACCCAATAATTCTGTAAAACTCGACAAATGCAAGAGAGCAGTGCATTTCAAATCTACCAATTATGATTACGAAAATGATAATGATTTTCAAGATAATCAACTTAAATCAAATATTTTTATTCATTATAACATTTATTATATATTTTCTTAAAAAACCTTTCAGAATTATTCGAAATCAATAGTGTTTTAGTAATTTTTTTTTTTAAATATTTAAAGCAAATATAATTATGTACCACATTACCCAATGAGTTGAAAGGACTTCCCAGCTTTTGGTTCCAGTTGATAAATTCTTGACAAAAATTCAACTCCATCGATTCATGCTTTTAAATTCAACAAAGCTGCATACCACTTTCTAAAGATTCCACATATAAATTTCGATGCATTATCCTTTAGAAAGTTTACTTTAAACTTTAAAGCATAATATCAAAGGAAATATTGATACCAATACAACGAAATCGGTTATAGTAATTTAGACTGACAGTTATTATCAAGCAACCCCCACTTATATAAAGGAAGCTAAACCAACCCAACAAGCACAAAAAAAATTCTCTAATCTTTGAGAAATTTATAATTCTCAAGTTGATATCCGATCATGTCTCCAACCAATATCAAATATTTTTCTCAAAATTCGCTTTCAAGTTGAGAATGAGTTGAGATATATTTGAGAAAATATTCACATATTTTATTATGGCAGTACTGCTATTGGACTTGCAAAAAATATGTATCAGGCAGTGATTGTGAATAACATGTTTTTCGACAAAAGTGAAGTGAAAAAAGGAAGAAAATGAAGTGAAAGTAATTTTTGCGAATAACTTTAATTTTAAAAGTAAAAAATTAAAATGTGAAATAAGGCAGGAAGTGGACTTATTGTCGGAGCGCTCAAAGCTGCCGAAACTTTGATGCTAGAGCCTTCTACTTCAACTGCCAACCAAAATTGTTTACTCTCAAGTGATATTAAATAGACTGAATTTGTTAAAAACAAAATACAATTTGTGATATGAAATTGTTAAAATTTTAAGTTGCTTTTGATGTTGAAAAGCGAAGAAATAAAAAAGCCATTTAAAATTCCCTTTTATTTTTTGTGTTTCAATTAAATAGAAATAATTCTAAATGTTTCTTGGGAATGTTGATAAAAAAATAATGGATACGAGATGGAGCTCTTTAAAACCTTTTATAAAAATTAATTTCTAACGTATTCAGCAGGGCTTCCGTAGAGATCAATTGGTACGATTTTTTACTGGGAACATAGATCCATGGATACATTTTCTATGCATGTATGTGAATATGTGCACATGTGTGCATTAGTGTATTTGCGTGTTTGTTTGTATTTTCGTGTGTGTTGTACTGAAAATAAAATGAAGATAGAGTAAAATAGGAAATCTGCACAAATAAAACACATTTATTTTCATATTGCACACATTGAGAAGATTTGAAATAATGATGGGATCGAGGAAGGAGAGTCGGAGAAGTGCAAGCGGTGGCAGAAAGAAAAGTAACACTTTAAATCCAAATATGTATACTCGTACTCGAACGAAAGAATGTGCGCAAAGCTACAACAAAATTCACTCGTCACACACACATACACACGTCTAATACCAATGCAAAAGAAAACCTAAAGACGATTTTCTTCACATCCAAGGATTTCAAAGTTTTTCTTTTTATTTCATGCTCGCGCACGCGAATGAAGATATAGTCGGACTCGCGCTGTTTTGAATTCAACGGATTTTTTCTTATCTTATTAGTTTGCTTACTTCTCTGCATCCGCATCCGCTTCCGCTGCATTTTCAACTTTTACACAATTGCATTGCGAAAGTAATTTTTAAAATGTGGCGCGGCTTTGCTACTTTTTTTTTTATTTTTACATACTCAATTCAATACAGTACGTTGAAGATATTCCCAAAGAAGCGAATTCTTTTGCGTTTTAGTGAACACATTCATACACATTCACATACACACACACACAGTCATGTCTAAACATATTCATTCTCATTTTGAATAGCACACATACTTGTACTAAACATAGCGGTAAATTGAAAAACAAGCAACACTGGCTTTTAGCTTCACTGAAATGGGCTTAAATGCTCCTATGTGTATGTGCTGTGGGCTATGTAGGTATGTATGTGTTTCATTTTTGTGTGTATGTTTTTGTATGTATATGTGATGTGATGCAGCTACAATTTTTGCTAACAATTTTTATTCCTTGAATGCATTTGCAAGTACACAAAACAAAACAAAAAAAGAAAGGAAAGGAAAGTAACTTCTTCTTTTTCTTCACTTAACAAAAAAGAAAAATAAGAACTGAAAATGTTGGTGTTTGTACTGTTATTGTTGTTGTTGTTGTTGTATTTTCATTTTAGTTATTTCTGGCATCCTTTAGTTATGCATTTAATGTGTTCTTTAGCTGCCAACTGTTCCTCCAAAGAAAATGTTGTAATAAAAATTTCAAGTACCATCAGTGAGAAGTAAATTTTTGTCTTCTTCTGCTGCTGCTGCTGCTGTTTTCCTTTCGCAAAATTGTTATTTTATTAAATGGGAGTTTTACATTTTTCTTTTCAACATACAAAAAAACAAATACATGAATACATACATATGTATTTATGTACAATGTACATACTTGCACATAAGTATCTTTGCATTGTGTCGTTTATTATTATCATTCTTAGCATTTATTCATTCACAAAAAACAACAACAACATAAAAAATAGCATTTATTTTTAGTAAAATTTTATTGCTGAAATTATTTTAAGATTTTCGCATTGCAATATTTTATTTCTGAAGAATATTTCTCTCTACTGCTGTTTTCCTTCAGTTCTTCGGGAAAAGTGCACAAATGTAATTTTGATGAAATATGTATTATAGAAATACTAGAATCAGGAATCGTTGCAATAAGATTGAAAGGTATCGAAATGCTAAGGGCGATTTAGTTTTAGCAAAAATTTATAAATAATTTAAATTATTATGCATTTTATAATGCATATCAATTCCATATAAGCGCCGCAAAAAAGAACTAACTCTGTCATGCGTGGTGCGTTGGAGTACCGTATCCACGTGGTATGCGTGACTAGCGCTTACGGTTCGTGCAGTTCTGGTGAACATATCAGCGGAACATTTACTATGAAACAGGGCCACACAAGCCACGTTTCTACGATGGTACAAGGAGTCAATAGAGCTAGAAACCTTATGGTTTCTATGGTTTCTAGTTATATACTCCGTTTTGGATGTACATGCCCAGAACAACAAGGGTCGCTAACTCCGTAATAACGACCCCGCTTATAACCAGGGGGATAACAAGGGGCTCAAAAACTCGTTTATGAAACATTGGCTTAATGAACTTTTGTATTTAAAACAACAACAAGTGTAAATAGAGACAGACAAATTTGACGACCATTTCGGAATCCGCCATGATTTTTCTTGTAGGTTTTTCAACATCCTATGTAAGTTAATAATATTTGGAATTGAAACCCAGAATTACAAGGTTTTGATTCCAAATATCTTCGCGGAATAAAGATACTGAAAGAAACTACCACTATCGTTCTATATAGTTTTTTGATGTTGCATTTTTCTCATTGTAACTATAGTAGTCTACAAAACAGTTCGTTATTGAAAGTCTAGTACATAAGAGGGTGTGTATGTTTTTGATAAATGATTTTTCTTAATCAATTCCTATCACTAAGATCACTGATGACGAATCGTGGCAGATTCCAAATTATTTGAAAAAACTATAAAGCTTAGAAAAATAATTAATAAATGCAACGGCTATGTAGCATTGTAATAAAAAAGTTAATTTTAAATAGCCCAAGAACCAGCCTTCACTGTAATACAGAAATCAAAACCTAGACGTAGTCGCCTATACCGAGCTTTTCGCTTGAAAAATTAACACAGATTTAATTTTCATAATCCCTAAAAAATCATTCTGTTTTCGCCCATAACTTTTTCAAGAAGAATGATATAGACAGCAAGCAGCATGCGATTGAATTCTTAAATCATAAGCAATCTTTTTTCCTGATACCAAAAAATGTGTACGAGGGTTATGAATAACCTTGGGAATTCGCAGTAAGTTGTCTTCAGTAAATTATATATTTGTACATATTTTAATTACAAAATTAATTTGTATATTTCACAGCTGCGTTCAAACGAAAGTTTCAATTAGAGGATGCCGACTTTGACAAAACAATGCAAAAATATTTTCAGTATGCCCAAAACAGGTTGACAAAGGGTGAAAGATCATCCAGCAAACGGCCAACATTGTATATTGTTTTGTTTTTAGTTTATATTTTTAATCATCAAACTCATGAAGTTCCTTTATTTTAACGATTTTAACGATTTTGATCAATTTTTGTATATCTTTAATTTACTTATTTTTCTATTTATTAAGTTATATTTAAAGCACAATGAAGTTCCTTTTATTTTAACATTTTGTCTATTTTTTTCTATTTTTAATCATTAAACTAATTTTTCTAATTACTAAGTTATATTTTAAGCACAATGAAGTTAATTTAATTTAATAAAAATTTTACTTTAATTGCTAATGATAAATTTTAAATAAAATCTATGTGGGAAAAAATCAAAACGAAAAAGTATCGTTTATTATTCGTAAAAAATATCTCTAAAGACGTATAGCTAAAGATTCGCAAGAGATATTGTAAAAGGATCGTTAACGAGTCGCAAAAAATATCGTTACCGATATCATAAATGACTCATAAAAAATATCTCTATATGCTCGCAAATGATATCGGAAACGATTCGTAAAAAGACTCGCAAAATGCTCGCTATCATCATATAGATATCATCTTTTGCGAGTGTCGTAAAGGAGACTTTTACTGCCACAAATTTCTTATCGTTATTGCGATAGTTGCGATAGTTTTGTCCGCAAAAATATCGCCAAAGTCTCGTAAACGATATCATTTACGAGACGCAATCACGTTTGTGGACATTAAGCGAGCGTTCTTCGAACGCTCGTATTTTTGAGCGCAAAACGCTCGTTTCTGAGCCCGTTTGCGATAGTTTAGGCGAACTTTCGCTCAACATTCGCTTCGTGGTCCACTGGGATATTCTATTATATACACACACAAATACAACATATGTATGTATGTACACTAGATGGCTTATTTTGCTAAAGTATTTTAGATCTTCATTGTGACAGCAGAATATACAAATAGGGTGCTAAAAACCAATTAAAATGAAAAACAAAATTTAAATTTGCTAAAACTGGATGCGCTACTCCGAAAACCGTGATTTTAAAGGATTTTTTACAATAGGTTTGGGATTTTGTATGGAAAAGGCATTCAACTTGCATATAAAAGATTTTCATATCCATACCTATGTAAAAAATTACGCTAAAGCGAATGGCGTACCCAGTTTTTTTGGGATAAGTGCTCGTTCGAGCTGTCACATTCAGGGGCAATCATTTGCTTTATGTATATTTTAACTTTTTGTACGGTTTGATACATTTTCTCTCTTCTATAAATAAATTAAAGTTTTTATTTTTGGTTGTAAAAAGTAAAAAAACAGAAAGTTAGTATATTGATTTTATATAAAAAATTTTTAATAATAAGCACTTAACAGAAAATTTATTGGAACATTTAAAGAAATAATTTCAATTTAACAAGCAAAAATGACAATGAAACTAGAACACAGAGTGAACTGGAATTTGATAAATACAACAAATAAACATTAGAGTTGTAGTTAAATATCTTATTATCAAATTTAAAGAGCGATTTGAATTCCTAAATTATTTTTACTAATCGTGTTATACGAGGGAGTCAGCTATTCGCAAATCGTGTTGGAAGGAAATCGTGCTATAGTGGCATCGTGTTATATAGGGATTTCCGATATTAAAAAATTGTGTTGGAGCGAAATCGTGTTCTACGAGTGCCGTGTTTACGTGGGGAACCTGTACACATAATACTTTAATTGACAGACGTAAATAAAGATTACAAATTTCCACGATAAGACAATTTTTTCAACTCCTGCTTTTTTTTTGTGCAATTTTTCGACGACATTTGTCAAAGGTGAACTTGATTGTACTCGACATGGGCTCACTAAAAGTTAACTTACTGGTTCAAATATAATTCGATGTGACAAATGTTTGTATTTTAAATAAACTAAATTAAATTACCTACAATTATATATACTTTAATTATAAAAACATTAACGCTATCTAAAAAATCCTAACGGTTGAATTTAAAAATTTGTACAAAAAAGTGCCAAATGGTCACTTTAGGCGCTAGGGGTGGCTTTCGGTTTAGTTGTATAAAAAAAAAAACTAGGTACGCCATTCGCTTTACCGGTTTAGATATCTGAAAATCTTGTATATGCAAGTTTAATGCTTTTTCCATACAAAAACCCAAACCTATTGTAAAACATCCTTTAAAATCACGGTTTTCGGAGTAGCGCATCCAGTTTTTGCAAATTTAATTTTTTTTTTATTTAATTGGTTTTTAGCACCCTATTTTCACATTCTGCTGTCACAATGAAGATCTGAAATACTTTAGCAAAATAAGCCATCTAATGCACACAGATAAAACATTTATACTTACGTTTTGCTTACCTACTTTTATTTAAAACTACTATAATAGGCCAATCCTTGTACGTAGCCTGGCTAGGTCACTTTGCCCATCCAAAGGGTTAAAAGTACATTGTCCATCGGAGAGTTAAAGGAAAATGGCGAATAAAGGTTTGAGGCAAAATACTCCAGATCGGTTTAAAAATTTTGTTTTCAGTATAGAAGACCAATCGACTAAAGTTGTTAGAGAAAAAGGTGGGCATTTTGAATGCTGAAGCTTTTGACAACTTAATTTTACACCATGGTATTTCACTTATAATATTAAACTTTAAAAGAAAATCAGAACTGAATTTCTTTCTTTATAATATTATTGTTATTTCAACCACATTTTAAGTGTTTTAATTTATCTATTATTGCGAAGATATTTAGTGCTAAAGTTTTATTTTCATTTTGAATAGTTTTAAAAACGCGGGAATTTCAGTAAAAAATGTAGTACAAAATGTATGTGCATGAGAAAATTTTGACAGATGCTGTAAATGTTAAAATAGCACTGTACAATTAAATACTTATTCAAAATATATGTTTTATAATCGTAGTAAACTTTATACATACTTTGTATTGTATAAAATAATTTAATTTTTTTAGTGAATTTTCAAATATTGTATCCGCAACATCCGTTTTGCTTTTTAAATAAAGTTCATTCATTGTTCATCGAAATCGGAATTTTGACAATTGGAAGTTTCGTCTGGAAGTCGTTCTAGATGAACATTGATTGCGTAAATACGTTGAAAAAGATGTGGAAGACATCACAAAAATGATAAAAAGGCTAAGTCAATCATCATAACGCGGATTGCAGACACTCATCTTGAATATGTGAAAGATAAGAATAGCGCATTTAATGTGTTGGATGCATTAAGCAAAATTTTCGAGAACACAAGCATTGCAAGTGAGTTACTGATCCGGAAGAAATTATTGACTATGAAATGCAGTAATGACGAAGATCTGGAAACATTTTTTCTCAAGTTTGATGGACTTATTCGCCAACTGAAATCATCGGGAGCGAAGTTGGAGAAACTAGATGTCATATGTCAATTGCTGCTCACTTTACCAAACTCCTTTAATACTGTTGTTACGGCTATCGAGACTTTGAACCCGAAATTGCGGGACATGGATTTTGTCAAAGGAAGACTTTTGGATGAAGAGAGAAAAAGGAAGAATACCAGCGAAGATACGAAAACTGAAAGCGTGGCAATGTGAACATTATTGAGGAAAGCCTAGACAAACAAAGAAAGACTGTTTTAAATGGAAGATGACAAGAAAAAAATAACGAATCAAGGAATGCTTCAACTAATATTGCAAACCCTGTGTCTTTTATGATTGATCAGGCGGAAGCTTTATTGTCCTCCCCAAATTGTATGAAATGGTTTTTGGATTCAGTAGCTACTGATCATATGGTGAATATTTTAATGAAAAGTCTGAACTGAAAAATCCTGTGAATATTGGTGTTGCGAAAAATGGGATTTCATTATCAGGTACAAAAACTGGAAGAATTTATGGAAAAATAAAAGTAAACGGAAATTATGTGAATTGTGTGGTGAACAACGTTTTATTTTGCAAGGATCTGAAGGGCAATTTGTTTTCAATTAGACGCTTGGAAGAAGCAGGCATGAAGGTGGTGTTTAATGCTAGCAAGGTCACTGTTTTTCGAGATGGCATTGCAGTTTTACAAGGTGTTAGAAAAGGCAACTTATATGAATTCAATATGGAAGTAACCAAAAGTGTATATTGCACTGTTGCAGAAAAAGAAGAAAAGCTTCAGTTGTGGCATAAACATCTCCGGCATGATTTCTCAACTACAACAATTTGATGAAAACACCGTCATTAGTTGATGGATACGAATACTTCAAAGACAAATCAAAACCGTTCTACGAATCATGCATTTTTGGCAAGCAGGCAATTCAGGAAGCAGCTAAACAGGAAGTCATCAAGTCGACGTTTGCAGTTGATTCATAGCGATGTAGGTGGTCCAATAACGCCTTGTTCTTGGGATGGCGTTATTTTGTTACTTTCATTAACGACTTTTCCACTTCACATCAATCCATATGATTGCCAATAAATACCAAGTAATTGAGTGTTTTAAAGAATTCAAGGCAATGGCTGAAAATATGATGGGTGAAAGAATCTCAAGATTGCGCTGCGATAATGGTGGGGAGTACACTTCAAAGGAATTTAAACAGTTTTGTTGCAGTTCGGGCATTATTCTTGAGTGCACTGTGCCTCACACACTGGAACAAAATGAAACTGGAGAGAGAATGAATCGCATTTTGCTTGAAAAAGCAAAATCTATGATGGCAGGTTCTAATACAGCAAAGTTTTTATGGAATGAAGCAATTTACTGTGCCAATTATGTAACTAACAGAAGTCCTTCTACGTCGTTAGAATCAAATAAAAAACCAGCAGAAATTTGGTTTGGTAGGAAATCGAATATCCGTCACCTAAAAGTTTTTGGGTGTATTGCATTTGCACACATACCAAAAAGCAGTCGCAATAAATTGGACATGAAATCAAAGAAGCTTATAATGGTTGGCTATGGCGGTTGTGGCTACAGGCTTTGGGATCCTGAGAGACGACAAATTATTCTTTCTCGTGATGCGATGTTCAACGAAAATATGTTTGGATACTAACTATTTACGAACATTGACAAAATTGGAGAAGGTTGCAGTTGAATTTCCCATAGAAAATGAAGCAACAATGATACCAAAACAAATTGCATCTGAAGTTCAGTACAATGATTAACAAAGCAGTGTCAATAATCCGGTGGATAGCAATAGCGAGTATGAAGATTCCGGTGAAGAGGCTGATGAAAATGCTGTTGTTCTGAATCAAAAATGAGGCCAGATTTTTCTGAATGGATGAAGGCAATGAAATCGGACTTGGAATCTTTAAAGAAAAGAGAAACATGGACATTGACCCAACTACCTGTTGGAAAAGCCTTAGTTGATTCAAAATGGGTTTTTTGATATTGTCATAGAAAAACCAATAATTTTATATGGAGATAATATGTCATGCATTAAGATTGCTGAAGAGCCTAAAGAACATCAACGAATGAAGCATATTGATATTTAAAATCATTTCGTACGTGAGTTGGTTCAAAGCTACAAAATTAAAATTAAATTTAAGTCAAGTAAAGAACAGCTTGCAGATTTCTTTGCAAAAGCTCTACCCAGATTAACTTTTATAAAATTTAAAGAGTTACTAGGGATTATTTAATTGGACAGGGGTGTTAAAATAACACTGTACAATTAAATACTTATTCAGAATATATGTTTTATAATCGTAGTAAACTTTATATATACTTTGTATTTTATAAAATATTTTAATATTTTTAGTGAATTTTCAAATATTGTATCGGCAACATCCGTTTTGCTTTTTAAATAAAGTTCATTCATTGTTCATCGAAATCGTTTATTTTATCTGTAAGTAGCACCGCAGTAAGAAGACATGTGCTTCGGTAGGGTCGAAAGTAAGTTGAAGATGAAAAACGGTGGAAAAAGCTACAATCACACCTAAAATATCAACACTGATTCAACTGTATTTAGTACGGTGTTGATTGAGATAATGAATAGCAACATATGTTGCTAAGTTGAACGACTTTGTCTTTAGCTTTCTTTATTAGTCATACCATTGATGGTTCACATTCACACTATTAAAATTCGTTACAATTGTATTTGGCATCTTCAAATCTAATGTTCATGCTACCAAATGAGATGGCTTTATAACTTGAGAATGTTTATGGAGACTTGATTTTGGTCGTTTTTAAATCTACGTGCTTCGGAACTTATTGGATTGCTATGCTTGCCTTCCTTACTGAGTACTAATATTCCATTATGCAATCATAATTACCTATGAGCAAACGGTTAGTTATATTCCTTCATAGCTGGAGGAACATTTAGTATATTGCAAAGTAATTAAAAAACGATAATACTGTGAATTAACTATAGCTTTGCACTGGAACGAAGAAAGTTGTATTTGAGTTTCGTATTTGCCGTTGTGACACTCAAGGAAATCCTCCAAAAAAAATTGTATTTCTCTGCAGAACGACTCTATTTCTTCTAAGTATTAATCAAAAGATGTTTTTAATTTGGGCTATAAACAAAAATGAGCTCACATAAACACAAATAACCGCAAAATTTTGAGCCAAACAAACTTGCATTCGTATTTTGCTATACACACATACATATAAATATGTGATTGTATGTGTATTGTATGGATGTATGTAGGTTAATACAGAAAACAGTATTAATCATAATTAAGAAACCTTTTCATGCACGTCTGGCACACATGTTGTTAATCCTTTTTAAAAATACTCACTCAGAAGAAATGCCACTTCTCATTGCTGACCTAAGACACTGTAGCGGCAAGTAAGTAAGCATTGTTCGTTGTGGTGCGCTATTTGTATTGTGCCATGGAGAGTGCCACGAGGAGCATCAAATATGCACAGTACATGTTGAGAACTGACGCACAAGCGTTTTGTGACAAACGTAACGCCTCTATGAAGATTAGAAGTAGCAAGACAATAAACATATACATATATAAAAATAAACCTGTTTGGGACACGGCTCGAAAGTGTGACATTGGAAAATGAGAGAGAGTCAATATTGTTGAAAGTGTAAAAAATCGACATCAAGAGAAATAATAAGAGTGTCAATGTTTCTAAGAGAAATTGGTGAAAAATTGGTTCAAGGCAATTTTGGGTGAAATTGAATTTTTGCAAAATACTTTAACACTGGAATACCATCTACAATATGTGGATTTTCTCTTCATTTAATATCTTCTCTTTCAGGGAATATTGCTCAGTTTGTGAAAAATCCACTTACGAGATGCGCATGTCGTGCTCACAATTACAACAACAACAACAACTACCTCTGTGCTATAAACTTCACGCTATGTGAACAACACCCAAACTTTATGCTGGTATTCAAAACATCATCGTGAGAGAAATAATTTAGCACGAGAACACAGCCAGTGAGAGAGCACAAAAGAGAAAGGAAGAGATAGGGCACGCGTAAACTTCCGAACTTAATGTCAAGTTCGGAAGTCGTTGTGTTCCACTTAAGCGTATTTGTGTGTGTGTGTGTGTGTGCATTGCTCTCACATATTTTGTGTATCCTGTATCTAAACACGTGTGTGTAATTGTGTATGTGTGTGTGAAGACGTCACTTCCCTAGGCTGTTACCACAGACCTAACTACCATTATGCCGAAGTACTAGTATTTTTTTTATATTCTCCCACATCCTGATTATCCAGTGTTCGTGTATGTGTGTGTTTGGTTGTGTAGTGTAGTCAATCGGCCACTATAGAACTTTTATGCTCCAACAATTTTTAAACTCTCACTCTCTTCCTAGCTGTCTTTCACTCTCTTTTGCTTCGTTTCCTGGCTGCATACTCGGCAGTTTGTTTTTCTTGTTGTTGTTTATTTTGAGTTTCTTTTTTCTGTTTTTATTTTAGGTATGGTAGATTTTTCCAGGCCTGTCCTAGTCTTCGGCATGACGGAGTTGGTCATCATTACAGCAGTCGCATTACTAATGTCGTCGTCGTTCGTTCATGTTGTTTCTATGGTGTACACGTCGCATATGAGTTTATTTTTGTTTATTGGTGTAAATTTGACTCTGTTCGGCGCTTTCAAATGAATGCAATAAGTCGAAAGTAAAAGGAAAAGTGTTTTTGGTTTGATAGCGCGTCGGGATTGGGATTTACGTGCGCCAACGGATTTAGCCAGTACTTTACGTGTGGATGTGGATTTTTAGTGTCCTAGTTATACTGTCAATAGTTGATTAGTAGAAATTAAAGATGAAACATGCTCATCGCCATATCGTAATGATGATTTAAATGATTTTAATACATACGAGTGTTTTTAATACACAAGAAGCATACAATTTATTACAAAACGGTTACAAAAAAGAAAAAATATAATAGTTTATATAAACAACAACAAATGAAGTGAATAATAAAGGAAATATTGTGTTTTTACTATAAAAAGTGTAACGGAATTGCAGAAAATAAAAACTCAAAGAAGTAAATTTTTTGCACACATATTCAAATTTAAATAATTTTAAAAAGAATATCTGAATATCAAAAGAAATGTATAGGTGAATTTAATTTCCAGTAGAATTTTTAAAGAAGCTTGCAGTGTTTTGTCAAAGGTAAGTTGTGAAAATGTTTATTGAATGGCCTTAATTATTTAATGGGTGTGCATTGCACTGATATTGTTCTCATCTGGATTTAATTTTTTTGATTCAAACTAAGATTTTTGCGAAATTCCTCAAATATTTTATGTCGAAAATGTGAAGCTCTTTTTAATTTAACTCTGATTCTCCACCAAATTCTTTCCTTTTCATCAGGGAAATACAAATCTTGATGTATAAAGTGAAAAACACATTAGAAAGAACGAGACCTCATAACTTTATTATTTGTTATTTATGATTTGAATATTTTTTTTCTGAAGATGATCTTCGCCGACGGGAGTTGAAACACTGAGGCAGATACAAGGAAAATTTTAGTTTTAGATTATTATTTCAAATTGGTTTAGTTATTCGTTCTAGAGATACTTTGTTATAGCTACTCGTATATTTATAGGAAGCATCGACGCATTTCGATTTCATAATCTCATTTTTCTCGGATTTCAAATTAAAATATAAAGTATACAGAGATAAATACTTGCAATTTTCATCCGAATGCTGACCATTCGGTTAATCTCTTTTTCTATAGATATCCGACAATATCCCAAATAAAAACTTCTTTGGATCTCAACTATAATTCTACAAATATAGAATTTGGATTGCATATTGACCAACGGATGCGAAGAGCTCAGCCTATACTCAAGAGGTCACAGAATATAACATAAAAATGAAAACTTCAGTTATGGGATTCTCTGATTACTTTACATTAAGTGTGATACTAAAAAATGCAACAGAACACAAATGTTGACTGAGACAAACTGTTGTACCATAATAAATATTATTACATTATATTTATTATAACTCTTGAGATGACAAGCTTCCAGGGAGGTAAGAAATGGCAACTACTTATTGAATATCATATACATATATGCAAATAATATCATGTCAATTTACTCTCAGGGAGGCATAATTCAAAATAAATTAAAATTCAAATGGGAAAACTTTTTGCACATGTGAGACCGAATATATCAGAGTATTTGCAACTCAATTTAGTGGATTTATAGTAAAAATGTATAACTAAAGTAGATGCCACAAGATTCAAGAGTAATGAATCAGTTTTTAAAAAGAAGAAATTATAATATATATCAGATAACTTTAACCCTTTCGAACTGAGTGGTACATATATGTACCACTAAGCGTTTAAACACCACTTAAAACCACCCAACTTTTTTTTAACAATTCTAAGAGGTATAAGTAATATATTTCATGCACAAGTTGCATTCTATCATCGCTAGTCAAAAACCAGATCGAAACGGTTAATATTCGCTTTTTGGAACTTATCCTAACGTCTGGTACCGAAATTTAATCTTTATCATAAAATCACAAAATAAAAAAAAACACAAAAAATTACTAGGATTAAAGAGGAATACGAAAATAATACATTTAAAATTAATTAAGGCAATTTCGAAAAAATATATAGCGAAAAGAAAATCCGGATGCATAAAGTTCAGAAATATCAAACTTAGGATATTTTACGGTTTTTATTATTTCGAGTTTTGGAACCCATAAGGTGTTTCATTAGCAGACTAACCATAATGGATTATCCTTATGAGATCCAGAGCGATTCATACTGAATTTTGATAACACTATACAATACTGTTTTTTACCCATCTCCAAAATTTATGGTATACAATGTTTTTTGGACCGCTGAATCCGAATCTGAAATCAGTTTTATTGCAGCAACTCAGGTTTTCGAGATATTGCCAATTTTTTGATTTTTTGGACATGGGTCGCCATTTTTTAATCAAAATTTTCATTTTTTCGAAATGAAAAATTGTCTTTAATTTAAGTACTTTATCATTTCTGTCAAAAGTTATAGAGATTCGAAATTGAAATTCTGACAAAAAAAAAAACGCTGTTTTTTGCGAATTATCTATTTTTTGCCATTATTAAGTGCTAAAAACGAACTAATCCGCCGCTGAATTTTTTATGAGTCGATAGCGTAAATTCTTGCGCAAAATTTTAGTACTCAGCGATGGATTTCCGAACTCTAGTTTGGGAGCTGGAAAAAAAAACAACGATTCCATTAATTTTAAGGCATAATATTGCTTTTAATTAAACAGAGAATTGAGTAGTTTTACATTTTTCCAATGCTTCAATGCAGCGAATAAGTTTTCAATGATATTGGAAGTGTACACAAGTGAATGGAAACTGAGTAGTATAGGAACATATATATGTGCGTACACATTTTTTAATTTATGTATGTATAAATGTCTTTATTATATAAAAGTTTTTAAAAACATTTTTTCAATATCATTGTAAGTGCACTGATACTTTGTATTTGATTTAACATACATACATACATACATACATATGTTTGTCTGTAAATATACATTATTAAATTAACAAGCAATCTTTTGTACAAAATTTTGAAAAAAAATTGTTTTAAATGTTCATATTTTTTTGAGAAATCTATATTAATTTATGCGTCATCGATTTTAGTCAAAATGTCCTAGTTTTTTCAGCTAGCTGTCTTCGATTTCAATATTTTAGCATAACAATCCTAGATGTAAGAGCTCAATTTTGATAAACAGACCCTTATTTTCTTTCAAATAGATTAGGCACCAAATAAATTTAAATTTAGATGTAGTAGATGAAATTGAAATCTTTTATTTGAATCAAAAACTAATCGATTAATGAACTAACTTACATTTTAAATTTTTCTTTCCTTTTGTAATTTATTGTAAAACAAAAAAAATTTTCTCATTTTTCAAAATATTATCCAAAATCGTTGATAAGCTCATAAATAGTTCCTAAACCATAAATCTGATTGGAAAGTGTTGTATAAACAAATGATAGGAAATTCATTTACCTTTAATGTAATACAACGTTCTTTAAAATCAACTAACAAAAGAGTAGACAAATTCTTAACTAACTGTTAAATATTATCTAGTTGCAATGAGAATTTCAACAAAATTAAGTACAAAGAACAGTTGTGGTAGTTTCTATACTCCATTTCATGAACGTAATTTGCAAGTTTTACATATCTACAAATAAGTGGTTAAAATTAAATGTTAGAGCAAGAAAACCGAGTTGACTACCATATATCAGAGATTTGCGAAAGTCCCGTGCATCCTTAAGTTATTTTTTGTATGAAGAATAAAAATAGCTGACATACAGGGTGCAAGTTAACGAGGTTAGCGTAGTATAAGAGGCATTTGCGAACTTTCATGAAGGCTACAATAGCTTTTTTTATTCCAATTCAAAATTTATGAAAGTCACTCGATGAGAAAATACTTAAGTGGCATTAGGGTAGACTTAAAATTATTCAAATAACTAAAAAAAATCATAATTAACATATTCAAGCAGAATAGAAACTTAAAATTCCTTAAAATCAAGGCAACTTTACAATTGCCTATATAAAGTTGGGCATTCCTAATATATGTGAACATACCCAGTTGAACTTTGGATGATCGTAAGAGTAATCATTGAGCGCTCCAAAGCGAGCTATCGATTACGCTATATTGCTCCAGAGCTCTTGCATTTTGTACTTCTTTTTTACATTGCATGTCCTAGGGCATAGGGTACTCGTTTTAGCCTCCAAAAGGAGTAATAAAGGAGGATACGATTACAAGCATGAGCTAACTTGCATCTCATAGAAAAACAAAACTTCGAAACAGTTGCTTTCAAATTTATGACTCCATAGACTAGTTGTCTAAAACACCAGTAAGTACGCAAGATCTTGTTTGCCAAGGTTCAAATCCCACATTTTTTTTTTTAATTATAATATTATATTCATTTTTGTCCATTATTTTTTATTTTTTTTATTGTTTCTATTATCGTTTTATAATTTTATTATTTTCTTGAGTTGACTTTTTCCAGGCTCGAACCTGTGGTCGAAAAAATATTAAACGACGCGCTTACCTACTGAGCCACACAAGCAAATTTATTGTTATTGAATTTTGTTTCTTTTACTTTTTCTTGCAATGATTCTAGTACTCGTTACTGATTTTTAACTCTTTGATGCACACGATTTTAAAGAAAATAAAAACACCATTTGCACAGAAATTTTTTGGTTTAAATCATTACCAGCAGAATGAGAAACTGTAAATAAAATATTGAACTGTGGGACTATAAGTAATTTCAACTTTGCGAGGTGGGTTAATATATACCACACTATGCATAAAAAATATGCAAAAATTGGGACAGTTTTTACCCTACCTATCCCTAAAAAGTTAACTAGGCAAGAGAGAGAAAGATATACAAATTTGAACTACTCAATCAGGCTGTCTTTGTTTATCATTATTTCTAAAAATAGACAATATAAAATTATGAAATTGTGTTAGTGAAATTCAAAAATTTTGTTACTGTTGCTCGTTTATCCCTCCTTTTGGAGTAATGAAATCATTAATCGTTTGAGGAGTACTCACTGTTTGTGCAACTGGGTATATTTGGTTGTGTGTAGGTATATGTACTTTCTGTTTTTATGTTCCCATCAATTACAAAAGCAAGCATCATGCAATCAATGCCGTAGATATGACAAACCATACGTAAACGTGTCAATATTAAATTGACTGTAATATGAAAGAGTTAAAATAAAATTGAGTCAAGCAGAAGCTATAAAAACTATGTCAATATCTTTAGTAAAAAAAAAGTAAATATTTATTGTATTTTAAATGTCAGATCGCGGAAATGATGACGTTGTGATGAAAATATATCTGTGGTAAAAAGCACTAACAGCTTAAGTGTATTTTTTGGTTGGGCGAACTTGTTAGCTTTGAATGGGAATATTATAGAAAAAGAACCAATTTTTCAGAAGACTTTACATTTAGGTCAAGGCAATTCTTGAAATTATATATAACTTAAAAAATTATTTAACAATTCGCACCAGTTTACCATTTATTGTCAAAAATATATTAACAAATATTTTCATTCTTAACTCGACTTGGGCTGTTACTATTTATTACCACAGATATTATTGCCAAGAAGAAAATAAGAGAAATTTGTACTTGTGAAAAGCTGGGTCAATGCCAGCAAAGTACTGTTATATATAATCAATATAGCCTTTGACTAATTAGTAAATGGTCATAGAACGCTTTTGCACAAGTGCAATTCTTTTGAATTACAAACTGAATCTCGAACTAAATATCTGAAGGAAATTTGGGAAAATAGATTTTGTTTTTTTGATGTGTTATAAAGAGAAATTAGAAAAAGCTCCTTTCGACGCATACATTTAGAAAAAAAAAATAAACTTAACAGGCTTAATGAACAAATGTAGTCATCATAACAACAATGTATATAGAGACGGGCAAATCAGACGGCCGTTTCGGAATCCGCCACGATTCCTCATCAGTGATCTTAGTGATAGTTCTTAATATTTCAATATCCTATATAAGCTACTAATATTTGAAATCATTACCCAGAATTACAGATTTGATTTCAAATATCTTCACTGAATAGAGATATTGAAAGAAACTACCACTACCGTTCTATATACTAACCCATTATTGCCTGACCGGTAAGTTCATATATGTTACCTATAACTTATCTGATGGCTTTATATTGTTAATTGACCTATTTCGCGAACTCCTATATTTAGGGTTATTTTTGATCGAAACAAAAACCAAATAAAAACAAAAAATAATTAAATTTAACTAACAGTTGGTTCGGTACTTAAAACATATTTTCAAAAAATATATTCATATTTTTTATATGTTTGCTCAGCATAAGGAGTGAGATCAAAAAAATCTTAACATATATAAAATTCAATAATTTTTAAACGGTTGATCTTAGAGTTTTGATTTTTGTTTTTTTTATTTAATTGATAATATTTTACTAATTACAGAAAAATATAACTTTTATAGTTCTAACCACTATTTATGAACTCGTGGACCTTTTTTGGTAAGCCTTCCATTAGAGATTTGATAGTTGTTTCAGATACCTTTTTGGAACAGTTTGCCCATCTCCTTTTAAAATCTTCGACTTCGATATTTTGGGACACCTTTTTTGTGCTCTTTAAGTTTCTTTTCACAAGAGCCCAATATCTCTCCACTGGTCTTAGCTCCGGACAATTTGGAGTATTGGCCTCTCTTGGCACAAAAACTATGTTTTTACTTTGGTACCACTTTCTTGCCGTAGTGATATGAAACCAAATCGGGCCAAAAATATGTGGACACATTGTGCTCTCTTATGAAAGGAAGAAGTCTTTTTTTCAAACATTCTTTGATGTATATTTCGGTATTTATAGAGCCCACTGTAACAAATGGCTTGCTTCTTTTGCCGCAATTTTTTAGGAATTTTTTAGGAAATTTTGTCTGCTTTTGGATTCTAAATTGTTCTTCGACATTTCCTGGAGCATCAGTAACATACAAATTTTGACCCGGAAGCTGCGTAAAATGCGTAAAATCTGCCAGTACATACGTTTCGTCGTCCATTATACAACATAAATATTTTTGTATGAAATTCGATTTTAATTTCCGAGCCCTATTTTTGGCGCCTAAATTTTTCGCAGCATTCGTGTCTGGAACTTATTGGACTTTGTATGTTTTCAAACCTGCATTGGCTTTAACTTTTCGCTAACCAGGCAGCTTTTTTACCAGATGTGTTTGGAGATCTTTTCTATATGCTTTCTATTTTCTTGGCTTTCCCAATATTATGTGGACCTTGTTTTCTTCCCGAACCAGGTTTCCTATCGATGTTCAAATTCTCCTGAAACTGTTTAATAACATTGGAAACAGTTTGACGACAGACCTTTAATTCTTTTTTGTAGAAACAATTTGGATTTTTTAATTTATTTAATTTTTAATAATTTTAAGACGTACTTCATTTTCTTCACCCATTTTGATCAAACTCACAATAAATCGACATGTTTGTCATTAAAAATAACAACTGACACATTTTTCAAAGATAACTAGATCAAAGAAATTTTTAAATTTTACACCCAAAAAAAATAATTAGGTAAAACGTGTGTTAAGATTTTTTCAATTTCACTCTTTATGTGAAATATATGAAAATATTTTAGTGGTAATTCCACTTATCAGTAGGCCGATACTATAAGTTTTTCCTTTTATCAGCCGTTAACCGTTATATATATGACTTTTATGACTTTGGTAACCCCTAGTGAAATTTTCTGGCAAATATTTTTGTGGAATATTTTAATCTTTAAATGTCTCTTTTGAAAGGACTTTTCAGGGTTTCACCAAATTAGGGGTCAAATTGTCCCATAAAAAGAGGAAATAAAGGGTTAAAATGTTCTGCAGAAATGACCTTCGTAAAATTCTACTGTGAAACTTCACAAATAAGATTTTTCTCAGACATCAATTTATAACGGTTTTTGCACTTAGTATTCAGTTCCCTTCGACCAAAATAAAAAAATTTGACCCACTGTAAAAAAAACTGAGACATGGGGGAACACTTTTTTCACTTACTATTTTTTTTTTTTTTATTTTATTTATTTTTGTTTTAGAAAAATTTCAAAATTATAGGTTGGACTGTGTTATTAATGAAAAATATTTATAGTTGTTTGTTTGAGTTGAAAAAGCAGTAGGAAGTAGGGAATTGATTTTTTTTTACATTTATGCAATTTGAATACAAAATAATTTTTTACTTTTTCATTTATCGGGATAAGAAGCTTTTTAATAGACCACCAATTTTCTCACCTCGAGCAAAAATAAAGACTCCAATTTAATTTTCGACTTCATTTCCGAGTTTTATACATTAAAATCAACCAATCCTCATATTTTTTATTGCTTTAAAAAATTGGCTTACTAGAGGGTTAAGAGCTGATACCAGAGGGTCGATTCACCCTCTTGTCGTCCAATTTTTTTCGACAATGTCATTATAAAGACAATATACTTACTTACTACCCATGGTAAATTGGAACACCTTACAAATGCGAAACATTATTTGGCTAATTACCGAATAGCAGTGCGATGGAAGAAATGGTGGTAGCCATTGTTCATAAATTTACTTGGTAATTTGATGGTCAATGCTTGGAAGCTTTATGTTTTAGTTGCGAAGCATGAAAACCGAAGACCGCTATCGTAGCTACAATTTCGCATCAACATCACAAGATCAAATTTGCCAAATCTGAAAAAAGTGTTCATTGCAATTCGAGAATTCCTGGTAATCCGAAAAGATGTGTTATTTGTCATACTCACATGCCATGTTAGTGTTTCCGATTGCACCAACATTGTTTTGCTTTGCATACTAAACACAAAGTATAGAAGTTGAGAATTGTGCATTCGATTTTTATGAAAATTGAAAAACACAACAATATATTAAATTTTAGCGAAATCGGTTCACGATTATTGAAGTAAAAAACAAAAAATTAAATTATTCAACTCGCATGAGTTTAAACTATTTGCAATACACTTTTTTTGTTTTGATTAACTTTTGTTTGTTATTTTTAATTCCTCAATATTTTGTGTTTTTTTATTTCCTTTGTGTTTTGGTGTTACTTCCGTTATACATTTAAAATTACAGATAAGGATGAGTATCCCAATATGGATTGAAGGCTGAAAATACAATTTATTACAATATCACGAAGAGAAAAGAAAACAAAATTAGCCCATTTCACGTTTCGTTTGCAGTTTTTAATCATAGATTTAGATAATTGTTGAAAGTTGTTTATTAGTTATTAACTAACAGATATCTTTCTTCAATACCTTACTGGGAGGTGTATAGAACGTTATATTTAGTGTGTACACTCAAATAAAAATAAGTAAAATTTTTAAAAGACTTTAGAGCCAGCTGGAGGAATAAAGATTGTATAAAATTAAGATTAAGTTCGAAATATAGTTCGCTATGGCATGCTGTTGATCAATTAACACTCCACCCTTTAATGTTATAAATTTTGATTTGATTGTTAATTTTTTTTTTCGTAATTTATTTTAGTGTACATATGTACACACATAAATATAAATAATGTAAATGATTTTATTACATTTCATAAATTTATAATTATGACTATTAGCTATTTGTGTTTAAAATAAAATTGCGTTTAATTTATATATATTCTTTTTTACTACATAATTTTTTTCCGTGTATGTATGTATATGTACTGGTATATATTTCCATCTACAATATGCAGTATTGAGTTCATTGTGCATTAATAATTTAGCCGCCTTGTTTCCACCAACACTTACCGACGTTTCGTTTGAACACTATTTTGCTTTTATTTTTGCTCACTTTGTTTTTGTTATTGTTGGTGTTGTGTTTTTGCATCCTGGGAAATGCGGTGGTGTCGAAAGTGTCAGAATATTGCATTTTTATTGTTTGTTTATGGAATTTTAATCTATAATTGATATTGCAAAGTGTTGCTTCAGCAACAGCCAACAAGTGGCTGTGTTTGCTGTATTTGTATTTTAAAGTAGACAAAGTTATTACTAAAATTTAAGAACTCATTGTATGTCTATTTTATTTTATCAATTGAGCAGTAGTTACTATATAATAAAATATTGTGGAAATGTGAGCATACAAAAAAAAAAGAGGGATTCCTACAAAATCGTGGAAAATTTAGTGGAGTCACGGACTCCATGGTGTACAGTTTGAAGACAAATGGTCTAGAGCATGCTAGCTGGAAAAAATACATTTAAGTGGTTATGGATTCCATCATACATAATTAAAACAATTATGTAATTTCTTATGGATTTTAAAAATTTGTGGGCGTGGTTAAAAAAGAAGGAGTTTTCGCAGAGCAATGAAACTTGGCATATACATTTATAAAATTAATATTTAAAAGTTTGGTGAATGTCAGCCGAATCTGGCAAGGGACACAGACCCATCATAATCGAAATATTGCCGAAAAGTACAATATCTTAAAACCAGATAAAATAAAATTTTTCTAAAATTTTGAAAATAAGAATTAGCTGATTCAAAAAATAGTCATGGTACTTTATGACCATATATCGGTGCTAATAAGGAACAACAGCTAAACCCGATTTTAGCTAGTTTTCAGGGGAGCATTTTTAAGTTTCAAATCGCTACCTGAAATCAAGGAATTGAGTTTAAGGTACGATTTGTATGCAAAATGTCAGGAATTTAATAGTATTTAAATTTATGATTTAATACTTATCGTAAAGTTAGCTTTCTTAAGACGATTAAGGAAAAAAAAGGCTTTAGCTTTTTTTCCTTGTCCCAGTAGACTCATTTCTGTGTTTCCTTTAATGTCATGTCCCTCAGTATCACTAGATGAATGGCGAACGTCCTCAGTTTCAATGTCAGAAACACTTGATGTTTTGCAATAGTCGGGATCTTTGACAGAGTCATCACAATTTTCAGATAGTGATGAGTTACTGCTAGTTGAATCGTCACTTTCGGAACTAAATGAACAATCTTTGGCAGAGGAACTGGGATCTGAAAATGTAATATTTGCATTGTAATAGTTTGTGTTGTAATGTGGATAAAAATAAAGTTCTACCTTTTAATATTTTATATATTTCAAAATCAAATCCATTGATTGAGCACTTGTTGCCATATTCTTCGGCCATTGTTTCAAATCAAAATCATTTTTATAATGCCCTCTATGTATAATATTTACCCTTTCAGTACATATTTTTAATCGAGTTCAAAAGATAACTTTTGTGTTAAATCTATGATTACCTACAACTTCTACAATTAAAAAAAATTTCACTTCTCTGCATATCATTGTTTCTCCGCTATTAAAGGTTGAAAATTTAAACTTCTGAAGCTATAGACAAAAATGGGTTAACACTTTTTTCTCAATTTTTAGATTTTTATATTCTCTTATCTTTTGCAAACATACTTGAAAAGTAATATTTCCATTTAGCATTAAATGAAAGATGTTTTTATTAAAATAATGCAAACAGATTTCATGATCAATTTTTGTACTTGACTTCAAGGACAAAACTCTTTTAAAAAATAGCATAAGCACTAAATTTCAAATATTTGGCAAACAAAAATCAGGGAGTATACCTAACAGAGTCGTATATATATAATGCTATTAGTAAAATTTGTATTGCATCTGTTTTATGCCAGATTAAAGTGATTGTTACCGTATGGTAACAATATACTGAAAGGGTTAATTTTACATTTTTACTGTGATCACTGTTCCAGATCCCAAAATTTAAAGTACTAAACTCACCTCGATTATCCATATCCATTAGGTCCGGGCTTTTATTACTCTCAATATTTTTGTGATGAGTGGTTGAGGTCGTTTCCACTGCAAAGACACAAAAAATGCTACTAAACTACTGAAACTCTTCTATGTGTTTTCAAATTGTAATGTAATCATTGCGCAAACTAATATTATACATTTTATTTTGAGTTCAATTTAATTTCTTAAAAAATAGTCAAAAATATCAATAAAAATGATATTTTGACTTGATTTTATCAATTTTAAGTATAACAAAAATTATATTACTAACCTTGAATATTTGTGAATTTGCCTGATATATTCATGGAATTTCTTAAAGTCGTTCCCGCTAAAAAATTAACATTTAAAAATTAATTATGTTTTGGTTTATAAGGTAACTATTTGAAACTTACCATGAACACCCAATGGCAAATTGGAAAGTTTTTTAGTTGCTAATTCTAAAATTTTTTTGAACGGTCAGGCATCTTATGCTTTTTTCAACAGTAACACCTAAAGACTTAACTCCAAATAAGATTTTTTTCAATCGTATTCAAAATTTGGAAAAACAACCCTAACTCTATTTAGGCAATCTTTCAAATGACAATCAGTTACAGAAAAACGACTAAACAAAACTTAGGACAAGCAATTAACAAGGTATGTATACGAAAAAAACTGGTCGCAGTAAACATGTTGTATTAATTCAAATATGACAATTACAGCAAATGTTACTGTTATTAATTCGTAGAGAATTTTTCCTTTTACATTTCTGCATCATTATTTTTTCTGATTTTCCTACATTACGCTAAATGAGTTCATCGAAATTGAGCACGCGCGATATAATTGTGCGCAAAAATCAAGATTTTCCACATATGTCACATAAAGACATTGCCAAAAGTTTAAAAATTGCAATATCTACGGTAACTTTAGTGCTTAAAAACTTTAGTGAACGACTAACTACCGAAAGGAAAACTGGGAGTGGGCGAAAGAAGGGGTCATCTCGGAGGAAAAAGCAAAGAAAGTAAAAAACTTATTTTAAAGAAATTCAGGCCTTTCGATCAGAGTACGCAGAGTAAAAGGATTTAAGACGTATAAAGTTCCGCTAGCCCCGAGCCGAATGACAAAAATGCAACAGCAAAAACTCGCGCACGAAAATTATGCACAAATTTGATAGCATGACCATGGACGACGAAATGTATGTCAAAGCAGACTTTAATCAGCTTCCTGGTCAACTATTTGACACTTAAAAAAAAAGAGGTGATGTTGCGTCTAAATTTAAGCTAAAGAAAGTGGACAAGTTTGCTAAGAAATATTTGGTTTGGCAAGCAATTTGCCAATGCGGCATAAAGAGTGCAGTTTTTGTCACTACTGGTACCATCAACCAAAAAGCTTACGTTAAAACGAAGCAAGTGGTCAAAAATGAGAAACAGCTGCTGAAAAAGTGAACTACTGTGTCATCTCAAATGTCCCGAAGTGATGTGCAACGTTTAATGGCTGGAGTTAAGTCAAAGTTGCGATCTTTCGCATACGCACCAACCAAATAAATAATGTTTTTATTTTTCTTAAAGTTACTATTATAACCTTTCAATTGATGTGTGAATTTCTGTTTTTGTTTAAAAAATGTAATTTTTATAACAAGTTAATGTCGACCAGTTTTTTTCGTATACATGCTTTAATTTGAAGTTTTTTAAGACTTTAAATAATATTTATTACATTCAAAATAACAACTAAACACGACTTTGTCTATTGTTCCTAAATTAAGAAAACACAAAAAATAACTTATCAATGACTAAACTCGAGTTTGGCTGTTATTCCAAATTTAATAAGAAATAATAAAATATACAGAATAATGACTAAACTCCACTTAGGAAGAGATTTCGCGTCTGATTCAAATCACGGCACAGTTTGGAATAAAATGCAAAGTCTACTTAAGAATTTTTCCTTTGAAAAAGTTTAAAATTAAACGAGTTTGGTTGTTATTCCAAAATCATAAGAACAGAAGGTCTACTTTAGCTGTAAACAATTTTTGGAGCCAAATATTAATTTTTGAGCTACAACTATAAAAATTGGCATATTAGTGTATTTTAATGCAAGGAATACAGTGGTAGTAATAACTCAACTTTGTCCTAACACGACTTTAGCTGTTATTTCTTGTTGGCACAGATATTTGTCCCACGTTAGTCATACTACCGACTTAAAAATCTGGTATGCACACAAAACTATTTTGGAAAAATCATCACAATGGAACGGAATGGAATGGCACATCCCGAATAACCAACATATCACACATATTCATTTGAACAAAAGATAAAATTTTTTTTTATTAACTATCAACTCGCATAACTTTTTATTTTCAGCTTTTAAGTAACGATGGTTGAATTGTAATATGGAATATAATATATAAAATTTTAAATAGCACTTACTTATTACTTATTAATAAAATAATAAAGTGATTCGCATTATAAAATACTTAACAAAAAAAAAATAAATTTAATTATTACTTTAAAAGTAAAATTTTAGCACAAAAATTTAAATTTTTATTGTATATAGTGTTAGAGTAAGAAAATTGTGTTTTATTGGCTCCAAATTACTCTCAGGGTCCATTCTATGGATAAAAAAACAAATCAAACAAAATAAACTCGTTAACGTATATCATTCTCAATGTTATTTCTTTTTTCAAAAGAATTTCTAACATCGTTGTATTTAAATCAGCTTTAAGAAAAAAATGAATAGTAGCACTGCTTAATTAATCGAGATTTTGTAGCGAATCAGCCAATTTGGAATTATACAGTGCGTATCATATTTATGTGGGAAGGGAGCATAGCGACCCTGCTAGAAAGACAACCAGGATGGGATGAATGTACTAAGATGCTGCTAGAAAGGCAATCCGTACTAGACGAATACAAACAGACAAGCTTTCATTCGTGTAGCGCGAGTTAAGTTAAGAAGTCGCACAGAGTCGTGCGCAAGAGTAATTAAAATTCCTAAAATTCATTTAAATATTTTCATAAACACATAAACGTGTAATTTTTTATTTCATTAATTAATAAATATTAATAAACATTATATCCCACATTTATAAGACACTTAAAAAAATGTAAATATATTGTTTAAAAACCTTAAGAAAAAGTAGTACCTTTTAAATTTTTGGTTTTTTGCTGTTCTCTTTACCTTTATGTTTTGCAAATTATTAAAAATTCAGCATCATTCACTGTATCATATTTATAAGACACTCTCATTTTTTGTGTGATTTTGCGGAAACAATATTTGTTTTTAAGTTTTCCTAACTTTGTTACTGTGTAGTGCTTTAAAGTTTTAACTGATACTGAAAAAGGTCAAAATATAGCATATGCCGAACAAAATAAAAATTTAAGTGAAATATCAGACCTTCTGAACAGAAGTCGTTGTGTCATTTATAAGTTTTTGGAAAAAAAAGGAAAATTGTGGTACAATCATTTAGACAAAAGATTCAATATTGGAAAGTTATTCTTTGTTTGATATTATAGTTGAAAAAAATGTGCGGAATCAAGTGAATGTTAGTGACTCTGAAGGTCATCAATCTAGCGACAATATTTTTATCTAAGTATATAGAGAATAATATCGCTGCCTTAATTTGCTAAAGCCCTAATACTTATTTTTTAAGAGAAGCAAAAGAGAAAAAAAAAAGAATGTAAGTTTTCGGTGTATGTCTCTAAATTTTTCGGTGCAGATGAAAGTGGACACGCTTTATCATAATCCAAAAAAACTCGATATGAGAGCGATATGTTTTTATGAAGATATAAATCAGAAAAATAATTTAAGTAATATTTAAGTGATGTCTGTCAAAAAAGTAAATAAAACACTTTTACAATCGAATCGACTAGTAATTTTAACATCGATCAAATCAAATGCCACGGTTGCTCCTTTTTCAAACATTTAGTAAATTTCAAAATTTATTTTTTAAAAATTATAAATATTAGATGTGTGACTATAACATATTAAATCTTCTGTTTTGGTTCGGAATTTGATTCGAGTTTCGAAAACAGCGACGTTTTAAAAGTACATTTAATGAAAACTAAACCGTTGTCATTTTGATTTTTAAAAATTTGACTGCAGATTCATAATCAACGACTTTAAAAACTCTTATAACAGAAACCTTCATATTTTGGTCAGCTTTTTCGATTTTTGGATCACTTCTCGACGATCCAAAGTAGATGTAGGCATCGAATTCATGTGTGTACTAAATCATCTGGGAAAATTTTGCTTCTCTAAAGTAGAAAATATGATAGTTTGCAGTATCTGCCTATAAATACAGCCTCTTCAACTGAACAAACAAGTAATTAACTTCATTAAAGTCTTAAAGCCTGCTTTTCAACGAAACAATCAGAATTTTGATGATAATTAAATATAAACAGAAATTGTTTAAATTTTTAAAAAAAGTCAAAAGATTTACATACATATGTACACTAAAGGTGCTCACTGAATGTAAAAATGTATGGTTTCTTAAGTGATAGGAGACCGAGCATTTCAAGTTTCCTTTGCAGCTAAATATGTCCTGAAAATATAGAAATTTCGTTGTTATATAAAATACCCACATCGCTCACCAACCAAAAAATTCTTCAGGGCTAATCCCCAAAATATGCATATTCTATATTTTTTCTATATTATTCGAGTATGATGATTCCAACTGTATTTACAGAATTTTGTTTGATCCTTATTAAATACAAAATTAATAGCAAAAAAAAGGAAAGTAGGCCAATTTTCGAGGGCTCGAATGACCCCAAATTTTATATTTGACATGCATATTTAGAAGCCAAGAAAACTTTTTATCTCTGGCATTAATTAAAAAATCTAAAATTTTTTGGGCTCGCCTAATTTACACACTTCTGAAAAAATGTGAATGAAATCAAATGAAAAATCACAGGTATGTATTTACAGTTATTAAATTAAATTATTAAAATATCAAATATTTTTCAAGTCTATTACAAATACGTATAGATATAAGTACATATGTATGTATTTGTATTTTGTTTAATATTGGTTATATGAATTTATAAAATATATAAAATGTACATAAATATTAAATTCTACGTTTAAATAAAATTTATTTACAATATAAAGTTTGCATACAATTTGCAATACAAGCACCACACATTTACCCACCATAAAATTTGCACAACAGGATATGTAAATGGAACATATCCTGTGAGCATTATATCAAAGTTAAACAACAAAAAATAACGAAAACAAACAAATTAAAAATTCAAGCAAATAAAAGGAAATAACGAACTGGTAACAAAAGAAGCAAAAACAAAATAAAAAAAAAAACAAAAAAGCGTTCAGTTGTACGTAGGTGTTGGTGTGTGTAACATAGATACTCTACATACGTACATATATACATACATTATTTAAATACATTTGGTCCTACAATGCGGCGAGCTTATACAATCACACACACACCCTCACACACATACACCTATTTATGTGAGGGTGTGCGGTATAAAAAATGACAAATTTCACAAGAATTGCAAACACAATATTTTTTGTAGTAGAAAAAAATTCGGCAAAAAAATTATTCTAAAATTGTGGTAAAGCTGAAAGTGGACTACATGCCACGCTAAGGCCCCAAGGATTCACTATTTTGTATGTATGTATAAATGAATCAAATAACACTAGTACATACATATAAATATATATATATATATATATATACGTGTGTATTACTACAGATTCAAATACACACACACACACACATACCTACACAAACGAATGTGATTATATTAAAAATGCAAATTAATTGGATTTCATTTGGTTTTATGTTTGTGTTCGAGTATCTTTTTCTATGCTTTTGTTTGCATGCCTGTGTGTATGATTTTTTTTCTTTATTTTTATTTTATTTCCGCACTGCTGGCAGCATCAACCAACTTCAGCACCAACACATCCATAATCATTATGCCTTCAAATGTATGTAGGATTTTATTTGATGATTTATGCAAACATAACAACAAAAATTTTTCTTTTTTTAGGCTTATGATTTATTATGAAAATGCGTATTAGATTTCATGGAGAAAAGGTATAAATATGAATATTTTTAAATCATAATACAGATAATACACACAATCAGCTAAAACTGAATGCATTGTATGTGATTATTTTATGTATATAGTGCAATAATTATAAAATTATTCCCAAAAAAGTATTTAAAAACTTAAGTGATTAATTATGTTTATATATAGAAATTGTTATTTTATATATATATTTCTTTTAGTTAAAATCGCCATTCATTTAACTCGAGTGTTCTCAACGTATTCATTCAGCTACACCAAAATCACAGTCTTCATTCCAATTGGTTGCATACGATAGTAGCAAAATATTACAAATAATTAAAATCTTTTTTTCATTTTTATTTCGCTAAAATTTCCTATCTAACAATGCTTCTGCTGACTTTTTTCAGGCCAAACCATTTTGGAAGTTCAAGAATATCGCAGAATTCCAATTATAAAGTAACGTTCGATTCTTATCGACTGATCGTTAATTAAAAAATATATTACTGAAGATCTTCAAATTTGATTATAGCTTACCCACATACAAATTCTTTCTCAACTTCAAGGTCTCATTCCGAAGTAGACAAAATAGGAAACACAGATGGTACATGGAGGGCTTGAAGACAAATGAGAAGGTGGGAAGCGGAAGTTTTTGAGTTTAAACCAAAAACAAAATATTTCTGTATCAGAGAATATATAGAAAGTAGTGCTTGCAATAGGAACATCTATATTCTTTTAGATAGTAGAACTTCTCTACTTGCACTAAATGCTTATAAAATGACATCCGAACTCATTTATCTACAGCTGCTAATCAATCTTGTAATCAATAGAAGAGTTAATCTTATTTGGATGACGGAACATAGCAGCTAACTTAGCAAGAAAAGAATTATTTTCTTAATGTTTAATACTTTTATTAAACTTGAGATATTTGTGGTTTACCATTGGAATTACTTCAAACAAAATCTAAAGCTTTGCCTGGAAGGAAACTACGAGCATTGCTGGAGAGAAACTGAAGATAACAAACAGGATAAATACTTCCTACCGGAATTACTGTACTAAACGACTTGCAAAATTCTACAGCACGAACCACATCAGTGTGGTCCCGGGTCAAAAGGGTGCATTTCATGAGAAACAGCAATTGTGAGCATTGCGACGAAGAAAGCGGAACAGATATTGTGCCTATGTTTGTCTAGGTAGAGCTAAGCTTAAACACTTCTGCTAAATATACCTAGATTAAAATGATATTACAATTAAATCATACAAAAGATCATGGATGGACATTGAATGACCGAGGTTTGTCACAATAAGCCAGTGTGGCTTCAGTGAGAAGGTGATTGGTTCTCCCCTCTATAACAATCTCATTTAATCGTTAATTACCATAGCATTCGTAGCATCGTTGTTTACATTTGCTTTGTTCTGTAGCACATTCTCTCTGCAATCGTGTTCTACATTCCTAGAAGGTAGAAATAATATTTGCCGTTACTATGCTTGCCATTCACTTCTAAACGGCAACCGTAGAACGTTCTTCAATGCTCTTCCCAGCTCATTTCTTTCACGTAGGCAATGAAAGAGGATATTTACTGCATTTTGAAGATCATTCGGGCAGTTTTGACAGATTGGATCTTCTCGGTCTTAAGCACCTATGACCGCTGAAGGGGAGAGCAACGAAATCTTCAAAATTTAAGTCTTCAAACACAAGAACCCCAGCCCTTAGCAGAATCCCCATTAACACATATTCCACTAAATGTGGAGAATTTTTTTTGGGAGTTTTGTGTTTGGAATTTTGCATTTGGGGTTTGTGATTTTGGGGAGTTTGAATTCAAAAATTTTTATTTTTAATATTTATTTTTGAGAGTTTCGCTTTTGGAGGTTTCGTATTCAATCCCTTCTGAATATTGTAAAAATCTACATTCTGCTGTTTCAAGGATTAGGAAAAAGTTGCGGTAGCATACTGTTTTTTAGACTTCAAATCCGCATACCGCTTTTTTTATGAAAATGTGTAATATAATCTTTAACGCTACGGAGCTCAAATTGTTCAATCGCAATGCAAAACGTCAGAGAGAACAATGGCAACATGTTGCAAGTATACTTTTGATATAAGTGGAAATATAAAAGGCGAATCTGATCGTCAAATGTTACTTGAAATATCCATGCATTGATTTCTATAAATACTTCATAACAAAGCCGTAATTGCTTCGTCAAATTTCTTCAAAGAACAAATTCAATGCAACAACTACAGAAGGAGATATTGAAATGAAGAACGAAGACGACTCAGATGATGGATAATTTGCTTTCCTTGTTAATTTTCATTGAATAAAATTGATACCGCGAAAATTGTTGGTAGAAATATACAGTTTTTGGTCCGAAAAGGTATAGGTATTAGGTATACACAAAAGTCGGTATGACGATGCAGGTTGGTCTGGGAACTTTTCCGTTTTCAGTAGGAGCACTAATTTTTATTATTTTTAAGCATTTGGGTTTTATTTTGACCACTGTCTTATATGGATTGCCTGGGCTTTTGCTGTCAGCAAACTTTCACAGAGCTGTAAGCACTTCTATCATTGTCACGCATGTGTTGACAATGACGCGAATTCTTACTTAAGTGCATCCTCAGTTGAAAACTAACTTAGTCCATCGTCAGTCGAGGCAAAATCCAATTATTTCCAGTAGAATAAAAGCAAATATAATTTTGCTTATTTATCGAAACTATTGATTTAGAAAAATGATTCAATGAAAATTCTTGACCTTTTTTCCTTTTTTTGAGAATAAATAATATACGCGTTTATTTTGCCTATCTCAGCTACCTAGGTAAGAGTCGTTAAGGAGCTATCTACTCTACTCGTTTATGTTTCGATCAATTTTGTTTACACCAACAATCTTTTGTTTTATATTTTCTAAAAGGTTATTTTTTAACGTTGTTAATGTCTATAAATAATAGATGTCTATTCACTGTTCACAATGAGAAACACTAGCGAAAAGCGGATAAACCCTTCCCCTTCTCTCCCCCTCTTTTACCGATGAGAATCTCATATGATTCCAACTAAATTTTTAAGTAAAAAAAAAAGGTGAAACAAACAAACCCGAATTGTGAAGGTTATTTATAAGTCGATTGTGGTTGACCAAAAAATACTCAAACTTTATTTTTAAACTATTAAATAATTCTACCATTAAATATTACTCATACTACGTGTAGTCTCGTTAATTCATTGAACTTTCTTCAACCTTCACCCTCGATAGAAAATAAATTATTTCTCGTGATTTTAACTAATTACCAGAAAAATCATATTGAAAGCAAAACTTGTTAATCTCCATAGAGACTAGTGAAATTAAATTTTATATTTTGAGTAATTAAATATTAATTCATTCCACTACAAAACGGCAAAAAAAAGGAAGCAAAACCGAAAGTCTCTTTAAACATTATAAGCCAATTAAATAATCCCTTAAGGGAAGAGAAACACATGTTATCCTTTTTTTTTGTAGTACAATAGAAATTTTAACTATTTAAGTATATAATTTATAATGCACCCTTTTTCAACATTTAACAAAACGTCAACGAAAGTGTCAAAGTTTTTTTGTATTCATGCATGTGGGCAACATGAAAAAGTAACATAAAAAGGGAAATACTATATAATTATATCCTTGACCTTTGACCACAATTCTACTAAAAGATTCATGAAAATAAAAATCAAACAGAAAAGAAAAAAATACAGCATTTTATGCTCGCTGACAAAAAGTCACACACAGAATATAAACCTGAACTATGGGAGCCACAAACAAAATGTCAAAATGAAAATTATTATGGAAAAGTTTTAATTTTTGTGTTCTTTTTGCAACGGAAAATCTTCTTAAAAATATAAGAAGAAGCACGAGGAAAGTTATATGGAAGGTAGTGAAATAGGAGAAGTATTAAAAGAAAATGGAGAAGGAACATGCAAATATACAAGTATTTATATATGTGTGTGTGTGTGTGTAGTAGTAGTAGTGAGCAGTATTAGAAAATATAGCGCCAAGAAAAATAAGAATTTCTATGGTAGCCGTAGTTATACTTATTTTTCAATTTTCAACTTATTTTCATAAATGACAGTCGAGTCGCACAGTGAAATGGTAACAACAGCAATAATAACAACAACAAAATGCAGTCGTTTGAAAATAATATAAGAAAAAGAAAATCTGCACTGAACTGCTGCTCTGCTGTAGTATGTAAAAGAATCCCTTCAGTTTTTATAATAATTTTTATAAAAGCGATGAGCTTCATTGCAGACAATAACGTACAGCAAGAAAGGTAGAAGAAGAAAAAACGAAGAAGAAGAATAAGGAGGCTATTGTATTGTTGCTGCTGTTATTGTCATGACAGCGCTTGTTGATTGCACCAGCGAGAAATTTTTTAATATTTAAAAATTATAAATAACAGCAAAAAAAAAAAAAAAAAAAAATAGAGGGAAGTAGAGAGAAGAAGAGAGAGAAGTAACAAGAAAAATCGTTTTGAAAATTAATAATCCTCTACAGTAAACAATGCCAAAGTCGGCGCTTGTTAGTTCCATCATTATTTTGGACCCGTTTTTTTTTTGTGTTTCTTCTTTATCTTTGTGAAAAATTTGCACAAAATTGAAAACAAAAGAGTGGAATTGAGTTTGTATGTACATACCTCATAGTTTTTAATGGCAACACAGTACCTAAGTAATGAGCATAAATGCGAAAGCATTTTGACGGCTTTGTAGTATAATGCACGCTTAAATAATAAGGATTTATGTATTTATGCAGCGATGTATATAGTATAATATAGTGCAGTGCGGTAATATTCTTATTTGAATGCCACTTTATCTCTTCTTATCGCTCACTATGCATTCATATTTTAATGATTTCACTATTTCAAGCGAAATAATGAAGATTTTCGAATTATTTCGTAGTTCAGCTTCTTCTTCTTGTTAAAACTAGTTTGAAGTATTTTCCTGAAAAATGTATTGTTTTTTTACTTTTTATATAAGAATTTTCTATAATGGTTCTGGTTAGGAAATTTAATTAAAAGTTTGAACTTATGTAAGAATTAGAGAATTTAAATTGTTTCCTATAGGTCTCAGAGAAATTTTAATAATTCCAGTAATATATTTTAACGATTTTCTTGATACAATATTTAGGATTATTTTGAAACAGTAAACCAGTGACCTATATCCATGCCCCGCAAAAAAGGAAATTATCGAAGCTTAGTTTTTTTTAAATGTTATTTCAGAAAATAAAATACTGATTTTAAGTGGACGCCGCACAGTGGTTTGTCTCCAAATAAAAGATGAAGAAAATAGAAAGAGTTAACCAGTGGCTTAAATTTTGGAAGACCTTGTTATTTTAAGATACTTATAAAAATATAAAAACTTTTTGAAAGTAGGCGTTTTTTTGGGGGTGTAGCCAAACAAAGTGATAAAAGCCAATAAAGAGACCTATAATAAAATTGCATGGAATTTTTTTTAGAATTAATTAACCCTCTGCAACCGTTTTTTATGGGGCTTTTTAAACCATGTAGCAAAAAATACCCATAATTAATGTAGATAGAGGGTTGACACGTTTTAAAAAAATATTTTCCATAAAATTCTACAATAAGTCTTTGAACAAGAGGAATCTGTTAAATTAATAATATAGCCAAAAATGTGCAAACAACGAAATTCGATTGGTTAAACCAATCTTATTTCTAACTGTGTAGAAAATTTAAAATTTTTAAAATAGTTTCATTCCAATATTTATTAATGTTTTGCAGCCCTAAGCAAAAATTTAACCTAAGTAATTTTAGTTTTTAATCAAATGCTTCAATTTATCAGGAATTTTTGCATAAGTAGGTGCATATTTGATCCATTCAAAGACATAAAAGCAATATATATTCCCTTCATTAATTTTCAAATGTCTTATAAATCATTTTGTATTTGTTTTCAAGTTAAAACAAGAAAAAATAAGCAATATTGCTTATGTTAATTGAACTTATTTTGCCATATTTTGATTTCAGTGTTTTGGTCGTAAAAATGAGAGTAGAAGCTAGTAGCAGGTAATTTTTTTAATAGCTTGATTAAGGTTGTAGTTTTCATATAATAGTAGCAAGAACCCACCGGTCAACGCCGATCGAATGATACGTTGCTAAACGACCCCTTCGAAAGGACTATTTTTAATTAATAATAAAAAACAACAACAAAAACTAACTTTTTTTTTATTTTTTTATATTTGCTAATTTCATCTCCGATTGAAAAATTTGTTATTGCATCAGTTTGTTAAAAATAATTAAGGTTGTAATTAGTTGAACATTTTATAACAGCACTAAGCTAAACCGCTTTTACCGAATTTAAAAGCTTGCAGGCTAAATTTTTGCGCAAATATATTACTTGGATATCTATTAACAAAACAAAAAAACACCAACCCATTTCAACACATGAAAAAAATGATTTTTTTCCACCCTCAAACCAATGTGCGCCGTGGCGTAAGTGGTATGAACTGGATTGCCAAGCAGCCTGAATGGGTTCGATACTCAGCATGGTCGACATTTTTATTCAAGTAGTTATATTTGAAAAGGGAATTATTGAAAATAAGTAGGGGAATGTGGGGAATTTCGAATCATGGGGAATGTCGAACCATTAGTTTTATCTGCATTATGTGACACTCGGTCTATACAAAACTTTCGCCATCGTATTATTTCAGCTTCATCTCATTTTTTTTTATCAGAAGTCGAACCGATGAGACGTATTTTGTGCTGTCTGCGATAATCAAGTGATTTTTGAGATTCCAAAAGTGTTTTTGTGTTTTAAAAATTACATTGCTTTTTCAACATTTTTGCGTAAAACCAAGCAGGTAAATATTTTTCAAATCATTGTGTGTAAATATTATTTACAGTCAAAAAATTTTTTTGCATGAAATTTGGTTCTGTGATTCATGGGCGGCTATTTTGTAGAACACAGCTTTTGGGGAATATCGAACCACTTAGTTATATAGTAAATTATCGACAAAAAATTAGTTTTTAGTAATTTAACGTCAATATGCCGCGTTACGTTGCAAAACATGATCGATCCGATGATCTCCAAGAATATTTAGCGGCCATAAAGGAGATTAAAATCGGCAATCACTTGCGATGTGTACACATGATTGGTGGCTATTTCACATTCAAAAACTGCGATTCCGAATAAATAACATTGATTTTTTTTCTATATTTTTCATTCAAATCTTATGTTTTTTCATAACGAGTCATAAATAAACGTTTTACATCAATATTTGTTCGAATTTTCTCAATTTGCAAAATGGTTCGACATTCCCCACGATTTTTCAAAATGACATAATCGAATATTTTGATATAATTCTTAAAACTTTACAACAAAATCGAATTTTTAAATTCTGCAATTCCCCAAACGTATCATTTTGCTTCTAGTTTAACCTCCATTTCTCAAATTTTTAAAAATTACGATTTTACGGTGAGTTATCAGTCAAAATAAAAGTGTGGTTCGACATTCCCCACATTCCCCTATGAAATTGTATAAAAAATTTTATTTATATTCCGATGTTCTAAATATTTTTCTGCAAAGTTGTAATCAGAATACTAAAATTAAAAAACTTCTAATAAAATCCTTGAGAACTATATGTAACTTGTGCATATTAAAAAATCATTATCTATTCACAACCTGTGAAAATTCAGATTCTTAGCTTCTTTGTTGTTAGGAATAAGGAATAACTTTTAATATGCAAAAAACCACATGAAATTGAATAGTTTTTATTTAAGTTACGCGTGTTTAACTACAAAAAAAAAGTTTACTAATTCTACGCATTATTTCATCTTTTTCTTCGACATTCATTGTGCACTTCTCTCCATTACAGTGGTTTATTATTTTACATATTTTTTTTCCCCCCTTTTTACTCGAATCGCTCATTTGTGCATTTGTGTCTGCTTATTTTCTAAAGTATCGTTGACAATACATCTACAGCACTTTTCGTGGTTACTTAGCGTTATGTCAATGGCATTTTGTTGTTTTTTTTTTGTCCTTGTTGCTGCTGTTGTTGAATTTTTCGTCGCCGCCAATTTTGTATGTCCGTTGTCTCTTTTTATTCTATTCTCTTTGCATAATGGTGGTGGTCTCTAATGACATTCACTAACTCGAGGCACATAATTGCCTAAAAGTATGCTTGATTTCATTCCGTTTTTCATGTTTTTCTTTTCTTTTACATTTTCTTATGTTTCGTTTACTTTCACTTTCGTTTTTCATTTGTAGCCTTAATGCTCATACATACATTCGTATATACTCGTACATATAAAAATAAGAATATGTTAATAATCGACTTTAGTTGTTGTTGTACAAAAAGCTAAAGCTTTTCATTATGTTGTCAAAATATACAGAGTACAGCTTCACTTGGGACATATACATATATATTATACATATATGAATGTATGCAAGACCGTATTTAGGGGGGGGGGGGGGGGGGGGGGAGGTTTTTGGGGTTCTGATTTGGCTTAAGGCTCAGTTGAAAGGGTATAATTTTGCCTTAAATTTTTTATTTCTAAATTTCGAAGTTTGTAGCGAATTTAGAGAATATATGCCAAACTCATCCGGAATCTTTATCATTGATAATGGCCTAAATGCCGCGGTACGATTAAAAAATATAGTGAATTCCTCATTGGTAATCATTTGAAAAACATAAGTAACTTTTTTAAGTTGGATACATCATCAGTAATTGCAAGTCAATGAGTTATCATAATTATGTCCTTCACGATAAAAAAATCCATTGGAATCCATTCTTTTTGTAATTTTAGAAACTCGGAAACGAAAATTTTTTAAAATCTTCAGGACATTTATTCACTTTTGTCCCTAGTCTTAAAGTGAATCGCAATTTTTCGCCTAGGAAAAAAAAATTCCCCAATATGGAGATTGGTCTCTTTTTCTCCCATATTTTTATTTAAAACTACCACTACCACACAAAGTCGTCGCTCTTCATCTTCTCCCTCCCGCCCCCCGACAAAAAATCCTGGCTACGGCCTTGAACGTATGGTTCTTCACTGAGCATCATTTGCGTTGGCGCATGATTTTCTTGAGTGTTGAAAATTAAATAATATGAATTATTTATGTAATCTTGTAATATCACACAGAAAACAACGGAAAAAAAGAAACAGACAGAAAAGCAGAATAACAAATCGGATTTCGTTCTTTTATGGAAAAACAGGCGCATAAATGCAATTTGAGAACATTCTTATAAAAATTGAATCAATTACTTTTGTACCGTTCAACTTATACTTTTTAGAGATTGAGATATTCTTTTTCTTATTACCAAGAAATACATACATACATATCGCTCATTTACTAAAAGACTGCCATAAGTCAAAAAACACCATTTTTGAGTTAATGATGCAGAATTATTCTTTATATCACGCTTCATATTGTGTAAAAATTTCATATTAATCTCTTGTATACTCTGCGCGTGAGAATTATAAGATTTCTTCTTTTTTCTGCAAAGTGGGTGTCAATTGAAAACTTTAAAAGCGTTTTCTGCAAAATCGCGTTTTTTGAGTTATGTCAGTCTTTTAGTAAATGAGCGATATGTGCATATCACAATACATTGGCATAAAAGTATGTAAATAATTATACATGTATGCATACATTTTATTAAATAAAAAAGTCTTTATTATGTGGATAAAATAATATAATATTATTCTGAATGGATACGAATAAGCTTATGAATAAAAGTCAAGCAATTTGGTGTATTGAAAATTAACCTTAGGTACTTAATAGACAAATACTGATATCAAAAATTTTTTCCTTTATCAACTTTAGGAAAATTGGAAATGACAATTTAGGAAAGTTATCTTGGTTTCGGTTGGCTTAGAAATATTGCTTCTGTCTAGCTATTGGGTTCAGAAATACTAGCCTGCACAATATTGAATTCTGCCAGACTCAAGAACCAGAGTAGTCTACTTAATATTTCTAAATATTACCAAATATCAATTCTGGGAGAGATTAAACCCCGGGAGATGTTGGGTGAACTCTGACTTAGTTGATCAAACTTAGTACGTATTTCAATATGGAAAACTAGTCGATACAGTTTTCTCAATTATGTGAAAGTTGAGTTGATGCATTACATGGACTAGTTATTTTCGCAATCCTATTTAAATTTGTGATGATTTGAAAAAAGGGGTTCCATGTTTCCCGGAATTAGCCTAGTTATGTTTTTTGACCTTAAGTAAAATTATGTTGTTTAAATTCATTAATAATGTTTTAATTTTTTTTTTAAGAATAAATAGTTTAAATTTTTTTACTTAATTTAAAAAAGAAAAATTTAAGCTCTTTTGCACTTTTGGGATTGATATTCGTATTCGTCGTTCACAAAACTTTTTAAGCTTTTTACCATTACAAATTACTATTTAATTAATTTTGTTTAATGCGCTTAATTAATTTTATTATGTTGCTTCGTAGACATACATACATATATTATAGTACATTCAACATAAACGCATTCGCATACACTCAAACACATACACACTGAGGCACCTACGTAACCAAAACTTTTCAATTATTTTATAAATATTAAAACTTTTTAAATAGTTTTTCAGTATTTTGTTGCAGAATTTAATACTTGTTGTTATTTTGTTTTTAGATTTGTTGTTGTTGTTGTAGGTTTTTTCGCATATGCAAAAATTATGTAATTTAATCTGCGTGTGTTCAGTATTAAAAAAAAGTAAATGTACAATTAAACTCATAAAAGTGGAAAATTTAATTATAATAATTTTTCATATGTGACCTAAATGCAAATTTTGCTAACTTTGTATTTTTGCGAAAGAAAAAGAGCCACACGAAACCGAAAAAGTCCTGATTTCAAAACAGCTTGCGCCTCCTAATTAAGGTAATAAAATCCTTTAATTTAATTAAAGGATTCAAAAAGGTATAAAAGACATTACTATTTGGTAGCACTATTCGACAAATTGGAGACTACAAAAAGTGATCGGGATCAGAGTATGTATGATTGCTGGAAGGAGAAGAGCTCCAGAATACTATGGTTAAGTCCGCATTGGTCCTTAATATTAAGTATTTTTTATGTAGTCTTAAAGTTTAAATATTTCTAAATATGGCTGTATTGAAAAATATATAATATCTTGGATTGTTTTGCATCTGAGTAACTTTATGTGTTTAGCATTTTATAGTAAAACCTCCCGATATTTAAAATTATTTCCGTTTTTCAGTTCATTTGTTTTGTTTTTGATTGGGATAATTCTTAATGTCCCATGGGGGACATAAAAGAAGAAGGATAAAAGGAAAAATACTGCGGGCTGTCCTGATTTGCATGTGTTATATACTAAACTTATGATGTTTCTTCTTTAAATCGATTCATAGAATTATTTGCCTTATCTGCTTTGGCTAGAATAAATTATTGAGTTGAAATAGAACGACATTATGGATAAATTAATATGAATCTAAATAGCTTGCCTCCTAAGAAAGAAGTAATCTGCAATTACTTATGACATATTAAAGTGGAATATAAAATAAAAAATTTAATAAAATAAAGCATAAAATAATTTTGCCTTCCATTTTCAATTTACACACCACAGAAAAGTGAAAAAGTTCTGCATTTCAATTTTTGGATTTCAACTTTGCACCAAAACTGATAAACTCTACATAAAGAAATTTTTATAATTCTCTACTGTAATACCGAAAATAATATTTTAAGTGAAAATGCCATGTAAATAATCTTGCTTTACCTAACCCACCCACTGCACGCCCACAAAATAAAACAAAACAAGAAGTGAGAGTAATCACAGAAGGCAACACTCCCTTAGGTGGCAATCTGAACAAAAAAACAAAACGAAAAATTGCAAGTAACTTGGCAACACTACACTACAAACGACATGGTGACAAAACTCAGAGCTCTGGTTACTCTGGTTTGTTGTTAAGAAGGATGTTGCTGTTCTTGTTATCGTTTTTTCATATTTATATTTTTCTGTTCTTTCTTTTTGAAGAAGATTAGATGCGACAAAAAATATTCATTATCTCAGTGTTACGATTGTCTGTGCATGATTTTGGTTTGCATGTACAAATTTCTAAAAAGGAAAAAAACAAAAACTGGCATCATCATTATCATTATTATTACAGTTATCATCAGTTTCAGCATCATTGACACCTTCTTTTCACACTGCATATACTCACTTTCCCTGAAGTATACTTTTCGGCGTTGAACAATCTTTTTCAGATTTTATTCATTTTTTTACTTGTTGTTTTTGTTTGTTGTTATCTACCCGCCTACATTTATGCACACACACATACACTTTTGTGTAAAGTTGAAGTAAAGTGAAGTAGCAGCAGCTGTGACTGTAGCAGCAGCAGAAGGAGCTGGAATTGAAACAGCCCTAGAGCGTACTTAAGACGCCCGCGTTTGTAGTCATGTTTTTCTCGTTTTACACCGCTCCGCATGTGCGTGTTCTTGTTTTATTTTTACAACTTCCCCTTTTGCTGTTTTACAATACCCATGCATGTATTCAACCGCTGAATTCTAACCAAAACACAAGTTCCCTACAGCTGCTGCTGCTGCTGCTGGTGCTCCTGCTTCGCTTCTTCTCCTTTACGCTTCCACTTGCTTGTTGTTTTTACTACCTCTCTGAAAGTATTCCAGTTCCTTTTTTCCTGCCACACATTTTTGCCTCTTTACCGTATCCGTTTTACTTAAATTACTTTGAATAATTTTCGCATATACATAGTCAATGTGGTGTGCATATGGATGTGTTTGTAAATGTTTATATATGCATGTAAGTATGTATGTGTGACAGATAACAACACCAATACAAACAGTAAAACAGTACTAAGAAAAAAACAAAGCAAAAAAAAAATTCAAATCGATATTTTTAATGTATGTGAAACATAGATAAATATTTATGTATGCATGTATCTGTGTCGTAGGTTTTTGTGGAGCAAATGAAATTTATGTTAATTTATTATTAATGATATTGATTTTTTTAGATGAAATACAATTTGGTTTTGTTGTTGTTGTTGTTAAGTTAATGATACCAACAGCAGTCAAAAGAGAATTTAATATTTTACGAAGCATGTTTATACACATATTTCGGTTAGATAATAAGAGGTTGGTTAAAGCTAATTGCCTCAATAAATAAGTATATAGTTAAACAAAAGGAATTATAAGTCACTCTCCTACTTGGAGACCTCGGTTGAGACATCCAGTCGTCATACTGTGTCAAGAAATCATATTTTTTATATTCATTAAACCAGGGCTTTGGAGCGGAGCGTGGAGCTGGAGCAAAGAGCTGTGGAGCACACTGTTTTGACCGGAGCTGGAGCTGGAGCTGGAGCAATGAAAATTTAACCGCTCCGCTGCTCCGATTAGTAATTTTTCCAACTACCTATTGTTCGTTTACATTTCATTGTTTTTAAACTCTTCATTGTCATTTCCATTGCAGTAATGAAAATGGTAATTGAGAAATTGAGAGAAATCATAATCGAAGTAGTTTAGTTCTTTACATATTTACAAAGATGCTTGAAATGCACAATTACCAGATGTGACGTTAAATAATTCTTAATTTTTTCAAAAAACGTCATTTGAAATAAAGGGTGGTTCACTATATTAACTGGTTCTATTGCTATGACATCAGCCTTCAAAACATTATAGTTGTTCTACAAGTTAGTATCATATTTTTTTCGTATGGTAAAGATGTCGAGTTTTGAATTAAAATGATTTTGCGGCAATATAACGCCTTGTCCCACTCATCTGTGTGGAAAGTTTTGGAGTCATGTACCGAAAACTTACGATTTTTTTCTTAAATAAAGATTTCAGGAAACAATTCTCCAGATTCGTATACATAATGGGTGTTAGGGTAAATTAAGGTAGCGATACATACATATATATGAATTTAATATATTTTTATTAGGAAAACTATATGTTGTTGGAGGTCGGACCGGAGCTATACTTAAGAGGTTGGAGCGGAGCAGCCCCAAAATCTGACTGCTCCAAAGCATTAAACCTTTTAGGTTGTTATTTAGTTATTGGTGCAGTATCGAAGATTGATGGCTGAAAATTTTGTTTGTCAAACTTTTACTCAAATTTATTTATTAAAATATTTCAGATTTGTTTTAATTTTATGCTTCCACTAGCTATCCAAGAGATAGTGTGGTCTGGGAAATTTTTAATTTTCTTTTAAGACTTTATGATCGTGCCGAATACCGAGCCCAGCCACCCTACCAGCAATACAGCATATACTCCACGACGACCACTTTTTGAAACTATATCTTTTCAAAAAACATCGTGATTTAAGTTCAGGTGTTTGCGCCTGCAGGCCCAAAACTACGATCTCAATTCTATTGGACACTTGACCCAGTGTGTTTCAGACCCCAATATACTGAATTGACCAAAATAAATGTTCAAAATGTATTCAAAGGGTCAGCTATCAGTATTCTTTTTTTTTGGTCGAGGAGACACATTAATTTGTTAACCAAGTTACGTTTTGTTTGGTAGCTACCTGCCCACTTTGGCATCGCAGATAATGAGGCAGCTATGAACTAGGAAGGGCTCATCGGATATTCAAATTGACTCCGTTCCCTGATGTGGACTTGGTATGTACTTCTTCTAAACTGTTCGTTGCGAACCTGTTACAGGCTTTAAAAAAGCTAGAAAGCTTGTCGCTCTTTTCGCTCATAACCGGCTTATTACTGATAGCGAAATCAAAAAATATTCACGATACAGCCATGGTTATGAAGCTGACCAGGGCCACTTTTGGCCTTCGCAAAAAAATATCCGGTCTAGAATCTTTAAGTAATGGCTTGATTTCGATCAAACCGACATGACAGATCGATTCCTTGATATGTTGGAAGTAGAACTCCTACCGATCTCACATCTGTAATTTTACTTTTTCTTTTGTAATGAAAATGCCCGTTTCTATATACATTGTTGGTGTGATGACTACATATATACTTCTTTAAGCCTGTTTATATATTACTTCAAATTAAAAACTAAAACATGGAACAAGTAGTCAAGACTTTGAAAAACTACCAACTCGATTTAATTTTCATAGTCTACAAAAAAAAAAAAAAACAAGAAAATGGTTTTAATATTTTTATTCTATGGAAATCTTAATGATATAAAAATGATTTATTTTTACTTTTCAATACGAGAAAAACTACTAGAAGGCTTTAGATGAATTTCATACAGCATATTTTAGGCATTAAGAACTTAAGCCTGAAGGACTTTTTATCAATTTTATTTTTTATAAACAATCAACGATAATTCATAAAAAAAAATCCAGAGAACGCCACTTTGTGCAATTTGCGAATACCTTGGCACTATCAAGCTAACATTTTTTTGTTCGGAATTGATTTTAGATGTACCATTAAGGAGTACTGATGGTGACGGCAAAGCACTTTTATAAGATAGAGACATACAATCGAATTGATAACTTGGACCTGCAAAATAACTTTGTTTTTAAATTTTCGTATATAATAAGAACAACTATACAACAAAATTTTTTGAAAATGTCTATTTTTCCACATCTTAAAGTTTTGGCCGGTCTGATCACTGAGGTGGCTCTGGTGGGCAAACAAACGTTGTTGAGTACCGAAGATTTGGTCTAAAAGCTGCCTCAAAAAAGGATCATTGAGATTCGTATGTATCTACACCAGCGATGGCCACACGAATACCACTACAATATGTGCATGTAGTAACGCTTTCACTTAGAGAAATATTTGGTGCGTAATACAAATCTCATTTTCTGAGTATGCAATTGAATCGTTTTCGTTTGAAAAAGTTAAAAATGAAAGAAAAATGAAAATAAAAAAGAACAAAGTACACAAGCTTTTAAAATTTATAAAAAAATTTTCATAATTAAATGAAGTTCATATACACATAAATAGAAATATAAAAAGGAACAAAAACTAAAGCACATATTTAAAACAATTCGCATTCATTTCAGTAATTACTTTAGTTCAATAATTTCATCTTTATTTATTTTATATACCCAGGATTTTATGCAAATCAAATTTTCTAAATGTTGATCGCTTAACCTATTGTTATATTTACTTTTTATAAACTTTAATGTTGTAAAAGCCGCTTCATAACTATATGTTGACCCAAATATGGAATAAAGTTTAAATATTTATATAAAGTTGCAATAGTAAAATTTAAATTTGAATGTGTAAGTTTTTGTCTCCTCATTCCTAATAAATTCATACTCAATATGACTTACACAATAATGTATTTCTAGACAGGACAGTGCAGACAGTGCACGTTGGCACGACTAGCGGGTGCCAACGTGCGTTGACATACTAAACATTCAGGCTTACAGAAAACATTTTCAGCAAACAAGAAATTGTATTCCAATTTTTCGTCAAACCTTTTTAATCTGTGCCTTACAGATTTCCCTCAAATATTACAGTTTATTCCCCAATTTACAGTTTTTATAGTTTTTGCAATAATATGCAGAATAGATCTAAATATGTTTAGGTTATCATAAAAATGTAATTGTATTTTAGGGTAGCCCTTGCAGGTAGCGAATGTGGAAAGAATATTTCCCCTAATTAATGCTAACATTCGAATTCGAAAATTAGCAGAAAAGAATAAAAGACTTATTTAAAAAAAATATAAAATTGAACAAATTTTGTGGCATCAAGAGAAATGTACAAGAAATTTAATGAAACCATTTTGAGAGCTTTTAAAATTGTTGTATTGATTACTGGTAAGCTCTGACAACTCAAAAAATCGGACCCAGGAATGTTCATTTAATTTTTTTAGTAGTCATAACAAGAATGTTACTTCGTGTTTCTTATTAATAAGGAGTGAGATCGAAAAAATCTTAACATATATAAAATTCAATAATTTTTAAACGGTTGATCTGAGAGTTTTGATTTTTTTTTATTTAATTAATAATATTTTACAAATTACAGAAAAATAAATTTTGTCTGCTTTTGGGTTCTAAATTGTTCTTCGACATTTCTTCGAGCATCAACGACATCAAAATTTTGACCCGGAAGCTGCGTAAAATGCGTAAAATCTGCCAGTACATACGTTTCGTCGTCTATTATACAACATGAATATTTTTGTATGAAATTCAATTTTAGTTTCCGAGCCCTACTTTTGGCGTCTAAATTTTTCGCAGCATTCGTGTCTGGAACTTTTTGGACTTTGTATGGTTTCAAACTTGCATTGACTTTAACTTTTCGCTAACCGGGCAGCTTTTTAACCATATGTGTTAGGAGATCTTTTCTATATGCTTTCTATTTTCTTGGCTTTCCCAATATCATGTGGTCTTTGTTTTCTTCCCGAACCAAGTTTCCTATCGACGGTCAAATTCTCCTGAAACTGTTTAATAACATTGGAAACAGTTTGACGGCAGACCTTTAATTCTTTGGCCAATTTTTTGTAGGACCAGTTTGGATTTTTTTCGAAATTTTTAGTAATTTTAAGACGTACTTCTTTTTCTTCACCCATTTTGATCAAACTCACAATAAATCAACATGTTTGTCATTAAAAAAACCAACTGACATATTTTTCAAAGATAACTAGATCGAAAAAATTTTTAAATTTTACACCCAAAAAAAATTATTAGGTACAACGTGTGTTAAGATTTTTTCAATCTCACTCCTTAATAATAATAATAACTTATTTTAGTGCAATTAATTTTAAAGGAATCAGTTTTTTTTTTATTTTATTAATATTATTACATATTTATTTAAATAAATTAATTTTAACTATTTCAGAGCATTTTTGCGAATAGAATCTGACACCAGTTAAACGCTACTTTTTCAAACAAAAACAGTCTGATGGCTGATTGTTGTTGTCGTTATGATAAATAACGCAAATCAAATAACTTAAATTTCTGCGCCGTTCAAGAAAGCGTAGCATCTTCCAAACATGCGGAAACTATTATATTATTGGACGTATTCAATTTTGAATGAGTGGTGGAATGATGGGCAAATGTTTTTTTGCGGGGAATTTGAAGTCGTTCAGCTTTTAGTAATTAAAGTCTGCAGAATATTTCTTGTCAAATTTTATGTAATGTAAAACGTTTAACTTATGAAATATTTCACATTTTGGGTTTAAAATCTTCATATTTTCTTAAGCAGTCCCTGCAATTTATTGGTTTGGTGAAATCAATTTTTAAAAAAGTGTGCTATTTGAAAGTAATATATTTCAAAAGTTTTTTGTAAAAATTTCAGAGAACGCAGAGTGCTTTCGTAGATATAGGCGATTATAGCGGCGAGTGTTAGTCAGGCTAAAACAGTCGCGCGGCTCTTCGATTTCCCTTTCGGCCGTTCAGAAAGGCTTCGCCCTTTTAATCATTGCTGACTCATCTATAAACTTACAAATTACGGTCAGCCATTATAAAGAGATGAAGTATATTTTATATGTTAAAAACCGATAGTCAAAATTTTGAACCTGTTTTTCTCAAAACAAAGTTTTTGCCATTTTTTATTTGAGTCAAAAGAAATCCAATGTCTTCTCCTTTGAGAACTTTGATGTCCAAAAGTAGGCTGAAGTTTACATGTTAAGAATTCCAGAGTCAGACAGTACGTTTCTATTAATCTACCAGTCCCATAGAAATTTGTTAAGTTTTGGACCGAGAAAGTTCAGAGCCGCCTTAAAAAAACACTCACTGAGGTCAATTGCGTTTTGTAAAATGTTTATATGGAAAGTGCGCGTAGCGCTGTTATAATATGAAATTATACCAATGAGGGGTGATTCGATCGAAAATCGGGGAATTTGCATTCACATATAAACAGTGCATTATGAGGCCGCTGAAAAATTTAGCTGGCCAAAATTTAAAAAAATAAAATCTTGGTTTGAATACAAAAATAATTGTCTTACACGTCATAGATCCCTCATAAAATTTCACATTAAGGATATCCTACTTATGCAAAGTATTTGGTTGCACGACCGTCGAAAGTTGCAATATCGTATCGGTAGTATTAACATTAGTATTAACAAATGTTTAAATTGTTCACGTATAAAACCTATGTGGTCTCCATCACCCTCAAGAGAGGCAAATCTGTTCAATTTATTAACGTAATCTTGTCTTCTATCATTCCTCTACGTATACTACGTCGTATTTGTGCCGATAACTGTAGAGACTACCAACAAGTAACAACAAAATAGAGATAAGAAGACTGCTAAAACTTCAACAGAATTTGTTATAAATGCTTTCTAATAGTTTTCAAATCAACAACAAAGTTTCACTTCTTCTGTGAGTGTCTGCAGACACATATTTTTTTTATTTTAAATTTGTAAAAAATATTGGAGATATCGAATGTTTGTGTAGTTGGTTAAATGATTGACAGAAGCCTTAACCTTTAGAGGGCCACCAATTTTCCACAGAAATTTAAAATTTGTTCATGTGAAGATTTTTATTAATATGAAGTCTATTCGGTAAATACAAACGTCAATACATATAGTGGCCACAATATTGGCCACCCCGTCCAGCAACACTATGCCAAACGACCTTCTGAAAAAATACTCTAATTCATCTGAAACTTGTTATTCGGGGTTGCTTAATTCGAATGTGTAAACAGAATTTCAAAATTTAAAATGGCGGACGACTTTTTGAAAAATTGACATAATTCGTTTGAAACTCGTTACTCGGGAGTTTTTGGGGGATTCGAATCTGTAAACAGAAATTCAAAATTCAATCCAATGAAAGGTACTGAGATAACAAAGAAATGTATCTAATTGGATCTTTAATTTTGTTGTTCCAAAGAAAATTGGTACCAACCAGCTGAAATGAATTCCTGGTATCGTTTCCAAAGGGTGTTAATTATGTTGATGTAAGATAATATTAATATTAATTTTAGTTTTTAGCCCACCTAATAACCTTTCCAATTCAGCCTTCACAATTTTTCTAAGTTAATAAAAAATTAAATACTGTTAAATAATAATCTTTAATGCAAAAATCCAGCAATCAAGTTCGTTAAAGTACTTAAGAATGAGTTTTAACGCCAAGAAGACACTAGAAACTAATGTCTCGCCAACAAAATTTCTATAAAAGTTAAGCTACTTATTTCACAGGTTAACAAATTTTCAGTAAAGTGGCCCAATACATAATTTGTATGTTTAAAATCTTAAGTATGCGTTTAATTATATTTTCCATATAAATTTACTCCATTCATTATAATAGTTCAGTTTTGACCTATGACCACTTAATCCACAAGCACGCACTCTTCCTCCTCCCCTCTACTGCCTGGCACTCGTCGCAGTTGAACATTACTAATGGATAATAATAATGCATGCAACAGCAACAACAAAACAGAAACTGCTGCGGTAGTTGGTGCTCCATTTCATTGAAATTTTAGGAATTTCATAATTGCTGTTAGTTCTGCTGGAATGCGGCAGCAGCGGCAGGCAATAGCAGAGGATAGCTTGAAAATAACTTCGTAATAAACTTCCGTAATTTCAATAAAATTGCACTTTGCTGCTACCGCACACAAATACATATACATATACCTATATACGTATACAAAACACCATCAAAAAGAAAATGAAAACCCCGTCTTCCCCATTTCGCTAACTGAATATCATGTCAGAATATTTGACGTTTGCATACAAAGCGAGAAAATGGACGTAGTAAAATTATTAGTAAAAGGGACGTGCGGGAATTTATGAATTGGGTAAATTAAAAAAAAAAAACAAAAATAGCGTAAAATATGCATTGGTGGAAAGTCAGGCAGGGCATAGAGGTTAACGGGTGACGAGAATGAAGTGGAGAAGGGAGGCAAGCACATAATATTCACGCGGATAAATGCGCGCTGTGGAAATGAAAAAGAAAAACAACAACAAAATCGCAGCAGCAAAATAGGCTAAAGCTGAAATTTACTCATAGCTGCATGCAAATTGGCAATTAGGAATTTCCCCTTTGTTTCTATTTTTTTTTTTTTTTAACTCAACTCTGGCTTCAGCTATGAAAAATTCCGGTACACAGAATTAGGTTATTTAGGATACTTTTCGCCTCTGTTTATGTATGATATTTTTTTTTTTTTTTGGTTGGCTAATTATTAAATTTCACATTTTTTCTTATTTGTTTTTTTCGGAATTATAAAATATTAAGTAAAATTTCAAGGCAAGGAACGTGGTGGTAGTAAAGTAAACATTTAAGGCTCGTTTTATTCTACTTATTTATATTTCAAACTTTTGGGAGGATCCCATGATTCTTCGGGACTCATTACCTTAAAATACCAACTTTATCTCTTTATAATAATCATTCTTAAATTATTATAATTTTCATATTTCTAAATTTCTTAAATTTGGTTTGCAAAATATTTCATTTTTCATCTGACCTCCTTTCAGTTCTTCAATAGCTTAGGTTCGAGATAGATTACAAATTTAACAACTTCTTAAACATGTATGGAAAATTGGAAAAATGTTGCTTGCTTTTTATTTCCTTTTTTTTTTTGTTCTTCCACAATAGCAACAAACAAAATACAAGACGCGCATGGCAAAATAAAGCAAAATTTCAAAGAATCGCAAAGTTTTGCATTGACTTTCGAACATACTCAGAAATCACGCAATGTATTTAATTTCACAGGTGAAAGTAAACGGAAACGGAAACACGAGCGAAATACAAAAAAAAAAAAAAAAAAAACGAAAAATCTTTTATGATGATGATGAAGGGTTTAGCTTAGTTTATGTAGTAACTATTTGCAGGAAAGCAATATTCCCCTCTCTTTTCCTCTTCACCAGAGAAATAACAAGAAATGAAACAATAAAACAAAATTTTCTTGCTTGATAATTTGCAATGTTGAAAGTTATTGATGTGTAAATTGCGAAAGAAAAATCCCCTTCTTTGTGAGTTTCTTGATTTGTTTTTGTTGCTGTGTGTTTCTTGTGCTGCTGCTCTTTTCATGAAGTAAGTTTTCTTGATAAGCATCGATTACATTGGCTTGCAACCCTTTTTCGCTTTCTTTTTTCTTACTTCCACCACATTTTTAGTGATTTTTAATTTTGTGTTCATTTCGTTTAACCTGTTGCTAAAGGATTAAATCTGGCACATGTTGTTGCTGTTGTTTTTTATTGTTGTGCTCGCATATGGCAAGTTTAAAGCGCAAAAACTCACATGACTGCGCTTTGAAACCTGATTTTATATATACTACATACACGTACATATATATTTTTTATCTTCTTTTAAGGTTTTTTTTTTTTTTTTTTGGTTTGGAATAAACTCACTGAAATGAAAAAAGGGTTAAATAATCGACGTAAATTCTATCCTTTCATTTTGTTTCCTCTTTTTACTGTTCCATGTTTCTGTTGTTGTTGTTGTACTGACTTCACTCACTTTCTGGTTATGCTGGTTGATTTTAATTTCTGTGTAAATAATAAAGTGTACTACTGTGGTACAATAATGAAACCAAAAGCCAGTCAACATCAAAAAGTACTTTCTTTAACGTCAGCAGATAGAGGGAAAGAGAGATGGAAAGAGAGAGAGAGAGAGAGAAGGAAAGATACAACTTATTGTTATTTAGGTTGGATGCACAGCTCACAAACGTTCTTGTTAATATACCAAAACCACCAGCAGCGAAAGACCCTATCTACTTTTTTATACTTAGTGACACTGAGGAATTCATTTTGGGCTGTGTATGTATTTTGGAGTTTAAATCTAAGCTTTTATGTATCTACAATAATTTTTTTCTTTTTGTTTGTATCAGCTGTAGTATAGTTTCTCATTGACAGATAAAAACGGGTTCATTACTTTTCCAATTGTCCTTAAGTCGTTGAGGCTTTTATCTTTAAGGCCTGTTTGCTTGGAATTTTGACAAATGAAGAATTTATTTAAAAATCTATAGCTGCGTCAAGCATTTCGTCAATAATATCTGTCCTGTCCACTTGTTATTAGACAAAGTTTTTACATCTAGAGCCAAAGTTTTTCCAGCCTGTGTTAATATTGGTTGAATCATCCCCTATAGTTTGCCGACTTCTATCAATACCGTTCATAATTTCCATAAGGTTCTCAGCTATAATTTCAGCCGGCTTTTGTGTTTTTAAACTTTTCTGTGGGGTGAAGTGGTACAGATAGCTTCTGAAACTGTAAATTCGTAAAAATTTCATCGACCATAATTTAAAGAATTAATTTAATTTATAACATTTTTTAGATTTTTCGCAAATCCATCGCGGCCTGTATTTAAATTTCATTTTTGCATGCATGTTCATAAAACAATTCCAACCGAGTACTAAGTCTTGAATTTAAAAAATGTTGCGTGATAACGAGAATAATAATGAAATTTATATGCCTACTCATAAATATAAGCTTTCTGTATTTAATCGGTTTGTTAAGGCAAACGACAGTATAATTCGCTTAACTGCTTTAGCTCTAATAGCGTTTTGCAATTCTAAGTTCGTTCAAGGCTGCATAAGTGCGCAAAAGAATCAAAAATTTTAGTGGCGCACTTAATCGATATATACTGTATATACACACATTTATATACAATGTTAAACGTATAGTTTTATCAGTTGATGGATATATCGAATATGCGGGCAATGCTGGAGCGTATAATAAAATCAATAGGGGTATTCACAATGTGGTGTATTTGTAGTAAACTTATGCATAATATACAACCTTATACATCATGTTGTGAACTCCTGTTGTAGTAATTCTGATATTTCATAGTGTTTGAAAATCGTATGTATTTTGTTTTTGTAAATATATCAAATTTAGTACAGATATCACTTTTATCAAAAATACACAATACAAGACCGCTAATGTATTTCACTTTTCTTACGTCGATTCTTTTGTTGGTATACAGTGAATTCTTGGATTAAGATAAGTTCATATAAAGCAAATTTTTGAAATTCCTGTTATTTATTTTTAGTTTGTTTTAAACCTTTGAACAGTAATCTCAATAAGGTATTTTTAAAATATTGGCCAATATGAACCAGCGAATTATATTTGTTCTATTTTTAATAAAATATTCGTATTCGGTTGATAATTGCCCTTGTGAATGTAATAATGCAGTAAGTAGTTTGAAATAGTTGTAAATAGCTGTGTGCGTACTGAAATGATCATATAATTAGATAATGCGTGAGGTGCAGCATCAACTGGGATTGTTGAATGGTCGTATTGAAACGCTTAGCGTGCGGTAAGTATCCCAAGAAAGACATTTCAAATAAAAAAAGAAATAAATTTTGAATACATAGTAGTTATATTTGTAAATGACTACTTGTAGTTTAGAGCTTCAAAACGAAATAATCAGAGGAAATCATGTCAGCCTAAAACAGTGTGCAAGCTTAAGTTTAACTGAGGAAGAAGGTATGTATGTATGTGTGGTATTTAATTGGCTGCAGGAATTCAAGCAATTCATGTAAAAAATCAAAGTATGAACAAAATCTCCTAAATCAATAGATTTCATAAATTTCCCTAAATTATTGCATTATTTTGCAGTTTCCCCAAGACGTCCCAGCAATTGTGTTGAAGCAACTTCTAAAACTCACAAGAGTGGTCTATATTCCATACACATTGATATGGGTATTTCAAACCTTCACTCATTTCTAGTTACCTGCGATGACGATAGTCAAGGTGGTGGTTGGACCGTCATACAAAGACGACTTGATGGTTCTGTGGATTTCTATCGCACATGGGCTGAGTATAAAATAGGGTTTGGTCGATTGGATGGTGAATTTTTTATTGGTTTGGATAAATTACACGCTCTCACAACCCAATCGCCCCAAGAATTGTTGATAATTATGGAAGATTTTGATAAAACTAAGAAATTCGCAAAATATTCAGCATTTGCTATTGGCAATGAGAGTGAAGCGTATATTTTGAATGTTTTAGGAAATTATTCTGGTGATGCTGGTGATTCATTGTCTCAGCATAGAGGGCATAAATTTACAACAAAGGATGTAGATAATGATGATGAAGCTGGGAAAAACTGTGCCGAGATGTATACCGGTGCTTGGTGGTATTATGCATGTCATGCGAGGTGCGCGTAAATGATTTCTCTGTGAAAAAGGGAAAACAGCCTAACTCGAGTTAAGATGAAAAAGATTTTGTCATATATTTTTTACTATAAATACGGAAGTGATGAAAGTTTTTAAATAATTTTTGAGTTATATGGCATGTTAATAATAATGTAAAAAGTAAACTTTAATCTGAACTTAAAGACATTGCTAATTTTGCTATAGTTCTTAGAATATATCTATTCAAAATTATCTAACTCGACAAAACCGGAAAGAAAGTACACTTAAGCTGTTATTCCTTTTTCCCACAAAATTTAATGAATTACACTGTGTGACAGTAAAAATATACTTTCGTCGAGACATAACTCAAGCTATAGGTATAGTCAAGCAGAAAAAAACTGCATACACAGAATTTTGAATTGTCCCTCAAAATCTGGACTTTGGGTCGAAAAACCTTATTTTTAAAATTTGAAGCATATACTTCACGTAACTTTATTTGCATTTATACGATAAGTAAGGACATTTAGTTGCTTACAATGATATGAAAATTGGTAATATATACCAAAACTGCAAATAAACTACATTTAATTCTCTTTCCAACGAGTTATAAATTTTCAAAATTCATTGAGGTTTGACTGAGATATTCGACTTACAGCACCATATACTGGAATAAAATCCATATAAGGTATGTATACGAAAAAACTGGTCGCAGTAAATATGTTGTATTAATTCAAATATGACAATTACAGCAAATGTTACTGTTATTACTTCGTAGAGAATTTTCAGTTTTACATTTCTGCATCATTAATTTATCTGATTTTTTTACATTACGCTAAATGAATTCATCGAAATTGAGTACGCGCGATATATAATTGTGCGCAAAAATCAAGATTTTCCACATATGTCACATAAAGACATTGCCAAAAGTTTCAAAATTGCAATATCTACGGTAACTTTAGTGCTTAAAAACTTTAGTGAACGACTAACTACCGAAAGGAAAACTGGGAGTGGGCGAAAGAAGGGGTCATCTCGGAGGAAAAAGCAAAGAAAGTAAAAAACTTGTTTTAAAGAAATTCAGGCCTTTCGATCAGAGTACGCAGAGTAAAAGGACTTAAGACGTATAAAGTTCCGCTAGTCCCGAACCAGAATGACAAAAATGCAACAGCAAAAACTCGCACACGAAAATTATGCACAAATTTGATAGCATGACCATGGACGACGAAATGTATGTCAAAGCAGACTTTAATCAGCTTCCTGGTCAACTATTTTACACTTAAAAAAAAAAAGAGGTGATGTTGCGCCTAAATTTTAGCTAAAGAAAGTGGACAAGTTTGCGAAGAATTATTTGGTTTGGCAAGCAATTTGCCAATGCTGTATAAAGAGTGCCATTACTAGTACCATCAACCAAAAAATTTACGTTGAAGAGTGCTTACAAAAACGTCTACTGCCAATGGTACGTCTTTACAAGGCTTCTGCCACTTCTGGCTAGTTTTAGCAACATGCCATTACGGCATAACGGCAATGACGTGGTATAAAGAGAAAGGAGTACAAATTGTTCCAAAAGATGCCAATCCACCAAATTGCCCAGAACTTCGGCCTTCGATAGAAAAATATTGGGCTATAATGAAAAGAAAATTGCTAAAAACGAAGCAAGTGGTCCAAAATGAAAAACAGCTGCAGAAAAAGTGAACTACTGTGTCATCTCAAATGTCCCGAAGTGACGTGCAACGTTTAATGGCTGGAGTTAAGTCAAAGTTGCGATCTTTCGCATACGCACCAACCAAATAAATAATGTTTTTATTTTTCTTAAAGTAACTATTATAATCTTTCAATTGATGTGTGAATTTTTGTTTTTGTTTAAAAAACAAAATTTTTATAACAAGTTAATGTCGACCAGTTTTTTTCGTATACATGCCTTAATTTTAAGTTGTTATTTTGTATTCTTAAATAGTTGGAGCAATACGTGTATTTAAATATTTACATTCCTACATATTGAAATTTTTTGTGCGGTCAAAAAAAAAAAAAAAATTAAACAAGTCAGTTACACCTCAATGAATTTTAAAAATTTATACTTCTTTAGAAACACAATTGAATGCAGTTTATTTTCAGATACTTTTGTGTATACACTAAAAAACAAAATAGCCGTTTGAAACGCCATTCAAAATGAAAAAATGTAAAATTCTTTTCGATTTTTCTTATATTTTGCCCTCAAACTCCGGTAACTAACTTCCTTAAGATATTTTCGGACCTAGGTCCAGATTTTGAGGATTAATTCAAAATTCTGAGTATGCAGTTTTTTTCTGCTTGACTAGACCTACAACACTAGCAAACCTCGAAAAAAGTATATTAAAATTTTTTTTTTGTCACACTGTGTTATTTTAAGACATGTTTATAAATATATTAACTCTACAGCAATCTAAATGGTAAATATTTGCACGGCGAATATGCGAAGGAACTATATGCTCAAGGTGTCGTATGGGTTACATGGCGTGGACACTATTATTCGCATAAATCTGTGCAAATAATGATACGTCCACAGAGAGTATAATTGATATTTTTTGTAAACTAATGTAATAAAAAAATGTAATGTAAAAAAAAAAGAAAAAATTTAACGTAATTACTTAATCTAAAAATATTAAAGAAATTGACAACTTTTTGCAGCAAAAAATTTTAGCTTTTGTCGGGAATCAGTTTTATCATATGTTGGAACGTTTTTCTACAGGATTTAACTAATTACAGATCTGTATGTTATCAATAAGTTTTCTTATCAAAAACACTTGAAAACAAAGAGATAAAAAAATTCATTACTTTGAAAACAAATTAATTTTAAAATAATTTTACCTGCTTCTATTTTTGCAACACTCAATTTTGAGAATATTGTTTGTAATAGCTTAAAAGCTTAATTTTCAGGATCAAGCGCTAGAACGACAAGACCGACTTGATATGCTTTGTATCCTTGATAATTTCTTACCAGTGAGCAATTGAAAGTTTCTTGGTTTTGGCTTTGCACTGTGATATCATCCAAAGTTTGAGAACCACTTTAAAAAAGACAATAATGAGTATGCATTATTTTGGCCACAAATTTGAAAATAAAACAATTTTTTTGCAATTAAAAATTTCAGTTTTAAGTACAGCCCAAACTTAATAAAACGGATAAATATTATCATTTTGGGGACTAACTGATAACAAACATATATTTTCTAATATTTTTCATCTTTAGAACCCTTTAATTTTGATCGGTGATCTGGCTCGATTTACGGAACAAGATATAGATATAGATTAAGTCTGTGGGTAGGTTGCCACAAAGATAGAGATGCGATGTAATGAAAAATCGTGAACGTACTTATATTTGTGACCCAACTACATCTTATAATGACAAGTGCATTGCACGTGTAATAACTCGCGGAAGAGTTGACGTAATGAAAATGCAGCGCGCTGATTCCTCGAATGCGCCGTGGTAGGCGACACGTGAATTCATTTCGGTCTTCTGAGAGCGTGGTTACTTACCAATGCTATGATTGGTCGGACGCGACATAGTTACTAAACTTTTGCCTCAATGCTTTGCTATTTCAAATAAAAAAACACTGATGATGAATCAGGCTGAATCATAATGAACAAAGTTTAAATTTTTGGAGAAAGGATTCGAACTCCAAAGAACAAAATTGCACTGACTTAGGTTGGCGTCGAAGCCCGTAGAGAATATCTAATCGAAGTCTTGCTATGCTAATGATATAGAGGTTGGAGTTTCTGACGACCTCATATAAGTAATTTTTCTTTTTCTCTTCTCCATTTTTAACGATCTTCATGAAATTTTAAATGAAACCACGCAGTATTATTAAAAATTGTCTTCATATTAACTTGGGAGCCTTTTAGAAGCCTTAAGCTTTTCCAACTTAACTAACTTTTGTTCATTTTCTTTATATGGGTATCACATGAAAGAAACTCATATGAAGAAAATAAACTACGAATCAGATGAAAATGCAGTTGTAATTAAATAAATTTCAATTAGTACAATTAATTTTTTAATTAACTATTTGTTGTTCAGTAATCACGAACATATTTGCGTGTACATTTTCAATTGTAAACTCACTCACTCACTCATTAGCATGATAATTATGCACCTACATACATATGCATGTATATAGTATATATGTATGTGGATTAACTCAATGGCTCAGTGCCATACGATATACTATATGCACTAGCGGATCCTAGGGGAGGCTTTTGAAAATAACCTTTCCCCCTCCTCCTTCCGCCTTCCGTACCGTTGCCAATCTCGCATATTATGATCATTGGGCATAAATAAAAGTAAATTTTTTTTAAATTAAAGCCCCTCCCTTCAGGAATGTTTGAATCCGCTAGTGTTTGTATGTGTGTGTATATTTGTGAGTATTTTTAGTTGGGTATAACTACATAACTACACCAATTTGCATATGCATACAATACCCTAAATGTAGGTAGGGTAAGTGTTCCAATAGTCGGCAGTTTAACATAATCTTTCTTTTTTTTTAATCTGGTACCCTGGCATATGTGAAAAAGCTATTCTACTGACAATTACCACATTCCATTTCAATAAAGGTCATTATTTCAGTTTTAATTAACTTTTTTAAAAAAATTATTCATTAAATATCAAATATAATTTATTCATTTTGTAAAATGTGTCGAATTTGCCAGTGGTCGGCACACATTTTCCAATATTCGGCATATGATGCACCTATAGTCGGTATGACATACATTTATGTACATTTACACGGTTTCGTTAAAAGAAAAAAAGTTCTTACAAAAATTTAGATCTTATGTATTTAGTAGGCAGAGTCAATTTATTTTTCGACCATTCGGTGGTGGAATTAACGGATAATTTTAAGAACATTTGCTGAAAAATCATAAGTCAAAAGTGAATCTGGAGCCTCGTACGTATTTTTGCGTATATCATGTGGAAAATGGTCATAAGACTTTTAAAAATCTTCGATTTTCTGACCAGGTGCTCGTTAAAAAGCTAATTTAGAGCACTACAAGATTTAGTAGGCCTAGTCATTAAATTCAGTTTTTTAAGAGAAATACTCTCAAGTTCGGTACATTTTTGATAACAAAAAAATAGCAAAGTTCTAAAAGTGGATTTTGATACAACTAAAAAAAAAAAACACACACACGGGTCTCGCCGTATTAAAATTTACTTCTAATATTAGTTTTGCGCCAGCGTAAAGTTTGCCCATCTCTAAAAAATTAAGTAACATAAACCGTACAACAACTTGCTAATTTTCATTTCAAAAATTATGTTAGTTAATTAATTATCAAAAAAAAAAAAATGGAATTTATATGATTTTACGAGTATTTCTCTTAAAAATATGCGATTTTAGGTATTTTTTTTTTGAAGGTAGTAAAACTAAATAGTACTCTAAGTTATCTTTCTTATGAGTACCTGATCATAAAAAGATCGGTGAATTTTTAACAGTTTTATTTTCATTTCATTTATTTTAAAAAATTCGAAGGCTCCAGATCATCTTTTAACCTTCTGCAAATATTCTTAAAGTTCCAATCCGTTAAATCCATTTTTCACCACCGATTGGTCACCTCTCGAACAAATTCATTAATAAATTTACTCTACAAAACTGAAAATGGTATCCCATTTAAGGACCTATTGTACAAATGCCAAATCGAAAAGGAGAGAAAACTTAGTTTCTATCAACCCAAAGTAATGAAGTCTACGTTCCTATAGGTGAAACTAAGTAATGCCATATTAAGTCACATTAGCCGAATACATATTTTTGAGCGGTCAATGAAATCATTCTTGACCAGTGAAAAACTGATATAATTGTTTGTCCTATACTCGGCAGGTCATACAGTACTCGATGCAAACTATGCCGACTATTGGGTTTATGCACTTTATACTAATTTTTGGTATCACGGAAGAAAAGAGGTATGGTTGATATTAAATTTTCAATAATTTGAGCTTGATCAGGGAAAAATTTTCATTTTCCAGTAGTCGGTACATGATGCCGACCACTGGGAATTGTGAAAAAAAATGTTGTTTCTTATGTCGGTAAAATAGAAAGATTACTTACCTTTTTATATGACCCTTCTTAATTCAAAAATCGCTACAAAAATAAACACTTGCGGAACTGATGATGAACTGCCACGAAATGAGGATGAAATGGTGCCAAAATGTTACTCTTAGTCCAAATTAATCATTACAGATATAGAGAGAGAAAGAGATGAATATATTTTGTAATGTAAAGTTAGGAACATTTACCCTATGTTATTATTTATGTAATTTATTAAATTAAATGGTAGAGGCTGTTTTATTGTAATATATTCAAATATATAATTTGAAAGTAGGTAATTAATATATACACATAAGTATATATATACAAAACTACTGATTTAGTTAATTACAAAGCAAGCAACAGAATTTTACTTAGATATACATAGGAATTATTTTCCCTATAATACAAAAAAACATGAAAATTTAATGAAGCATTTACAATTTATTGCAACAAGAATTAATTAAAGCTGCGCTCGACACTTCTCTAGTTTGAATGATTTTTTGCCTGTGGGCAAGGATAATTCTTGAAATTAAGAATGTGATTTTTATTTTATTTCATGATTTCTTGAATAGTAGTCAAAGACAATAGAATTTTTCATTAAGGGTCTTCATTTAAACTTGAAGACTGGGAAAACTCGAAAACTTTCGAGTTTTCGCGCTAGTTTACGTGAAGGCACCATCTCACCAACAAAAAACCATAGTGCAAATCAGCGGTTTGAAAGTAGTGATTAGGGTTCCATTGCAGTATTTTGCGAACAGGGTTGTTATTTCAAAGGCAAAATAAAAGTATTTAATGAAAATATATATTTATGTCATATATTTAATACTTTGAATTGAAATTAAAGGGATAATGTCTCTAGCTTGTTTGTAACGCTTCCGTTCGGAAATTCATTGTGTTTTCAATATAGAAACATTACATACAAGAATGTTTTATTTATATATTTTTTAAGAATTCGTGTAATTAATATGACAAATTAATATTAACTCTAGACCAAAATGAGCTTTAATGACATTACGAAGTAAGCGAACGTTTGTTTACACTTCCAAACATATTCTTGATATCGATAATTAGCCGCTGACTGACAGTGTGGCCAACTTTTGTTTTTCAAAATTCGCTAAAATTAAGAAAAACAAACGCGTATTTTCTTTAAAAAAGCGCTAAATTTTTTCCCTATAAAAATGTTGAACTCAAAGTTTTTTATATACACTAGAATCGCGACAATTCGTACCCCGTTAATTCGAAAATAGCTGTTAATTTATATAAAATATACAATAATTCGCAACAAACTATTGGGCCCTTGAAAAAATTGCTTTAGTTCGCAAAAATTCTACACATTTTGGTTCCCTCGCTAATTCGTATTTTCTTTATCAATACAAGGTCTGTTTAATCGCTTGAAAATCGAAATTGGTTATCTACAACCTCTTATAATTCGTAATGCAAAGCAAAATTCTATGATTCGAAAAAAAAACAATCATTGTTGAGACCTACGTTCACTTTTTTTATGGAGTTTTTTGTGTTTTACGTGGTTGACATGATACGTGAGCAGAGCCTTAAACTACCAAACCTCGCTAACCCCGCGATTGTATATCCCAATAATGCTCGAAAACTTAAGTAAAATGGAAGATACGGTTTCCAGTTTATTTGAGTTTTCTTTAAAATGCGTGTGCTGGCTGTCACTGAATGGATTGTGGATTAGCTTTGCTCTTATTCCTGGTTACAGAGGTTATAGCAGACATTTTGCCCCATTGGAAAACTTAAGGATAACTGTAAGGATTAAGAGTCCCGGACATATTATTTTTTAAAATTTATTTTAATATTTGCATAAAATATTGAAGAAACTCAGCCAGATTTTGAGGAAAAACTCGGGGTGAAAGAGTTAAATCGAAAAAATTGCTCGTCCCTTGCGATTACGAATAATAATAATAAATAATAACATGTATTTTTAAAGTTTTAAATTCACAGCATAACATACTCTTTAGTCTGAATTCAGAAGCAAAGAATTTTTTGAATTGAGTGACTTACGGTTACGAACTTTGGTTTTAAATAAGTTCATTGCTCATTGTTTCGATAAAAAATGTTGTTAGGATAATTCAGGAAATGGATTATTTAGTGGAGCAATTAGTGTCTTTTAAATTGAAAAAAAACGCGTTAAAAAATCCTCTAACCACTAAATCACTTTTTCTTCGTGTTTTAATTAAAAAAAAGCACTAAATTTAGAGGCAAAAGCGCTGAGTTGGCCATACTGATGAATGATAGAATGCTGAAAAAAATGCTAAGTGAATTGTAGATGCGCTCTTACAATTTTATAGGTTCTTACACTACCTAACGTTCATTTTGGTCTATGATTTGCTGAACATTTCAGAACTCTTTAATAAAAAATGCCAATTTTTAATGTAACAAATATTTCTAAAATATAATAAAACCAAAATGAACGTTAGTAGCATTACGAAATTAGCGGACGTTTGTCTGTTCTCGCAACAGCATTCTTGATATATATCGATAATTATAATTAGTCCCAGATAAAAGATTTGTAAAATAAATACGAGATATAAATAAAAGAGAAAATACAAACCGAAATACATGTAGGAAAATGTGTCTGAAGGGTGATGAAAATATTGCTCTTCAACTAACAGAATTGAGTTTGTAATATGTATGATGCGCTAGCCAAATGAATGCTCTTTAGCTTAGCCATTTAATATCAAATATGGCAACACTGAAACATTCGTGTCAACTTTCGAGGCTGCTTTCGGGGCAAAATTGCCTCGAAAACTTTCGTGGTGCGCTTAAACTCTTTTTCATACAAAATTTGACAGTTTATTTTCGAGGCTTGCAAACCTTCGAGGTTTACGCGTTTTCGAGGCATTTTCACGCTTAGATGAAGACCTTTATTATATAGCTCGTCAAAAAGGTAATAACAGAACTTTTAGAAAAAAATCAAAAGAAAAATCTGGGTGCAAAATTTTGTAAGGGCATGGAATCCTTTGAAAATTTGTACTTATATCCAGCAAAAAACTCATACTTAATTTATTTTTTAGTTTTAATATTTATATTTTCAGTATTTCATTTTTTTTTAACACTGAAACTGTCAGACAGTACGCGATGAGTTCATTTTATTTTACGTTGTACATAAAAATCTAAAAATCTTTAATATTGAAGGAGACGAATCCGTGTTTTTGATGTGTAAACATTTTAGCTCACGGTATGGGCAAAATTTCAAATGTGTAAAATGTAACAATAACTGTATCGTAAGATGTAAGATAACTGTAACGTCCAGTTCCCTTCTCGCTCACACTACTGCGCGGCATGACTGTGCTACTCTAAACAACAAAGAGAAGAAGAGATTGAGGAATTAAAATACGAGCGGAGTTTGTTTGTTTATGTTTCCATCAATTTACTCACACATATATGTACATACGAAAACAAAATGTGTGTGTACATTTATTCGTGGCAGAATTATTTGTTGGTGTTATTTGTCGACTATACCATACAAGCAGAGAAGTCGCCGTAGCAAACACAGGCGTTTGATAGGTTTTGCATTCGGTTAGTTAGATTGGATTAAAATTAAATATTTTTTAAAATATAAAAACAATACAAAATGATAAGTAATAAGGAATCTAGGTTTCAATAAATGTATAAACAAAACGTAGTGATAATGATAGCAAATCACGGCATTATAAAAGACAACACTTTTTTTATCTATGTAAATAGCAAATATGTTAAACAGAAAAAATCAGACTTATTTATTATAAAATCACTTATATACTTCAATAAGTATTTCATTCTTTTTTATTTTTATTAAATGCAGTTAAGACAACTCTCTTTGCGGTGCTTTTAAAAAGTAGTGGGGTACTAGACATCCCTGTTGCCTTCCTAAGGTTAAATCTGGAAAGCACTTATCGTCGCCTGAGGATTGATTTGACGTATGTGTGTACAAATTCATATACCTATACGCCAAATCAATTCTCAGGCGACGTTATGTAAAATTTTCACATCTAATAAAATTTCAAATCGACAGGAAGAAAAACTTAAAGCGCGAAAAAAAGAATGCGATTGCAGCTGCGTATATGCGAGCATATAGATCCCGATGCATTGAGTAAAAGAAAAATAATGCAACTACAACATATCAGCCCTATTCACGATTTGGTGCAATTGCAAAATATTTATGCTATCACAACAACAAATATATGTGATATGGAATAAAAATTTGCATTTGCAATGATGTAAGACCATTTGCAATTTATGGTGAATCATAATCATATATAAAATGATATCTAATAAGTTTTTAAGCTTATAAAATAATTGTTTTAATTTGAATTACCTAAGCATATAAATTATACATTAAATCCCTATATATGGCTATACATATGTGAGCTTATGTATATGACATTCAGTTAGCTTAGCTGTTTACACATCAAATATCTTGCGTGCCTTGCACACATCCATTTTTTTTTGTTTTGCTCTTTTGTTTGCCTTTATCCAAGTTTACACAATCTTCATCGACTAACTTCCGGAGAAATAAAACGGTTCAGGGGCGTTAACAGGACGGTCAACTTAACGCTGTAAATATGAAACGAGATTGAAAAATTTATGACATCAATCAATTAATAAGTTTGTTATTTAAAAAAAAAGTTTCTTACATACATGAACAGTCAGATATTTTAATTTATGAAATTAAAAAAAAATTCCACATTCATAATTTAGTATACATAAAGTACAAAATACTACCTAGATTTTCTTTTTAAAGAATGATAAATTATATAAAAAGTCTCGTTCTGAATATTTCCATCATACAGTATGCTACAAGTCACGCAATCTCACTGGAAAAAGAAAAAACTACATGTTAATTCCGTGCTAACTATATCAACAATTAAAGATAAAAAAGAAGAAGGTTCCAGTTATAGTGACAGTAGGAAAACATAAAAAAGAAGGGCGGAAAAAAACACAACAATAATGTGAAATACGTGATGCATTTAGATTTTTACCACAAATTTCAAGCATACACGCAAATGTAATCATTTAAGCGTAGAAAAGAATATACGTAAGTTTAATCAACACATACAAATTTAGGGGTGAGCAGAGAAATTTTGCACAACTTTAGAGAAAACTTACAAATAGGATTTAACTAACTAGTTGGAAAACTATTCAAAACTCATGTTTAAGTCCCAAAATGCAGGGTGATTCAGAACTGAGTACAGATTTTTTACCACATGTATTTCTTAACTTTAGAGAAGTAAAAAAAAACTAAAATGAGTTCCTTGTGCACTCGTTACATGATGTGATAACTTACTTTATGCATTGTTGCACTTTCTTTGCTTTTTGCACGTTTACATCGCCTAATGTTGATATTATTTTACAATTTCAATTAGGAAAGAATAATATATAAGCTAAAATAAACTATGCAATAAAACAATACAATAAATAAACACAATTATTGATATGTTGCACTATTTTTTTTCTTTTTTTTTTAGTTAGTTAGTTGTTCATTTCATTTTCAATTTTGTAGTACAATTATTCTTATTATTATTTATTATTCAACAAATCTGGCCGAAGACCATAGCAGTCAGTGCCACTGCATAATACTTTATATGTACAATTGTATTATATGTATAAACTTTTAAAATAATAATAATATTCCACAAATATTAGAACATATTTTGCACTATTCCATTGATATGTAAATACACTTCACAAACGATTTTAATACAGAAATTATGTGTTGCATACTTTTAGGCTTAAAGCAAAATATACAATAAAACACACACTTATAATTTCATACATATTACAAAACTTCTCTCTGAAATCAAACGACGAAAATGGAGATTGTTCGGGCACACTTTACGTAAACCACTTGCCGACATCGCCCGACATGCCCTAGATTGGAATCTTCAAGGCAACTGAAGACGTGGTCGACCCAGAATGTCATGGAGGTGATCTTTAGAGCAGGACATACGTGAAATGGGAAAAAGCTGGAGAGAATTAAAGGCGCTGTCACGCGCCTCTCGGTGTTTCGCGAGTAGTATATAAAACATGAACAATAACCAAGGGGAAAAGGATTAGCGATACCAGACAGCCTTGCCTGACCACGGATTTGAATCTGAAGGGTTCTAACAGCCGTATTAAGCGATAATAAGTGAAATGGGTAAAATTTTTGGGTAAAATTTGTAGAATTTTGAACTAAAATTGACGAATACATATTGTAGAGAGAGAACTGCCACTCTTAAATTTTTTGTTGATGTGATCTATGTGTGATTCTGTTTACAGCTTTCTGCTGGCTTTATCAATGTGAGAATTTTCAATGGCACTGTCATGTGAAGTGCACTTCTATAGTTTTTGCATTGTGAGTTTTGATATTTTAATTAGGCTACCCTGTAACTATCCACTGAGGAGTAGTTTCTGATTCCAGATAACTTCGAATACCGGTCGAGCAGTTTTACGCTGTTGCATTTATGATTATAAAAACCTAAGCACAAAAACCGAAATAGAGTTCCAAAATTTTAAAATTCAATATATCTCAAAAAGCTTAGATTGTTTATTACTTTTTGGTCTCAAATAATCTGTTCTCCCCTACATTACAGTTATAGTATTCAAAGTAATGCGCACGTTCTGTAACAGTAAGCGTCTTTGCTATTTTGCTAGCAAATAATAAAGTCTTCAGCATTTTGTGGCTGTCGTTGTTTTTGTCGATGCACTCATCATATAAACAAATACATACAAACATACATATGTGTGCATATATACAATGTACATGTAGTATGTCTATGAATAGTGAACACAGTTGATTTAATCATTCATTTAACCCCGCACACATACTCACATACTTGCACTAATACATTTATGTATATGCATATAAACATTTTCATCACTTTTCTATTTTCTTAGGGTGGCGAAGTGGCTGTGTTTTTTCCATTTTCTGTTTTTGTTATTATTTTTGTTTTGTTTCATTTTTTCTTTTCGTTGCTTTTTTTTTTGTACTGTTTTCTTAGCATGTGTTTTTTTAGCTCTTTTTCGCTTGAGTTGTCATTCTATTTAAGATAAATATCATGTACAGTCATTAGATTGTTTTCGATTGACGTGACATGATAATGAATGTTTTTTCTTTTTTTCTTCATTGTTGTTGTTATTTTTGTTTTTGCTTTTGTTTTTTGTTTTCAATTTTTATGAAATGTAAATGCATGAGCAAACTTTGAGGTATATTGCCATATAGTAAACATGTAATTTGTTGTTGACTTTCAGGCGGTGAGTGTGCAGTGACGATGATTAGGTGTATTGAAATAATCAAATACATAAATACAAAAAGTGTGATATAAATCTAATAAAGGATATTAAAAATAAATACGGGTGCACATTACATTTAAAATTTATTTAGTAAAAAAGTCAGAGCTTGGGGTTCTAAGAATTAATGCTAACTGTTTGCAGAAGTAAGGCTTTTTCCGTTCTTGTTATTTAATTTTAGAAAATAAAAATCACAGTTTACATAATTTGTTATTTTTTTGTTATTTTTTTTTTTTAGATATACATTTTTACCAGACTTCGTTGGTTAGAGTGCCTGCTCTATAAAAAGACATACTTAGACTTCGTAAAGCATAACAAATATTCATACAAACAATAAATTTGTATTTCAATTGTAACTAAAACCTTTTGATTAACCTTTCATACATTAATGGTGATTCGAAAAATATTTACTTATTCAAATAATCTTTCTTTACTTGCAGGTAAATGCTACTTGTATCCATTCATCCATCTGTTTGTTCATCAATCCGTTCACTCATTCATTCACCTACGCTTGCAAGGTTTCAATATTGCGTGATAATTTGCTGATTAAAATTAAACGAGAACAAACAACAAAACCTAAAAAACTGTACGGGTAAAAATGTATCAAATTTACTAGCAAACACAATAGAATCAAAAACATCATCAACAAGAACAACGTTAGTAAGTAGCATCGTGAAATACAAAGTATTCGTAATCAACCCATACAATCTATGAATAAAGCAAACTGCTAATTAGTAAAATAACATGTTGGCAGCGAGCGATAACAATGTGCCGAAATAGTTGAACATAAAAATAAAAATTCTTTCTTTTTTCTCTTGAAGACAATAGAGCTTAAGTTAATGCTATAGAAAAGCATAACAGCTAAAACATAGAAACTAGTTAACGAAGGTGTTAGTGTTATGCTTGATTTTCTATTTTTGTGCTGCTTTGTTTCGTTTCGGTTTTTTATGTGTGAAACACGAAAACCAATGAAATTTTATATGCGAAAGGAAGAATGAGAAAACACATACAAGCACATAATCCTTATGGTTAAGGTATCCACAGAGGATCCAATGAAGTGTTGTGAAATTAGCGTGCAGCGGTAACAGCAACTACATACAAGTGCAGCAGTACAGCAGTAAAAGCCAACGCATGAACCAAAGCATTAAGATATTAAAATCTTTATGAGGGTCTCTTATGGTTCAGCTGATGGTTTTGAAAGAAAAAGCAGAAAAATAAAAGTAGAAAAGTCAGAATATAATGAGAGTACGTGAAATATTTAATGAGATTTTCCAGTATGTTCTATGCTCTAAAATGACTTACATGACAGCTTTTTTCATGAAGGTATTTGATACGCTGCTGCTGTTGTTGCATATCCTAGTTATGAAATGCATTTCAATAGATTACATTACAAGCTCGTAAGTAAATTTATTGATTATTGTCTATTATTTTGGAAGAAGTAAAATGTATATGTGTGCGTTTGCATATTCGAAATGTTGTGGTATTCGTAAAAGAAATAAGCAATAAACAGCATCACACTTTGCTATGGCTGTTTCCGTTACCGCTTCGTCATCCAATGGCATGCATGAAGCTCTTGCGATTTACTCGTTCATTGCTTCTTTTATTATTGCCATTTACAAGATGATGATGATGATGCCGATGATAATACCCCATCAGAATATTAAAGTTTTCCCGCGTCCTTTAACTTCATATTGACATTTGCTATGATGTAGAAATGCATAGGTATGTGTGTGGGTGTGTGTGCCCGTGTGTGAGCAAGTAAACGAAGACTGTAAATATTAAAACTACGTCACTTAATAAAGGACACTACGTTAGATTAATAAAGGAAATTATGTGGCGATAGTTTTCTTGTGTCGTAAATATTATGAAATAATTTTCTTACCACAGCAAAATAAAATCACAATGCTTTATAATAAAATTGGCATTGAGAATAACAGTGCGTATGAGTGACATTTAAAATCAAAAGATTCAGGGAAGAAAATTGTAAGCGAAATGTCTCAATTGAGTAGTAACTCAGTAATTGGCGCATGAAATAGCTTAAAGTGACACTGTAATCTTTATTCTCTACCTATATAGGAATACCATAAATATTTATTTTATTCTCCAGGGTATTATCTTTGGATTCGATCAAAATTCATATTAAAGTCAGATTTTAAAGATATATTCCAATAACTTTTATTTGCATCAAATAAACTACAACCAGGGATTAATCTTTTGCAACCTTTTTCATGGAAAATTGACAGTTATGCGCAAATTATTTTTTTTTAAAGTGAAACTTCTTTAGCACTCTTCTCGCAGTTTTATCTCATGTGCTTTAGTGAGAACTTGATTCCATATAGCTGCTTTCCGTCGTGTTTGTGCCGATAAATGAATAGAGTATCTACAGAAAAAAAGCTTCAGAAAATTTAAATAGGATGAGTGCAAAAGCTTCAAGAATAACGGTCACGTGGAAAATCGAGTTTTTGTTGCACTCATACGAAACGAGTGAGAAACGAAGTTATGCAGTTGTTAGTCGGATACATACAATCAACCAAAGAGTCGACATCTCGTAGTTTTATCTCATGTACTTTAGTAAAAGAGCAGACCTAGATGTCTCTACTTGATTATATATACCTGAACTTTCATGTATTACATACGTGTACTACGTTCTTTTTGTGCCGATAAGTGTAGAAAGTACCACCAGAAAAAGAGTAACAACAAAATAGAGAGAAGAAGACTGCCAGAACTTAAGCAGAATTTGTTATAAATGTTTTCTAATAATTTTCAAATAAACAACAAAGTTTCATTTCTACTGTGGGTGCCTGCAGACAAATAATTTTTAAGTTGCACATAACTTTTATTGCATAACAAAAATTTTTAAATTACCCAAAAACTGTAATAGGGAACAAAAAAATTTTTTTTTTTTAATTTAAATTGTTTTTTTTTATCTTAAATAATTATTCTTTTACCTTTTTTTTTCATTTTTTAACAACAATTGTTTAGCAATTAAGTTTATATTTATGTATTATCTATGTTCGTCTACTTTAAGCTTTTGTTAATTTCAACCATTGTTAATTCTAATGTTCGTGACTAGTGCATCTTTATAAGACTTATTCTTAACGCACGAGGTTTGAATACGAAATAAATAAATAAGGTAAATAAAAAAATATTTAGTATAAAATAAAAGTTATGGCCAACCCAAAAATATTTTTAAAAAACAAAAGTGATGAGCAAACTAAAAAAAATTATTAAATAATGACTGGCAGGCTTAAAGAACTAATATGTGTAGTCATCACCAGTGGCGGTACTAGGATTTGGGTTTGGGGGAGCTAATTTTACTAAATTAAAAGATAAATATCAGACTCACTATCGACCAAAACCCAGACCTAGACCAAAAACTAGTACAAAAATTTTATCAAATACAGTTTAAAAATTAAAAGATAACAGGGACAAAACTGAGACCCAAATTCAAACCAAAATCGGATAGAAATTTAGGCGAAAATTTCGAACAAATTTTTCAGATCGAAGTTCAAACCAAAAAAAGAACCAAATGCAGATCAAAAATCTATAACAAAATGAGAGCTAACTCAGATAAAAATCTTGATTATGACTTTTCTGATGGATTTATATTCTTAAATGATCTATTTTGAGAAAACAATTTGATACATCTCTATTTTTGGGTCATTTGTGGTCGAAAGAAGAACCCGAAAAAAATTAAATTAAGAAAACAGTTGATTTGGATAGTACTTTAAGCGAATTTTTAAAATATATATTCATATCACACTTAGCATCGATATCACTATTAATATCGGCCTGGTGATGAGTTTACCATCTCACAACTTTATAATCAAGCACTTCATTTTTATGAAAAATTAAATACGTTCTTTAAGTCTGTTATACATTACTTAAAATGTAAATATATCTTAATTTGACCAAAAAACCAATACGTTGTAAATTTCAACGCTTTCGGGTACCAGGCAACAACCGGTGAAAAAAAACATGTTCAAACCACGAATTGGGCCTAAATTCCAACAAAAATCGACCAAAATGAGATCAAATTCAGGTCGAAACTCAGACTAAAAACCCAACAACTCAGACCAATGGTTAGACAACACTTTAGGCCAAAGGACACTAAATACCGAACGAAAGTAACCCAAAGCTCAGACCAATAACTGGTTGGAATATCTGATAAATATTTACATCAAAAAATTTTAACTTAAATTAAATAAAAACTAGACCAAAATTTCCGAGGAGTTCAAGCAAATTTTAAAACAAAATTCAGGCCGATTTCGGACCGAAATTTAGACCAAAATAGTATCAAAATCAAGTCAATTCAGACGAAAATATTAACCACAACTCAAACTAGGAGTTAGATTAAAACTAAGGCTAAAAAGACGCAAAATTAAAAGCAAACCTAAATTTAGACCAGAAATCAGATCAAACTTTGGTTTGCAAACTCTGGAAAGGAAATTAAAATTTGGACTAAACATGGATTAAAACTCAAACCAACCAGATTAAAATTCAAGCCTAAAATAAAACAAAATTCTGACTTACAATCAAACCAGAATTCAGATCAAAAAGGGCTAAAACGGAAAAGTTAAACCAATATCAGACTAAAATTCAGTACAAAATTCAATCTAAAAATCATGCTTTCTAAAAGTAAGACATTTATAAGCTGGTGTTGAAATTGTAGATTTAATGTACTCTGAATGTATTTAATAACCAGTTGCACTGTAACGTGCGTCCTATTGGCATGCCCAGCATGGCGGCTAATCAGAATTGATTCAAATGTCCGACCCCATTTTAATATTTGTATTAAATTATTATTATTAAAATAAAATATAATATAAAATAATATTTTATTCATCAGTGATCTTAGTGATAGTTCTTAATCCTTCAATATCCTATATAAGCTACTAATATTTGAAATCATAACCAAGAATTACAGATTTGATTCCAAATATCTTCACTGAACAGAGATATTAAACAGTTCATGAAAAAAAAAAAATTCTTAAATGTAAAGATTTTTTCTATTTGGAAACTTTTTTTTATCTCTGTCCTTAACATTTCCTTTCTTCCGGAAACAGTGAGTATGAATAACATTAATAATAATAAAAATAATTCTAAATAGTTTCCTGTAATGTAAAGAAAAGGGCTCATAGATAAAATAAGGACTCATGTAAAGACCGGTGATCGCTTGAAAGGGGGAAATTCAGAAAGTCATGTTGAAGTAGTCGATCATTAAAGTCGCAAGTAGCAGTCGCAGTTGTCTGATCGGTTCTGTGGCGCTAAACTTCCTTCTATATCCCAGTGATATCTTGAGTTCCTGAATAATTTCAACAATTTCTTTACATAAATTTACCATTAATAAAATAAAAAATAGATGTACGTCCCTTAAAGGGTTATATGGTTTTTAAAGAATAAAAAAAAAATATATTCTTTAATTTTCAACTTTTCAAATTCAGCCATAGATACCTCATTTCCTGTGACCCCTCAGAATAAAGTTCCTTTGGCGTTGCTAGCATTACTCATGATCTGAAATTAAAAACAAAACAAATTATTTCTGTTGGTAGGTACGTATAGCTCGTGCTTGGGCCAAGAAAACAATAAAAAATTAATATCTGAATTTTTGGTAAAGTTGTGTACAAAAATATACTATTTTTTGTATAATTTGCACAACGTATTTCCTTGTAAAATTAGTTGTAATTACAAAAATTCTCCGCTCAAGTCAATTTTATCTTGAAGAAGTGTGCAAAGTTTGAACCAGATCGGTTCAATATTTTTTGAGAAATCAACCGACTTCAAAAATAGAGTTTTGAGAAAAAGCGATTAAAGTTTTCAGTTGAAATAACAGGGCGAACATGTGTTTTTTAAAAGACTTTATCTCCTAGACTTAATTGACTTAAAAGTTTGGGAGAATAGACATAAGACAATAAAAAACTTGATATTTTGAAATTTTCAAATCCATGTAAACCCCTAAAGCCTAATATTGCACAAAATAAGTATACTTAAAAACAAGGGACTTTCAAGTCAATCATGCCAAACATTCGATAAAACTCTCAGTTATTTCCCATTCAACTCCACAATGAAAAAATTAGATTCTCTCTTATGTCTATCTCTTTGTTGAATAATAACAAAATAAAAATAAATAGTCCGAAAAATAACATCATTTCATTATATTCCATTAAAAATTACTTTCCATTTACGAAGTAATTAATAAGTGCTTTTTATGCTAGGTGCTGCCATAATATTTATCTGCTTAACCTTAAGAAAAAAAACCCACACACATAATAAAAATTTCATTATCATCAAAGTACAAAAATTACATCAACCTAAGTAATTTCGCAGAAATTGTAAACACAAAAAGTAATTACAAAATTTTTCATTATTTATGTATGCACTACATACATATATAAAATACAAAAAACATGATGTAAATGCTTTAAAAATTAAATATTAAACTTTTTTATATTTCGTGTACATACCTATGAACTTTTTAACTTTTATTTATATTGCTTCGTGTTAATGCCGATACCACTTAAAAGATCATTAAATGTTTATATCCACACTCTTTCCATTTTTATTTTTGTTTTTTTGTTTTTTTTTTTTGTTTTTGTTTGCTACAGAAAACAGAAGGCAGCAAGACGCTAAAAAGAACAAAAAGCAGGAGAAGAAGAAAAGCCAGCATAATTTTGTTTTGGTATTCGTGCTAACATTTAACGACTATACCCATTTAAAGTTTAATACAAGGAAGAAATTAAAAAAAGGGCACACAAAAAATAATACATACTTACATATACACACATTCAAAGATCCTATGATAAATGATACTTGTGCGTTTTTTGTTTCTTTCTTACTCTGTTATGTAAGTCTTCGAGAAAAGAAATTAGAAATATTTGAAAATATAAAATGTGGTGGTTAAATATTGTTAAATAAATAAAATCTTTTATGTATGAGCATTGGTATGTATGCGGTGAAAAGGTCACGCGTGGGGTTGAAAACATTTGCGGTTAAGGTTCACTTAAATAATAAAATAGGACGAGAAATTAAATTTTTAACTGTGAACATTTTCTTATATTTTAGTTGTTTTTACATTTAAAATGCATAAGAAACATATGCGAGTTTCATCGAAAAATTATACTTAGCATTCAAATTTACTTATGTAACTTAAAGAAAGTATCAAACTTCAAATAAGTATTATTCATACGCACTGTTGACCCTTTTCTATTTTTCGAATTTCTAAAAAACTTTTAGGGGGAATATGTCCTTTTTTTAATGTTATTATTTTATCATTTACAACTATTAGGACTGACGTATAGATTTCTATCATAATTCTCTTCACTAAGCTTTTGCTATTAAATGTCACTCATACGCACTGTTTTACTTAGAATGATACAATATTTGCTGCAAAGAATGTTGTGGTTCCCTTTGACAAAGTAACAGTTTGATGAACAAATGCTTAAAGAGACCGACTCGATTAATGTATAAATGTGTTTGTATAACTTTAATAGAATATGGATTACTGTCGATTTCGAAGGTATATAAGTGATTTCATAAAATTTGTCTTGTAGAAATCAGGAACGTAACTATTTATTTGGAAAATTTTTGAAAAACTTACCCATAATTTTTAAATTCTTTTAAGTATTCGGGATCTCGTAGCAGCTCTAGCAAAGTTTCGATAACATGAAAATTACTAGTCGGTAAAACCCCAGTAACTGGGGCTATTTTTGTTGTTCAAGAAATCTCTTTATGAAAAAAAATATCATAAGAGAACCAAACTACTCGTTGGTGTTTGTTTTGTTATTTGTGTATGCAAATAAATCGTTAAATAATTCTGAGAAATACCGTTACTCATGTCTTCTCTTATCTCTCATTTGTCATTTACTCCCGCTTAAGCAATGATTTTTACAACGATGAATGCAATGCTTTGTTCAATGAGTGAATTTTAAAGAACTTCCGACGTTAATATTTTGTAATTGGCTTAACCGATTTTAAATCTGATAATTTTTGGCTAACCTACTCGTCAAGCTCTTTAAATTGATATATAGTGTAGCACTTCTGGATCTTCTGGAATAAAATTGTAGTTACACTAATAAATGTATATGTAGATAACAAAAAAAGCATATGAAAAAGGAAAAACCATATAAGCGTGGCCTTGCCATCCATATCATTTACACTCCCACTTGTCTAATAGGGTACCGTATGTTACCTCAAATAATTTAGGAAACATACAGCATTAAATAAAAATCAGAGTTGTATGGGAGTTGTCACATCCACTAACTAGCCAAACCATATTTCATCACAGAAATTCATTGACAAATAATAGTACCGTACCATTAATTTATCCTGGGATATCCCATAATCAATTGACCAATTTCAGCCAAGGCACTCTTGATATCAAAGAAGCAGCTATATGCGTATTTCTGAACATGGAAGGAACTTTTGACAATACCTCTCATTTGGATATTAACAGGGCTCAGAATATGAAAAATGCAGAATCAACGCTGTCCCGCTGGATAAGCTCAACGCTCAGGGCGAGGACAGCGGTGACCAAATAAGACTCAAAGACTCCAATTGTCATTTTGACAATGGGAAAATACGAGAATACACTATGCGGCATAACTCAAAGGGGATAGAACCAGACAAAGAGCTTAGATTTAAACATAAATCCATCTAAGACAACGCTAGTACTATTCAATAGGAAGAGTAAACTTCCGCTCATATTTTTTTTATTTTAATTATTGTATTTTAACACTACAACTATTTTTAAAAGAAAGTTACTAGCAGTTTCACTCCAAATAAAAACATTTTTCCACAATGACTTCAACTGGACGATTATGATGGAAAATTTCACAGAATCGTGTCGAAGCCGATTTTAATCGCTTCTAAACATCGCATTTACGTCAAGTAGACTGAGGCTGTTCGGTCTAACTGTATTGAAATTCCGCTGGGTTGAAAATTGCATAGGTTCTAGGAACCTTATCGTTTATAGGAGGGTTAATGTAGAATAACAACTTAAAAATTAAAAAAAAAATAAATTAATTAAGCAATAAAATTTTTGAAACATTTTGAAATTTTTAATGCATTTTTCTCTAAACATGTTTTCTCAAGAACCGTTCAATCGGTCAAGCTGAAATCGTCCCCAATATTTAATATTAAATATACTGAAGAATGAAGTGAATTTTCGATTAGCACATTTATTAAAAATTTATAATTTTTTAAGTTTCAACAGCCGACGTTTAACTCACCCGCCAGATTAATTAAAACCTTTTTTTCTTCTTTGATTTAAGATGGTTTCTTCTCAAGTTTTGAGTTGAAAGCTTCATAAAAAAGGAAATCCAGAATGAATCAATTTCTTGCAACTAGTTCATGGTAAATGCTCTTCAATAACACTCTGCGACACATTTTTTTTGCATAAGTTTTTGCTGAGCAATCACTCAAGTTCTGCTGAGCAACAGTGCTGTCGTTTTGAAAAGTTTAAGGGGAGGAATTTTTCCTTGCAAGCGGAGGATTTTGCTTTACAGGGGACGAATTTTTCTCACAAGTTTTCAAATAAGTATTACTTAGATAATTGCAAACAGTTGCATTATTGTATAGAAATACAATTTTTTATTCATAGCTTTTTTGTTACAACTTCAGTCATACTTAAAGCTAAAAAATTTATGAAAATAAAATAAATTCATATAAAAACCAAATATTCCTTCTTTGGAAACAAACGGTAGTATCAGTAAATAATAATAAAAATATTATTAGTAATATTAATAAATAATAGTAAAAAAAAAGCAATAATGATTAAAAAACTACAATGAACTTGTCTTCCTTCTCCACAAAACCGGGTAAAAAAGTCGAATGTTATTTATGGTATTTTGAACCAGCTTAATCGAAGATACCAAGTTGAAGGCATCATTTTTTTTTTTTTTTTTGTAGCTTTTCTTACCAACCATTACTGCATTAACAGTTGCATTCAGCAAGCAATTTCGTTTTTTGTCTTTTATTAGATTCAATTGAGAAAACATTCTATTTCCCGCTGCACTGCTATGTGGAAAACTTAAAGATGCCCCAATAAATTTTTCCAGTTTTGAAAGCATTTTTTTTTTTTGCAGCATTCTTTAAATGAAAAATTTCACACCAAAATTTTTCCAGTTCCAAATCTAATATATATATAAATTCATTACTAATTTATTGATATTTATTAAATATGCAAACTTACTTTTACGCGGTTTTTTTACTATTGATTTCAATTGTCAAAAATTCCAAGCATTACACAAAGACAAGCAGAAGCTTCTGGAAATGGAGCATGAAGTTTTGAATTTTGACAGCAATCCAGCGATAAATAAAGTAGAGCTAGTTATAGTAACAAATATTTCGCAGACAGAAACTAAAATAACCCAACAGAACACATTTAGTTTGATTTACGTTTACAACTAAAAATTCAAGAATACAACCCAAAAATTGAAGAATATGAAATAAGAGGATTTTTCCGATTGGGGAGGACAGGAGAATTGAAATTTGAGCGGAGTACGAATACTCCGATCGGAGTACCTTCGGCAGCACTGCTGAGTAATACCGCATTCACAGTTTTTCTACGTAAACTTAAAAACTTTTAATATGAAATTTTTTGTCCTAGGACTGAGACTGAAAAATTTCAAATATATTGTAAAACAAAACAGAGATTCCCCGATGATTCATTCCAATTTAAATTAATTTTTAAGGTTTTTCGAACTCAATTTCAGGACTAAAACTTCAAATCAAAAACAGTTAGTAATCTAGAAAAACTGATTGCTTAATTTCGCCTTTTTTTTGAATCCGAAGTCGAACCTTATGTCAACGACATGGAGTTTGGTCGCATGGTGTAACTAAAAACCTCGAACGCGCGTGTAAAATATACTCAGATAATCAGGCCGCTATCAGAGCACTAGATTGCTTTGAGATATATTCAAGTCTAGTATAAAAATGCGTAAAGATCCTGAATACATTAGACAAAACAAACAAGATCACCATATTCTGGTTACCTGGGCACACAGATATTTACCATATGGTAACGAAGTAGCCGACCACCTAGCAAGAATCGCAACGGATAAGATTCGGATAAGGTCCAGAACCCCTGATAAGTATCGGAAGGTTACCAAAAACCAATTAAGAATAGTCAAGAGTTTCCTCTCAGGGCACTCAAAACTGGGGGAAAATATGAAGAACTTATGCGTAAGTCAGGACAGCATCTATAGGTGTTGCAAAAATATCAAGGGAACACCAAAACATGTCCTAATACACTACGGGACACTTCCGCGCAGGAAGAAAAAATATCTAGGGCACTACCACTCAGAAAGTAGGCACATCATTGCCTCGAAGCCACATCTACTTCTGAGATTTCTCAGCAAAAATTGGCATGCCTGATAGTTTGTAATGAAGTTACTATCGGGGGTTAAATCAATTAAAAATTACGCAATGACTATTCAGCAGTGCCTCGCCATATTTTTCTATCACACCCACATTTTTCTAGTAGAATGATTCTTTCAACTGACGTACAATAATGATTTAAGGAATTTCTGTCCAATAATTGGTTCTGGAGACATAAACAAAAAAAACCATTAGAGTTGTATGGGAGATGCCACGCCTACTTATTCAAAACTCTACATGTATATCTTACGTTTTTACAAGGAAACACAAGGATTCGCGTATGTGATTTTATTAAGATCGAATTAAGATCCTAGAAGCATATAGAGGACAGAGACGCACAATTTCATAATTTAAATTTTATATATTATGTACATAACAATATACATACATTTCAAAAACTTGCTATCCATTTTCACCACCACCCTGTTTAGTGTCTATAGAACATAAAAACATTTAATTATGAATTATTTTATTCACTTTAAATAAACAAACTTGTTGTGAAATTATTATTTATTAAATTCAGTTCTTGTTTATTTTTTGCTTCATGTAAAGCCACAACAAATACAAATACCAAAATATGGGCCGCAATTTTTTATAGTATGCACAGCCAATAATAATAAAAATAATAATTAAAATAAATTGCAAAACAAAAACTTTCACAACTTTTCCAACTTTTTCAGTTTGTCTTTTTGCGTTTCACTAATGGAATTACACGTGGGTGAGGATGGGAGTGGCATATGAACATCATTTACAATAAATAAATTAGGAATGATTTACTCTCTAACAGTGGGGGGAGTTCAGAGCATAGAAAAACAGTAGTAAATTGTAAGCAATCAAAAACAATAATCATCATTATCGCGCTGAATGTCAAGATGCCGATGATGATGAAGTTTGAACAAGAATTTCATTAAGTATTGAAGACAAGTCGAAGTTTATTCAACTAAAAAAGAAAGACTTAAGAAAAACATAGCAGGGGAAAAGTTTTGTTAGTTGTCAGTTTAAACGTAGGTATAATATGGCAATATGTATAAAAGTTTATGCTTCCCAGTCAACTACATTTCTTTATATCTTGGCAATCTATAAATGCAGACAAAGTAAATTTATTCATTGACTTATTGGTAGTAAGTTGATTCTTTGAAAAATTTTAAAGTCTTATATTATTTTAGAATTCCATGTTTACTTCATTATATGCATTTACATTTTTTTTTTTTTTTTTAAATCGCCTTTTTCCTCATTTTTAAATACATCAACATACAGGCAAAAACGTAAACATAATTAATATTGTTTTTAGTTACTGCAATTTACTTTTAATTATAAGAATAGGAAATAATTGCAGGTTTAATCTAAATATTGATTTTAATGATTAATGATTTTTTAGGGTTTTTTCACACGTAACATTCCAGTTACAAAAAGTTTTTTTTTTACTTTTTTCCAGTCTTTTGAAATATATATTTATAGCGAACTTTGAGCGAATCTTAAATAAATTGAAGAAAAATGGCAAATATGAAAAAAAATACCATCTTAGTGGAACAAGATTTAAAACGATCGGTCCTAATTTTCAAGATCACGTGTTTTTTATATCATTTTTGATAGTATGCAAATACATTGAAAGTAATTTAGCTAAAAACAACAAATCAACATTAAAACACTAAAACCCATATCATTTTTTATTTTATAAACGAATTTTTTTTAAATTTTTCCCCAGTTTTGATTAGTATATTTTTAGAAGTTTTACTAATATTACATTCGATTTTTCTATATTTTCAAAACAAATACAGTATGTTTCGATTTTCCGATTTTAAAAATTCTTTTTGCATTATGTTTGTTCTTGCAAGGAGCAATAACAAAACCTGAGGAAATTGAAAAAATTTTAAGTCAAAACATTTTGAAAAAGCAGAATTTAGTTTCGAAATTTCGGCATTTTCAAGATCCTTTTTGAACCTGAAGATATTATCTGATTTGAAAAATTTGTTTCCATTTTAGTTCATTTGGATGTGTAAAAACTTAACCATGCTGTTACTTTTTTTGCTATTTTTTATATCCCAAAAATGCCCCTTAATTTGCTCAATTTTGTTACTTACTGTATAATAGCTATATAAGAATATCAATAATATAATCAAATCTTTAAGTACAAAAAAAGCGCCAGGTTTCGAGTGGCAGCCAAAATCTAGAAAATTGTATCTCACAAAAGTGTCTGTAGCCTGACAAACATAATTAATGCTTGCTTTAAGCTGAGATACGTTCCCTCTTTCTGGAAAGTGGCTGAAGTCATAATGGTAGCAAAGGCTGGAAAGACACCACATGAAGTCTTTTCGCACAACCCAATTTCACTACTGTCTATGTTACCGAAGGTCTTAGAAAAAATTTTCATGATTGATTCCAAATCATCAATTTGGTTTTAGAACCAATCACTCTACAATTGAACACTGCATTGTTAATCTAATTGATAATGCTCTAGAAAAGAAAGAAGTCTGCTCTGCTGTATTCCTGGATGTATCCCAGGTTTTTGATAAGGTACAGCCTGAAGGCCTTTTACATAAGCTTCGAAGCTAATTGCCTGATCAATATTGTGACTTCTTTAAATCCCACTTAATAAAGCGTCCTATTGACTCACAATAAATTCCTTGTATACAAGCAAATCTTTCAGACCGTATGGTCGTATGACATACAGTTGTGAGTGTGCACTAGTAAAAGTATCTTATCGATGATACAAACCTTTCAAAACAAAGTATTAAGATGTCTTGTGAATGCGCCTTGGCACGTGCGCAATACGGTCCTACATCGTGACTTAGCTGTAAAAACAGCGAAAGAGATTGCAAAATCTTCTGCTATAGCTCACGCAGTCAACCTAAAACTGCACACAAATATATTAATCCTCCACATACCATGCGACGACTTAAGGGCGAAACCTGCAGACCTCATAAGGTAGAAATAATAAAAGGAGCTTAGTAAGGGACCCTTCCTTATACTTCTGTTCTATACTAACCCAAAAATGTTTATTAATTGTAATATTTAATATTATTTATTAGTTTCATATCAAATAAATAATAAAATGTAATAGTTGTATTGGATTAAAACATTATAGCTCTACTGTTTCTGGTTCTAATGTAATAAGAGCCTTACGAAATGCCTTTTTACCGCATAATTGTCAATTTTGTCAATTCTACACGCACAATTTTCCGTGGTATGAAACGTCAAAGTGTCAAAATAATAAAAATTGTATATGGGTTCAGCATATTCACACTAAAAACAAAGGTTTCGGCTGTTCTAAAAGAAATCCAAGGATTTCCAAGTATAGAGAAATTTGAAAAACATTTCTGAATCGCTGAGGTGTCAAATGACCTTAACTCTGCTGTTAAATTAAGTCCATTTGGTCCACTTTTTGGCTTATTTTCCTTATAACTTTTGAACGGTAAAATACACCGACTTGAAGTTTCATCTAATGTAGTATTTTTATGAAACATTGTGATTTTCAGAAAATCAATCTTAGATTAAAGGACCATTTGGTGAATTGTATATTTCTCATTGACTCGAGCTAAATTACAAAGCATTTCTCTTGTTGTTATTTACAACAAATCTACTTTTAGTTATTTGATTGATAATAAAGAATTTTTCCGTTTATTTTCAAATAAATTCGCCGTGGATAGGAAACTTGACGTCAGATTTATATTTGCAGCAGCTGCAAATCCCACGCTTTCTATCGAATGAGTTTGAAGTAGAATTGAACTGAAGATGGTGCTTGTATCTCAGCGCCCACAGCACTTCTGTGAATTGTTGTTTAGGCATTCCAGAAAGCCCCATCATGTGTTCGTTAGCTAAAAAAAAGAGCTAGTTGCCGTTAAACTCTGGTCTTTAACGATTTGGATCACTTATTACTCATGAAACATCTATTTCAGAAAAAATTCTGAAGCATATTTATTGTTTTGTATCGTATGGTATTGTTGGGGACGAATTGCTTGGTCTGCAGTATCTACGCCTCCTAAGAAAGAAGATAAAATAAGGAATTATAGCTATCAGGGCCGTAGCCAGGATTTTTTTTTCGGGGGGGTTACACCAATGGAAAAATAATTTTAAAAATTTAACTTTTTATCCAATGGATTATTTATTTTTTGTACAATAAATAAGAAAAAAATAAATAAAAAAGAAAAAAAAAAAAAACAAAATATTAAAATTAAAGATTAACAAGTTATAAATAAGAATATAAATAAATATTTCGTTTGATAAAACTTATTTTAAAATAAAATTAAGACGTCTACATTTTTTGACTGCAAAGTCGTTTATTATTTCTTCAGTGTCAACATCAAATCGACGGTGGACACTCATTAACGCTAAGCCATTCAGTCTTTCTTCTCCAGTCGAATTCCGTAAATAAGATTTCAATCTTTTTAATGTTGAAAAAGATCGTTCAGCAGAACATGTAGTTACAGGCATTGTAGCGTATATTTTTAGCAAATAAAAAATGCACGGAAAAAATTGTTGGTTACATTCATTTAAAGCTTCTATTGCTGATTTCGGGCGTTTTGAAGCTTCTTCTTGGATCCATTTAATTTTCCACAAAGAAAATTCTGAAACAAGTGTTGTCGTGTCAATATTTTTGTACATGCCAAACTCATTTGCATCAGAAGCGTTGAAAGAAACTTCCTTTTTACAGCATACGGATGGAATGAAATTACTTAGTTTTATAAACGTTGATTTATGTTTAATAAATTTGTCTTCAAGTTGTGTAGAAATATCATCAAGAAAAGGAACTCCAATAGCTGCCCTATAGTAAGCTTCAGGATCTGTTGTGCTAATATTCACTCTATTTTTTTGCATGCAAGCAACGCGTGGAAGTTTTACTTCTCCATTTACAGACGCTAAAATCAGGCAAACTGATTGGAAAATTTCATTAAACTTTTCATCTATACTTGTGCGAAAATCTTTAATAGTTTGTGACACTATTTCAATGTGTTCAATTGCGCTAGGTAGATCCAAACTTGATGATTGCAGAGTCTTGCATAACGGCAGGGTAAAGGAAAACACGGTCGATGCCAGAAATAGGCTCACTATAAATTCGCTTGTGATTAGAGATTTAAGAAATGAGTTGGCTTTAGATGAAACATCAATATTTGGGTCTAGCAGAAACTCTTCAAGTGCCTCAATAATTGCCCTATATATTTCTTTGAATCTAAGCAAACCATCGTGATTCTCCACCCAACGAGTTGGGCACATTGGAATTAGTCTGCTAGATCTAGCTTCTGGAAACAATGTCTTGATTTTTTCAGATAAAATTTGAGTTCTCGTAGCTGACTTTCTGAAAAAAGATCCAACCGCCTTCACAACACCAATACAATTACGAATATATTGAACATCACAAGCATGCCCCAACGCCAAGTTTATGGAATGGGAACAACAGTGCACATACAGGGCTGCTGGATATTTTTGTTTTATAATTGCCTGTACTCCATTAAAACTACCTTTCATTGCTGCTGCACCGTCATAACCTTGCCCCATTAAGAAGTTTATGTCTATTCCTCTCGCCTTCAAGGTTTGTAAGATAACATCAGCCATATAACGGCCTGTATTGCTTTTTATTGCGACAAATTGCAAGAAATCTTCGCGGAGTATATATTTCTCTGTATCGTCTACGTCAATATATCTTACGCACAATGACATTTGTTCATTTTGCATAATGTCAGTAGTTTCGTCCACTAAGACTGAGAATGCTTTTGCTGAATTTACTTTTTTCATAATTTTGTTTTGAATAAATTCTCCGCAAGATGCAATTAATTCGTTTTGTATAACTGGACTCAAATAACTTGCGTTTTTAGCAGCATTTTCAAAAAGGGATTTTGCGTTCTCATCCCCACATGAGATTCGCATACGTAAAAGGGCACGCAAATTACCGTCGTTATGCTCCGATTCCGTACTAATTGCTCCAAAATCGTTTGTTCCACGTAATGCCAATTCTTACCGCCCACATAACTTTATGAATTCAATTATAGAGATTAATTTACTTCTGTTAGCTTTTATTTGCTCTTTACGTGTCAAATCTATTTGCGATCGTATGTCTGGCACAGTCTTCTTCATTGTTTTTAAAAAATTTTGCGCATAAAGAACGCTGGACAAATGATATTAGGATTTTGAATGAGCTTCGAAATTTTGTAACGCATCTTTCCATTTACAAAATGGTTCGTTCACAAGGGGCTTTAATTTTTGGTGCATACCTTTACCGGCACATTCGTGTGCAAAAAGTGCGCAATATTTGCAAAGTGCACCTTGCCCTTTGACTTGCGTATAAACAAGCCATTCATACCTTTTCAGCCACTGATGCTGAAATTTTAGGTTTCGTTTTCCTATTTTGCAAAAACTAAAACACTCTTCTGGTATCCATGGCGAAGTAAGAAGGTTATGTTTAATATCTTCTGCAATCTGCTTTCCCAAATAAGCACCAATATCAGAATTATTTATGTCTATTTGTTTGAATGACGGATCGGCTGTTTCTGTTGAATTTATCGCATTTGATCCACTGCAAGTGGGCTGGTTTTCAGGAATCACTCCATCATCTGAGCATTTTTGTTTTTTGAAACCATACTCCAGCAGCGATTCTCGTTTTTAGACATTGCTATTTTTTTATGCAGATTAAATGAAAACAAGAAATACAAAATGGAAAACAGCTGATCGATGGGGTTTCTTGATTGCATTATTTACAGCACATGGTTGCATTCATGTAAGTAAGTATTTGTAAATTGTAACGAAGAAATTTTGATATAACCATGGATAATTAATTTGTATGAAATTGATACGAAGATATATTTGACCACACCAAAAAGTAGAGGAATGTGTTTAAAATGAAAACAAATCGGTATTTTAATTTTTAATAAAAAAGTACTATTCTTTTCATTTCGGGGGGAGTCAGAACCCCCAAAACCTCCCCCCCCCCCCTAAATACGGCCTTGATAGCTATTGTTGAATTATAGGAAAACACAACCTCATGTTTCTTCTACGATGCATTGACATCGACTTCAGCTGTCTTGTTCATAGTACTTATCAAAACAGTACCTTTATTTTTGTGGCCGATGTATGATGTCAAAATTGCGCTTTTATTGAAAGAAAATTTGGAGTTATACTAAGGAATTTTCTTAAATAAGTAACTTCCGTGGAAAAATGTTTTGTTTTTGTGCACTGCTCCCACATATGTCAGTTTCCTTTCCAGAAGTTTTTTCGCCAGCTCAAGAGACGCGTTCTCTTGGATTTTTCTCAGACTTTCCATTTCTTGGTACAGTTGTATCTTTCATATATAAGTTTTGAGGTCATAAGTAAGCGAGGCCTAAAACAGCCTTGTGCTCTGAAATTTTCTAGTTGTTCATCATTAATCGCATTTTCGTAGCAGTTGTAAAATATTGAATTTTTTTTTAAAGTAAATATTATTTTAACGAAATATTAAATCAAAACAACTACTTATATAAAAAAACAAGTTCAGAATTATTTTTTATATGAAAATGCAGTATGGACCAAATGGTCCGTTGATCTAGGAATTGTAAACAAATTTTCAAAAGATTGAAATGTGTGATATTTTTCCGATTGGTTTTTTTAGCCTTTTAAACTAAATGTTTCCTAGTTTTAATAATATTTGAACTTCAAATGGAATTTGGGTGCTTTATTTTGTTTAATTTATCAAACGAATTTTGCATAACGTTTCAGTCTTTCTGCGTAACGTTACAGTCCGAACATATTTGATCACTAAGCACAAAAAAGAAATGTGTTTTGGTAAAATTAAGAATTTCAATATTTTCCATGACCTTTACCTTAGTGATAAAGCGTTGGAACTTTGCAATGATTTACTAGAAGAACCGATTCCTCCTATAATATACGATAATCCCCAAATCAATCAGCAAAATGCGTAGCGTTTCTGTCCGTTTTCTCACGTCCAAATCTCCTAAATTATCAGAGATGGAAATTAACTTTATCAATAACAAATGTAGTACTTGAGGTTTAGTTTCCTATGCATGTAAAATATTTTAAGATTTCATGAATTTTAAGGGAGATATGAGGAAAAAGTGCGGTGTTAACTACTTAGTTGCCCATATAGAAAAACAAATCCTTTGTAACTTAATTTCGGTGTGTTTACGTTAGCATAAAAATGTGTTAAAATTTATGTATGTTTAAATTTTCAACACGTTATAAACGATGTGCAACGTGTAAAACAACTGCAGTAGAAAAATAGTAGGCAAACTTTCTCAAAAAAAAAGAAGAAATACTGCCGAAAATGTGTGGGAGAAAGGGAATGGAGGATGGTATCTCAGAATTTTCTACATTTTTATATAATAATTACTAAATAGACAAGTCTATTAGTGTTGTTGCTGGCAGATAATCTTACGTTATAGCCAGAAATTGTTGTAATTTTATTGTATATTAAATACACTATATCTACTCACAAATACTTGCATACACACACACACACATACACAAACAATCGACTATAACGCAACATACCATATACAAGTATACACTTCAACTTAACCTCAAACAACCAGCAAACATAACCTTTGCGTTGCGAAGAAATGTTTCCCTTCGATGCGAACTCAAGCGTATCTACACTTATACATACATATGTATGTATATGCACACCTTGCTTATTTATTTATAAGTATATGGTTGTATGTTCGGTGTAACTAATAGTCAAGGTTAAGCAAGTACATATTTCCTTGAGGCTTTACTTACTTAGTTAAGACATGCATACATACAAACGAACATCTATACAAGCGTAGCGAGTTGAGTTCAGTTGAGTTGAGGTATTTATAATTTACAACTTATGGTTTTAAGGTTTTCTTTTGCAGTGTACTCGTACCTAGTCGTACATACATACATACATACATATTTTGTCTTTTGTATTCTTCTTAAACTCCCAAATTACCCCTTAAGGTAAGTAGGTTTTTGTGCATATTTTTGTCACTTGAATGCTTTCACTTTTGTTGTTAAAGAAAGATTCACACTCTTTACCTTTTCTTGATTTTCTTCTGTTCTTTTGTTTTGTGAAATTTGCTAGGGGCATTTTTAGTTGAAATCTACTTAAATTATATAAAATGAATTTCGTTTCTTTGTGTATGTATGTATGTACATGTGCGTGTGTGTGCCATTGTTTACGTTAAAAGGTGAGCTCATACACCATATTTGTTTTTGTTATTTACACATTGAAGCCACTTCAAATGCTTATAATGAAGTTATCAAACTGCTGGCCATAAATTTATTGTTGAAAATTTTTGCTTTGTTACAACATATTTACAATCTTAAATAGCTTCTAGTCTCTTAACATATTAATATGTAAGAATGTATTATACATATGTGTAAATTTAAGTAGGTATTTACTACTCTTCCTGACACTTGACAAATTTTCTTAAAGATGAATCAATTTTTAAATTATTTTTTAAATTGCACTTGTAAACTTAAATTTCAAAACAGAACAATGTGTGAGAAAAATAATAGACTCAAATATTTTTTACTAAGTGTTGTTATAATTTCCCAAATCAAGTATGAGTTTTTGATTTAATAACATCAATTTACAATAGGCGCCAAATTTAGGAAGAGTTTTGAAGTTGTCTTTGTTAAAGCTCCAGCAAAATACATTAAATCTTCAGTATCAAACGTTAAATTTTGGATAAAGGGTTACGAACAATTCGGGAATGCTAAGGACGGAGAAGGCAGGGGCAGAAAGAGAGTCACTTCGACTAGAACTGATAGCTAATAAAGTGATATGCTGCTTGTATGAAAAAAACCGACTCATTCTATCCACTATCCAAAAACAGAAATCAACATTTACAATTAAGCAAAGACTTTTGGAATCATTTGAAATCCCTAATCATTATTAACTCAGAAGCACATTGCAAAACTTTTGACATAGGCGCATGAGATTTGAATCGATTTGAATCGAGATTGTACCAACGTTATCATTACTGATGAGCCTTCATTTGTATTGTTTAATTCCTTTAAGAGAGATTGGACTAGAAATGGTGAACGATTGCTTCTGCGTACAGTTAACTCTTTCATACCCAATTTTGCGTATATGCAACATTCACTTTTTTGCTCCATAAATAATGTGTTTAACAAATTTTACTATTAACGCTATATGCATTCGGTTCTGTTAGGTATTCTTCACGTTTACTTATTGCCAAACATTTGGAATTTCCTTCTTAAGTAATTTTTAATGTTTTGTCTTTAAAGTCCAGCAAAAAACCTAAGTGCAAAAACTTGTAGTAAAATCTTTTGCACTATTTTTTGAAAAAAAAAATGCCTTTAATTACACTGGAATACAGTGAAAATATAACATGAACCAAAGTATGTTTTCTAAACTAATTCGAGGTCGCTGAACACGAAAATCACATAAATTTTTTTTCTACGGGTAAGTTTTCGAGATATGACAAAATAACGGTTTTTCAGATTACAGTTTCACTTACAGGCTAATATCTCATTACCTATAGCTTCTATAGCTTCTATCTAAGTTATATTTTATAGGATATATAATTAAATTACGCATTTAATGTTGCCAAGTTTGTTGAAATCGGATTATAAATGACTGAGATATAGATTTTGAAAGTTCAATTTTGGTGTGATTTTTGAGAAATTTTCACACAAGTCGTGGGCTAAGTTTTCTTGCTCACAAAATCTGAAGTTTCATTTTTTTAATTTTAAAAAATGACAAAGTAATCAAGGATTGAGTAAAAATAAATATTCTCGAAAACTCGAAATTTTTCTCAAAATTCGTTCTAGTCTAGAAAATGATGACCCTCTTGAAATTTTCATGCACACTATTATTCTAAATATGTCTGGCGGCAGCGAGACCAACATACTTCGGGGGTTACAATATTATTAACGATACACTTGTCGATAAAAGCCAAATCGTTCTTTCGCCCCTTCACATCATGTTTTGTTTGGTCTCATGAAGAATTTCGTTAGAGCGTTTAAAAATAACGCTAGCGCAATGCAATCATTACAAAGAGCGTTCTCGAAATTGTCATTATAAAAAATAAAAGCGGGCGTATTCGTTGAAACTCAAATCCGCAAATTGTTCGACGATGCTGGATTACTGAATGTTTGAGTGAGTCAAAACGAGAAGCATGGGAAGAATTTGCGAATGTTGCTCAAAAATTTTTGAGGAACATGCCCAACTCATTGACGAAATGTTGGAAAAATACAATGGTATTGGTAAGTTTGATTTACGGTAAATTGAAAGTTGAATCCTTATTAATTTATTCAACGATAAATAAATTTATTTCCGAAAATTCAGGTGCGAATATGCCTCCAAAGATGCAATTTTTATTCAGCAATTTCGACTTCTTTCCATCAAATCTTGGGGGCAGAAAGTGACGAGCAGGGCGAACGGTTCCACCAAGATATGGCTGAAATCGAAAGACGATATCAAAGTTTCAGGGATAAGGGCATGATGGCAGACTCTTAATCAGGGAAGACCCGACATCGAAAATTGCAAAAGTTCAAGTGGTGGCTCATCATTTTCTACAGCACAATGAATTTTGAGAAAAATTTCGAGTTTTCGAGAATATTTTATTTTTACTCAATCCTTGATTACTTTGTCATTTTTGATCCGATTGCTATTATTTTACGCTTAAAATTTTTGTAATGAAATGGTCTATCGATTAAAATATATAAAAATATAAAATTTCAGATTTTGTGATTACTTTATGTAAGAAAGAAAACTTAGCTAATCATTTTCTAGACTAGAACGAATTTTGAGAAAAATTTCGAGTTTTCGAGAATATTTTATTTTTACTCAATCCTTGATTACTTTGTCATTTTTGATCCGATTGCTATTATTTTACGCTTAAAATTTTTGTAATGAAATGGTCTATCGATTAAAATATATAAAAATATAAAATTTCAGATTTTGTGATTACTTTATGTAAGAAAGAAAACTTAGCCCAAAATTTTTCAAAAATCACACTAAAATTTAATTTTAAACATCTATATCTCAGTCATTTATAATCCGATTTCAACAAGCTTGAAAGCATGTGATTTAATTATATTTTCTATAACATATAACTTATATCGGTAGAAGTTATAGGTAATGAGATATTAGCCTGTAAGTATTACTTTAACCTGAAAAACCGTTATTTTGTGATATCTCGAAAACTTACTCATAGAAAAAAAAATGAATATGACTTTCGTGTTCAGCGTCCTTGAATTAGTTTGGAAAACATACTTTGGTTCATGTTATATTTCTAAAGTGAAATTTTGTATTCCAGTGTAATTACTAAGTGGGCATTTTCTTTGTCAAATATGTTTATAAAAGATAAGAGAATATGAAAATCAAAAAATTGGAGGAATCGTATTATCCAGTGGTTTCCTACAGCTCCATAGCTAGTTTTTTTTAACCTTTAATGAAAAACAAACAAATCAATATAGAAACATGATTGGGGAGGATCTAAGTAACCATAATTTCAAAACCAATCGTTTCTATCAAGTCCTATTATAATTCGGACGCCAAAGGGTTAAGCACCCTTTGAAAGCTTGCTTTTCAGAGCAAGATTTCGGAAAAATTACAGCGTTCTACTATGGTCCTCTTGAAACAAGGGACTACGATTGGCTTGTTTAGTAGCCCCACCTATTTTTTCCAAGCAACATTTATGTGAAACATTATTTTCACCTCAGACCAAGTTTTTAGTAAGAAGGCGTAGTTTCTACAAAAAAAGTTTTGTTTTCGTTTGATATTTAGGTATATGATCCTCTATTTTTTAACTTGGAGAGATGCCATTGGGTAGCTCACTGTGTAGTTGCATTAAATTTCTAAACATTTGCTAAACATAAATGGAATTAGAATTATATTTGTTCAGTATAAAATATTTAAATTGATAGAAGTTATAGGTACATGGTTTGACCCCTTCTTCCACCTTAAATTTAAGCGCCAAGAAATAAGGATAGAAATGAAGAAAGTTGTAAATATCGTTAAGTCGCTACCATTGTCGATGATTAACCATTTCCATGCTTGTTGATAATGTCGATAACATCGATAACACTGCCCTGCAAATTTCAACTTTTCTTTTTTGTTAGTTTTTTTATTTTTGGGGATATTTGAATCATAGTTAAACTTTTTAAAAGTAGGATGAAAAATCACAAGATTACGTCTAAAGTAGATTTAAAAAGAAGATAACCCACATTTTACAATATTTTTAATTTAATTTTCTTTTTTCGGCTTATGGGCTATGTTAATATTGCAGCAAATACAGAGAATTACAGTTTTTGAGAGGCAAAATTTACGAGGACATTATGGGATTCCGAATGACCTCAAATCACTTTTTATTTCAATAACTCATATGGTTTTTCTGGAGTTGTATTCGCTGCTGATCACGAATTTACAAACATTTTTCCGAAACAAATTTTTCAAAATTAAAACGTTAAATTTTCTGTTGTTATGATATTACAAACAACTTAACTGATATAAGCCACTACATGGCCCTCTGTATAAAAATTGTGCCACAATTACCAAACCAAAGACAACAATATCAATTGTTATTTATGCACATTAAATAAAATACATAAAACGAAATTTATGTTTGCAAAACAAAAGAGAAGAAAACTTATAATACAAAAAAATAAATATAACATAAAATAATGAATTTTATTTGTATAATATTTTAGATGAAATCGGATAACATTTCAGAAATCCATTCACCTACATAAATAAGAAAAGTTGTTATCTTTTTGACTGACCTACCCGAATCCTTTGCCACTTTATGCCATGCTCCTTACTTACTCCTGCATTCAGTGAAATATTGTATAAAGAAAACGCTAGTGGTTTTGTTATACTTTCATTGAAATTTAGACTCTATAATTATATTTGTTATTCATATTTTGACAATAATATTGTTTTTGCTATTTCTGTTTTTATTTCCATTGTGATAATAATATGAGCGTTTTTACTTTACTACTTACTTACTTCTCGGTTGAAGTACTTGAAAGTACTTATATACACATATACCAGCATATATGCTTTAAAAAGTATTTTCACTTGTATATTTTCCTAAAAAATATTGTTGTTATTGTAGGTAGAAGAATAAAAGGAATAAAAAGGCAGCAAAAAAGGAACTTCTAGTAAAAGTGATTGTAAACTTTAGAGTGCACGTGGCTTTGAACATTAATTTTAAGAGCTTTTACAAATAATATGTGAAGGTGTACTCATAGTAGAGTACATAGATGATGTAATGGTGCGGTGCTGGGGGTGGGCGTAAAGCATATAAAATAAATCTTTGATCTGATAAGAAATTGCTAACAATTTATCATCAAAGTAAATTGAAGGTGTGGTCATTTTTTTTTTAGTATCCATTAAAGATTTCCCACAATTCATCTTTTGTACATTTCAAATAATATTTATTCACTTTTATATAGGTAAACATAAATATTTATTTATAGATTCAAAAACTTTTCTTTGCAAAAACTTCCAGTTTTATGATATATGTATATATACAATTTATTAACCCAACAAATTACCCCAAAAAAAAAAAAAACTTTCAAAACAATTTTCTAATTAAATTTAACATGCGGCCTTACCAAAAAGAGCTGTCAAATTTTTCCCCCTTCACTTCATTTTAACTGCACAAAAACCAAAAAACCTTTTACAAAACTAAATTACCGCAAACTCTATTCAATTTCCTGGCAACAACAACACAAGCAACTATAACGTGCATTACTATGATTATCAATATACAAAAAACCCCCTGGTTCTTCTTTTTGTTATTGTTGCACACCCTTTTTTTATACACACACATGCATACACACAAACATTCATGCGATGATAGAAGAAGAGTACATTTGAAACCATTAAACTATTCACCAAAAACTGCTTAATGACAAAACCACAAGGATACACTTTGAAATTTACCAAGTACGAAAATTCATTTGGGAAATTTTGCTGTCAAATGAAAACCCAAGATTTTCATGAATACAAACTCAAACTCCAACTCCTCGGTAAAGTGTAAAGGAAATTGAAAAGAGTTTTTTAAGTTTTTTGTTTCCGTCAAATATTTATATTTTATATTATAACCCCCTTTACTATGTTGTAGTAGTAGAAGTGTTTTTCGGAAACGATTTTACAGGCTAATTTTCTCTTGAACAAAAGTGAATTGTTTAAAATTCTGCAAGTGACTGTGCACATGTCAGCATTTGGTTCTTTTTTTCTTTTTATGCCAACCTTTTTTCTTCAAAAAGCATGTATTAACTCGCTATATAAATGTGTTTGTATGCATGTGCGTATGTAGATATATATTAGAGATTCAGGGATCCCAGGATTCGGTCTAAAAGTGGTCCCAAAAATTCCGGGATTAGAAAGACAAAATCTCGGGGTTTTCAGGACTTGTAATATATGTACATATATACACAAACTTATAGGAATTCAAATTTTTACTTTATTTTTATATAGGATCTTCGTTTTGTAATTAATGATGTGGAAAACATTTTCTCTAGACTCAAACATACCAAGATAATTTATGATTTTTTTATGATTGCATTTTAGTTTATGTTATATCTTGAATCTTATGAATCAGGATCCCGGGATTTAAATTGAAATCCCGAAAATCCCGAATCTCGAATCCCGAAAAGTCGATCCCAAACGACATCTCTACTACGTATGTTTGTCTGTCTGTTTGTCAGTATAATTCGATAACATATTTTCGCAAAGTCATGACAGTAAATTTGAGCAATAAAAGAAATTTAATTTAAGCATATACCTATAAATGAATGAATTGTTGTTATTTGGTTGAGTAGGCGCTTGTTAATAAACAGTTATAGGCGTATAGATTTACAAAATTGGCATTGTCATTGGACATGTTACATTTAATTAGAAATGATATCAATCGGGAATTAGGCAAATTAAAGATTGACAGTCATGATTTAGTGTTACAAAAGAATCATATTAAAATTTTTGGAGTATCCCACATCTAGTGAAGTTATTAATCATAATCGATTTATGTGCATTAAACAAATTTGCTGTTTTTGTTGGAATTAACCAATCTTAAAATGTCCTCAATAAAATGCAGAAGAAACATAAGTATAACCCTTCCCGTTTAAACCTTTACATATAGATATCGATCAAATTTTAATTATTAGTCAATAACAGTGCGGAAACGACAAATAAGTAAGTAAACTTTACCAAACAAGGCCATCTGAGTTATTGAGAAATGAGCTGGCACATATGTGCGGGTTGGTACTCATTTGAGCAAAATATTTTATCCACTTTTTAACGCTTATTAATAAAATCACTTTTTTCAAAAAATAGTACATAAGACTATTTAGGAACGTTTCGAGAAAAAAGCAAAAAGTTCATATTTTTAAAAAAACAAACTTTAAAAAAATATATTACTACTAGCTGACCCGGCAGACGATGTACTGCCCTTTCTACAAAGAATCGGGAAAATTGAAGATTATTTTAATGAAGAAGAATGCAGTTTCTTGGTGTTTAAAATTTAACATTGGTAATGACAATTAAAGCTTCAAGGACGTACATTGAATTTGGTAAAAATTCTGGATTTAAAAATGAGGCATCAAAATTGGCATTTTTAAAACAATTTAATTTGTAGAAGAATATCAAAGACCTAGAAGTTTCATCTAATTCCAAAAACTATTTAAAAATATGGACCCATTTGCTATTTATTATAAAAATTGAATTTATTATAGAATTTATTACAGCGCCATCTATCGGATTTTGACATAGCTAGGCAGGTTCTTGAGATATTTCATAAATTAGTAGAAATAATAGTAGAAAGAGGAATGAAAAAGTAGTAGAAAGTAGCAGCAAAAAATAGAAGAAAATAGTAGTAGAAAAGGTAGTAGAAAAAAGAATAGAAAATTGTATTACAAATTTTTGTAAAGAAGTGGTAGCAAAATAGTTAAACATAGTAGTACAAAAATAGTAAAAATGAAGTAAAAAGAGTGTTAGAAATAATAGTAGTAGTAAAAACTGTAAAAAAGTAGTAGTGAAAAATAGTAGAAAATAAGAAAAAATGTATTAAAAATGTAGCAGAAAAATACTCCTAAAATAGTAGTAGAAAATATTGGTTGAAAAGGTAGTAGAAAATAAGAAAAATTTGCAGAAAAAAGAAATATAAAAGTGGTAGAAAATAGTTGTAGAAATAGTTGTAGAATTAGTAGTAGAAATAGCAGTAGAATTAGTAGTAGAAATAGTAGTGGAAAAGAAAAGTGAAGCATGGTGCTACAGCCACTAATCCAACAAACTGAATGAATTTAAATTTTAGTACCGTACCATAAATGCCTCTTAAGATATCTCATAATGGAAATTCAGGTTATATGGAAGGTGCCACACCCCCTTTGTCAATCCCACCTATATTTTTGTTGTAGCATGGCATTGTCAATTCTCGTTATTGTACCAAATTTCTGTACTGTGCTATATATGGTTCTTGAGATATACTCAAAAAACTACTAGGATTGTGTGGGAGGTGCCACGCCCACTTTCCTAAAAACCATTATGAATAGCTATGATTCATCATCCCACCCAAGAAAATATATTCTGGAATTATGACTTCAATCGGTCCAGTTGTTCAGAAGTTACACGATGTCATACACACAAAAAGGAATAAAATAAAATATTTTTACATTAGAGAAGTGGACCGATAATGATCTTTTTGCATAAAAATTAACTGCAAATAAGTACTCGTAGAACATAGAAAAAATCTCATACAAACATTAGTAAAAATCATACTGTTGCCAATCCACTCTCTTCACTCTATAAAAGAACTTCCTTAACATACTTGGTTCTTTGATTCATTCTGATGAAGGGGTTGAACTTGAGTTGCTTAACCATCTAGTTCCCAAGCGTGCCTCTAGACAGCCTACATCAAAACGGGTGTAATTACCACCTTAACAGTTTTTGATGCTACATTTTATCAAATCGTTTATGGAATTTCCAAAGCTTTTAAAAAAATGCATCAGTTATGAGCTATGATGCGTATGACAGAAGTTAGCGACAGTCAAAGTAAATAATTTGTGAAAAATAAGAAAATTAATTATTATGATTGAATGAGATAAAAGTAAAAAAATACATAAAATACTTCCAGTCATAGTAGCCAGATAAAAAAAACTAGCTGCGAGTAGTTAGGAGTTTGAATTTCTTATACAAAATATTTAATTACTTAAAACAAATTGATAACAAGTTTATTCAACGACAAATATTTTTAGGCATTTAACCTTTTCGGTGTTTTGAGATCAGATTCATGCTTCTTACGCCAAAATTGATCAATCTGAATTTGTTTAAATCTATCAAAAATTTGGGTACTAGAGGGTTAACTCAGTAAGTCCCAGTATACGCTTCACTCAACATAGACTTGCAAAAATATTTACATCAATTTTTCCCCCCACAATACTTTTCTTCCCAATTTTTTTATAATGAAGAAAACTAATGAAAAAAATTAATTTTTTTTTTTTATTTATCAGTTTTACTCTTGATTTGAGCGTGTTTGCTTGTAAAAATAGGTGAGAATTTATGCAACTCCAAAAATTGCAAAATGGGAACGCGAAGAGTGTAAATAGATATTTTATATCTTACTTGTTTTATTTATTTAAAAAAAGGAAGTACGCAATTTTTATTAGAATTGTGGACGAATTGTTAAAAATTAAAAAGGAAATAAACTCTGTGACACTTGGTCCATATGGTCAATAACAAGAAATTTCCTTTTTCTTATTTCTGTGAAAATCAGTTCAAAATGCACTACTTCTTCTGAATTCAAAAAGTTCGGCAGATTGTGTTGACACATTCCCTAAGTAGTCGTTGACTGAAATTTCATCGAAATCGGTTAATGCTATATGTTGTCACACTTGGAAAATGTGCTTTTTTTTGACGACTTTTGACGATTTTGAGTTATATTTTCTATAGCGGCTGAACAAATACCCAATGTTGATTTTATTAAAGTTTATCATTTTTAGTGGACTTAGTAGATGCGGTAGAAAGTATTAAAAAAATAAATTTGAAATTTCTTATAGAAAATATGTGACATTTTATGAAATTCAGACATATGCCAACTTTGGTCACTTGAAACCGTGCCCAATTTTTTTCTTTCGATATTGGCATTATGCTCATTCGATTAGGCATCCTTTTTTTTATATATAAAACGAAGTAGGTTGAACAATACGGGGCGGAAAAATGCTTAATTAGAAAAAATCACCAAATATTAATATTTTTATTTGTAATAACAATTTAAATATTAATTTTTTTGGACTTAGATTTAAAAAAATAAATTCGAACTTATAAGTAGTTACACTATGCTATCAAATCCGATTTGTTTACTTTGACATGGCGTTTGACTTCGGATTCAAAGAAAGGAGGTGATGCTGAGCAATCCTGCATTCACAGTTTTTCTAGATTATTAACTGTTTTTGATTAGTAGTTTTCATCCTGGAACAGAGCTTGAAAAGTTTAAAAATGTATAAAAAATAAAAGAAATTATTGGAAACTCAGTCCTACGACAAAAATTTCAAGTAAAAGTTCTACCGATATAAAAAAACTGTGGAAATGTAATCCTCAGCAGAACTTCCTCTTTTAAAATCTGAATTAAAACTTATGTAAAAAAAATTTGTCATACCGTGTTATTGAAAAACATTTAAAAAAAAAGAGGTTGAAAAAATTTTATCATTTTGGGGTTTGGTTAATTTTATGTGGAGTTTTCACCGCAAAAATTCGGAAAGAAATCATAGTAAATTAAAAAAAAAAAAATTTCGTCTGTTAATTAATAGATCTTTAATATTACTTTGATCCAAATTCAAATTGAGAAAGTTAGTAATATTTACGTTTGGAAATTTATTGTATTGACCAAGGCTTTGGAGCGGAGCGCTGAGGTGGAGCAAAGAGCTGTAGAGCACACTGTTGATCGGAGCTAGAGCTGGAGCGATGAAAATTTAACCACTCCGCTGCTTAATTTACAATTTATTGTTTTTGAATTCTTCATTGTCATTTCCATTGCAATAATGAAAATGGTAATTGAAATATCCCATTGCCAGTAATGGTTATGGCAAGAGAAATCATCATCGAAGCAGTTCAGTTCTTTACATATTTACAAAGATGCTTGAAATGTACAATTACCAGGTGAACCAGTTAATAATTCTTAATTTTTACAAAAGACGCCATTGGAGCGGAGCAACCCTAAAATTTGGCTGCTCTGGTATTGACAATATAGAAACATTACATATAAGAATGGTTTATGTAAAATTTTTTTCAATAATTTATGTAATTAATGTCATATTAATTAATAAATTATAAATATCCATAAATAGTTCAATATTAACTCTCGATCAAAATGAGCATTAATGACATTACGAAATAAACGAACGATTGTTTACACTTCCAAACACATTCTTGATATCTATAATTAGTCGCTGAATGATAATAAGATGGTGAAAAAAATGCTTAGTGAATTGTAGATGCGCCCTTACAATTTTAATAGTTGCTACACTAGAGACGTTTAATAAAAAACGCAAAATTTTAATGCAACAAAGATTTTTAAAATATATTAATCCTATACCAAAATGAATGTTAGTAACATTACGAAATCAGCGAACGTTTGTTTGTTCTCCCAATCGCATTCTGTATATTCATATATCGATAACTATAATTAGTCCAAAATAAAACATTGGTAAAATAAATACAGAATTTAAAGAAAAGAGAAAAAACGCAAACAGAAATCAAGTTTAAATTTTATATATTAGTTAGATAAGATTAATCACGTAACGTAACGTTTACCGAACACAGATGACTTCAAAATTACACTAGTTCATGAAATGAATTTTCTCCCGCTAAATTCGAAAATCATGGCTAAAAATTTTTTATGGCTTAGTTTGTAAGACATTTTTTTTTGTTTTTAATTTTTGTATAATTCGAGCTAAAAATGTCCGGTTGTTCTTAATACGAAATGAAAATTATTGTGATAGCAAACAAGTATATCGGATTTTTAATTGGTTAACTGATTCAAAAGAAATCGATACAAATAGGTCAAATTAAAAAACGAATTTCAGTTTTATTTGAATGTTCTATAACCGATAGTAAGGATGCACAATGCTTTAAAATGGCGAAAAAAAGATTTGTTACGTCACTAGGGGTGGAAGGGGAGGGCTTTTTGTTACGATGTGTTACTACCCGGGTCAAAATTGCGTAACGTAATATGTAAACGGCCCCTAAGACACTTGACACAAAAAATTGTACTTTGTTATTTGTAATTACTTTCCTCACGATATTACACTTCAGATAAAGAGAAAAACACAGATTTCCAAAAAAGAAACCGTCGAAGACTAGAGAACTGCATTTCATACAAAATGGTTCAGCGGTTTCCTTATAACTTGGCACTTCGTTTTAAAAACACTGTTTCTGTAAAAACGCATTTAAAGTTCGAAATTTTACAGGAGCATTTCTGAATAGTTGCAGAATTAATGTATGTAAAAAATCCCCCCATAAGTACTACAATTCACCAGTCTCACATTTTATATGGCGCTTTTATTGTTATCAGCTCTAAACCCTAATTTTGACTGCATTTAGTTAAAGACGAGAATATCACAAAAACGATACTGGTATTAGAAAATGATTTGCGACTTTAATTCTTATTCGCTACAAGTTGGATGTATGCATATTTTCTTGATTGAGCTCATAATCTACTTCTTTTTACAATTTTTCACGTTTTGTTTATAACTTTTATTCGTACATATGCCACTCATGCTATGCATTCCAATAAAAACAAAAACGGAAAAAATAAAGTTTCTGGCAGCTGAAGGGGTGGCGAAAAACTTTTATTTTTTAGCAAAAAAAAAAAAAACGAAAAAATTCCAACTGTTTGGAACGTGTAAAAGTGTGAAAATGAATAATGTATGTGAACGTGCATGTGTGGGTTTCTAAGTGAGTGCGTCATTGATATATGGTAAAAATATTTTTAAATTTTACACATTTTTTTCATTAAAATTTTGATGAAATATTTCATTACAAAACTGAAGCAACATTTGAAGAGAATTGAAGTTTTTGGCTAATATTCCAAATTAAAGTATAAAGTTTGAATCTACGCAAATGTGCTTTGTCTCTGACAGCAAACCTAACATCAATAGCAAAGATAATTAAGGACTCCACAACAAAACATAGCCGCAATATAAAATTCTCAAAGCAAAAATCATTTTTGCCAAAATAACTGAAACTACGTAAATGGAAAATAGAACAATTCTGGTATTTTCTACTATTCTCTTTATACATTTGTAAGTTTGAGTATGCAATAGAATATTTAGAAAATTTATTAGCCAGTCAAGGATTTATGCATGCGAACATTGCTACTTCAGCATACAATATTTTTGTTGCTGTGCTGTTGTTTTTGCTGCTGTTGCATGTTGCTGTACTAAACTAAAAACACAAATAAGAGTAACCAAGAGTAAAATGCATAAATTCTCAAAATACATACTTAAAATTCCCATGTTGGCCAACACTATAAAATTAATGAAAATTCTTAATGCAAAAATTACAAACACGCACGTACATATTTGAGCACATGCAAACATAAACACACATACACACGCACACAAAATGTAACTCTCTCGATTCTATACTCGTGCTTGTGTATGTGATATTTATTTATATACATGTATGAATGAATGTGTGTGTGTGTGGGTATATATATGCAAGTCAATGCCATGGTAAACACCCTTAAAGTATGTTTGCCAATTATATAGCATTAGAGTAAACATTGTTGTTGTAAAGTATAGTAGCTTGTTGTCGTTGCTGTCGCTTTTGTTATTCTTGCCATAGCTGCAATATCATCTAATTGCAGTGCTCCTGCTCCTTGCAACCAGCTCCTCGACGTATCTGATAAAATTGTCCACAACCTTGATCTCTCGCACACATTCTATTCTCCTTACGTCTCATTGCTTGCCCCTCGCTCGAAGAGATGAAAATACTTTATCCGATTTTTATGCACATCCGATAATAAGTTTTGCTGTTGTTGTTTTTATTTGAGGAGTACCCTCCAAATGGTTGCTGCTTACGGGTTTTAATTGCATTTGGGAATTGTGTATTGTTATTATTGTTGTAGGGTAATTTAAAAGTAAAACGTGGTACATGTGATTAGTTTCAGATAAATTTTCGAAGTCTAATTACTTTTATACTCTTTCAAGGTTACCGCATAATAATTGAAATTGTCATTTTCATTTTGGCTAAATATTGATATAAAGAGTCTATCTGAGGTGACTTCCAATCACCAATTTGTTGGGCTTCGTATATACTGATGACTCGTCAAGGATATCAGTTTCCTCTCCCGAAGAATTTTCGTAACCTGAAGATAATTATCATTCAACTTTTGGAGCTAATTTTGAATTGCTTAGCACATCGTCCACAGTTATTCACTAGTAAAGCAAATTCCGACAATTATTGTTTTAAAAAGACTAATTTTGATAAACTGAGAAAAATGCTTATGGAAGCTGATTGGCTTTATATCGATTCTAACTTGGACAACTGTGTTTCATATTTTAATATTTTGCTTTAAAAATGTTTTGAATTATGTATTCCCAAACAAGAGTAATATGGTCTACTAGAGAGCTACAGAAATTGAAAATTTTAAGACCCGGACTTTTAAGAAATCTGGAAAATCACCCGTTTATGCTAAATATTCCTTTCTGAACCATAAATGTTATAATACAATAAAATCTCAGCGGATCCACTTGACCCCAACTTGTTGAAAATAATATTTTTCAGTCCCCCTTTACAAATGTGGCTCAAAGACTGATGTTCTTGAGTTAGCGCAAAGATGAAAAAGATGACAACAATAATTGGTGATCACCTAGAATATGTGATTTTGGGCTAAACTTCGCACCAACCGAGTTTGAAAATTCAATCGTAATATTGTGCTAATGAACCTAAAACTAACTCTGTTAGTATTCATATAAATTTTTTCTAACCGTGCCTAGGTTAGAGTGGCTGCCCTATAATAGGACACTAAGGCTAACCGTGCCTAAGTACATAATAGTATACAAAGCGGTACCAATTTTTAGCATGAAATAGAAAGATTACATGCAGAGTATCAATAGCACAGCTGGAATTTTCAAAATTAGCGAAGTTTAATGAGTTTTTATGAAAGATTAAAAATTAAATTAAAATATTTTTTATTAATTTTTCAAAAAGCCAAAGTTAATGGACGGGTGGTTATAATATTACGATATTTCGAAGATCGGTGAGAAAAGAGACGAGAAAAAGTGAGACCACAGATGCAAGGCCTTCAGAAACTCCACCGCTAACACACAAATATTTACCTAAGATATGACAGCTGATGAATTGGTTTTGAATGATATGGCTGTAGTATGAATATTATAAAATTATCTGGAAAATGCGAAGAAATCTGCTCGGTGGGTTCAATGAATTTTGAATGATAATACATATTCGTTTTGTCCAATATTTCTTATAAAACTAGAAAACAGATTATAAAATCGCAAAAGGTGATGGAGCTTGGTTTTATTATAAGCATTAAAACAAGCAAGTTCATCAGCAAGACAAAAGATTTACAGCACTAAGACAAAAATTGTAGCTTATATTCCCTTGAAAATTAGTCAGACGGTAACTGCCAAGTAAGTGGTATACAGAAAATTGTCCACCACAAGTTTTAGAAAATTATTGGAAAACCAGAAAAAAAGGAAACTGGTTCGCTGTTTTTTATACCAGCTCGCATTGCTTAAAAGTCAATCAAACCAATTTAATTGCGCTTTCAGACATAGACGAAGTGCCCCCAGTACCATTCTCCCTTAGCCTTTCCGTGTGATTTCTGACTGTTGCCATAAAAAAAGGAGGGAAGAGTCTACAGTAGTAATGCTCAAACTTTTGTTAGCCCCTTTGTCCTTAGCACTTTATCCTTGGTAACACGGAAAGTTCCAACTAGGGCATTTTATATCAAAATGGCACTAGCGTGCTAATTGGACTGAGTCTTCAATGGTTTTAGCACTAGGCCACCACCTTAAACTTAACCAGGGTATTTTAACAAGTTACGCACCCTTTCTCTTTCAAACTACTACTACCCTTGAAAAAACATTTAAAATATGCCTCACTAAGTATGTAATAATATGCATGGTATCACATTTCGGCATACTCAGCTTTGCTATTAGTAATACGCGTGCAATATTTGTACGCGAATGAACTAACGATGAAACCGAATGGTCATACTAAAAGCTATTTAATGGCAATTTGTATTATTTGAGGGTGAAATCATGAGAGCCCAAAGGCAGAGAACCGAAACTGTGAATTTAGGCAACATTCATTCAGTAATTTCTGGCATAAATAACAAGAAAGTTAAATTTAAAATTTTTCATTTTACTTTCTTGTGTTGCACTCATATTTCATTTCAAGATGGCGAGCCTCACAATAACTTCATAATCTTTTTTGCAGTCATTGCCTCAATTTTTTATATATTTAAATAAGAATGTAATATATTACTTTAAGATAAATTGGATTTAAATTTATATTCTTTCAATTTTAAAATATTTAGTGTTCTATTGAAAATCACTTTCGCTGCATTTTTCTTCTCCCAGCTATTTCACTTCCGCTTTTATTTTTTTATTGTTTCTTTTTCGCATTTCATAAATTTTGCATATGCTTGCATTATCTTGGCAGCAGCAGCAGTGAATGTCAACTGCATAAATTCAGGCGGCATTAACGTCAGTCGAGTCGTCGAGTGCCACTACTGGCCTAGTTTTTTGCACTTTCTCCCCTTTTGCTTTTGCATTGACTTGCACATACCATAACATTTTTTTCACTGCTGCTTTTTCCACTTTGCCGCATTTTTAGCAGCTGCACATATACATACATACGTACACACACAAAGTAAAATTATGAAGATGAATATTATCGGAAATGCACACAAAGCAGGAAGAAGGGAGTGAATTAAGTTGGTTGGAAGCTTTGAGTAGAAAGGAGGAGAATCTATTCACATTCCTTACAATCATGATGAAGTGAAATTAAAGGTTTAAAAGAAAGTAAATTTATTTAATTTTTCTATGTATAAAAAACTGCAACTCAATCCTTTAAGGATTTCTAAAATTTATATTCTCAGAATATCAGAATATTATTTTTTATATGTATATATTTGCATATGGAAATAACTAAGTTTTACATAAAAAATCACCCAGTTCTGTTTACTATTTCGTATGCATGAAATCAACTGTCAGAAATGTGCGCCAACATTACAGTGTAAAAATGTCTGAATGTCAGCAAAGGCGAGAATGAAAATAAAATGTCGTGCATAATGGTCAACGGGGCCAAGTGGGTCACAGCTCTATAAATGTATAAAAACCTCATGAGAATAGAATAAAAGGAAGAACAAATGGAAAAAGAAAAATATTTAAATATTCTACTAACCAGAATATTTTGACATTTGGAAGAAAATATGTGCGGTTTATCAAAATAAAAGAAAAACCTGTAGACAAAATTGCAATCCAGCACAAGCACTAAGAAAAAAAATATGTGCGTTTGTTTAACAAAAAGGGAGAATGCATATACATAAATACATGCATACATATATGCTCGTATTTATCGCACAGTGTGACGAAATGCTCGAATATGGCAACAAAGTCCAGGTACCAAATTTACTATTTACGAGCTCGTTATTTTATTTAGCTATGAAATTCAACGAAAACTTGTAAAACAATATAAAATACAAGGTACAAATCTAATTTTAGTTTGGCATTATGTATCATATAAAAAAAATTATTTTAGAAAGGGTTTAAAAAGTTAATATGAACTGCCTCATAAATTAAAAAACCTATGGTATTTATGAAAGTGAAGGTGAAATATGACATAAATAAATGTGGAATTTTATTGTAGCTGATTTCTAAACTCAATTGGCATAGCCGTAAAGTTGAAAAAAAAATTAAATAATATTTTAATTTGGAAATTTTTTTTTTTATAAATTTCTTCCAAATTTGGCTGTTCATATTTTAGACTTAATTATTTAAAAGCAATGAGCTTAAATGAACTGTGACTTTTTGGTATTCTTCCGCCATTATTGTTCATTTAAGCCTATTAATTTTAAATAAAAATAATAAATTATTTAACACGCATTCATCGTTAATATCAAATTGATACTTTTATGAATTGTTTCACATGTTGATAGTTCACATAAATAAATAAAATAATAATAAAAAAAATACTTAAATATAATGAATTTGATTTTATTGAAAGGTGAAAATAATCATGAAAAATATCTATTTAAAATCAATCAGCTTAATTTTAGTTATGCCTTTTGCAGTTAGCGTATTTACAACTTTATGTTAAAGTTATTGTCTGGTAACTTTAGAAAAAATGCGCTTTTTATGTTTTGGTACAAAAATGCCTCGCATAAACAGTAAAGAAAGAAAAACGTGGCTTTTTTCAAATTTTCTTATCCCTTTCGTTGTTTTTGGCTATTATAACGCACAAAAAAATGTTCATATTTATTTAACTACTTCTCATTTCAAAGCTAAAGAGAATTTTAGAAATAAAAAATTATTTTTTAAATCAAGCATGCTTTTCTCTTTAAAATTTAAGTTTGAGTAAAAACGGGAGTAAAGTTTTTAATCTTTTTTTTTAAATAATTATAGTTTAAAACGACAGTTAAAACTCTATTTCACAATACGAAATTAATTACTTTAAAACAAAAATTTTAAAAAAATTTTATTACACGCTTAACCCTGTAAAGGTAAGCATATTTTTTGCATACGTTATAGATAATCTTCGTCGAATCGACAAAGTCATTTTTAACTCCAATTTCTATAACGAATATATAGCGTTCACACTATAACATACTTTCCTAAAAATATTTACACTTTTTTTAAAAAAATAATATGCACCGTATATATTTTTAAAAATGATTTGTTTATTTTTAAGCATTTCGGTCCGAGGTCCAGCAAAGAGGAATTTGAAAAAATATGTATGAGGTGTTCGTCGAATCGACGAAGATTACCTTTCTAGGATTAAAAAAATTTTGCATTATAGTATACAAATTCACGCAACTCAATTGTGCGATTTTTGAATTATATTCTGCGGCTGTTAAAAAATGTCATTGTGTTGATTTATGTTTGAATAACATAGTTCAACAAACAAAAAAATAACAAGGTTCTGAAAGTGGATTCTGATAAAACTCGGAAAAAAAATTATACGGGCCTAAAGTTTGCCCATTCCTAACGAATTGAATATAATAACCCATAAGACAACTTGATAGCTTAGCATCAGCGCTTGTTTGTATGCTCAGTAATTTAAAGTAGAATTTTACGTAGAATATATTCTTCCAAATTAATAAAGCTTTGGCGCCTACTATTATGGGTCTTTTTTGCCCTTTTCGAAAAGTTTCTTTTTTACCCCTTACGAGGGTTAATATGTTCAACCAAAAAATGCTGCCCATGAAATTTTACTATAGGTCACTGAACAACAAAAATCTGTATACTTGGTTTTAATAAAAATAAACCCAAATTCCAAAAATGTGTCAAATTTTCATCCTTCATATTTTACATTGCAAAATAAACGTTAATTGTTTTTTCAATAATTAAAAATCAAAAAATAATTAAAAGATATAATTTTTTTTTTTTTAATTTTTACTCCTTTCATGCATTTTGGTCATTATAATGTAAAATATTCCAAAAGCTCTACAGCCTTTCCCAAAAACTTCTTTCAATCTTTTTTCGAGTTTTTTTCTTAACAAAGTCCAAATCTACGAGACTAGAAAAACAAAAAAAAATTTTACCCTGAAATAAAAAAAGAAGAAGAAAAAGAGAAGGGTTAAAGCGCAACTTTTTAACGCTTTTCTTTGTTGGCACAAAAATGTATTTTTAAATCAAAAGAGTAGTTTTTAAAACTGAGATCAAAAATAAAAAAATTCCTAAAAATTAAGCAAAATCGTCAATAGTTTCATTGATGAAACTTTGTTTCTTTAACTTGTTTCCTTCTTCAATCAACACAATATTTTGCGTTTAAAGTAAATGTGTTTTCTTTTCTATTGTATGTTAAGTGAAGTAACCTCAAAATCCGTTTGTTGGTATATAATCGTAGGCCTTAAGTCGAACAACAACCACTCTACTAAAGACTCCGACTAAGTAGCCATCATTGCCAACTTAACTTTGTGGTCGGCACAACATTCTCACTACTAAATCGTCGCCAACCTCTTACTTGTCATATATAACTATTGGGTAATCCAGAAAACAGAGTCAGTTTCGCTCACTTGCCTATAAATTTGTTTTGCGCACCATCGGCTGGCTTCGATTCAGTCCAAATGATGATGTGTAGTACTTGGAGAGTTTCATATGAGTTAAAGGTTTTTTGTTAAATATTTATTTAAAATGAGAAAAAAACAAAGCGCTCTTCAAATAGTTTAAATCTTGTTCCTTGAACTCGTATTTCGCATCTGGGATACGGATCTGCTTTCGATATACGGATATAAAAAGGCAAAGGAAGCACCACTTGGAATTGACATACTTATGTGGTGCATGGTGCCATTTCTTTTTCTGAGATTCCTATTGCCCTCAGAGTATCCATTTCCAAGTATTTATTTTTATTTTAAGCTTTTATTGAATCCTCTCGTTTATTGACGGCGCCAAACATTTTAACGCATTTTAGATCAGTACATTTTTCATAGTATGTATAAATGTAAAACTTTTCCAATTGACTTAAATTTAACTGTCGTTTAATTTAAATATTTACGCAACTGATTTGCTTTCAAAATTTCAAAATTATAATATGACAAAGTGATTGTGAAAGCAAACCAAAGCCAAATTTTATTCACAAAATCACTATTCCATAATGTACGAGCATTTCGTTTTTGATTCGAATTCTTGTCTATCCATATACAAATAAATAGTCGATACAATATTTGGAAAGCTTTTTCCCATTTCTGCCTAGTCGAGCGAGCGTTTGCTTAACTCCCCAGTGAATGAGTGTTGACGTCTTCTTCTCTCTATATATATTGTAGTTTTTTTTCGCTTGTTATTCTTATTTGCTGTTGGTGCGTTGCTGCTGTCGTAGTTGTTGTTTTTGTTGTCGCCGTTGTTGTAAATTTCCCCTATTCGCTCTCTGGGGAAATTTATCTTAATGTTATTTCAAAACTTTCACTTGTAAAAATATTCTTTTTTGCTTTAGCTAAAGTTGACGCAACTAAAGACATTACACAACAGCTTACTCTGTATCTGTTGTATGTTTGTAAGCATTAATCGCACTAACACGTGCACACAAACACACAAAACACACATACTCGCACAGGCACACACATGCATTCATACATACATACTTTTTAGTATGAAAACACAACAAATTGTTATGTTGTTCTTGTTGGGTTATTTGTTAACCCCATCTAAGTGTGTGTAAGTGAATATTTGTGTGACTGTGTGTGTATTTGTATGGGAGTGTTTTTGTTTGCTTTTTGTATGTTTGCGTGTTTCGTGTAGTACATGTTAAGTCAAAAATGGCAACACCCTATGTTGCCAGCATTGACTTCATTTTATGCCTTAAAATTTGTAGTCTTACACACACATTCATATATTCACTGTGTGCGTGAGTTTTTCACAATATTTTCTGAAATGTTAAAAAGTTTTTGCGCTGATAGACATAGATTTTTTATACAACATACGTACTATGTATTTTGTTTATATTTTTTTGAGTTTCTCATTTTGTTATTGTTTACGGCAAATATTTTTCCAGCACAAGCATTAAAATTCAAGTGTAAATATTTTTTAAGGATTATTTTTTTACACTTACATACATACATCACATATAGTGTTTTCAATAATATATATATATACACTGGCGATCATAAAAATTCGTATATAATGGAAGCTAAACCTGATTTTGTTTTAATGAATGTCATTTTTCTTATTTTTAAGAACAACATGAACAAAAGTGCGAAAGAAACACTCTACTTGCATATTTATTTCATTACTTTTTAATTAAAACAAAAATATTGAAGAAAGTTCACGTTTTTGAAGGTATTAATTAAAAATATGTATTTTTTGAAGGTACAAATTAGGATTAATTTGTTTCATATTAAAGTCACAAACAAAATTATTTAGTATGATGTCTTAGCGTTTATTATGGCCGTTATCCTGGATGGCAAGGAGTCGACAAGCACATTGAGGATATCATTCGTTACTTTTTTAGTACCAAATTTTGTTCAAAACTCTAAAAAGTGGTTTTTTATTCTTTGGCTTGTTTTGATCAACTTTCCGTTTTATAATATACCAGAGGTGCTCTATCGGACTTAAAACCGGCGAACTGCCTCATCATTGCACCCGTAAGTTCTAATATTATTGGAAAAATGTTAAATATCAAAAAAATACGAATCAATAATCAAAATTTTTTACTATTTCTAAAGTGATCAAACATTAAGCATTAATAACCAATTTTGCACAATGACAAGGCGAAGAATAACGCCATTAATATGCGAAAGTGCCCCTCAATGGCTTATATGAATTGCTTCCTAAAATTTCACACATACTTTTGGGCGTTCACAGCCCCTTCAATATGGTATAAGAGACCCCGGATATAGTAGGAGAAATACATCCAAAACCATCTGACGTAACTATTTTCGCAACACAGTTAACTTTGTATCGCTTCACATCTAAACGACGCACGTACCGAAGATTATTTGCGCATAGCAAATTGTGTTTTATTTGCCTGATCATATAACACTCCTGTCTTCCAGAGTCCGATCGCTGTAGTATTTATTCCATGCCAAACGATTTGTTTCTATTGATTTCGTCAATAACGGCTTTATGGCTGATCGTCACAGCGGTTTTAGATTGCCTTTTTTTTAGATCAATCTAACAACAGTAGAGAACAAGTATAAGATTTCATCAGGTATTTGACTTTATGAAACGAAAGTTTTGCAAGTGGTGCGGTTTTTATGACCGCCAGTGTATGCATATTTTTGGATATTATTTAAGAAGCTTATTGCTTTATATAACAACGTTTATTTACAATTTTCAATCCCCATTCCTACATTTCATGAGGAATAGACTTAAAAGGACATAGGCAATGATTTTAAACTGTAAAGTAGTCACAGCCCAACGTCGTTTTCAAAAAGCTGTTCAGTTGTCTCTGTCTCTTTTTGCGCAAATATATATGTTGTAGAATAACCGACAAAGCTGTAAAGCAGTCGAAAATACATAATCAGTTCATGACCTGAAATTTAGACGCTTTTCGCATCTGTGTAATCAGTGGTGGCTCTAGGATTTCGGTTTGGAGAGGGCTAATTAAAGGAAAAAAGGATAAGTATCAGATTCAATATCGACGAAAACCCAGACCTAGACAAAAACTAGTGCAAAAATTTTATCAATGTTCACACCAAAAAATACAGACCAAAAATTATAAGATAATTGATACAAAACTGAGACCAAAATTCAAACTAAAATCGGACAGAAATTCAGGAGGAAATTCGACCGAATTTCAAATATAAATTTAAAGACTTTTTTTCTGATTGCAGTTCACAACAAAGAAATGATCAAATTCAAATCGAAAATGTAGATCAAAATGAGACCAAATTCAGACCAAAACCATGATTAAAAAAAAACTATATTCAGAATAAGAATCGAACCAAAAATCCATCAAAAATAGATCAAAATCAGGCCTAATTCAAACCAAAACTCAGACCAAAAACCCAAAATTCAGACCGAATCCAAACCAAAATCAGTTCAAAATTTAGACCAAAATTTAGACCACAACTCAGATTAATAGTTAGAGGTAGGGTGGCATAATGTCAACGGACACAATGTTAATTGACATTATGTCACCCCATCTCTTTAGTCAAAACTTTAGGCCAAAAAGACGCAAAATACCGAACAAAAGCAAGCAAAAATTCAGACCAAAAACAAGTAAAAATATTTGATAAATATTCTCACCAAAAAAATTTAACTCAGACCGAATGTAGACAAAACTCTAGACCGAATTCAGACAACAAATTGAACAAAAACTGAATAAAAAAATCCAACCGAATTCAGACCAAAATTAAAAAAAAAAACAATGGATATGTGCCAGGCACGCAAGATAATGGATGTGTAAACAGTTAAGCCAACTGAATGCCATATACTTAAGCTCATATATGTATAGCCATATATAGGGATTTGATGTATAATCTATATGCTAAGTAAATAATTCAAATTAAAAAAATTCTTTTATAAACTTAAAAATTTATTAGATATCATTATCTTTTATCTTTTATAAAATATTTTGCAGTTGCTCCAAATCGTAGTTGCATTATTTTTCTTTTACTCAATGCATCGGGCACAATTTGTTCGCATATACGCAGCTGAAATTGCATCTTTTTTTTCGTGCTTTAAGTTTTTCTTCCTGTCGATTTGAAATTTTATTAGATGTGAAAATTTTACATAACGTCTCCTGACAATTGATTTGGCGTATGGGTATATGAATTTGTACACACATACGCCAAATCAATTCTCAGGCGACGATAAGTGCTTTCCGCATTTAACATTAAAATGGCAACAGGGGTGACCAGTCACCCCACTACTTTTTAAAAGCACCGCAAAGAGATTGCCTTAACTGCATTTAATAAAAATAAAAAACAATGTATTTTCTTTGAAGTAAATAAGTGATTTTATAATAAATAAGTTTGATTTTTTCTGTCTAACATATTTGCTATTTACATAGATAAAAAATTGTTGCATTTCTAAGGTCAATGCACAAAGCAAAATTTTTATAATGCCGTGGTTTGCTATCATTATCACTACATTTTGTTTATACATTTATTAAAACCTAGATTCCTTATATTTAATTTTAATCCAATCTAACTAACCAAATGCGACACCTATCAAACGCCTGTGTTTGCTACGGCGACTTCTCTGCTTGTATGGTATAGTCGATCTCCACACGTTTAACACCAACAAATAATTCTGCCACGAATAAATATAGACACACATTTTGTTTTCGTACGCTCATATATGTGTGAGTAAATCAGTTGATCGAAACATAAGCAGACAAACTCCGCTCGTATTTTAATTTCTCCCTCTCTTCTTCTCTTCTCTCTTCTCTTTGTTGTTTAGAGCAGCACAGTTATGCCGCGCAGTAGTGTGAGCGAGAGGGGAACTGGACGTTACAGTTATCTTACATCTTACGTTACAGTTATTCTTACATTTTACACATTTGAAATTTTGTCCATACCGTGATCTAAAATGTTCACACATCAAAAACAGACCGGCTTCAGACCGAAATTCAAATCAAAGCTCGTGTCAAAGTCAACCCAATTTAGACTAAAATTTCAACTCAAACTAAGAGTTAGATTAAAACTAAGGCTAAAAAACGCCAAATACAAATTAAAAGCAAGCCAAAATTTAGACCAGAAATTAGATCAAACGCTGAGTAAACACTTGTCTGAGATACACCAAAACTCAGACCAAAAGGATCTTAATTACAGACTGAAAGCATATCAAAATTCAGATTAAAATGCAAACCTAAAATCATAATAAAATTCTGCCATACAAATCAGATCAAAAAGGGACAAAAACGGAAGAGTTAAACTAAATATCAGACTAAAATTCAGTGCAAAATTCAACCCAAAAACTAGATCATCTATAAACTGGCGCTGAAATTGTATATTTAATGTATATTTTAATATTTATATCAAATTGTGAGCCTTCTAAAAAATCACTGTTTACTGCTCTTCGTATACATTTGATAAATCAAAATAGCGCCCTCCCCTTTGGACCAGCCACTAAGTATAATTGATAAAAACCCAGCAAAGCTCGACTTAACAAAGAAAATCCATGCGGACACCTCACATTTCCGTTCACCTGACCGAAGTGAACATCCGGTGACCGAAAGAGAAACAATCCGAATAGCTCTGTGCAACACAACTCAGGAATGGGTGAAGTAACATATTCCACTAGTTTTCAAACTCGACAAAAGGCAATCTTAGACTATTCACAAGACAGAATAATAAACTATGTATATATCTCTGAGTAGCACTTTCTTGCTAAACTAAGTAAAAATACATGGGAGGGCCTTAAATATAACCACCAGAATGTTTGGGTTAAGAACCAAATATTTTTAGATCTTGCAAAAATATGTATGCTAGAAATTTTTAAAAGAGATTCATTCGATCGATATATGTATGATGTATGAAATTAAGTACAGTCATTATATCGGAAAGTCCAGAAACCATTCAAGCATTCTGCTCGTTCTGGTTCACCTCTAAATTATTGTGGAATTATTTCAGCAAATTCAAACCGGTTAAAAATAATAGTTGCAGATTAGGGAAATAATATTTAACCACAGAATGAAACATCCCAGCGGTTTTTTAGACAAGTGTTGGAAAATTAAGTGCTTGCAAGTGCACCATTTCAACAGGAAATTGCAAAGCAACCATGCGAACAACAAATTTAGTTTTCTGTTGAGTAATAAAAACGAGCATCGTTCAGCGAGACGCTACGAAATATTGACTGAGCAAGAAACGAAGCGAGTTAGTTTTCAGAGCGAACTAAAGTAGTTGTGAAATTTCACGAAAAGTGTGGGTGTTTTATTTTATTTCTTTTTTGCAATTGTTTTTTAAAAAATAAATAAAAATATAATTGTATATGTATATATATTTTGATTTAAAACAAACAAAAAAGCATGTGAAAAGAATAAAATAAAATGACGCAGCAATGAAAAATTATGAATGCATGAATCGATACTCGATATTTTTTCTCTCTCCTCTCTTTCTCAACTAAAGTAAGCACGAAGCAGCGAATGAATGAGCGGAAGTGCCTATCTAACGCATTCTTTGTTGCGCTTGTTTAGCGCTAAAAGTACTGCACTAAACAAGTGCTTCTCTCCTAGGACATGCAATGTTAAAATTTATATGGAACACATGTGCTTGTAGTGCATTTAAGAGCTTGCACTCAAGCACTTGTTTAGCGCTATTCTAGTGCTTCCATTTACCGCTGGGATATTACGTAAAAATTGGACCTTTTATGTCAATGCGCACTTCTGCTTGGGATTTTGTCGATTTTTGGGTTTTTTTGTTCATTGTGTGAACAAAAGTTTATATTCTTTGGCAATTGTTAATTTTAGGTTTTAGGGCATTTTTTTATTCGCATAGCCAATTTTAGTATATTGCGGAGCATTGATCCACAAAAAAATTAATCCTGGTCATGCACCAAGTGCGCAGTACTGAACTAGGATTTATAGACTAGTCTGTTATACTCAAATTCTTGTGGAAGATGGGACAGGCCAAGGTACTCTAGGGAGCCTATTATAACAAATAACAAATAATTTCAAAGATGGTGGAGAATATAGATGATTTAACTGATTTTGTATATTAAATATTTGATCGGTAATGATAAATCCAAGAAAGTTTGGCAACCTTCATGCCATTTGTGCTACTACCCCTAACTTTTTTTACATTACACTACGTCACTTCTTAATACTTTAACTAGAACTCAATTTTATAAATAGATATTTTTATATGGAACAAGCTCCCAAAAGATTTCAACATAAACTAAAAATAATATACAAAATTATATTTAAAATATTTGTATAACTAAAAAACAAAAGAAGAAAAATCAATCGATTTGTTATTGAACAAGTAAATAACAAACATTTAACTTTCCTTATTTTCATTGCAGATAAATGAGAAAAGCAAATAGCCAAATGAACCATAACAATAAATCGCAGGTCCTTGGAGAATGTTAACACAATAAACACAAGCAAAAAGGATAAACAAAAATAAAAACACTAACCAGAAATAAAGGAGTCAAACAACAGCGTCAAAGAAATATATGCAATCGAGAGAGTGAGAGAGAGACAAACAAATACAAATACGGCCAAAGGATATTTATCGATAATCACGGCAAGGAAAATATACATTAAGAACTTAAATGAACTGAAAAAGGGAAAGTCATAAAAATCGAAATAGCACACATTCACACACACACACACACACATACACAACCACACTCACTCATACACACAAGAGAACAATAAATGTAGTAAGAAGACAAAAACAAAAACAACAGCAAAAAATAATAATAATAATAATAATAACAAAAACAAAATCAGAATCAGCAAAGTAGATGAGAAAAGTGTAATAAAAAGGAAAAAAAAGAGTGTGAAATGTAGTCACAAAAGTAGTAAAAACTACCGTCCTATTTTACATACATAAAATATAAAAGCATAAACATAAACAAAAACAAAATCACTAAAATTTCATAAAACAATCGTAAAAATTTTAACGAAAAATCGGAACAAAAACTTTTCTCTTTGGTTTTTGTTTATCTACAACTCTCATTTGGACTCCACGTCGCCATTTATGTATGTATGTATGTTTGTATGTATGAATCCGGAGAGAAATCGTAGAAACTTATAAATAGCATAGCATATTTTCAATACTGCCGCCATCATTGAACAATGAGCGTTGAAAAACAAAAAGCAAAAAAACAAATGCTAAAATTATCAACGCTGACAAAAGAATGACAGCAAACAAAAAATGATGACGAAGCATTAGACTCTGGAGCTGGTGAAATCGAGTCGAAGAGAAATTTTTAACTGAAATACAAATAACATTTTGCATGAAATGCTCAATGACAGTTGGTTTTTATGGATGCATTTCCAGCCATTTAAACACTAACAACACAACGATATCATCAACAACAACAACAATTACTAATCACTGTGAAAGATAGTGAAATAGTCAAAAAAGAAAAATAGAAAAGCAAGAGAGAGCAAAGAGTAAAACTTAACGAAAATAGTGAAAATTTCAATGAAAATATAGAATGCGTTTGTGGAGCAATCGAACCAAAATGCGAAGCGGCATCAAAATGCATTCACATACACGTTTACGTTCACGAGATAACTATCGCCCAGATGTGTGGCAATTACTGGCAGCGACGATTTTCTATCTCAGCATTGGTAAGTTGAATTAGCATTCACTTATTTCCAAAATTTTAATGCATTAATATAAAATTTTATTATTATCTCATTTAAAAAAAAATCCAAAAATGAGGGGGTTATATATTTACGTAACTTTGGCAGTTATCAGCTGCATTGTGTAGTAGCAATTTTCATAGAATGTAAATATTTAAAAAATATCTTCTTTTTTTACTTCATTTCCCCATCATCTTCTCAGTTTTATAAATTAAAAAGTTTTTTGGAAATATTTCTACAAACTTGGCACTGGGGGCTTTTCGGGTTTGCTGATTACGAATCCGAGATAGAAAACTGTATTTGGAATCTGGCAAAATGCTGCTATATTGAGAAGGTCAATCGCAATTATTCAAATAATGATCTTCAAGGTTTTTTTAGGCACTGACTAAGAATCTGGAACCAGAATTTTTAAATTGTTTGTGTAAATTTACTAGATTTTGACATTTTCCATATATTTTGTTTGATACGCGGTATTCGTGGTAGTAGCTTGAAGCCACGTTTCAATAGTACTTTGCATTTTTATTGAATTTCTGCTACGTCTATGGGGACGTTTTAGCGCGCTGATGAAATGAAAAACTAATTCAAAATTAATAATTTTTTATCCTGGATTATTAATATGCGACCGCGAAAGCATTTGCGAGGCGAAAATGTCACTGCAATCTTTCGAAAAATTTAGTTTTGTAAGTGTTGATGAAAACCATGAACTAAATTGATCAAGAACATGCCATGAAACTGAATCCATAGCACCAGTACTACATCGTAGTTTTATTTTTAAAGTATGTTTAAGATTTTTTTTTTTAAAGGGAAATATTTTAAGAATTTAATTCTATGGTTTATAATAAATTTTAATTAAAAAAGTATAACTCAAAATCTAGTCTTACCTAATTTTAATTCCCTTAAGTCTAGCAGGCTATTCTTCGTTGGCAACATTCACATTTGGAACTCATTAAAAATGGAAAAATGTGGTAAAAAAAACTTTATTTCTGATTCAAAATGACAGAGAAACAAAGTGAAAAATATGAACAGCTCGATCGCACACGTTACAATAGATGGTGTTTTGGCAGTTCATCTTTTTTGGCATATTTTTTTTTCAATTTATGCAAAAATCGATGTCTTCTTCCACGTCACAATCGGTGAAGACCGTTGTTTCTTTTGTGGAGTCTCGCGTCGGGCTTGCATGTATTCTTATTGAGAGTGAAGCGATAAAACCGATTAATTTTTCGAATGTTTGAAATTATTAATAATGAATTATTGGTTTTTTTTAAATGTAACCGACGTTCTCTACAGAAGAGAACCTAACCGCAACATTGTATACTTACATTTGAAAAATTATTTTCTTACCAAAAAAACTATTAGAAATTGCCGAAAAACTAATGTTGTGTTCAAATTTTGCTTGAAAATCACTTATGTATATGTATCAAATACACGAAATTAGCTTGTCAAATGGCAAGAACCGAGTGGTCCATAATTCCCCGAAGACTCATTTTTACAATATGGCAGCATATGAGTAGCAAAATGTAAACTTCATAAAAAATTTCTTGTCTGTGTTGAAGGCTTATGGTTCTGCGAATATTATGAACATATTTGCCTGAGTTGGTTCTCGAAAATATGGTTAAATTAAACGAAACACAAAGTGAAAAAAAAAATTTTTTCGAAGAATCACATTTCTATTTGCTATCGGAGCGAGGTAACAGTGCGTGTACACAAGTCGAGTACCGAAGGAAAAACCACCACTAGGGGAAAAAACATCACACTGGTCCGCAATTCCCCGTGGTCTACAATACCCCAGTTTCCCCTACTTATTTCATTCTTGGATACTTTAACCGATAATTATCAATTTCTTACTTGATTTTTAACTTCAACTTACTTATTTTTATAATTGATATATTTTATATTGATTTTTTTCGATACTTGTATTGTATTACTTTTAATCTTAGAATTAAGTTATATATTCCCAAGTTTAAATTTTGTGCTTAAAAAGGAAAATTTCCAAATAAATACAAATTCATATGCTCAGAACAAACATATTTAACCTACTATTTTACTCATAATCAATCACTTTCGCTTAAAAGTAGTAATGCCTTATGGTGGTTTTTTTTTCATTAAAAGCTTTGGATTTAGTATCGCTCAAAATTTTCCATCTTAGTCAATTTGTTGTTTTGCCCTACATACTTTAAGAAAAAAAAACAAAAAATATGACGCAATATAAAAATTTCACTCTTCACCCTTAACTTAGTGATAGATTCACAAACCGCTGGAAAACTATCCGATGTTCGTTTATGCGCAGTATATCAATAGTTTAAATGCACTCAAAAAAATTTTCAGGTAATTCTTCTTATTCATTCTGCCATCGATATTCCACACGGTGTAATGCATCCCCATATCATCAAACATCCATTTCCATGTTGGGTCGTTTACCCGACTTGATGAGGTTGAAGGGGTCCGAATTTGTTCGATATACCATGTAACATGACCGTCCATCCGACTAGTTTTGTCTCTAAATCACGAAAAAATTACTTACCAACCACAAGTAAGTGAAATTGCCAGTTACCCGTTTCCAATTCTAATGTTTGAAATAGCTTCGTGAAGGTTGTTGTTGATTGTTTCTCACCCAACGTTTGAATTTCCAAACCGCAAGTCTCATTAGTCTTTTAATTGAAGGCTGGTATAAATGGTTGGACGAAGTATAAACTGTTTCATATAAATTATTAATAGAATTTTATTTTTTAGTCAAAAAGCTAAAATTAATTCAAAAGACGAGAAGACTCTATAAATCTTTATATTTATTTATATTTTAATTATTTAGATAAATTTTACTATAATATAATAAAATATTTTGTTGGCGTGATATTGAAATTTAATAAAATTTTAATTTGTAAAGACATTGATTTATGTTTAATTGATTCATTAGTAATGATTAAAAATTTAAGTTACTTTAGGGATAGCAGCATAATTTTTTTGGAGAGTTCATATCGATAAAAAAGATTGCGACCTCGATGTTTAGTGAATGAAATCCGAACATACACAAAAGTAGTCTAAAAAAAATATAGTAGGTACACGATTTACAATTATTTTAACATTTTATTATAATAACATAAGTATTTACTTAAAATTTGCAAAAAAACTTTCAATTCTGATGAGGTTTGATTTTTGTATTTTTTCCACACTTCTTTCGTCGGCTTTTGAATTTGTTTTTGTCTGGTTCTTTCACATTGTGAGAGTTAAAGTAATACTTCTGCTGCCATTCGTTGCCTTTAATGGTAAGGATGACTCGTCATCCATCACACAAATACATGAAGAACTTGAAACAAAATAAATTTTGGAAAGGTTGCCCAACCTGATTTTGTTGGTTTTTAATTCATTTTCTGTAGTTTCTGGAAAAGATTTTTATAATACTTTGCTTTTCGACCCACTGTTTCTGCTTTCAAAAGATAATCATGACCAGAACCTTTTCTCTTTAATTATAATATATATGAAACTGTTTTTAAAACCCATTTCTTTAAAACTTTGTTTTTTCTCTTGTTTGGATATTCTGTGTTCAACTTACAAAGCAAATTCCGACTTTGTGACTTGTTTACTGACGTTTTCGAAATTAATTATTTTATGACAAACTTAAAAGTATTTTGTAAATAAGTAATAAATACTACGGTTACTTTCTCAATTCAAAGTTTTTGAAAAAAATTGCACATTGTTTTGCACGGCCTATTCTTAATATGTACCGATTTCATTCACCAAACGTTATATTCCATTAAGACCATGAGCCAGGGGAAATGTCCGGCGGGGTATTTGTAAATTGACGAAAATCAGTGGCGTCCGAGAAAGTAGAAAATTTTAAAAACATGCCCCAAAATTTGTTTTACATTATTTATTTTGTACCTGTCTACCAAATCTATATCTATATGTAAAATTGGTTGTATGAAAATTGTAAGTTCAGATTTGGCTCAAAAACCACTGGACCAAATTTAATTTTTTTTTTCTTTGTTTCTTATAAAGCTGATGTGCATAAGATGTCTATAGGATACTTTTTTTTTTAATTGCAATGATAGTTTCCTTTTTGGCACATAAAACCAGAAAAATTCAAAAAACACTTCACTTTTTTAAAAAATCACTTTGATTTTTTAAGGATTTCACTTCACAAAAAATTTCTGTTTTCATTTTGACATACAACAACAAATAATACTGGCAGCAGTTAGAAGTGAATCGAAAATTGCTGTCGCAGGGATAGCTGCATCTTTTATGTGGAGGAAGAGCTGCCCATTTCAGAATTTCATAAATTTTCTGAAAAATTGCTACGGCTTCATATTTTTTAGTATGACTTTAGTTTATTGGGTATTTTTTATTTTTTACAAAAAGATGTTAAAAATTTACACAGCATTAGTTCACAACAAAAAGCCATTAACTTATTTACTGTGCTCACATTTCTTCTTTTTTTCGTGCTTGCTATAAAATGGAAAAATACTCTTTTACAATACGCACATTTGTACACACATGAGCCCAGCAAAAAGCCTCGTAAATTTCAAATTTGAGAATAAAGTTTAATTCTAAAATGTAGTTTTAAGTCTCATTCCCACCAAAAATAATTACCTTGTTCACTTCATTGACTTAACCAGAATTGTAATTAATGGCATATTATTAATTGGTGAAAATCGATCAAATTAACATGATCTGTTATGGTTCACTGCTTTAGCTAGAAAAACTTCTATGGAAATTAATATTTTTGAGAGAGCTCATGAAGACAATCCATTAAATAATTGCTACAAAAGTTTTTGCTGGGTAAGTGTGGGGAGTTCATATGCACCACATTAAAATGCAACAAATCCTTTCGAGAAGCATAAAATCAGAATGTCATATGCTGCAGCATTGTCGTACGTACATATGTACATATATGTTTGTGTAAGTATTTGTATATGTACGCGACATTTGCACTTTACCAATACTACTTTAACACACTTATACTCATATGCAAATCACAACGACACACCATTAACCCAGAAGTGTTGACACTTATATTAGTCCCAAACAAATGCATGTTTTTATATATACATACACATACATATACGATGTATGTGCATTTGTATGTGTGTATATATGTATTTGTGTATATATGTGTGTCAATTTGTATGTACACTATGTATACATTTGTATATTTGAGTATAGTGCATATGGCTTTTTGTCATTTTACAATTGTAAATTGTACAATTTAAAATTTTACGATAGTTATTGCTGTTACTGCTACTACTGCTGTTGCTGCTGTTATTGTTGTATTTGTCGTCATTGTTACTATTGCGATTGCTGCTGCTTCGCACTCTAATTGCTGTCATTACAAATGCCGCGCGCATAAAACAAAAGTGGTCATGTTTAACAAAAGTGTTGCATTGTTGTATGTACAACAATAACTTTGCATACCAAGAGGTGAGAAGTGAGAGAAACCGATAGATGGAGTCGTGTACTATTCATCATTAAGTTTATGTACCTAGTAGTTTATAGTTTATTTTGAACATACAATTTTTATGTACATATTTGCAATATAAAGCCCAATGAGTGCATAAAATGAATTCCTATAAATCTGCGGAAAAAGTATGTGTTATACTTATCTTACAAATATGTGGATTAAGTGAAGCAAAAATATACTTTCCTTTGCTGATTTTATATAAAAATATAACTACTTTTACATTCATAAATTTTGATTATTCCATTAAAATGTAAGTATATTTCACAACCGTTCTTGATATAGAAATTATGTGTTGTATACTTTTGGGCTTAAAGTAAACACTTATAAACTCACACATACTATAAAACCTCACATTTGATTTTATTTTCAATCGATTCACTTCACTATAAATTTTCCTTCAGACCCTAGTAAAGATGTTAACACACGAAAAAGACATACACGGTTTTAAACAAATTATTAAATGCTTACATAATATAGAGATGAACTAATACAAAAAAAAGTTCATACTTCAATCACATGCTATATTGTATAAGCAAAAGGTTGACCAAAGGTTGCAGTGTTCTTTTTTTTAGAGAAAATCAGAAGTCGGTTCAGAGATTCGAGCTCGAAAGGTTAATCCAACCGTATAAAACACTGACATCTGTCAGTTTAACGAACAGTTTAACGAAATGCGAATGTGAAATTTATTATTAATTATTTCCAGATTCTTTAAGAATACTACTTAGAATATAAGTATTGATAAATTATATTTAAAAAAGTAGGTTTCCTGCTTTTTCAGCTTTGTTTGGCAAAAGTCAAATAAATATACACATTCGCTAATGCATTTGCAATAAAAAAATATTCTTCGTAACAGTTGTGCTCCTTAACCCTTCTGTTGACACCACTTTTGTTGGTCACATTGCTACCACCACGGTCCAGCCAGACCGTCATACATTTACAGGGTGACAATCGTAAAGTGACGCACACATTTCAGCAGTTATTTGCAAAAGGACGTACTTCCATTAAGTACAATTAAGTGTTAACATTGCTGAATATATAAGCATTCATTTGAACCCCACCTCATTCAATATAACCTCCTTTAGCCTGCACACATGCCTTCAATCGATCCGGAAATCGTAGGACTGTTCGCCGCAGGACTTCCTGATCAATTTCAGTCCAGGCTTTCTCTAATGAATTTGTCAGCGACTCCAGACTGTGGTGTTGAGATGCACAAGCCTTACTCTCTAAAGTACTCCAAATAGAGTAGTCCATTGGATTCAAGTCTGGGGAGTATGGTGGCCATTCTTGAGATGTTATGAATCCAGAAAAATTGTCTTTTATCCATGTTTGCGTTAATTTTGCCATGTGGGAAGGTGCAGAATCTTGCTGGAAAGTCCAGTTTTCATTTCCAAATGTATCTAGGGCCCAGGGAAGAACATGTTCATTTAAAATGCTCCGATAAACAACCTGGTCAATTTTAACACCCTCTTCAACGAATATTAGAAGGGTTCTGGCATTAGCGGAAACTCCAGCCCATACCATAACGGAAGCTGGCTTTTGAACTCGGCCAACAGTCCTATTTTGTTGCGATGATGATGCTAGACACATTCGGTCATTTTGCGCATTGAAATGTTGTTCAACCGTGAACATTTTTTCATCTGTAAACAAGATATTTTCATTATTTTTTAACACGGAGGAGCGTAGCAACGCTTTGCATCTTCGCAGTCGCAAATCTTTCTTTTTTTGTGTCAGATTTTGAGCTTTTCGGAGCTTGTACGGCTTAAGATTAAGCGTTGATTTTGCAATGATTCGCACTGTTTCACGGTTTACTCCCACTTCCTTAGCGATTTTTCTCATTGAGCGCCTTGGATTTCGCTTGATTCGTTTACGAATTTTTTCTGTTAAACCAGTAGTGGCAACTGTTGAAAATTTTCCCCGGTCTCTATCTCCAAAACCCCCAGTTTCATTATATCGAATAATAGCTCGGTCTACCGTACGACTTGACAAATTTAAAGCCTTTGCAATTTGACGGCTACTATAATTTGCCAAATGAAATTTCATAATTTCACGACGAATATTTTCCTTGTCCATTTTTATGGAAATTTCAAAATGTAATAACAAAAATTCAAATGAAATTAAAAGCAAAGCCAATGATGAATGAATTTGCTTTTTAAATTAAAGTAACGGTAAATGGCAAAGCTTGCTGCAGAGTATTAAACTTGCGTCACTTTACAATTGTCACCCTGTATACTGCATTTATTTGAATTTTCAATGTAAACTGTACGAAAACACAACATATTATGGTAGAACAATGTATTTATTTGTACATTTATTGAAAAAAATATGCTTTTGATTCAATGAAGAAAATAATCTAACAATATATATATAAAAGTGAAAATCTGTTTGTATGTCCGTCTATACTTTCTGAATGACATAAAAGTTTATATAATATTGCATAATGTCTCTGACCTTACTATTGGCATGGCAAAAGTTTGTAATTACAAGTGGGTGGGATACCTCCCATACAAACCTAAGGTTTTTTATAATACTCCATTTAAAGTACAGTACTGCAGTTTACTGCGTCCTGCGTGCAAGGACGTTAGCTTACAATGCCATGCTACAGTAAAAATGTGGATGGGGTTTGTGGCACCTACCATAAAACCTGAATATTTATTATGGGATATCTCAAGCACCATTTTTTGTCTGGAAATATTATTTGCCGATACTGAGCTTATGCTGGAGTTTCAGATCTGAATTTGTGTTCAAATGGGCGTGGCACCTCTCATGCAATCTTAATGATATTTTAAGTATATCTACGAAACCACACATATTATAGTACTGAGATTTGGTTGACAATGCTATGCTCCAGGAAACACGTGTGTGAAATTGAAAAAGACGGAGTGGCACAAAGTTTTGTGTGATATTTTTTGGGCAAGTGGGCACGGCAGCTCTTATACAAAGAAAATATTTTAAACGGTGTATTTGAGGAACCAAGAAAGCGGTAAAGGTTTCTTTTCTATAATAACACTAGTTTATAGCCAAAATTACCAATGAGCACCACTATCCAATTCGAATCAAAATGTATTAACGTAAGGTGAGAAATTTTAATATACTTAATTCCATATAGTGTTTGTTCAAATCTAGTTCCTAGTTTCCAAGATATTTGTAATTATGTAGACAAACATTTTTTTCTCCAATAAAAGAAATTCAACTGGTGATATCTCCAAAACCACACCATAGAATTAAAAATAGAGTTGATTTTCAGACTTAGCGATCAGTTTTACATAGGAAATGGATAGTGGTGTTCATTGCCAGAAAAAAAATAATTATTTGTAAACTAGTGTAATTTGTGGTTTCTAATTTTCAATTACAATTCAAATGGTCGTTGGTGTAATGGTGTGTGTCGATTCAAAACTTTTGTTTTCATAGTAAAATAAGTTTTCATTTCAAAAAGAGAGGATGATAATATTTATGTACATACAAACAACACGTACTAATGACGAAGTAAAGCAAAAATGTCGGAAAAACTATGAGAAAACGCATACGGTCTGGCCAGACCGTGGTGGCACCAATATGACTAAAATTTTTAAATCTCCAAAATCTCGCCCCCCTCAAAGATTAATTTCTTTAAAAAAGTAGCCTAAGGTAGTTTTGACTTTCAGTGACCCTAAGTATTTCTAGATGATTAATATCTTCTTTAAAGATTCTTGCATTGTTTGGTTATATTTCTTAAACAAATTTGGGCCTGAGTGACTCTAAACTTTAGTATCCCTAACTATTTTTGGATGTTATGAATGATAGAATATAATTGTCTGAGTGTATTTCCTTTTATGATACAAAACTTTCTATTGGACACCAAACCTGTAGGAGTCAAAATAAACAACCATTTACATTGCTTCCGCATTTTCCTTAATTATGGCGGGAATAGAAAAATCTGAGTATTGAGACAGAATCAGCAACCCCGAATTAGGCATGTTCTTTCTATTGTGGAATTTAAGGGGATAGTTTGATAGAAGCCTTTTGTAGAATTTTCAATTATTTTCGTAAATTTCAATATTACATGAAGGTATTAAACTAATGAATTATAAAATTTATCTCTAATAGCTTTTTATTATCGCTAATATGAGACAGTTCTCTACAATTCATTTTCCCTACACCGTCCTTGACTACAGAAATGTGGACAGACATAAAAATGAATTGTATTTTAGATAAGCTTGATGAAATAACTTTATAAATATAAAACATGCACGAATTGGGAATTATTAATTAATATTATGTAATCGTCATTTAACCTTTTGCTTTCAGAAACTTATCAAAACGCCTTAAAGTATGCAGTGTTTTTTATACGTATTCAACTTACATATTTACATCTTCCTTCCATGAAGTGTTTTAAAGAAATTTAAAGAGTTTTAGTGATGAGTATTCGGTAAGCTAAGTATAAGGTGTACACATCTAAGATTATTTTTCATTTACACAATTGATAGCATTTATTGACTAGAGCAAACGGCCCTTACTACCTCAGTCCATACTTTCAGTTTAGAAATAACTTCATAGCCTTTAAAGCATTGTTTTAACAAAAAGGAAAAATATCTACAGTACATATGAATATTAATATATAGCTTTGTTTATTGTAGTATGGCATAGTGATTATTAAGAAAGTATGCATAATATTGCAATATGGGCTACAAGTCATGCATATTTTTCTTTCAATATACTTGTAAGTAATAAAACATAATTTAAAAATCTCAGCATGATAAAACACAGAAAGAGTAGGGAACATAAATTTTAACTCAAGTTTATGCAATAGAAATTGTAAATATTTTACTTTGTTTTTTTTTTTTTTTTTTTGAATCATCTTTGTTGTTCTTGCTCATTCATGGTAAATGGGTAAGAGAAAAAATAAAATATGTTGATACGAGAAAAGCCATTAAGAATTCTCTTGAATTTTATGTTCATCTAGGGGATTTGCTTCAAACTTTTTCACTACAATTTCTTGCAAAATGGCAACCAGCAACAAAAAATGACAGCATACATACAAATGTACATTCACATATGTATATCATATATGAATATATGAAGTCCACACATACACATGCATATACATACTTCATTCTACCTATTCATTGTACAAATCTGTAGTATAAGTATAGAGTAGAGTAGAGAACATGAGCTTAATATCCATTTCCAAGTATGCTATCCAGCTCTGTCCACACAGCACACCGTCAGTCACTTTTGCCCTTTGCCTTTGCCATTGCCATTTCTGCAAATTCTAAGGAGCACATACTACATAAAGCACGAGTATATGAATTTCTGTTTATCTGTCAGTCTTTCTGTCTGTATGTTCGCTATATTGATTTTCTTTTCTGTATATTTTATTCCTTTTTTATGCAATTTCTTCTTGTCTACGTTTTTTTTTTGCCCTGTTTATGTTATTTCTAAAATTTGTGCCATTTTTAACATTTTAAATTGTGCAAAATTGATTTATTGGCCATATTTTTTTCTTCATTGTTTTAGAAAAATCTTGTTACGATTTTATTTCCTCCTTCTTGTTTTGTATGGGAGAGTGAGGCCCAGGAGCGGTTGGCCTGGCTACATAAACTAATTTCTTGTTCTGCCCATGCTTTCATTTGGGGTGTGTACATTGGGTGGATATATATATATGTGTGTGTCTGTGTGCTTGTATGCTGACGATGATATTTTATGGTGTTGGTGTGTGTGGGTGTTTTATATGTGTGTGCTGCTGTAGCGTAATTGAAATAAATTGCAGTTAATTGTACAAATTTGAGTTGAATTGCTTTTTCAAGTTGTGAGGAGCACATTTTGTTAAAATGTAGCAGTATTTTTTTTCTCCGAACAATGCATGTACTATATACATACAGACATACATATTTATGATAAATTAAGTTTACATATTGTAAGAAGTGTTTTGTTTTAGTGAAGCTTGTTAACCTTGAATTAGTTCAATTAGGTTTAAATCTTATTACTATTAAGAATAAAAGGAATCATCAAAATGAATATTAAATTACCCATGAAAGATTGTGAACAGTGAAAAGCTGTTGAGCGATTCATTTAAGACTTAAAGATTTAAATGCAATGAAAGAGTAATCTTCAAATTTATTTATGTTTGAAGTTAGACCTGAAGTTGAGAAAGGGCTGGACTAAACCAAAACAGAAATACGGGAAAAATATGTGAGGGAATAAATGGGAAGAAGAAAGGTCTAAGGTCTCTCAATCTCGAACTTCTTTGTTTCACTGATGAACCTTAGAAGCTCAGGAAAAGGGAGAATATGGACACTATTCATACTCAAGACATCACTACCCAACAGCCTGAATCTGATTCTCGCGAACGACGGACAGCTACAAAGATAGTGCTCCTCTTAGTATCGTCCTCCTCAAGACACGATTAGCAGGTTGGATCGGTGATGACGCCCATGATAGTCAAATCCTGACCACATGTGTTGTGCCCTATGATGACACCCACTAGTAATCTCAGGTCCTTTTTTCTTAGTTCCGCAGGTTTCCTGTTAAGTTGTCTCACGAAACCCTTTTGCGGTTCTGCAGGAGTCAAGCTCGGAACATCTTTCTCTATGGATAGAATCCACGAAATCGTTGATCCAACGCATGATCTCCCCAAAAATTTACGACAAGAAAAGGTTCCGGACGCCATGATGTAATTGCAGAACCTTCATTAGCTAGTTTATCAGCTAGTTCATCCCCTGCAATACCATATTGTCCTGGAACCCATATAAGGCATAACTTGTTGTGTTTTGCAACACTGTTTAGTTTTGCCTTACACTCGCCGACCAATTTTAAGGAGCTGACAGGGTTAGCAAGGGCCTTCACTGCAGCTTGGTTATCACTGCAGATACCTATGCACTTCCCATGATACCTCTTCTCATTTATCCAGCTCACCATGTCTAGGATAGCGAAAACCTCCGTTAGGAAGACTGACGCCATCTGTCCAGTGGAAAAAGAGTACTTGGTCTCATCATCCAAGTACCAACCGGATCCAGTACCGATTGAGGTTTTGGATCCGTCGGTATAGAAAACATAATAGACACTGTACTGATAACTGGTGCTATATCTGGCTGTGGCCTATATCCGCCCGGCATGCCAGACTCCATTTAACCGGAGTCTGTCAGCCACTCTCATCGCTTCTTTCCGGATTTGAAGGCCCAGAGGAAGAAAATCAAGCAACGCATTGAGGGCATCACCATATGTAGTACACTTTGCACCCGCGATACCCAGGCACGCACTTCTTTGACGCCTGGTCAAAGAGGATACTGTAGACTTAATCAAAGATCGTCTCCACCATACTACTGAGGCATAAGTGACAATAGGTCTCACAAGAGTACCTGGATCTGGCACAATTCCAAATTTTGCAGGCTTGTGTTGGATAATCTCGAGCAAATTCATTTAAATATCAGAGCTGTATAACGCACTACAACTAACTGGGTGTGATGCAGTTACTACGGGTGAACCAACATACTGGCTAACAGATCCTAAAAAAATTCCACATTTGATAGACTTCTGTATCATCAATAAGATATCTCGAAACTACTCATCGTTAGAAGATGGAAGTGATCTTAACTCGGACCATTCACCGATATATTTAACGCTTAGTGAAAACGTAATTTTTAAAGAAACTCCGGCTACTTTATGTAATCAGTTCACAGATTGAGAATACTTTAAGAAGCAACTTGAAAGTTGCGAAAGTAAACACGTCCAAATAAAGAATTCAAGTCAGCTGGATGCTGAAATTCAAAACTTTACAATAAACGCGCAAGCTGCTGCTTGGCAAAGTGCGGCAAGTATAAAGCAATTTACAGTAAGCTCTCGATACCCAAAAAAACATTAGAGAAATTATTTTATTGAATCGTAAATTCCGAAGTAAGTGGCATCAAACTCAATCACCACATTATAAATCCCTTTTGAATAAAACCACTAAGGATCTAAATCGAAAAATCAAAAGAATTAAAAACGAAAATCTTTCACGATACTCACAATCATTATCCAACGAACGAAGTACAAATTACTCTTTATGGAAATGTACCAAATGATTAAAAAGGCCACAAAACAAACAATGCCAAATGGGCTTATGACAACACAAAAAAAGCAGCAGTGTTTTCAGACTATTTGGCTGACGTATTCATACGAAGTGCCCTCTGAAAACGAGAATGTGACCGTGGATGAGTGCCAAGAAATTCCATATGTTACAATCTCCGAATTAAGTAGAAAAATCAAGAACTTAAAAACAAAAAGTCCCCTGGGTTCGATCTGATTACCGCAGAGGAACTTAAGCAGCTACCACCCAAAAGTATTGAAAATCTCACAAAAATAATCAACTAATCGTTCAGGTTACAGTATATGTCAATTTAATGGGAAACCGCAAAGGAAATGATGCTCCAAAAACCAGGTAAACTCGCTCAAAACACATCATCGTACAGACCTATATCAATTCTACCGATGATCTCAAAGCTTTTTGAAAAGCTCCTCATCAAACGCCTTCATACAATAATAGAACGCAAAAATTTGATTCCAAAGCATCAATTCGGTTTTCGAAATAAACACTCAACAATGGATCAAGTTCATATATGAAAATTAGGTTTTTCCATTATTCTGGAAAAAGTGTATATCGTAGGTTATTCCGATGTTCTGAGACTTTTCATAAAAGGGGGTTTAAACTCCCATTTTCAAGAGGAAGAGTAGGAGATGGAGGAAAAGTATATACACAAACATTTTTTATCTTTTGGTGCTTAACAACTTTGCTTCAGACATCAAATGTGTATCTGTTGAAATAAAGAAATTTCTTAGTTCTTTGGGAGAGCTAGATGTGATGGAGAAAAACTGAGTACGCAGTCGTAATCAGTGACCCTAAATTACTATAAAACCGTTTGAAAATCTCGAGCATAAAAAAAAGTTGAAAATTTGTTGCACTGTGTTATTAAAGAGCATGAAACCCCCTTTCAGAATCGGGTTTGAACCTTTGGTTTGGTTAAATATAAAAAAGGAGTTTTGAATCTAGTGGTACAGGCGTAACGAAAAGGCACCGAAAAAATGTTGGGCAATCAGGAATAATGGACCATATATAGGTAATATAACTATAAATACTTCAGTTTTATTGTATATGTTTCTAGATCTCATTATAGTAACCTAGTCGGAAAAGGCATAATTCATTAATGAATTACAACGCACTTACTTTTCGTCTGCGAAGTACCCCAACTTCCTTTCCAACTTCCCATTGTTTTTATATTATTATTTATATTACTATATGCGTTGCATGCATATAGACGTTCGGAACTGTTCGGCTTCCTTTCCTAATGTACTTTACATATTAAGTAGGTTTTATGAATGACAACGTATGGTACAATAGTAAAATATTCCATCTGTCCTTCCTCGTTACGGAAAAAATAAGCAGTACTCATTTTTTCGTTTAAAAAATAAATAAGGTAGGCGTAAGGGACTTCCATACCTTGTACACTTTACTTTTTAAAACTCATATGGTATGTGATTTTTAACAGCAAAGATCTTACTAAAAGAAATTATAATTATTTTATTTTATTATTATTGTATTGTATTTTTATTTTGTTAAATCATTAGTTATATTTGAGTAAATTATTGTTTTTAAACTAAAATTAAATAAAACAATTGAAAAGAACACAAGAAAAAATTACCAATTAACTAGAACAAAAAAAAAAAAATACAAATTTATTTAATACAAACAACAGCATAGATATTGCTAATAGCTGCTATATTAGTTTCTGTAAAATAAATAATTATGAGATTTAGTAAAATATAAAAGTTCAGAAATTTCAAATTATTAGTTTATAATTTGTTTTTGATTCTCTGCATTAAGTGATTTTAAACGCTGCTCCATAGGTACTTCTTATTTAACAGAAAACAAATTTTATTATTGGTTAGAGCTTTGTGTAGAATCAATCCAAACTTTAGATAACAAATTTACATGTGACAACATTTCGCTTACAGCTCACTATGGGGCCTATGAAAATCTAGCTGGCCAAAATTCGAAAAATCTACTATCTTGGTTGGAATCCAAAAGTATATGGGCTTACTCTCCATAGATCCCTCGCCATAATCCACACACAGGATATTCTAATTAGATGAAGGATCTGGCTGTGCGACTGTCGAAAGTTGCAATATCCTGCCGATAGTTTTAATATTGTTGAAAATGTGTTGTACATAAAGTATAAAAACTTAGCCAATACTAAAGCTAGACCTACGTTTTTGGTCTCATATTAAAGAGAAAAGTTTACACTATTAATGGATGTGATATAAAATCAAAATATGTAAAGTATCTACTTTAAAATAAGGTATGCTTTGCAACTTTTTGCCACAGCTTTAATAACAAGCAAAAATATGACATCACATAGCATTTATTAAATCATAGGTAGTTATTTAAGGTGTAATAATTAACCCATTTTAAATGGTAGTCAGACAAAAATTGGTATATGGAGTTAGTCTAAAGCCTTATTGGCTCAGTATGAAAAACTTTTTAATCGGACAATTGTAAAGCCTACATCCAATATAAATGTATGTGAAATTTTGAAAATGCAATAATTTCAAACCAATTTCAGATATAATCATTAAATTACATCTGCTTATATATATTGTCTTGAACATAAGTCATGCTTAAAATTAGAGCTATCGGACCAAATACTGATATTTTATTTTTATTTTTTTATTATGTATTTTTAAAGTCTCTCATGTATGAGAGGTAGGCGTAACAACATTCCAATCGTGGTACCTTGATATTTTGATATGCTATTTTTACCTTGATATTTTGATATGCTATTATTTACCAGAATATGCAATTTCATCACTATATCTACAATGGGTTCCAAGTTATAGGGTTTCAAAAATTTCGCATATATGAGAGGTGGGCGTGGTAATAATCCAATCTATCCCATTTTAGCAATGATATATGGCAATAATAATGTTTATAAGTACACAAAATTTCATGATCATATCTATAATATATACCAAGTTATACCCTTTTCACGGTTTCATTTGTATGGGAAGTAGGCGTGGTTATAGTCCGATCGCTTTTTCACACAGTGATTGCTAATGATTTCATGAGTGAATGAGCCAAATTTCAGAATTTTGGCCAGCTAAAAACGGTGCTCATTTTTGAAAAATTATTTTTTGATTTTTAAAGATTTTTGTTTTTTAAAAGTAAAATAATTTAATAATTTTATTGAAATTCTATTGCTTACTTTCAAAAAAGATTTGTTTCCTCAAAAGCAGTTACATATTTTAATCATGCATTATATTTTACTTTCTTTTTGTAAGCTACGATTGGAGGTGTTCCAAATATAATTTACAAAAAACTTACTTTTGGTAGCATTCTGTTTTCACCTCCAATTGCTGAAGGAAAACGTGCATTATTTCGTAAACACCTTACGATATTTCCGACTGGAAATAATTGAAAATTTTCACTGTTATGTCTGTGACTTGATGTAGGTACACTTTGAACCGTTCCGATACATCACAATTCCCGGTATTATTTGGGGCAAACTGCACTGCACAATTTATAAATGAATTTATGTAGGTGTTAAAAATATCGTCTGCCTCACCCATACTTGTCAACTTGTATTTAATTATTTAAGTAAATCAATTAGTAGATTTTTAGTGAAAAAGGGCTTATTATGATGTGCGAGATAGCAAAATTTTCATTTAAGCACACTTACTTTTTTCGTTAATCGGTGGTCACGACAATTGCTTAGATGAACTTTATGAAACATGCGTGAAGACACTGAAGCTTCGATGCTTAAAATAGTATAGCTTATGAAAACTCCTACTTTCTCCTACCAAAGAAAAAACGCATTCACTAAATTCAAAATCAAATCAATATTTTTTTTATGTTTTGAACTGTAAAAATATTTAATGTATCAAACAAATGTGTTCTAAGAAATGAAAGCAAATGTAAATGTAAAGCAAGTATATTTTCATCGAATAAACTCAAAAATATTTAATTTCCCAATCTTCTACGTATAACAATTTTTACAGTTTGCCTCCTTAGTTTTTATTTGTCGATCATAGCATATTTTCAATAATAATTCAGTATTTTTTGCTTACAAAATTTTTTTGTGGCCACTTTTTCCTTTCTGAAACTGTGATAACAAAATTTTGGGCTGTAATATTTGCAGTTTACCCATAAATTTATATTGAGTATCTCATGAAATTTCTAAATTACAAGGTGAAATGGCAATTTTTCCTGATTATTCTGTTCTTTTTTTTAATATCACATGTTATTTTTCACAAATCCTTTTTTTCCGTGTAGCATTTTCATTTACTTCACTCCAGTCTACGCATAGCAGTACTACACAGGAGTGCAATCTAACGTATTCATTTACTGCACCCCGGTCTACGCACATGATCACTATAGCTGATATATTAGTGATGAGTAAAAATTAATAAGAAATTGAAATTCTTATAAGAATCATGAAATTACGTTTTTAACTGCATTACAAATTGTTATCGAATTAAATTGTGTTTCTAAATAAAAATGAAGGCCCCCTGCTGGAGGCCGCTAAGACTAGCCCAGCCTTAGACCGGGAAACGGTTCATTACAAAGTATGTTAAAGATATTGTTAGAGCAGCAAAGTAGTTCGACTACGTTGCTTAGAGTAACATTGCATTTTTTCTCATTCTCTTTGTTAAATCATATTCATATTCGATATGTCAAACTATTTTCAGTAGATTCTGATCTCGCAAACGCAACACACTTGCATATACTACTGGACTTTACTATTTAATCTACTAACTATAATCGTTGAACTCAATAAATCTTATTACTGAATTTAAAGGATCTGTGTTTTAATAGATATAAATCAGTGTTCATCTTGACTTTCTCTGACATTTTACTTGTTTATAACATACGGAAATAAATGTTCCAATTCCATTCTATCTTTCTCAGTTAACTTCAGTATTTCAACGAAGTTCAGGATCGTTGCAAAGAGGAAATTTAAAAACGTAGTCTCCTCTGTTTTTCTTACCCATTTACTCAGAAGATGTTATTGTTAGAAAACTTTATTGATTTTTATTCTCTGGACAGCTAAAATTCTACAAAGGCAACAGAATAAAATGACAAAAGTTTTTGCACCAATTTAAAATTATTGAAAGATGCAGTGGTAGAATAAAATACTGGGAGAAATTTTATTTTCCGACCCGCCTCTGTGTCAATAGAAGTTTATTTATTTATTTGTTACAGCTCCATATTACACCTAATTAAAGTAAAAGCTTATCTATAACTTATCTTATAGCTAAAATTTCTAGGAAAGGTTAGACTTATGGAAGTTTTGTGAGTCCATGAAGGGGCACATACAATTTTATAGGTCGCAGTGCATTCCCCAAAAATAATATTAACTGTATCTAGTTCAAGCACACAAAAAAAAAATCTAAACTTAAACGAAGAGCCGAGTGATTTTTACTTCCATTGCAATTAAATGAGTTTTGAAAATATATTATCTGCTTTTCCACTAATACTTTCATATGCTCTTTACTTACATACATATTATTTTCTTCATCCCCAATTGAGGCATCAATATCTACAGTTACACCCAAAATAACCTTAAAAAATCACTACAATTCTAGATCTCTTAAGTACTCTTAAAGTGCACATTACACATACACATAGATACATTCATACATACATTCATATGTACATACACATACATCCTTGTGCATAAAAATTTTGTTACTTTTTTGAAGTGCATATAAATTATGGCAATAAAAATGAAATCAACATTTTTTTATAGACTTTATTGTTGATTGTACATACATAGATATATATTTTTGTTTGTTTGTTTGTTTGATTTTTCCACAGTTTTCCTTGAACAACTTTTTCCTTTGTCGTTGTTATTGTTGCGATATTTTATTTTATTTTGTTTTGTTCCTTTTATTTCCGTTTATTTTACTTTAATTTTGTCCTTTATTTTGATTTTCTTCTTTATTTCGCGTTTACATTTTTATTGTGGCTCTTTTTCATATTATATTTCCACTGTATATGTATGTATAGGAAAAATGTGAAGAATAAACCCATATTCACTTCCGTATTGTATTTCCTTTGTTATTTCGGTCCAACACTATGCTGCTTAGGTTTTTATTTTAATTCAGATAATAAAATATATTGTACAATACAGAAGCAAAAACGAAATATTTACACAATTATGTAAGAATCTTAGAATTACTTCAAAAATTTTAAACTTTTTTTTTAAAATCATTTAATGTCATTTATTATTATTTATTTATTATATGTAAATATTACTTATTGAGTTTCTCTAAGGTGCACAAAATTATAAAATGATATAAGTTTAAACTTAATAATTTTAAAATTTCAAACATTTTAACGACGAACACTTAGAATTCACAAATGGACAAAATGCAGAAGTTTTTAACCCTTTAATAATCAAATTTTTAGAAGGCTTGAGGGAAAATTTTTAAGCTGAAATCTTGGTTAATACAGAGTTCTACAACAACAAAATATATGACATTTTCCTTTACCCTCACTTTACACTTTTACTCTAGTTTGACCCTTGAGTGAAATATTTGTTACTCTATTACTCTGAGTAAGAGAGAAAATAAGTGTTGCCTACTTCTTGATTTGTATGACAACATAATTGATCGCAGAGAGTACTCTGTCTAAGTTTTAGATGCGTTCACGGTCTAGGGTGAAACATTACTTTTTTACTCCGTTACTCAGCTCTTTACTCTAAAGAGTGAATAGGGCTATTGATTTTAATAATTCAATATTATAATCATTAATAGCAAATTTTTTTTACACGGAACTACCTCTTGGCTGGAAATGGCAAGCCTCCAAGAGTAAATTTTCGTAAAAAAGCTTTTGACTTAGATCCCTTAAATTTAGTGTACAAATATAACTAGCACAACATAAATAGAAAGAGTTTAGGAAGGAGGTGTTGTGCCAGAAAAGAAGAAAAAGATTTTAAAATCACTTCAACAATCTTGAAAACGAAGTTTTCTTAGGTTCCAAAATATAGTATGTGGGAAAAAAATGGGGCTATTCGGGTTAATATACATGTGTATGTATGAGTGTATATGGATACGCGTACAAACTTTTTGGAATTTGCATTTCATTATTCGTTTTTTTTTGTTTGTTGCAGTTTTTTATGAAAAATTGTTAGCAATATTTTAAAAATGAAAAACAAAATGATATATAAATACATGTATACGTACATTCCCATTTATATACATAGTATATATAGTGTGTATGTAAATATTATTTATAGTTGGTGTGTGTAGTATGGAAAGACTTTTTGGTAAAAATGCAAATGAACACGAGAACAATGCTGCCACTGGCATTATTTTTTTTTTAAAGGGAATTTTGTTATTTATTTTTTAAGATGTATTTTTCAGTAAAAACCCGAATTTTTTATGCGCTTCCGTTTTGCTCACAAATTGGCTGGATGTATGCAAATGTACGAGGGACTTATCAGACATTATTTTTGTTTGCTCTCATACTTGTATGTAATTTTTTTTTTTTTTTTTAATGAGTGTTATGGTATTAAGCCAGACAAATCAGAAGTAAATAATTTGTACATTTAGTGTATTTTAAAATTAAAATTTATTAAATATAAATAAATTTTTAATCTTTTACTCGCATATACATAAATAAATTTAGAAATTTCCTTGCATACATAGAATCATACAAATATAATAATAAAATATTAAAATAATAATCCTGCCTTGGTGGGGTTAACTAATCGAAAGCAAATAGCACACGATTAATGTTTCAGCTTTATCAATCATCGATGATGCAGTCCCTTCCTCTACTTAAATGAATCTTCAATTTTCCCCTGAGTATCATGGCTCGAGAACAAATCATTTAAAATTAGCCCTAAAAAATGTGTATGAAGGGGGAAAACATACATTGACTCAATAGCTAAAAATAGCGACAAATCAAAAAATAACAGCATAGACAAGTCTACAGAAGCGGAAACATAATTTTGAAATCACAAAATATCTTCAAGTTAAAAAAGGGTTTTGAAAGTACCGAAATTTCGACAATAAATTATAATTTTTCAAAATTTTTTGGCCGATATTTTTTTCAAATTGCACAGCTCTATTATTGCTCCTTGCAAGTATAAACATATTCCTAAAAGAAATTTTTGAAATTGGATAATATTTATTGGTGTCGCATTGATCGATTTTATGAGTCACTGTAAATGGGGGAATTTTGCAGGGATAAAAACTTTCGTTGATGTCTAAATCAGTGTTGCCAGGATTAAAACTAAAAGCATTTTCATGCATTCTAGAATAACAAACCTTTCATTTAAAACCATCTTTTCATTTACAAATTAATAACTTTAGAATTTATAGAGACTGAAAACTAGGAAAAAGGAATTTTCAAAATTTATATAAAGTTGTCGTTTTGTAGAATATTTCAGGATTGACTTTCTCATAAGCCAGACGTGCTAGAAACATTTTGATTTCGTATTTGGATTCTACTAGGAGATTTACATTTGGTCCATGGTGTTCACACAAATATGTGTTTAGTACCCAATGTATATTTTAAGATACATCTTAAAAAATCAATACTTACCTCACCTCACCCTATTTACACATCACTTATTTTTTTCACTTTCACACATCACTTTTGGTTTTCGGATCGTACTTATCGAACCAAGCTTCATCACCTGCTACAATTTTGTTAAAGTTGTGAAGTGCTGAAACAAACTCGCACTTCTCTTTTGGATTTGCTAGTGTTCGTGACACAGTCATCGGATTCAAGCCCAGTTCATCAGCTAATATTCCTTGGGTTAATCTTGAATCTTCGTTAATTTTAGCTTTCACCAAATCCACGTTTGATTCCTCGGTTGAAGATTTCGAACTGCCGAGGAGGAGGGTAGTCCTCCACAGAAAAATATAGGGTCTGGAATCTTTGAAATCACTTAGAAACAGTAACAAGAGATGGCGCAATTACTTAATATACATTTTAACTTACATGAACAATTTATAATGGCTTGATGCAAAATCCGTAAAATACAATTTGTGCAATATGTCAAATCAGAGTAAATCCTTTGTGGCTAAAAAAAATCTAAAAAAGTAGCTAAGAGCTAAAACACAGAATTTGTAGCTAAATGAGAAAAATAAGATAAATTTAGCTACAAAAATCGCTAAACTGGCAACACTAGTAGGAATATACATATAAAATTGCAAAGTGATTGAGCCGATTCTGCATGATTGTTGATCTTAAATATGTACGTTTTAAGTCGACGGAGAATAAAATTGTTAGTATTATTATAGCTGGAGAGTGCACTTCATTCTATAAGATCTATTATGCTATTTAATGGACTTACAGTACCTCCGCTAGAAATTTTAGTATTAATCCTAATTCTATGGAATATAGAATGGCGCCTAGTATTTGACAGCCGTTCAGATTCCTTCTTCGAATATGCATAAGTGGGGGGCACTGGCAAATTTTCGGATATAATTCCTTCAGGTCTCTTATCTTCTCTGCAAAAGCTAAATGAAACATTAAAAAGAATTCTTAGTTTTGTAAGGTCATAATTAAACCTACTGTGTTCTTTGCTTCCTACGACAGCTTTTGAATGTTCTAGCCCTGGTGAGTTTTGCCAGTATAATTTCCATAACTGTTCTTCCCATTTCCCAATGAATAATGAAAAAAATTCTTTTCCATCCTGCAGAATAGTTCTGGACCCATGAAAAGAGTTGACGCTTCTCTCATTTTGAGTTTATCAGCGACTTCATTTCTTTCAATCCCAATATGGCCCGGAACCCTCATAATCCAAACCCGATTATTGTCGCCGAACATATTTAGCTTATCAAGATAGTCCATTACTACTTTTGATGTTACCTGGTGCGATTTGAGTATTTTGATAGCCGCTTGATTGTCTGTTAGGATCGCAATATTTTGGTTCTAGTAACCACGCTGGAGACTAAAATATGGACAACTTTCAATTGCTTATACAATATTTCCGCTTAAATGTATCTACCCATGGGCTTATAATACTAAATTCTAGACTATACTCCGGTTCCTTCGTCTGTTGGGGAAACGTTTATGTACCATGTTATCATATCCTGGTTTATCTTGAATGTTTCAGATATACCTTTCCATTTTTTCATTTTACAAAGTTCAGTTTTGAATCGCTTCATAAAACTAAACTTTTTTATTTTTTATCTCATTAATATGCATTTTTAAGGGTAGTTTTGGGTGTAATGTGAATCCCATTACTCTCATTTATACAAATTTTGTTGTACGCTTTTATTATACATAAATGGAAAGATGGCGATTTTTGCTGAGTTGAACATTCAGTCCAACTGTATCTCACTATCTTTTGCTTATATTTAGGCTTATTTTAATCCTACTGCAAAGAGTATATTCGAGTTTTTTTCTACAGATTAACACTATACTTATACTAGCGCGACCCTGCAAAAAAATCTACAAGTTTTTTTTCTTCCCTGTCAATTGTGTCCTTTCAAAAGATTCACGAATTCTTTGTCGAATTCATTTTTATAGAGTTTTACAATATTATCGACATTTGTGGGCTGCCACAGAATAAATCGTTCCAACAACTTGAAAATCGCGATATCGAAAAGAAAATTTCAAAATATGTTTTTCTGAAAAAAATTTTGAGATGTTTTGAATTAGTAGCTTTCGCTTATAGCGCTTTTGCACTAACGCTGAATTTAAGGTTTGCCGAGTTCAACAATAGCTTGAGCACTTTTTCGCTAAATTTAGAATCACAAGAAGAGTTCAAAACGTTAGTTTACTATTTCTATTTTTTCACACGATTCGCTGACATAAATTGGACTTCTTCAGTTGTTTGTTCAACCCACTCCGAGTGGGTATTTTACCTCCTCGGAATTTTCGTGTGGGTATAGCTAAATAATCTGCCCCAGGGCCGGCAATTTCAACTCTAAGCATACCATTTTTAATACACTTTCATCACATTTACTAATTTTTATTTAGAAGAATATAGATTTAATAGCTTCTCCAATGATAAAATTGTACAAAGAAAAAGTTAAAAATACAAAAAACATATGGCAAAAAAAATCGTTTTAGAAACTATAAAAAAGTAGGAAAATATAAAAAATACACATTTTCAGATACATCTGATGGTTCGAGTTTTATATCAGTCAAGGCAATAGCTCGTCTAGGGCGGCAAAATACCTTGAGCCGGTCTTGTATGTATGTAGGGGAATGTCGAACAATTAGTTTTATCTGCATCATGTGACATTCGATCTATACAAAACTTTTGAGATTCCAAAAGTGTTTTTGTGTTTTAAAAATTACATTGCTATTTCAACATTTTTGCATAAAACCAAGCAGGTAAATATTTTTCAAATCATTGGGTGTGAATATTATTTACAGTCAAAAAAGTTTTTTTGCATGAAATTTGGTTCTGCGACTCATGGGCGGCTATTTTGTAGAACACAGCTTCTGGGGAATGTCGAACCACTTTTTGTGTGGTAATATCGAACCACTTAGTTATATAGTAAATTATCGACAAAAAATTAGTTTTTAGTAATTTAACGTCAATATGCCGCGTTACGTTGCAAAACATAATCGATCCGATGATCTCCAAGAATATTTAGCGGCCATAAAGGAGATTAAAATCGGCAATCACTTGCGATGTGTACACATGATTGGTGGCTATTTCACATGCAAAAACTGCGATTCCGAATAAATAACATTGATTTTTTTTCTATATTTTTCATTCAAATCTTATGTTTTTTTATAACGAAGTCATAAATAAACGTTTTACATCAATATTTGTTCTAATTTTCTCAATTTGCAAAGTGGTTCGACATTCCCCACGATTTTTCAAAATGACAAAATCGAATATTTTGGTATAATTCTTAAAACTTTACAACAAATTCGAATTTTTAAATCCTGCAACTCCCAAAACGTGGCATTTTGCTTCTAATTTAACCTTCATTTCTCAAATTTTGAAAAATTACGATTTTAGGGTGAGCTATCAGTCAAAATCAAAGTGTGGTTCGACATTGCCCACTTTCCCCTATGTATTTTAAATTAAGTGGAATTTTTTATTTCCAAAGTTTTTAAAATTATCATTATATTACTCGCACAAAAAGTGATTCCTTCATTTTTAAAATAGTAATTTTATTCCTCCTTATATCTGCAGATTTTCAGTATCTACTCAAAAAATAAATACATAATCAAAAGCAAACATGAAAAAAGTGATGCCTTTGTTCAGCACTTTTGAGTAAATCAATTTTTCACATTTTTACTCCTTTTTTTTGCTCTTTATGAATGACAAAATCTTTTCTCTTTCACCAATGTTTCTATCATAGTCAAGATATGAACAAAGAAAGGTGCTTTTGACATAATTCACAACATTATTTCTTTCTCATCTTTTGTTCGTTCGAATGTAGAAAGAAAAGGAATTTCTTCATCTTTTTACTACTGCTCCAGCAGTTTTTTCTTTCTTTTTGTTGTTGCTGATTTTTTTGGTTGTATGTGCTATAGTCTCTTACTCGTAATGTCATTTATCATCGCCTGAACTTTTTGACATTTACAATGGATGCTCGCTAGCGCGCGTTTCTACAGCTTGCTGCTAGCTAGTAGTAGTTAAAGTATGGATTTTGTAGGTTATGCAGAAAATATGTATGTATGTATGTATGCATGTTTATAAGTATGAATGAATGGGCAGCAATGGCATATACATATATTTTATGCATGAAGGTATTTTATTTCTTTCATATTTTCATAAAAGTTCTTCATACTTGTTTTTTGTGCCTTGCTCTGCCATTTTATTTCAGCTTACCGTGTATGTGTTTGACAGTGAAATGTCGAAAATATGTTGATAAATGGCTTTGATGGGTTTTTATTGCAGCCTTGTCAATATGTTTGTCTTTATTTAGTTTATCCTTATCCTGCTTATCAACAGTTTAGCATGTGTGACAGGTGAATAAAAGCAACTGTCATCGCTTTGGGAATAACTTCATTTATAATGACAATATATATTATGAGTGGGTGAAATTTTTGAAATATTACAGAAATAGATTTCAAGTTTTTTTTTTCTTACTATACTCTAAAAAACCTTTTATTTGTTTTTTTTTTTTTTTAACAGACATTTTCTGTTATTTTCTTAAAATGGAATTGATTTAGCTGATCTATGAAAAGTGAGTCACAAAACTAGACTTTAATCGCATATGACGATAGTCGTCTGACAACTTCATTTTGACGATACTTTTACTTCACATAACTTAAACGTAGTATCATTTTCACGATGCCTTTTCGACGATATTGTTTCACATATCGTCAAAAGTTACCAAATACTAGACTGATAATTTTGCGGCAATGAAGACATTGGTAGATGCGTCAATTCCACTATCTCAGTTTTCTCTTCAGCATAGGTTCCCTGAATCGTTTTCGTTTTTTGGCAAAATCTGGACGCTCACTCGGTACGCTCAAAAATCAAAAAATAGAAAATACAAATTCTTCTACACGGCAACACCTCTTTGCTGGCAAGGGTAAATCTCCAAGAGTAAATTATTATTATTATTATTAGTTCGGGGATTAGCCGAATCAGACCTGATGCCTCTACTCTAAGCACTCGTAAACTAGCATGCTCCGAGTATCGGCATCATGCGTCAACGCGAGCAGATCCTTATAGGCCAGGTGGCCAATCTCAGATTCGTCAACGTATCGATGGCCCAAGATTGCCAACCTTCCGCTCGCCAACTCTGGGCATTGGCACAGTAAGAGCGCCGCCGTTTCCAGCTTCTCCAAACAAAACCTACAAGTATCATCCTCAACAAGTTTCATCCTCTTGAGGTGATACCTGAAGGGACCGTAACCTGTAGTCAGCGCTGTTAGCCAGCTCAAAGTCTTCCGGTTTAGTCCGACACTTCACGGCCGTCTTTGCCTGCCTGCAGTCAGTGGCATCTTTCCATATTTTACAATGTTCAGATTTAATCCACTGTCTTATCAGGCCTTCCTCCAATCCATCACCAATGCGATGCATGGTTCTGGTCCACAAAATTCGTCTGCTGAACCTTTTTTAGCCAAAAGATCAGCAGTTTCATTTTGCTCTATGCCTGAATGTCCCCTCACCCACATCAAAGTAAGCTCGTTTACACGAGTTCACTCGTTGAGTTTTTGGACACATTCCAAGGCCAAAAGGGCAATGACAATTCTCTTGCCATTGACCTGATTCTCAATAAGGTGGTCCAGTGCATGCACTAAACCCAGCATCTCTGCCTGATAGACGGACACATATTTTCCCAACCATAGAGCACAGGACAAATTTAACTCATCTGAGAAAATACCTGCCCCAGTTCTACCTTCCAGCAGAGAACCATCAGTGAAAATGCTGATATCGCTATCCTCAACTCCAACTCCAAGAGTAAATAGTGTTTAGGAAACCATTTCACTTCGTCGTTCGGACTCGGCATAAAAAAGTAGGTCCCTTCCATTCGTGTACAAATATAACTCGTACAACATGAATGTAAAAATCTCGGCCTAGGCCTTCCATGGACTTTGTGCCATAATAGAAATTAATTTAAAAATATTTTTGTTAATAAACAAACCAAAAAAAAAACACTTCTAACAAACCAAATAAAGTTTCCAGTAGCTCTTAAGCAATAAACGATACGACAGACGACACGATAACGATGAGCAATGAGTGATAGTGATGCTTAATCCCACATGATGCCTGATAAAATATATAAGCGTTTCAAGCGCCCTGATTTCAAATATATAAATTTAATTTTACACTTTTTTGCCTTTTCTGCTATTTTTAAAAATTTTTGCCATTTTTCACTGATTAGCGCCATTTAAGAGTGTCTACCGGGCTTAATATTTAATTGATTTCCATTTGTTTTTTGTTTAGAGTATTTTTGCCTTCAACATTAGTTTATTTACTTGGCTCCTTTTAGCATTTATTCTTTCTTTCTGTTAAATTTACATATCATATTCGATTTTCGCTTTTCGTTTTACATTTTAACAATGTTTTTCTCAACAGTACAAGTGAGTATTCCATGGCATATGCATCAGTAACTATGAATACCTACGTACATATATGCTCATGCATGTATATATGTATGTGTAACCAACCACTGTCACCCTAACCATATGCAAATTTAGGTAATTCTCTGTCATGAATTGTCACCATTTTCTGCATAATCTACTTCGACACATGAGCTACAATACATACATTCACTATTCTATATACATTTGTAACTTTATTTGCTGTTTGTGAGTGTGTTTGAATATATCACGTGAATACACACAACAGCCATGATGTCGACGCTGACGACGGCGACCACATCCGGCAGCCACATTGGCTGTGACTCATGCGATCACTCGTTCACTCTCTCGCTCTTTAAACATATGCACATGAATACCCGTAGGTATTCTTCACACATACATACATGCAGGGACGTAGTCAGGATTTTTTTCGGGGGGTTTTCATTCGAAGAAAATATTCACATAAAATTTTTATGAAACTGATGTTTAAATACGCTGATGCATTTGATGGACCCTATCAGACTAGGGAGAAAAGTGGATAAATGTCTTAGAGCTTTAGGAAAAATTGTTATTTCCAAGTTTTCTTAATCTTAACCTAAAAAAATGGCCGAAAATGACAAAAAAATTCACAGAACAATCAATTGAAATTTTTTCAAATAAATATTATTCAATGCGGATTCCAATACATTTTTTATCGTAAAAGACATAATTTCGATAACTCATTGACTTGACATTACTGATAATGTTCCCAACCTTTTTTCCAATGATTATCAGTGGGAATTTGGGCCATTATCAATAATGAGGAGCCCGGATGGGGTTGGCAAATATTCCCAAAATTTGTGCAGTCACATCATTGAAAGAGATCTTCCGAGTCGGGGTGCCCTGAGCAATAATGGGTTAAAGAATTAATTACATTTTAAAATTAAGAACTTTAAAGCTGATTCAATAACATTGCCCTGCATGGGTTTGGTGAACAATATGGTTCCTAGTGTTTGCGAATGAATTTTTCATGCTGAACACGAATCTGAGGTCAAAAACTTCCCATCACGTCACGTTTTAGAAAAAATGGGGTTGAAATCCCTGAAAATACCGTTTTTAGCCATGACGTGCTTCAAACTTCGTACGATTTCAATTCAAATTTATTTTTCAAATTTTTTTGTTATATTTAACTTTTTAAAAAGAAATCGATTGAAATAAAAAATATTTAAAAATCGTTCAATAGATTTTATTTTGACTGTTTCCACCCACTGGCAATCCGTATCAAAAAGTAGAAAAAAGTTTTCACATTTCGAGGGGGGGAGGTCAGAACCCCCGTACCGTATATGTATGTATATCTGCTCTAATAATGGTTTCGAATTGGTTGGAATTGCTAATGTTGTTATCTACACGATGCAAATTTTGTACATTTTTGTCAATGTAAATTTAAAAAATTTTCTATAATGTCAATTTCTCTTTTCTTTCTTGCTGTTGCTGCAAATGGCAATTGTTGTTACTTTTGCATGTTGCAATGAAAAGTTTTAGTTTTTGTCGCAAACTTGCACAATTGTTATCTGAAAGACTTAAATGCAAATTATTATGGGCAAATTCATTTAGGTAATGGTATCTAAGTTATTTTAGGTACTTTGTGCAAAAAAAAATTGTCCCAAAATTTTAGATAACGTTTAGTAATTTAGAAATTAAGCAGTTGGTTGCAATTTTTATTGTTTATACAGTATATGAAAAAATTTAATAAAGTTGTCAAAATGAAAACAAAACCTTGGAACCAAATTTGGATAGATAGGAATTTTGCTGAAATAATAATAATAATATTATAAAGAAAAAAATGTAATTCTGATTTTTTTTAAGTTTACTAATTTTAAAATTACTAATACTATACGATGGTGGAAAAATAAGTTGTCAAAAGCTCCAAAATCTAAAATGACCATCTTTTTCTCTAATAATTTTAGTGAATTTGTCTTCTATATTGAAAAGGAAATTTTTACATCGTTCTGAAGTATTTTCGCAAACTTTTATTCACCGAATTCCATTTTGGTACTTTGGGGAACGTCTTCTTAAGCATGCATTTTCAAACTGTCCTTGCATTACCATTTTATAACGAATCAAGGAGTTAGTGGTGATCATTAGAAAAAGCTCTCTTTGCCATTATGAACACATTCTAACATCTTTTTAGGAATTTTGATGGAAGCATTGTGATCGGAGATTATTAAAACTTTACCCATTCAGCTTTTCTCTTCAAGTACTGGTAAGTATTTTAAGGGAGTGGAGGCTATATAAACATTCAACTTTGATTCCAGTGATACAATTTCGATTACATGTTACTGCCCAAGTACAAACATTCTGAAATTGTTTGCCTCTTTGATATGTTTTAGAGGCTGGCAATGGATCCATAGTAAAGGGAAAAGTTTCCAAAAATCGTTTTCCTCTATTTCTATTCATATCATGGTTTTGAATTTTTATATAAATAGATTTTTCTTAAAATCTTAAACTCATAATCTCTACAGAATTAAAAACCATTAACCTCAAAATTAGAATCTGGGTGAACGAGCTTACGGTAAGAATGAAATATACTCATAGACTTCATGGTTTTTGAAGACTTTTTACTTTACTTTGGGCTTTTGAATGAAAAAATATGTTTCAAAGTATTTTCGCACTTTCCCTGAAAAAACGTTCCAGTTCTTAAGGAGAGTATAACTGACCTATAACCTGTTTCGTTTTATGATCTAATACTCGACCATTGTTGTTTTTAATATAAAATAATATACTTCTGGTCGGTGTTTCATAAATCATTCATTAGGTTACTTTAATTTTACTAAGATTTTGCATCAAAACATAATTATCTTAAGTTATCTAGCAAATTTTTCCAATGTCCAGATGGAGCCTGAAAGTTCTCGATACTTGTTTTCAATGTCCAGATGAAGCCGAATTTGCATCTGGCAACTATATTCGTAACATTGGTTGTCAAATTGCAGCACACATAATTTAAGCTTCAAACTGCTAAAAATTTCCCCAGTGAAGTGTAAAATTCAAATTTTGGATGTCCTGGTTGTTGAATAGAAGATGTAAAATTTAATTGTTATTACAAGGGTTAATGTTTTTAATTACACAGTGCAATAGTGTAAAAGCTAAATAACATTAAAAATGAATAGTAAAATAATATAAAAAATATAAACACTCGGAGTCTGACAAAAATATTTCTTTCTTTGGAATCAAGTACAGAACTTAGTTTCTGTTCATAGACGCAGATTACCAATTTACCAATTGCGCTCAATAAACTAAAATTTGTCAAATAATTCCACAATTATACAATAAAGGAAACATCTAAGTGTATGCGGCAACACATTTCAGTGGGTAATGTCGAATAATGGACCAAGAGTAGAAATTTCCCAAGAGAAATCCTTTCATTTGGCCGTTTAGCCTCGACATAAGTACAACTGTATGGGCTTTACATTCGTCTACATATATAAATCGCACAACGAACTTTTGAGCCATATTTACTTACAATTTAAGTACCGAAAAAATTAAACCCTTATGGCCATTTATTGCTGTATTACAATTACCTTCCCATATTTTTGTTCATATTTGATCCATTTATTTCATATTAAATTCCAAATATTAACGCGCATATTTATTTTTATGAAAATTGAGAATGAATGATAAATAGGTACATAAATATATAACAACAATAACAAGCATTTATAACTACATACATACTTACTCGTACATCATACAAATATTAACAACAAATGATAACAATAAAAATTGGCATTTAATATAGAATGTAACAATATACATACGTACAACAACAATAATAAGCTAAAAAAAAACACAAAAATAAAGTTTGAAATTACAATTTTATAGCAGAAATAATGAAACAGTCAAAATCCTTATATAAGTAGGGAGAGAACGAATCAAAGCAAGCAGGCAAAGTGTAGAATGACAATTGCAATAAAAGAGAACAACAAAAATAAGTACGAACAACAATAACTGTCTACCTAAAACCAACCTTAATGTTGCCAACTACATCAGCGTCAGCATCATCAGTATCGGCAACAACAACAACAACAGCTTTAGTTAGCATTCACTCTGGCACTGACGGCACCGACAGTAGAGTGTGACAACATTGAGACCAACTTAATCGAAATAATGGAAATGTCTTTTTTATTGGAGATTTTCATTTGTATTTTCCATTTCAATGGTTGTTGTTATATTTTCATTTTTGTTGAATGCATACACACACGCATACATATACAAATTTACAATTACACACATACACACACTAACATAAATGTATGTATATAGTATATTTAAGAAGTAAAAGTAGATTTGCATTACCTTTTGCTTGCTTTAAAATTATTTTTGTTTCTTTTATTTTGGGATTGTATTTGTGTTGTTATTGTTGTATTTTTGTTTTCATTTAATACCACGAAATACGTACCGCCTCTTTCGTTTTTTTTCTTTGCCGAAAGCAGCAGAATATGTAAAGTTAAATAAATGGAAAAAATCCACTTTGACATTTGTGTATGGAAATGGCGCTTTAATGGGTTTCAACATGGATTATTTTTTCCTCCTTTTTTTTGTTGCTGTGCTATTGTATGTATGTGCAACTTTTGCCACAATAATGACGACACATTTGTGCTTTTAAGAGTTTTTCTTCTTGTTTTTAAAAAAAAAATAAAAAATTTTTAAGTTCACTTTGATTTTACACAGAAAAAATTAGGTCCAGAAACAGTGAAAGTGAAAATGTTTTTATTTAAGCGAATTGAAGTGTGTATGAATACAAAATAGGATTAAAACTTTGTTCTATTCAGGGAAAAAATATTTCTTGCAAATCTATTTAACTTATTTTAACATACATAGATGCCAACAATATAACGAAAATATAACAATAAAATAATTTAATGAGCAGTTTACGGTTTATCATAGGAAAAAGTCAATTGAAACTTCTTAGATGTATTTGTGGCGTATCACAGTTATAAAAGGTCCGTTGCGTATCATTAAAAGAAACGCACCATTTCAATGTTCAGAGCAAACTAGCCCCCAGTATATTATGTTAATTAAGCAAGGTAAACAAGAGAGTAGAAATAGATTGATAAGTAATAGTAATAGATTATATATATATAGGGTATTCAGAGTATCGACTACTAATGACAGGGATGCATTACACCTCCCTTTTCATTTTAAAAAGAAAGAAGTAAACAAGGGGTACCGTCCTTGTTTAGTTCTTGCTTTTTTTTATAAACTTAAAATATTTTAAATCTAAAGTATTTTTTTTTTAAACATATTTCAAATTGATCTATAGTAATAACTCATATAATTTATTTAAATGCCTTAGATTTATTTATTTCAATATCTTTTTTTTTTTTTTTTTTTTTTTTTAAAGAATAAAATATTTAAAAATATACTGTTTTAGCTTTTCAGTTTTTTGTTTGTTTTTGTGTGTGAATATAATGGAATTATTTATTTATTTTTTTTTTTCTTTATTTTGCTTTACGAATTCTGTTTTTATGAATTGTTTTTTCTTTCTTTGTTACCTTGTCATAAACGACTACATTACAACCATCGACGCTTTTGACGATGTAAGGACCTTCGTAAATACTTTTGTGTTTATTATAGGGCTGTTTTTGAACTAATATGTTATCATTTATTTTTAATGGCAGAGGTTTGGCATATTTGTCGTAAAAATCTTTATTCCGCAATTTGTGTTTTTCAATTAGATCCTTTGCTAAATTATGGCTTTTATGTAAACGAAATTTCACTTTTTTACTATAATTTTCTACGTTATAAATCGGATCAATTGTTTTCTTTTGTATTTCGCCGGGTAGAGTTGCTTTTTTACCAAAAACTAACTCGTATGGTGAAAACTTGTTATTAAAAACAGTATTTGGAGTAGTGTTATGAAAAAATGTAAAATATTTCAAGTAGGTGTCCCAGTCTGAAATATTTTCATCTATGTATGCTCTCAAATATTCATTAAAAACTCTATGGTTGCGCTCAACAGTACCCAATGTTTCGTGATGATAGGCCGTTGAAAATTTTAATTCAATATTTAATAGCTTGCATAGTTCGGTAAATACTTCATTTTTAAATTCTGTCCCTAAGTCTGATTTGATTGAGTTCATCGAACCATATATTAAAATAAAGTTTTCAAAAATTGCACGAGCAACCGTATTTGCACTTTTATCTGGTATTGCAATCGTTACTAAATACTTTGACAAGTCACATATTAGCGTTAAAGCATACTTTTTCCCATAATTAGATTCAGGTAATGGACCAATGGTGTCAAGAACGACTATGTCGAAAGGTTTTATTGGTGTTGGTGTTAAAACTAGTTCTTCTTTATTTCCAGGTTTTACTTTATTTAAGTTACACTTGTTGCAATTTTTTACAAAAGTGGCAATATCTTTTGTCATATTTTTCCAGAAATATTTAGTTTTCAATTTTGCATATAATTTCTTATAGCCACAATGTCCTCCTAGGAGTGGATCATTGTGATAAACGGTCATTAGTTTCTCTTTTTTATTTTTATCAAGAACTGTCTCTACTGGATCAGTCAATATAATTTCTAAATTTTTTAATATTTTCATTCCATGGTCTTTTAATTTTTGTATTGTGCAAATTGTAAAAAATACATCATCCTTCGGCCATTCTATTGTGAGAATTTTCTGATTGACAGCTTCATTTTCGAGCCTCAAAAGCATTTCATCTAAATTCAATGTTTCGTTTTCAATCAAAATATTCAAAAATAGTACAATTTTAAATTTTATAAAAAATTTTATGCGCAATTTTGTTAATTTCTCATTTGTATATAAAATTTCAGATCTGATTTTTGCTATTTTATTGTTGATGGGAAAATTTGTCATATACTGGCACTTTATTTAAGCTACCATCTTTTTTCGGTATGCTAACTACCATTTGCTTTTCTTTAATTTGTTTAGACATTCCGCGGGTTGTCACAGCAAGGATTTCTCTATTTGCGTTTTTCAATTCGTCAATTGAAATTCGCGAGAGTGCATCTGCGGCCACATTATGTGTGCCTTTTATGTATTCTATTGTGAAGTTATACTCTGATAGTTCTAACCTGATTCTAGTTAATTTTGAAGAGGGGTCTTTTATGTTAAATAAGTATACTAGAGGTCTATGATCGGACCTGACGGTAAATTGAGTACCATAAACATATGGTCTAAATTGCGTAATTGCAAAATGAATAGCTAGAAGCTCCTGTTCAATAGTAGGTTTCTTTTGTTCGGCGTTATTGAAAGATTTTGATGCAAAATAAATCGGTAAATCATTTCCATTAAAATTCTGACTTAAAATAGCGCCACATCCAATTTTTGATGCGTCTACTGTTATCAAAAACTTCTTGGTAAAATCCGGGTATTGCAAAAGCTGCGGAGATATTAAACATACTTTCAACTCTTCGAAAGCTTTCTGGCATTTGTTATTCCAATCAAAATTTACTTTTTTTCGAGTGATGTAATTCAACGGTGCTGCTAATAAAGCAAAGTTTGGAATAAATCTTCTATAATAATTAGCGAAGGCCACAAATCTCTTAACTGCATTTTTATTATTTGGAATTGGATATTTTTGAATTGTTTTTATTTTTGAATCGTCTGGAAGGAGACCTTTTGAAGTGCACTTGTGACCAAGAAAAATCACTTCAGACCTAAAAAAGTTACATTTATACGGATTGATTTTTAAATGGAATTTTCTGAAGGTTTCGAAAACATTTTTTAAATTCTTTAAATGATGTTGTTTACTACATCCTATAACAATTATGTCATCGACATACAAAAATGCTTGATGTGGCGCAAGACCTGAAAATGCAATTGACATCATGCGCGAAAAAGAATTTGGAGCGATATTTAAACCAAACGGTAAGACTTTCCATCGAAATGAACCACTATCTGTACTAAAAGATGTAATATCTCTTGAATCTACGTGAAGAGGTATTTGGTGAAAACCGGAAAATAAGTCGAGAACTGAAAAATATTTAGCTCGACCAAGGTTGTCTAAAATGTCACCAATATGCGGGAGGGGAAATTTATCTGCTATCAACTTTTTATTTACCGCTCTATAATCAAAACACATTCTATAAGCCATTTGCCCGTCAATGCTCTTTTTTGGTACTAAAATTAAAGGACTATTGCAATTTGACTGACTAGGCTCTATTAAATCATTTTCCAACAATTTTTTGGCTTGTGTATTAATTTCCATTTTCTGTGTATGTGGCAGGCGATAGTTTTTGATGTATACCGGTGCAGCATCGTTTACTCTCAGCTTTTGCTCGTAGAAATTATTTACTGTCATTTTATCATCTTTTAAAGCAAAAATATCAGCGAACGTTTCGCATAAAGGCATTAAATTATCTTTTACCTCGTTTGGCATATGATTCTCTAACAACTTTTTTAGTTTTTCGATGCGTTTATATTCTGAATTAACTTCATCAATTGAGTAAACATTGTACTTTTCAAGACTTTCCGACCTAATATTAAAATTTTGGATACATTTAAATTCTTCTGTTGTGTTTACTACACGCATAACTGGTGTATTTGAATTGACAATGCATTTACCAATAAATACTCCATTGCAAACCTCTTGAGAGTCTATAAAAATTGGTTCCGTACCTTTTTTTAATTTAAAAATTCTAAACACCTCACATCTTGGTGGAATTATACAATTTTCGTTACTTGTACCATTTACGATAGGAATTTTCAACTTATTATTGTAATACCAAAACGAAATTGCCATATTTTCATAATTAATCTTGCATTTGTGTACTTTTAAAAAGTCTTTACCGAGTATTCCTTCGGATGGGATATTAAAATTATCGGGGACAACATGAAAAGTTTGTGGAATCGAATAATTATGAATAATAAGATTTGCACGAATTGTGCCTAGAGTTAAAATGGAATCAGTTGTTATGCCTGTAATATTTATTATTTCGTTTTTATTGAGTACAGTGTTTAAATTTAAACAAGAAATTTTTATTAACGAAATATCTGCTTGAGAATCGACTAAAAAACTACATGACTTATTTGTTTCTGTACAATTCAAATTAATGAAATCTGCGTAATTTAAAATTTAAACTGTAAACAGACTTTGTGAGCTGGTTTTCAATCGCTAATATTGATTTGCCTCCCCCAGCATTTCCTGCTGAGGGACTTCCGCGTTTAAAATCAGGGTTCTCGCATTGTGATTATTTGAATAGTTTCTACTGATGTTGTTATTAAATCGAGTGTTACCACGATTAGGATTATAGCTACTTCTACTTTGGTTATAATTATTGCCGCGATTGCTATAAAAACTTCGTGAGTGACCATTACCACGACTGTAATTATTGCCACTATGAAAATTATTGCCACGATTATTATTAAATCGGTTGAAATTATTTCTATTCGAAAGATTGTTCGAATTGTTGCCACGAGATTGAAATGCTAGGACTTGTTTTTCTTTCGATTCATTTGTTTGCTCTACGACTAGTTTAGCTACGACATCTTTCGGATCGGTGAATGCTGTTGAAGCCAGAATTGATTTAATTAAATCTGATTTAGCATTCAACCGACAAACACTAACTGTTTGCTCGATTGCCATTTCATGAGCTTTGACTTTTGTTATGCCTTCAATGACGAGAGTTCTTTCAAGAGCATCGGCAAGCTCTTCTGCTTGTTTAGAAAATTCTGCGTAATTATTATTTTTAACTTGCAAAGCTGCAATTTTCCCAGCAACCACTTTCGAATTATCGGGCTTTATTTTGTTTCTCAAAGCAGTTTTTATTTGGTCAATTGAGTTAACATTTTCGGGTAGAGCTTCTCGTGCTTTTCCTTCTAACTTTGACTTAACAAACGATGTAAAGGTAGCTGTCAGGTTATTTTCAGTTAATTCTTGAATTAAATTAATTTTATCTAAAAATGACTCTAATCCAAGTGGATTCCCCTCATAATTTTCTCTCATTATCATAGCACACATGCTAATAAATGATTTCTTTTGCTCTATAGTAGCTGCCATTTCTGTATTCAACCCAACTTTTCTATCAATATTGTTTCCTGAATTGTTATTACCTGAACTCGAATCGGTTCCTGACGAAATTGTTTGATTAATATTTCTTGCTTTGTTTTCTTCTGAATCATATTTTTCCGCATCCGAATCAGTTTCTGTCAAAATTGCTCTGTCAACTGGTGTGAATTTATTAATATCAACTCTAATTTTACAATCTAATTTGCCAAAACATCTAACCAAAAGCTTTCTACAATGTGTTATTCTATCGCATATATTTGCTTCTATAGTACTTGATAGCTCTTCGGTATGCAACGCAGTGTATGACAAAATAGCATTATAGTTATCAATAAGTAATTCCACATATTCATTTATTTTTGTTACGTTTGTTGAAAGTGGGCGATTTTGTAACACACGTTTTTTTATTGTGTAAAATTTGTTGATCAAGTCGTTAAATTTTTCTTGATCAAATTTTGACATCTAAATTAATTTCCTTTGCTAAACCTGGCAACAGTAGATCATTAAATATTTTCCCCTTATTTCCTTTCCTTTTTTTCTTTACATATATAATAAAACTTAACTTTTAATTATATATATTTATAGCATTATATATTTTACAAAAGCATTGTTTTTTTTTTATATAAATGCTGTTATTTCATATTTTGATCCTTAGATATCCATATTTAATTTATAGAATATTGTAGGTTGGTTTACAATTTTGTTTCACCACAGTGGGATTTTATTAGCAAAATACTTTAGGTGGTGTGTTGTTAGAATATTTTCCCCCATATTTCAAAGATTTCACTGTTGCTAAGTTTCTACTGTCGCTGTTTCTCGGATGATTCTCTTAGCTTTGCTGTTCGTTGTTGCAATTTGTACTATCATTTGATATGCTTTTTGCTGTTGTTGGTTATGCGTTTATTTCCGAAGGTTATTGGCTTTTTCAGTGCCCCACAGTTACTTAGGAACAGTTGTTATTTTCTTTAGATTTTGTTGGTTTGTGGTAACTGTTATAGTCTATTGAACTGTACTTTTTATATTTAATATATTTAATAATTTTATGTTTATTGTTGTACAAATTTTTTTTTGTATTTTTTTCAAATTTTTTTTCTTTTAGGGTTTTTTATTTCTTTGTTTTGTATATATGCATAAATGTTTTAATTATAGGTTTTTATTAATATTCTTGACTAATTGTATTGTTTTTTTTTTTTTTTCCTTTTTTTTTGTGTTATATACATATATGCAATGTCTTTAATTTTATTTCTTTCTTTAATAATATTTGCATCAATTTATTTATTAATTTTTTTTTGTTCTTGGGTTAGCACTGCTGTTTTTAAATGTTTTAGTTTTGCAATTTTTGTGCAGATTAGCACTGCTGTTTTTAAATGTTTTAGTTTTATAGTTTTGTGAAATTTTCCCCGTTTATCTGTCTCGCTGTCACGGCCGCCATATAAAAGGTCCGTTGCGTATCATTAAAAGAGACGCACCATTTCAATGTTCAGAGCAAACTAGCCCCCAGTATATTATGTTAATTAAGCAAGGTAAACAAGAGAGTAGAAATAGATTGATAAGTAATAGTAATAGATTATATATATATAGGGTATTCAGAGTATCGACTACTAATGACAGGAATGCATTACACAGTATAGATTCTACCGGTAGTGCTCACAGAAATAATCCTTCACTGGCTAAAAGTATGATGCCTTTGAGGGTATTCAAACCCAAACCCTTTCACTTAACAGTACAGCCCACTAAAGAATAGAAGTAACTAGTATAAAGTAAATGAGGGTAATTCGGATCGATTTTGTTTTACAAATAACTTTTTTTAAAATTACGTCCTTTTTTCGAAACGAACGAGAATTATTTCTCCTTTCTAATGGTATGCAACACTTATTTCAATTATTTCAAACTAATCAGTTGTGAGGAAAATTTATTTCATTTCACAGAAGTCTGCATATACAAAAAATGCATTGAAAGTAAAAAAAAAATCAATTATCCCAAATAATTAATACATTAAGGTGCTTCACGAAAAAAAAGTTATTGTACACCTCCAAAAATTTACTTCGGTTTATTTTAAGATGATTCCAAAAATATTTCAGCTCTTCCGATTACAATTCCCGTTCTATTTTGGAAAAACATCTACAAAATCGCATTTTCTCGAGTCTGCTAGCAGATTTAAAAAAATTTGTATGCAGAACCTTGCATTTTTCCGTATCTATCATTTGTGAACTTTTAATTAACCAAACAATCTTTCGTAAGTCAGCGTGGCAAATTTTAAAATATCAATAAATTTGTAAAAAATCTTATAAAACGACAATGTTGTAACTAAAAAGTATGAATGTAATTAGTGTTGCGAAATTTCAAGGTAAAGGCGGCAATGGATTTTTCATATAATTTCATGTGAACTTTCAAATATTTGCAAGGATTTCCCAAAAAAAGTCTTAAATTTTGGGTATTTTCGAAAGGTCGTGTCAAAGTCTCCAACCAGTAAAAAAGGTTGCAAATTGCAACTTTAGTCTCATAACGGCCAAGCTGGTACTAATGTTGCGTTTTACGCTGATGGCAGTGCTTTTATAACAACTGGTAAAGTATCTAACGCTATTGTAAAGCAACTACAAAGAGCTCTCCTAGTAGCTACCAAGTTTTTTACCAAATGGAATATCAAAGTTAATGAAGAAAAATCCCAAGCCATATTATTTCCCTTCAATAAATCTCCTAGAAGAATAGTCGTGCAAGGTCAACAAATTCAGTTTTCAAAGTTTATAAAATATTTGGATGTGACCATTGATGAAAAACTTTCTTTTAAACAGCATCTTGATAATCCTGCCATTAAAGCTATCAGGTTCGGTAAGTCTTTGTTCGCGCTTTTAAATAGAAATTCAAAGCTTAATATCAGAAACAAGTTATTATTATACAAAATGTGTATAAGACCCATTTTAACAAATGCTTGTCCTGTCTGGAAGGACTGTGCAAAAACGCATATCAAACGACTTCAGGTCATTTAAAATAAGAATTTAAAGACCATTTTTAATATACCAACAATATTTTCCATAACTAAATTGGGTTTACTCTCCGAACAAAAGATGATTAATGAAATAATTCAAGATATGACACTGTCTTTAAATGAAAGATGCAGGAGGTCAAATTTTGTTCACTTAAGAAGTTTGCCATAATCTTTATCTTTTTAGTCTATTTATCAGTAAATTAAATAGGTTTTTGCTATACTTTCCTATAAGCCCAGTAGATTTGTTAGCATGTAAATGTTTAATTAAGTTTTATCCTTATTTGTTGCAATATCTAGCTTTAAGATTATATCTCATAATTTGTAAATATATTTCTTTTTACCATAAAACTTGTACATTTTGATAATAAATAAAATATAATAATAAAAAATCAAGGTTTTGAAAACAGTAACTTTTTTTTAAATCTATCAATAATTTTTGGAATTACAGACCTTTGAAAATTAAGTGTCAAAGGCACACCACTTTACCCTGAGTATTATTTCGAATTTGAATGAAATCCAAACGTACACTAAATTAAGATAATGGTATCATTGGCTGCATTCACAACACTCATCAATTGCTAAACAGTTGCAGCTCATCAATTTTCGTGTTGTGAACATGCATGCTGCTACTTTTTAGCGTTAACTATTCTATTGTGAATAGTTTTTTACTATTTTTCGCCTTTAACCAAACCAAAAACTTAAATAATGAATATAAATAATTTAATGTTTTTGCAAAGTATATTTGACAATGGCGTTAATATGAATATGTTTTGTCAATTATGACAGCCATAACAAAACAAAAATTATATTATTATAGAAGAAATAGATAAACATAAGCCGCTGTACACAAATCCTCCGATGAAAAGTATCATAAAAATTTTTCGCTACCAAAAATGGCGCTTGCTCACTAGAAATGTTGCCATTCACAATAGAATTTTACAACTGTTTAAGAATTGATGAGTTTCGTGAATGCAGCCATTGTGTCTCCAAGACTAACACTAAGTCATTAAAGATCTTTGCAGAAATGTATCAAGTAGACTTACCGGTTAAAACCAAAGATGAATATCGAACTGAACTTGCCGGTAAAGCTTATTCTTCTTTCTTAAGTGCATATTATTTAAGTATGTGTTGTAAATATTTTAGCCTGAAGATATTTCTGGATACATACATTTTTAACAGGATACTTAAAAGCTTTATACAGGATTAATATTTTTTGCTTAATCCTTTGTTTCTCTTTCACAATCTTTTATTTATGTTATTTTCTGAGCTAAGGACTAAAATTTTAAGATCTTCTCGAATTTTCCACTTAACTACTTTTTTATGTACTACGGTCGAATGTATGTATGTATGAATTTATAAAACAAAATAGTTTTATTTTTCACATCGGCTTCATTTATATCACTTTACCTCAATCTGTCCAATTTGCCAATGAAACCCTTAAATCTCAGCCAAAAGTGCTTTAAGCTCAAATAGTAAAAGCAAACATACACATATAGTACATATATCTTTATATATAAACATTTTGGAAATAGCATAAACCAGCACAAGGATGCAACTTTTAGCTGTATTGAAAATGAAACTTTTTCATAGCGAAAAAACAAATGAAAGCAAAAAAAAATTCATCAAAAACAAAAAACGAAAATGAAAACAAAATAGTTTTCACAGACTCTCGGTAAACAAACAAGGCAGTGTTACAAATTGCAATTTAGGTCAGTTTTGGCAACAAAAATAATAAAACATTATTATAAAACGGAAGCCAGCAGCAGCAGAACACGAGCACCAGGGTAAAGAATTTGAGTTTATGAAGCTGACGGAGACTGCAAATATAAATATGTAAGTATAAGTAGATCTAAGAAAACCATCAAGCATCACCCCAAAAAAATGATGCTTTTAATAAATAATAGCAAAAGTTTAAGTTTCCGTTAGTATAATTTATTTATAAAATGAAATACAATGGTGTGAAACTGTAGCTAGCAGAAAAAGTATCTACGAGAATACTGAGTCGCGTGAATAGCCAAAGAAATAGAATTAAATTTCAACTCATTGGTGTGTTTTTTATTCAGTTTCAACTCAGCTCAAATTGTTGGCAAGTGCAACTGGAAACTTTTCATTTTCTAAAGCAAAAAAAACAAAAACAAACACCACTACTTTTTCTTTCTTTAAATGCTTCATTCGTAATCCATGTGGCATTCATACTCCATTTAGTTGAATGATATTACGACTACACCTCATACACGTATCTAACTACATAAATATAGCAAAAAAAATTAAAACTAGAAAAAATCAGAGAAAAAACACTCAACAAACAGGAAGTAGTACGCTCATAAAGCATTTTCCGTACTCACTACTTCTTTTTTTTTTTTGCTTTCTTACAACAACCACTGCTTTTAAAATGATGCTTTAGAAATCTTCACTAAAACTTGTTTTACTTCCCGCACGCCATGCTGCGACATTGTTCCAGCGATTCAGCGAGCAACAACCCACCCAGAAGGCATTACTCGCATTTACTTCACTTTTATGGGCTATATTCCAGTACTAGTCCATCGCTATTCAACAGCAACAGCCTGCTGCTTTTCTTCATTCGCGCGCAAGATTTATTGTGTATCCTTTTGATTGCATACTTTTCAACGTTGTCGCTTACTCTTCCTTACTTTTTTATTGCGAGTTTGTTGTTTCTTGCTTTAAACCGCAAGTATTACCATTGTTTGTCAACAAATGAAAGCCATTCATATACTTTCCCATTTGTACTACATACTACACACTACTATTGTATGCTACTACTTACCTACTACTATTTTTCTTTCTACATACGGTTTGTGTATGAATGCGTACTCAAGCATTCAGCAAAAAGTGCTAAATGGCTTTACTATATTCTTTTGTGATGATATGTGTATGTGTGTCTTAAAAGTGTTTTTCTTTATGTTGAAACTCGAGTTTTTTCTGTTGTCTTCTTTCTTGTAGATTTTTATCTCTGAAGTTGAAGAATAAAAAAGCAATTGTTTGTTTGTAATATTTGTAGAAAAAACGGAAGCATTTACAACTCAATCATCAATAAGATCTTAACCCTCTAGCGGAACAGCCCGCCCTTTGGCGGATTCAATTTTTTCATATTAACTCATTCGATAACTTTCTTCGATTTGGCATTTGATTACCAGATTTCCTTAGCATATCTTTATCTTTATATACATATATAATCGTAGAGTTTTGTGTGTATGACATCGTGTAACTTCTGAACGACTGGACCGAATTGAAGTCATATTTCCAGAATATATTTTCTTAGGTGGGAAGATGGATCATAGCTATTCATAATGGCTTTTAGTTAAGTGGGCGTGGCAGCTCCCATATAATCCTAATAGTTTTTTGGGTATATCTCAAGAACCATTTATAGCACAGTACAGAAATTTGGTACAATAACGAGAATTGACAATGCCATGCTACAACAAAAATATGGGTGGGATTGACAAAGGGGTGTGGCACCTTCCATATAACCTGAATTTCCATTATGATATATCATAGGAGCTATTTATGGTACGCTACTAAAATTTAGATTCTTTCAGTTTGTTGATTAATTTTGATTTTTAATTTTCTTCTACTAATTTTACTACTATTTCTACTACTATTTTTTATTAATTTTAGCCTTTTTTTCTGCAATTTTTTCTTACTTTCTACTACTATTTCAACCAATATTTTCTACTACTATTTTACTACTTTTTTTCTACTATTTTTTTAATAAATTTTTTTACATTTTTTTTAATTTGGACCACTTCTTTCTACTATTTTCTACTACTATTTTTAATTATTATTTCTACCACTCTTTCTACTACATTTTTACTATTTTTGTACAACTACGTTTAACTATTCTATTTCTACTAGTTTTTTACAACAATTTTTAATATTATTTTCTATTCTTTTTCCTACTATCTTTTCTACTACTATTTTCTTCTACTTTTTACTGCTATTTTCTACTAGTAATAATAATAATAGAAAAAGGAATAGACTTTTTTCTACTACTTTATGAAATATCTTAAGACCCTGCTTCGCTATCTTAAAATCCATTAGGTGGCGCTGTTACAAATGCTATATTTGTAATAAATATCAAATTGGTTTAAATTTTTAAATAATTTTTGGGTTAGATATACTTTCAAGAATGTTCTTTGATATGAATATAGAGTCTCCTGAAATATTGTATCTATAATTCAACTGGATAATAATAAAATTGTTCCACAAAAAAATACACTTAAAACTTATTCCTTTTTATTAAACAATTTTGTGGTTTCTATCTAACTGTTAAACTGATGACCCCGTTAGCATCAACTGAGTTAACAGTCAGTTTATGCTAGCTGTTACTGATTATGAAGGAATATTTGCAGCAAATACATTTCATCCAAAACAACGTGAGTGCTTTTATTTATTATTATTGCTATTAATAAATGTACGTGGACCGACGTCATATGAATATTTAAGAACAGTTAATAGTTAATTATGCAAAACCAATCCAGACGCTTGCCGAGAACTGCAATTGCTTGAAGATGACAACCATTGGGACACAACACTGGGTGATGCGGCACTTAGTTCTTCTCTACATCTTTTTCATTTATAATGATTCCCTGTTTTCAATCTACAGTCCTGCAACTTAAATTCTTTTAAAAATGTCAAATTTCATGCCTCATTTTTGAATTCAGGATTTTTTTTCTAAATTCAATGCACGGAGAATCGGGACTACCCACTTTTTAGTGAACTACCTCAACCTCACCTGGAGCCTGACTTTAACCAACCCTCATTTCAAATTTTTTTTTTTATTACATATATTGATTATTTCAAATCAGCCATCACATAAAATTTTAAATTAAATTTGAACTAGTCGGTAAGGCCCCAGTAACTGGGGCTATTTTTTTGTTCAAGAAATCTCTTTATGAAAAAACAAATATCAAAAGAAAACCAAACTACTCGTTGGTGTTTGTTTTGTTATTGGTGTATGCATATAATTTGTTAGATAATTCTGAGAAATGCCGTTACTAATGTCTTCTCTCTCTCTCTCTCTCATTTGTTATTTACTCCTGCTTAAGCAATGATTTTTACAACGATGAATGCAATGCTTTGTTCACTGAGCGAATTTTAGAAAACTTCCGACACTAATATTTTGGAATTGGCTTAATCGATTTTAAATCTGATAATTGTTGGCTAACTTACTCATCAATGTCTTTAAATTGATATGTGATATGATAGTGTAGCATTTCTGGATCTTCTAGAATAAAATTGTAGTCACACTAATAAATATATAGATGGCATAAGAAGAGTAAACTAAATTTTAACAATTTTTTTTTATTTTTAAAAACACACTTGAGCTCCTAAAAATATTCAACTTGTTCTAAAAGAAAGTAACTTGCAATTATTTCATGCATTTATATAAAAATTAGCAGTGGAATATCCTTCGGGTACATAAATCACTGGTTAGTTTTTACAAGAAAGTTAACTCTTTCATACCCGGTATAAGCGTATAAGCAACATTCACTTATAAGGCAAGTAAAACACTTAAATTTAAAAATATTTCTTAAAATCTGTTTTGTATTATCTAAGCGGACATTTTTGTTATCAAATATCAAATAAAGATAAGAGAATATGAAAGTCTAACATTAGGAAAAAAAAAATTATCTAGTTGTTATCTTCAGCGCATAGTTGTGTTTTTAACCTCTCATAAAGAACAAACAATCACAATTGTAGAAGTCCTAAATAGCCATAATCACATGGCAAATGTTTCTATACAAAGTTATTCAAATTCGAGCGTCAAAGGGTTAAAGCACTTTTTATGCAGATAATAATTGAGTTTGTATGTACACAGATCACTCTCAAAGGCCAATAAAGGACAAATTTTTGTGGAAAGTATAGGGTTTTGTGAGGAAAGGTTCAATAATTTTTCCCCCCCATTTAATTTTTTAAAATGCCACCAGCTGTGGTCGTTGGGTTTTCTATTTCGATTGTAGATTTTTAAGTTTTGAAAATGGGTCCGTTGTCCTTGAAGGTAAAAACCAACTGGACTCACGTGATACGTCGAATACAAATGCAATCACATGATTGCAAGTACGCGTGACAGGGTTAGTGGTTTCTTGTTTTTAAGACACGGCTTTGGTGCTCTCTATAATTTAAATGTAAAATTAAAATTACAAAAAAAAAAAATTTTGGATTTTTGTAACCCTACAACAAATAATAAAAGTAATAAAATATCTTTAAAATTTTTTTTAAAAATTGCTGTTTTTCACATGAGGAACTGTTGTCCTTCAACACCAACCTTAAACACATCACTAATGAACAAATTTCCCATACAAAGAACAATTTTTAGAGTGTTTTTTCAAAGTAATTCAGCTTAAAGCAATTTTCCGTAAGAACCGAAGGTTATTTTGAAAATCATCAAAAACTAGTCCTAGGTTAATTTTTAGGAGGGGTCCGCCAAACTAGTTGTATGTATTCGGACTATACGTCAGTGGAACTAAGTCACCATTTTGAGAAAATGACCCAAATAGTCCCACAGTATATTCAACAAACTCAAAGCCAAGCTGTATGTAAAGCAGTTTCTGTTACAAGTAGTGACTTAATTTACACAAAATTATTAATTTTTACTCGACGAGTTGTACTTACATTCACGAAGGAGTCGATTCGACGCCAGTTTAGAAAATATTTCTAATTCGCTTTCACCCTTTTAACATTTGTAAGTTAACATAAAAAATTTTAAGATTTCAAAATTGGTTAGGTTTAAGTAAATATTACCGGCAAAGACCATTTCCAAAAAAATTTTACAATGCTAAATCCTGATCGATTGGCTTCTAAATATTATTAAATTTAGCTATTCCTAAACAAAAATATTTAGAATATTGTTACCGACGTAATTAAATCCTTCTGCAGCTACCGTATAATCTACCAAAATAAGATGTAATATGTTACATAACAAATTATGCTACTTGTAAGCAAAAATTTAACTCACACCAATACAAACAGCTAAAAAAAAGTATATTACATACAATGAAACATGCCACTGACAACATGACATGATGGCATAAAAGGTAAAATGACACATTTCGGAGTTTTGCAATGGGGAAACATGTTGGAAATTTTATTTTCTTAAGAGAACTTATAGCAGTTACACTAAACACGCATACACACATATATCTACATGTACCCAGCAGTGAAACAGCGATTAATGCAATGATTCACCAGTGGAAACACAACGTTTCCTTTTTTTCTTGAACTAGTGCATATTATGATGACAAGTTCATCTATAGATTCGCCAGTTCGAAGCGTTAAATGAGCGGTATGCTGTGTCGTTTTACAAAAACAAAAAACTTTGCTTCGTAATTGTTCTTTGTCTTTAACTGCTATTTTAACAGCTATTGAATTTGTCTTCAACTAATTTTGCTTGTTATTGTGTAATTTTTGAGCACGTTGGACGCAAGAGGTTAAGTGAATTTGTAAAAAAGTGATTGTATAAAACAAATTAAAAAAGATTTGTAATTTGCTGAAGGTGTAATTATTAATAAAATGTTGAACAAAAAGCTCGTAGATGAAAACAATCAACCTATCGGAAAGTACAGCGTATGAACGTAATCCTTGGCGCAAATTTGCAGTCTCAATGTAAGTATTTTTTATTTATTTGTCATTTATTTAATAATTTATTTATTAATTTACTTATTTTTTGATTTATAAATTTATTTATTTATTTATTATTCTTTTTCAGAAATGGCTTATGCATAAAGCAAAACATAAATGGAAACTTTCGCTGAGCAAAAAGTCTTGGTAACCAAACTAACTCGTCGGAAGATAACCTGAAGGAAGTTCATAAAAAATATGTGCAGAAAATCAAATTTAATACATGTATTCGTAACTATTTGAATAAGTAATAATATTATTATTATGTATCAATAATGTAATTTAATAATTCATCTTTTTATAAATGGATCTATGGTATTCTGTTTCTGAGTTGTTATTTTTTATTAAAAAAAATCGCCATATAAAATAAATTCGCATTTTGTTTATTATCTATATATGTAAAATGAAGGAGTTAAGATATTCAAGAACTGGTGTTGAAACTAGTTATCCAAGAACTAGTGAAAAAACTAGTAAACTAGTACAAGAACTACTTATTGAAGGACCAGCGAAATCACTAGTCCTTAGATAATGCATAAGGTAACCAATCGACATCTCCTATGACAACGCCATGTTAAATTCGCCAGTTGTAGCAAAGCAAAGTAGACAGATATGCAACCAGTCACTGTCCCTTAAGAACTATTGAATTCGCTAGTTCGGAACTAGAACTTTTCACTGCAGGATATATACAAAAACACGCTATGCATTCACACACACACATACACACCTGTGAAGGGAAGTAATTTCCATGGTAACATTGTGGAAATTACAACGTCTAAAAATCTTAAAAGGAAACATGAAAAACAGAATGGATGAAAACGTCTATTTTGATGAGCAGAAAATTTGCGAGCGAGTGTAGCGAGGCATTCGTATGTGCTGCACAGCACAATATACTTGTACTAACTATAAACCTACACACTACCATGGATACACTCAACGAAAAGAATTTGTGCTGTTACATAAATAATTTTTTGGTTTTGTATACAAACATTAAAGAATTTCCGGTACATGTAGCGATTTTAATATTTTTTTATTCTTCAAAATAACTTGAATTTAAGTTTTAACTTAGCAAACTTTTTTTTGTAACACTTACTAAGTTTTTTGCACGGGTATAGCAATAAAACAAAAACCAAAGGAGCCAGTAAAAGCTAAAAATTCCTTAAGAATGTTGAAGATGGGAAGACCTTGTATGCGTCAAAATTTTCACACGTACATACACGCATACATATGAAGACACATATATACATACACATACATAGTGATAGATGCTTAGATGCTAGTAAAGTGATGTTGTAGACACGTGCATGAAGGTGTTAATTTTATGATAAACTTACCACACTGTTATGATTTTAGAAAAATGTTGCGTTCTTTTTTAGCTTTGCAATGTACAGATGTACATACATGTTTATATAATATATTAGCTGCGGCTTTTTGAATGGCATAAAGTGATTTTGAACAATTCACATTTCATAATCAGTTAATAACTTTGCAACCACATTTCATTTACATTTTGTTAAATTGAATAACCACAAGCATTATTCAACATTTAAATTGCTAAATTAGTAGAATTTTACAGCAACTGTTTATGTCACATTTTTTAGGAATTTAAATTAGAATTTAGCATATTTCTAACCCAATACTTTTTAATATTATGTATATTTTAGTTCATTACAAATGTGAGCTGATAATGTGCCAAAAATTACCAAACACACTCACACACAATTTAACACATACTAATGTAAATGTATGTGATAGCAAACCTAACAGCGGATCTACGCTTTGGAAATAATTGAAATGCGCGTCTTTCTGTGCGCTTTACTTCATTTTTTATGTGGAAGCGCATGAACTGAGCTTCCATAAGATGCATTGCGGAAGAACTAAATGTGATGGAGAAAAACTAACGCAGTCATGAGCAGCGCCCTTAAATTACCAAGAAACCGTTGGAAAATCTCGAGCATAAGACAAAAGTTTGAAATTTTGTTGGTTAATAGAAGAATTTTTGTTTTTTTGAATTCATGGAATTAATTATGATAATTTTATAAGCAAAAAAAAGATGATTTAGCCACCACACCGCAATAAAATGTGAAACCACCATCAAAATTAGACTAACTACAGAAATGCTTGAAATTAAATGAACCACGTATGGCTGCACAGTGTACACCTCATTTGTTTCTTACCACTCGTTTGCACGAGTAAAGCTTTTTTTTACCCACAATCGGGTATTATTTTCTCAGCTGAGTTTTTTTTTATCTAAAACGAGGCGTAAATGTCCTACTTTTTCTGAAAAACAAAAGCCTGGAGTGATAATGGTATAAAAAGTGGTATTTGGTATGTTCTCGCAAAGACGACCAGTTAGGCTTTCTTAAGATTAACATACAGTCAGTAGCATTTTTTTGTTGGAACTTTACACTTTTAGATGGCACAGTAGAAGTAGCTAAATTTAGTAAAGTTTAAAAGAGTGAGTAATGATGGGGACGGGGCATCTGATTTTCATAATACAATTCGCCATAATGTTCAAAATAGAGTTACAAAATTTCGGTATCCCTCCCTTTTGAATATTTCAATTGATCAGAAAATCTATAAACCCTAAAAAATAATACATTGGAAGCGCATTAAATTCTGCCGATGGGTTCATACATGATGCTCCACTTACATACTTACACAGGTATGCACATTTTGAGGTTATGTCATTTTGGTTGTATTTCGCTTCATTTGCGGTTCCAAAAAAAATTGTATTTTAATTTTTCTATTTTAATTTTTTTAATACAATTTTCTATAAAGAGAAAAAACATTTAGTTTCATGGTGGTGGCATTGGTGGAACCGCAGCTTTCCGTTTGTTAAAGTAAAATTTTTTATGTGTGTGGCTATTAAAAATTAATATTTTCATTGTATTCTCTAGGATGAATTAATATACCATCAATTATTTAAATGCTTACATTATTTACTTGGCAATGACGATTGCCCTTGCACCATTTCATCAATTCACAAATAAGTACAACTACTGAAAAATTAAGAAGTCGAAATATTTTTTTACAATATAGTTTTCTGTCTGCTTTTCCTTTATAGTATTTTTAAAATATTTTTAGTTTTGTCAAAAATTACGTAAGAGAGTAACCCTCAGTTTATTGATGCACAGTAGTGTCAAATAATAGATGAGTTCGGATTCAGACTCCCTATGACAAAAAAATAGTCTTTCAACCTTCAAAAAATATTATATGAGTCCGAATTCAATTTTGAAACTAAAGCTCTATTAAGAAACTTTTGTACAAAAAGTTTAAGGACGGCCAGGAAAATTCAAATTGCAAATTAGAAATTCTTCATAAAATTACTCATTTTTATTACTAATTTTTTAGCATTAAATATTTCAATTAAATAAATGTCAATTATTGCTTGAAAAAGGTAAAGTTTGAAATCAAACGAATGTCAGACAATAAATAAACACAAGAACAAAAAAGTTTAAACAATCAAATATCGCTAAGAAAATAATTTTTGACGCAATCGTTTCTCTTAACCCCTATATGTATGCTATTGATTTCTGTTTTTAGCAATTTGTTTTTTTTTTTTTTTGCATTTATTCGCTTATAACGATTTGCTGCTAAATAAAATTGAAGCTGAATTAAGTCTATAGAATTCAATGTGACCTTAAGGGCTTTCAAAAAAGTTGAAAAAAATATAAATAAACAAAAAATAGGGCATGGTAACGAAATTGGATTTAACGTGGCGTAAATACGCATTAGATACACGCATACACAAAAACTCTCAAGCACACACACTCCCACACGTATAGGCGATTAACATTGTATAAATGGAATCGAAGTATTGATGTTTTGCATGCGTTTGAGCGTTGAATTTTGGCAACATTGCTAATGGTGTTTGGTAAAACGCCTGATGATATGCAAATATTCTTTAAAGATGTTATGTAAACACACACAGAGTGCTCGTTTGCTTGCTCGTTCGGGTGGGCGTCTTTGTTGTATTGTCGTCGGTTGTTATTTGTGTTTCAATGTATACGAGTGAATGTTTTCTTATTAGTTTTTCCATGCTTAAGTCCTTTTAAGAGTTTTCCGTTTTGATTTTGTAAATTTTTTCTTTTTTCTTTGCTTCGTTAAATATGAGACTTTTGCACTCACTACAGAAATATTCAATTTCCACATATTTATTTGTCTTTCTCTTTTGCTCTTTGCTATCTAACCATAAAAAGGATTTTATCTAAAACGCATTGAATGTAAAATAAATAACAGGCAGAGTTTTTTTAAGTTTCACGGTTTTTAAGTTATTCATTCTTCAACGGATATCAGCATATTATAGAACCTACACAATTAAATGTTCTACTTAAAGGTTATCTATGTGTGGGTGCATGTAGGTCTGTATGTACATTATATATGTTAAAATTTTATATTTGCTATTAGCTTCCGGCATACATACATGTATAAAAACTTCCCATCATCATTAAAAAAAAAAAGAAAACAAACATGTTTCATCTACTCATTTCGGCATGTCGACATGTCTCATTTTTCTACACATTTTCACCGCATTAATTAATCTTAATTAAAGATAACATTACAACATATGTACAAGTTGTCAAGTCTCGTCAAGTTGTCAAAAGAAAATCAACTAGCTGCATATAATATGCGCCTAATTGGAATTGAAAATACTCTGTAGGGCATTAACTTCAGCAAAGTCGCAGGTGCAAATATTTCAAGTATGAGTTTTAACTTGTAAAAGGTGAAAAAATTTCACACATTTTTTATATCTGTGTCGTTGCTTGATGAGACTTCTTTTTAATGCCGGATATATTATGTTGTTTTAAAAGAATGATGAATTGCGTGTTTTAATTTATAAATGAATTCTCCTCTGCGCTGTACTCATGTCGATTTATCAAAGAAACCATTCGTAGAACAAATATTATTTCAATAAGTTCCACTTTACCCATTCTCTATGTAAAATAAGCTAAAGAAATTAAATTTCTATTTTTAAAAGAGCAAATAACATGAAACCAAATTGTTCTTTAAATATAACATAGCCCAACAAAAGAAAAAACAAATAACGAGGTTCTGATAATGGATTCTGGTAGAGTCTTTAAAAACAAAATATACGTGTATAAATCAGATGTCAACTTTTAAAACGCCAAAACACATATAGGTTTTTTTCAGAGCTCTACCACAATCCATTATAGGAACTTTGTAAGTTTTGGAAAAGTTGATTTTTTTCGGACAGTAACAAAATTACATTAATTTCGTTGTTATTCGCTTTTATGAGAAGTAGATTCAATTGTAGGTTAGGTTATAGTGGATATCCTATATTAGGACACACATACTTAAACTATGGAGCTGTTTCCATAGCTACCGTCATCTTTATTGGAGCTTTATGGTTGGCTAAATTTCAGAATCCCTAATGTCAGCAGATTATAATTAAGCAAAATAGATAAAGAAGAGTTGAACAATTTTGTAGTATTGATAACTTTTTCTAAGTAAGTCTTTGATGCCAGGTTGGAGAAGAACAGTTGACTTGAAGATGTTAGTCTAAATGTGGCAAAAGCTAGACAATTGTAGAGAAAGTGGAAAGTAATTTCTTCTTCTTCCTCATCAAGGCATCTCTTGCAGAAGTTTGCTGGCAGTCCTAATCTACTGGCAGTGCTACAATGCTGCTAATAGAAGATCCATTTAGAAAAGCAAGGAAGAGTCTGATCTCGAATCGTAGGATAGTTTTGTATGGGAGCACATATACGAGTACATGACGTGACGTACCTGAGTCTTGGGCTTCGTGAGGAGTGGGGAATGTTGAGCCTAATCAGGTCATCGCCTTTGCAATTACCCGGAATTTCGGAGGTGTTCCTTAAAACGCTCAGTTATCTCATTTAGAGCAAGACGGCATTTAGGTATTAAGTGGTTTATTGGCTGTTTGGCTATCAGTGAGGATGTAAATATCACATGGTGATAAGGCACTGCACTTCAGTCAGCCAGCTACTTTGTTGGTTTGGAAAAGGCTAGAAAAAAGCTACGAAACTAAATAATAAATTTCTAAGCTCAGCGACAACAAAAGATCTGGCTTCGAAAAGGCTAAACTGCTCACTAATTTGAGATGGGCTTGATAGAGCCGATGTCTCTGGTTGTATTGCATGGATCCGATACCCATAAACACCTGCGGTCCAGCACATCATACCACTTCATTTTTCGCAGTATTTGTTAATTTTTTCAACTTATGTTGGGACCACATTCATAATTTTTTAAACCTGTGTTTATTAGATAAATATACGCTATTTAACAAAATATTATTGATTTCAAATGAGTATATCCTTTTCATATAACGGATTTGCGTTACCTTCAGTATGAGGACGCCCTAAGTTTACTAAAAATAATTTGTATAACTACCCAACGGGCCCGATTGTCAGCAGCTCGCCTGAGGAGTAAAAGGTCAGCACTTGTTGTTTTTGTTTTGCTAACGACCACTTGCCGCCGAAAAGCAATCGTTTCCGAATCAAACAACGACAAGATCATAGTAATTTCATAGGGTGGCCAGACTATACTTTTTTTTCGTTTTCAAACCGAAATATTCAGTAAACTCATCGTTTTCAAGCCGATAAACTTTTTATTATATTTTGGTCACACTAAAAAAAAAAAATGCAAACGAAATTCAAAAATAAACGTAGGAGTCAGTCGCGTGTTGTTTTAAAGCGAAACGGTCATCGGCAATTGTTGAAAATAATTAAAAGGTATGAACGTATATATAAATTAAATTGAAAAAATATAAGAAATGAAAAAATACCATATAATGTGAGTATATTTTTTGTATTTGCAGATAGTGTTAAAAGGGAAAATTTCTGCTTCAACCAATTTGAAGCAGCGATGAGGATCTTATAGATGATGCCGCAAGAAATTCCGCAGAAATAAATTAAACTTTAATCTTAAATACTTAGTTATAATTATAAGTAATATATATTTGGTTATTTAAAATATAAAGTGTTAAAACATGAAAATCAAATTTTGCCCTTATTTTATAAAGCAGAGTGGAGGTAAAAACAAATGAACTGCTGACGCAAAGATTTCGTGAGAGGTCTTTTGAAGCACTTATAAAAGAAGAAGAAGAATGTTGTAGAGCAGGGCAGTGGAAAAATGCGAACGAACTGCTGACGCAAAGATCTCACGGGAGGCCTTTCAAAGCACTCCAAAAGGAGGTTAAATGGAGTGCTTTTTTCCAATGACATGCAATGTTAAAAACGTAATGGTGTGTCATACGGAGAGGAAGCGCCTACAGCTGACTTGTCAGCACTCCGAAAGGCCTTTTGGAGTGCTTTTTTTCCCGTTGGGTAGTTGTATTTTTAAATACATCGTAGGCATGCAAGTATTAAACAAATTTTATAGAAAATAACGTAAACGTAAACGTTAAACTTTCGAATAAAAGTTTTTCGTCGGAACTCAAAAAATTTTCAGAGTATAATCAATATTATTTGCTAAAACTGAGCGGTATGGAAATTTATGTACTGTAAATATTAATTACACTGAAATTTGATTCAAATTTTATTGTATCCTGGGTGTCATTTTTCATTTTGTAAATTAGGCAACACATTTGTATTTTTAAATCTTCAAAATATAAAAGAATGATATGTAATTTTAAATTGGTTAAGCATCCCAGTATTATATTTACAAGTGAGTTTTTTAGGTAGCAGATTACATTTACTTACCCTCATCCAAAAAAAAAATTCTGTAAGATTTCCTTTGGATTTAAATTTCTAATTTTTCGCACGTTTGTTTCATAAAAAAAAAAAATATATCGCATAAAAGAATAAAATTGTGCGAAACATTACACAGCAAGTCAATTTACTTTATAAATAATCTGACAAATAGGCACAGCAGGAAGGCAGAGCAAATAGATAAAGTAGAGAGAGGGTGGCACGTTGGAATGTTCATATACCGTACCTACATATAACAAAGTCACTTGTGTAATAATAATGAAGAGTTTACCAAGGAAGTGAATCATAACAATATGACAAGAACAATTTATAAAATTTATAATAATATTTATATGTAAGAAATTGATTGTTTTTGATATTGTTTTGGATCAAAATTTTTATTGTATAGCCAAATTGTTAGGTCAAAGAAATGGTGTGCTTAAAATAAAAATTAAAGTGCATGTAAAGGTTGTAAGTAAATGTCACTTTCATATTTCAATATAAACTCATATTATGCTTTTAAGTATGAATTAATGTGCACAACCTTTGGAACTCCAAACACCGAGCAATTAAAGATTTACAAAAATATTAACTATGGAATTTTGAAACGAAATCTAAACTGCAATAATTTACAGAAGTTCACAAATTTCGATTTCATTGATTAATTTGAAAATTAGTTACAATTACTTTGCTCAGCACTGTATGTATTTGAATTGACACTAAAGGCTCTCGGCTATAACGCTGTGTATTTTTCGCTTTTGTTCTATCATGGCATTAAATACTGTAAATGGCATTGACATTGTTTCCTTCTTCTCTCTAATTCTCTTTTCTTTTGTTTTTTCTTTACTTTTTCTATGTGAAATTGAATCACTTTGATCTCGCTTCAAGCTTTTAAAAGATATGTTTCTTAATTTATGCTGCATATATTTAGGCGTTCATGTGTACTCAAGTATGTACATTAAGGTGCCTTACGCAAAAAAAAATAACCTTGGATTATTTTATAAAGATTCTCAAAATATTTCGCCTCTAACATTAACATGTCATGAGCTGGATCATTTTGAAAAACCTATAAAAACTGTAGTTTGTATTTGGCCAAATTAATTTATGTAAAACAGTAACCAAATAATAAAGAAATGTAATAGCAAATAATGAGCCAAAAACTTTTTTAGCGTTTCATCAAATCACTTGGGATTTTCAGTAAGTCTAATAATGAGGACTGAAAAAGTATGAATGTGCCTGTCTCATACTGGCTAGAATAGCATGCCCTTCATCGAACCACTCGTACTGCCTCTTTTTTTATGATCACAAAAATAAAAAGGCAGGAAAATGTCTCAAACATAACGTAAAATTTAATTTCAGGCCTCTAAATACACTGTGCAACACAATTTCGGATCCAGCGTAACGACTATGATTGCTAAAAAGTACTTGTCCTAACAATAAAAACCTTATGCAACATTGAGCCAAAAGTCTTGGTTGGGCGTTCGGTACAGCCCGTTGAAGCTGATATACATGAATTAACGTTTTCTGTCCTTTTGCAACACAATAGTGTATTTCTCGATGTTTACGTCTTATAATGTTTAGGTCCCAAATACAATTTTTATTTTTGAATATAAACTACAGTTATAATCGAAAAAAAAGAAAAGCCAATCAAAATTAGAACTGCTTATCTGTTTTCTTCTTTCCAAAGCGACAATTCTACAAAGAAATATTTATAGCTGTTAACAGCTAACTTAACGAAATTTATGCAAAAAGAAAAGAAATACTGGGAGCTTCAACACTATATAAACAAACCGTTACTATCAGTCAAAGTCGAAACAAATTATTATTTTTTGTTTTTTTTTTGCATCAAAATTCATTTGACATTTACAAACAAAAAACGCCTAACATCATTACTAAAAAAAAGAAAACGTTTTACATTCAACGCAGATAACGGTTCAGTTAACGGCTTTCACTAGTATCCGAGCTTAAATCGAAACCCTGAAACTTAGAGTGGGTGGCTATCACTAACAAATCCACGTTTTGCTTTAGTTTTGCACAGCCCTAAATTGCATATTTCTTTGATTTTTTTCCAACAGGATGAGATATACCCATATTCACATATTTTAGCCACATAATACTACAGCTAATTTTCGTTAGGTTAACCCTCTAACAATCGCCGTATCCCTGTGGTTAGTGTATTGAATTGCTTGGAATCAAATTTCGGCACGATCGAAAATCAAAAATGGAAAATAAAAATTTTTGGACACAGCAGGCACCAACTCATGGCTGGTAATGGCAAACCTCCAAGAGTAAAAATTTCGTATGAAAAACTTTTCACTTCGCCGTTCGGTTTCGGCATAAAACAGTGGGTCCGTTCCATTCGTGAATAGCTTGGGAATCTTCATAAAATGAACCAAATTTAATTTTTATGTGGGGGTAGAAGCAACAATTTTTGTTTTGTATGGCATTTAAGGCGCCTTAATGTACATAAATATGTGTGTACTATTACTTGCGAGTCTCTACCTTTGTTATTTCTGAATTCATTTGTCGTTACCTACCTATGCTGTCGCACAACTGCTTACACTTCCATACATATGTATACATATCAATATAAACATTCATACTCAAATTCACATGAAAAAGCCCAGCATAGAAAATTCTTCCACAATTACGTGCATGTGTGTGCGTAAACTGAAATACCCTTAGCTAGTACCATTGTAACTGTAACTGCCAAACCAATTAAAATGACGTTTGAGTTGCAAAAATCAAATGATTTCACGCTAGAATCAATGATTTAATTGGACACTTTTCTACAGTGCTGCTGCATATGAATGTGTTTTTGTGGGATTTCTTTGCATGTGTGTGTGTGTTTTTGCATGCGGTTATACGGTTTTACGTAGCACTCAAATTTAATTGCATATCTTTATTCTTAAACAAGAGTTCGTGCTTTTTATTTCTATGTCATGGTTGATTTTTACAACGAATCTTTAGTAATTGATTTTAGTCACAAAACTAGAATATTTTTTATCATACGTCTTTGTTAATATGGATTTGTTAGCTAAATTTAAAAATTTTCAAAATAAAAAATTACAATTATTTTAGAAAGTTTTCGTAGTTGAATATCTTATTTGAATTCTGAGATATTGCAATGACTGTGATTTCCGGTGAAATGCGTTTACACTAAGACCTAATCAGTGCTGTCACTTCAAATTTCAAATAGTGATAAATTAGCTTATCTCTGAACTTTTTGTACAAAAAATAAATTAATGAAAACAGAGAGGGTTGATTCAAAAAAGTGATTAATTTTAGGGAATTGTAAATGGTGGGTGCTAAAATTGATAGAAATTGAAAATTTCAAAAAAAGTTGTAGATCTACCACAATTGACCACTGGTCTTAACTGAACCTAATGAGAAAAATTTTTATTGCACGTACAGGACAGACGTACACTTAATATAGCTTTCATTCGATTAGTTAACTAGTGCGCTTAGGCTACTGAGATTATCAATGATAACTCTTCAATGTTAATGGAAATTTTGTTTCACCTGAGAACGTATCATTGCTGAAACATATCTGAATGGAAAATATTTAATTTTCAATTTTTTCAAAGCCGATACAGCATAAAAATTCAGTATTTAGACCTAATTATGTAGATTAAGCCCGTTCCCCCACTGAACACAACGCAACTGCGATCCTGCACAAAACGGCGACTGGCAATGCAACCTACTCTCAAACAATCGCAACGATTTCCATTGTCAAAGGTATTGTATCGGACCCCTAGTGTCCGACCAAATATTCGGCTTCGGTTCTTTGGCTATTGGCCTAAAATTGCACCTTCAGCATCGGCTTCGGCAAAAAATGGCCGAAGTTTTGGCCGAAGTATTTTGCCGAAGCCGAAGATTATAAGCATTTTATTTTATAATAATTTTTACAATTGATTGGTAGTAAAAATTTATACAAATAAATAAATGTGAGTAGGTTATGTAAAGTATTAACATTACAGTTTTTTGTGTTATATATTCTCCGTCTGCTTGTTCCACTTTTACTTTTGAAGTAACCCACGGATTTACAACCGTACAAACAGTAATCAGTGATTTTTTTTCAAGAACAACCTGCTGTAGCTAATACAATTAGAGGCAGCAGAAGCAAGCCAAACTTTTTTACTTCTTAAGGAAGACTTGAAGCGTATTGAAAAGAAGCGTGAACTGTTAGGGAAGGCGACATTTTCAATTACTGGCGCTTCACTTTTTTTTTTGCTTTCAAGGAGGCCAAAAAAATTGAAAACTGTTTTTTAAAGAAATGCATTAGTTATGTGTTATTATGATGTTAGCGACAGTCAAAGTCAAAATTTGTTAAAAACAGTAAAATTAATTATTTTGTTTGAATCAAGGGATAAAAATAAAAAAAAATAAATAAAATACTTCTCGTCATACTAACCAGTTAAAAAAAAATAGCTGTGAGTAGCTAGGAATTCAAATTTTTTATACAAATCTTTTAGTTGTTTAAAAAAAAATTGATAAAAGGTTTATTTAACAGCAAATAATTTTAGGAATTCAACTTTTCCGGCTTCATAAAATCTCGCCCATTAAATTTTTTGGGGTTTTGAGATCAGATTTATGCTTTTTACATTAAAATTTATCAATCCCAATTTTTTTTAAATCAATCAAAAATTTGGGAACTAGAGGGTTGATTCTGGTTTCGGCTACAGGTCTATCGAATAATACGCTGATTCAATCTTTGATTTTAGATAAGCACAATCAATGCAGCCATTGCCAACTTTTTTTTGACACAGGTGTCGTTGAACGACAGTCGTTCTACAAATATATAGTCAATGTAATTGTATATTTTGACGTGAACAAATTTTGAAATGATTCTTGAAATAAATAATATTTGTCAGCTCCTTCGACAGTGAACAGCTATTTAGTGTTACTGGTCAGCTTTTTATTTGGAGTATCTACTATTTATATTTTTCTGTATATATTTGAAAATGCACAAGTAGAAAAAATTTACTCTCAGATTTTTATTTTTTATATTTTAAAAATCCTTCGGTCTTCGGCTTCGGCCGATGGTTAGATGAATGGCCCAAGTTCGGCTTTGGCTTCGGCCGAAAAATTGCCTTCGGTCGGACACTATATCGCATACTTAGTACAAAAGAAGCCTAACTCAAAATTGAAAATTTTTCAGGAAACGATAAGAAAAATGTTTTTAGTTAATTATGGATGATTATTTAATATAATGGCATATTAAATATGGCACAAAATAAATTTCTATATGCATTCATAGGTTAGCAAGACATGCATATATATACATACAGTGTCGGACAAAACTACAGCACGAACTCTTCTTTGTCAACATTTAGTTCAATAAAATTTAAAAATATGCAAGTACGCACATATTTTTTTTTGTTTTGGGTAATGTTTTTCTTCTTTTTTTTAACATTGCGCAATATGCCAAAACCTGCCGCGACAAATCTAAAGCACATAATCTTTTTCGCTTACTGTTACAATCAATTGTTAAAAATAAACAACAACAACCATCTTTGAACTAGAAACCCATTATTTTGGAAAATAAAAATCAGGTTTTAAAAAAAATTGGAAGCGTATATAAGTTGTTGGTTATCATTCACCGTCACCGTTCGCATTTCAAAATTTCGCACCCCAAAATGGCCCAAAATAAGTATTGTACACAATTTAGACAAAATATTCTAAGTGGATTTAATAAAGCTGAATCAGTGACATGCATAGTAAAAAAAAATTGTATTCGCTATTGCGTTAATTCCCGAGCCGTTTTCGCACTTCACATTTTTTGAATACTAAATATGGAGGTGGCAGACCACGGGGCACAACCAAACGTGAAGACCAGGCCATCATTCGGATTATAAAAAAATATCCTTTTATATTTTGAAAATAAGTTTGCTTTTCAACATTTCCCACAGGTTTATTCAACAACGAGCACCAGCCGCGCCGTAGCTGGGCTACTGCCAAATGCAAGACCGTGCTTTTTACTGACGAATCTATATTTGACATGAAGGGTTGCAACGGATTAAAGCTAGTGTGCAGACCAAAAGGGCAACGATGAAATTTGCGTTATTTGAAAAAGACCGTATAATGCGGGGAGGCAACGTAATAGTCTGGTGATTTTTTTCGGCCATGGAATCGGTCCAATTCATAAAATAAGAGGTATATTGGACATCTGATGTGAAAAAATATTGCCTAGAATGTTATGTTACCTTATAAGAAGGAAGATCTGCTGTTAAAGCAAGTCTACCAGCACAATGACGAGTGGTTTGTTGACAATAAGATCGATATTTTATAGTGGCCCACTAATTCACCCAATTTCAATCTCAAAAAATAAATAGGAAGTTGTAGATCGGAAAAGTCAGCGCATAAAGAGTAAAACCAAGGATTCCATCTTCTACCAATCGGAGATTGCATGAAGAACGTTTCTGGAGACGTTTTGAGCAATTTTATTGAGTCCATGCCACGAAAATGTGCAATAGCTCTGAAAAAATAGTGGGGAAATTGAACTGTTCCATTAATATATTGCATATGTGCTTTAGTTTTGCTGCGCCAGTTTTATGCATATTGTTACTTTTGAGTTAATATTGATATTTTATTTTAAAAATACTATTATATTTCTTATATTTTATTACAATAAGTGTATATTCTTACTATATTCATAAACAAATTTCAGTCCAAGCATGTTTTTCAATATTACTGAACAAAATGCAAACAAGGAAGAATCCGTGATTTAGTTTTGTCCGACACTGTACAGACGCATATATGTATATTAAAGTGCTTCGAGTGCCATACATAAAAAAATTTCCTCGGAACCTCGGTTTATTATATGATGATTCCCAAAATATATCAGCTTTAGAGATTCTCGTTCGTGAGCTGGACATTTTGAAAAAATCTTTAAAAAGCTTACGGAAATATGGTGGGCTTCTTTTGACGAACTAACAGTTCACAAATAAAGCGTTTCCCGGCGAAATTTTGAAGTTTGTCAATCAGAAAACGTGACAAACACAACTGAATGCATATACTATTACTAGTAAAATGTGTTAAACACTTACTTTATGCCACATCAAAGTGAATATTGCCTATAGGCAACATCGGGCATGAAAGGCTTAAGTAGTAAACAGATGCTCTTGAAGGTAAAACAAGTAAAGAACCCTCATGATCCGTTCAAAAATCGCCGCAAGAAGTAGGCGAATGAGCTTCCAGCGTAAATTAGGAGAAAAAGTGTTTAATAATAGTATTTTATCGACACAGTACCCAATAAATCGAAATAATACGATACAAAAAAAAATAAAAAAGTTCATTGAATCATACAATCTAAAAAGGGAACAACTCCGACCTAGTCAATTCGGGAAAGAGAAAATGCTAATTTATTATTAAGCGCTTTAATAAATTTCACCAAAATTTAGTGGTTGATAACAATGGTCAAACATCTAGAGATCGCATAATAGAACCAAAAACTCTAGTTCAATTTGTTAGAGATATCAGTGCACTTTCATTTAGGAGCAATTTTATTTTCAAAATAATTAAAAATTATAATTAATGATAGAATAAGAAAAATTAAGTTAAAAAATTAAGTTTTTTTTATCAATGTTTCAACATATGAGAGAATATGATCTGTTATGAACTTAAGCCAGGTTAGATTTTATTTCGTGTTTTACGTCTTTGCGAATCAGATTTTGACATTAGGAACACCTACTTGAGCCCATTTGAAAAATGCTCAGCAGATGAGAAATTCGCTTTTCCTGAAATGATCGAAAAACCACAAACGAAGTTTTCAAAAAAATTGGTTGCTTGAATTCAATTAGTTGGGGTATAGTCAATTGAAAAATAGCGCGTTTCGCAAGTATTGCTTTTTGCTTCTTCCAAGTGGAGGCGGCTCTGGTAACCAGGTCAGATAAAAAATGTTTTCTTTACATTACAACATGCGAAGTTTCTCTAAAATTGGTTATATTTTTTTCTAAAATGCTTTTAAATTTGCTGGAGCCATTCACAAAATATAAAGACGCTAAGCAATTTTTCAAAGATCATCACAACAAACACTGTCATCTTTCTCCAAAAAAAAAACTCTGAGAAGTTCATAAAATTTTGTCATCTTGCCAAGCGTCATAGAATCTTTTATAAAATATGCTGAAAAATTTACTTATTTTCTAAGTAGATATATGCAACTAACTAATGCAACTAATGCAGACATATTAGCCCTATTCATTGTAAATGCAAATTTTTATTGCATATCACTTATATTTGTTGTTGTAATAGCAGATTCCTGTTGATTTTTATGTTTTCTGCAATTCAAATTCTTGAGCAAATTCCTTGAATATTATTCACTAAAACCTTCGTAATGAATAGTGAAACAGAATATTTCACTTTCACTACCAACCGAATATTCATTACAACCCTAATATATATTTAAACATTCATAGCATATAGTACCTAATGTATAGAAACATACATAAATATCAGTATGGTTTCAAATTAATTGCCTGCTTTAAGTGGAAATGAAATGCGAAGCATTTGAATTGTTTGCTCAGTGAAGCGTCAAGATTTCGCACCATTCTGCTTGCTGGTTTTCATTTTTATTATTTTTATTTCCTTCTCGCATTCTCTATTTCCTCCCTTCACTTAACTCTCTCTCTCTCTTCAAGGGAATAGCGTTCATTAATTGCTTTCGTTGTTGTTGTTATTATTATGGTTGTGCTGCTACAACGCCTACCAATGATGATTTTTGCTGAATTGGCGATTAACAAATAATTTCGGAAATGATTTTTCGAAATTATTTTGCAATGTATTTTATGGTATACTTTTGGGCGCGTAAACACCAAAGCAAAATTTGCCGTTCAAATTTGTGATGAAAATTCTCATTTACACTTGATGATTGCAGACACACACACACGCGCACGCACTGGCAAACTTTGACGTGTAGCATTTGAGCGAAGAAAAAAGTACGAAATTGTTAGAATAAATTAATTTTAGCGGTTGTATTGTTATCCTTATTTCCCCTCTGACTGTGTATGTATGGATGCGTGTGCGTCTGTATTCGTATCAGTGTTTTGTGACAAAAATTATATGTGTTATTGACAGCTCTGTTGGGTGTTGATGGATGATTACATTTTAGCTTGCATAATTAAAAGTCAAAATGTTTAAAAGTTTTCGTTTTCATGTATTGTGAAATATAGAAAAAAATTAAATTTGTTGTTTCTTTTCTAACTTTTGCAGCCACATCGCATGCCCAAATCGTTCACAACAAATTCGACATGACAGCAGCGCAATATACCAGCAGCTCCTCCTCTTCATCCTCCTCAGACACATCCGCCTCGGCGTCAACATTAGGCGCAACATTAGGAGCAACATTTATAGAACCATATTTGGATGGTTATGCCACAACGAATGTTACCACACAAATTGGGACACACGCATATCTACCATGTCGGGTAAGTTTATACACAAATATAATTATACGAATATACATCCATACAAAGATACATGGGCATAGAAACCCAGTAGGCAATCACATTGTCAATCATTATAATTTCGCCTTTTTTTATGTAAACAATAATTTCTTCTTTGTAAGTCTGATGAAGATGACCTCGATAGTCTAGTGGGTAACGCATTAGACTTTCATCCGGGAGGATCGTATTCGATTTTCGTCTCGTGGTTAATTTTTATAACTTTCTTATATTCACTACCAATATGAAGTGTATGAGAATTACAAGAAACCACCAAGCCGACAAAAAATTGCCACACCGCCGTTTGAAATCAGCGTTAAACTGTAGGTCCAACTAAGTGGTATCACAATGGACAGTTCAGGCCTCGACAGTCGCTCCAACCAACCAACCAACCAAGTCTAATGAAGTAGTCAGCAAGAATCACTTACCTACCTATGCTTACTAACATAAGAAACCAGAATTAAGATGTGATTGCAACAAGGTTAAGATTTCTCAAATGTAACGAGCTAAAGTAAGATTCACGGTTGGATCTCACATGGACTGCAGGGTAGGTGCAAGGGTACATTTACCGCAGCCGGAAATAAATGAATCCATACGTCTACCTAATAACGTAACGGTTTTCAGGCGAATAGAGAATCTTGTCGACTAATAGAAATACATATCACAGAAGGGTGTTTGATTGTTATAAAAGCTCTTTATTTAAGCAGGGTGCCTGGATTTGATGCTCGGAATGGTCAAAAATAGTTGGCAATGGCAAACCTCTAAAAGCAAAAATTACCTAAGAACAATTTTTCACTTCACCTACTACTAGGTTTGCGGCAGTTTACATTACCCATGGCAGTAATTGCGGAAACTTGCTTTGTAAATGCCCAGCTTTAGCAAGGACAAAATATAGGTTTCTGGGAAGATATGCCCTCGATAACTTATGTGCTCGCTTGGGAGTTATTAGAAAGAACATGCTAAAAAACCTAAACTATATTGGGTGGGCTCAGCAAGGATCTACCGTTACTTCAGTGTTATTGTTGACCACTGTAGCGCTAATTGTTGACCACTGTAGCATTATTTTTGACCACCTTTTTCTATTTCCCAAAAACTGGTTTCACTGGAATGTTAACCTTTTTGCAATCACCCATTCAAAATACATTTGAAAAAAAAATTTTATGTTAACTCATCCATCGACGCAGTTAGCAGTCATAGGATAAATCGAAGCACACAAAGGGTCGTGTAGATTTTATCAGCGTTATGATTTCCAACTGGGTATGCAATAATTATACAAGGTGTCTCCGTCCCAACATGAAAGGAGGGGCCTTTTTTTACCCGATTGCGAGCTATAAAGGACAAAAGATTTTCATGTCTTGTTGCAGTCTTTTTATAATAAAATCTAAAGTTGGCAACAAATGAGTAAATTTTATTTTTTGTCCAAAGCTATACCTTAAGTGGCTGTTCGCATGGGTGCAAGAAAAATAGGTAGTTAGAAAAAGACAGGCGAGTTTCTATATTTTTCTTACTGCTTATTTTTCTATATCAATCTTTCAGACAGGCGTTCATGCTTGCGCCCGTGTGAACAGCCACTTATCGCAATTGGTATTAATATTTTATTGAGCTCTTATTCAATTTTCTATATTTAGACAAGCTTCAAACTTAGTATTGAAAATCTGAAACTTCTAAAATTTCAAAGCCTTTTTGTAGCAACATGTACGGTATTATTGGGCGAAATTGACCTTACCGGCTTTTTAAAATTTAGCACAGAGACAAACAAAGCTTCTACAGAAAATTTGAAAAAATATCAAAGGATATAACATACTTAAAAATCTCGAAAACATACTCTCAACTTTTTTATTTTTCCACAAGTTACAGCTCGTAATCTTACTTAAAATATATCAAGAATAAAGGCAGGACCCTTGTCGAGTTTGACAGAAAAAACCCAACTTCGAACAAATTAAAAGCTTTATTAACGAAAGTGAAAGGGTTAGTGATATTTCAGTCATTTTAAGGAAAACGGTCACAAAATTAATTTAAAACAGAGCACAAAACAAAAAATATGACGAATGATTGTTATAAGTAAGGATGATTTGTTATCCTTATAAACGCAATCATTTTAATATCACTAAAATTTTTATTTTTTACATAAAAATCGAATAATGACGTACAATTTCAAGGTTTAGAAATTTTAGTTCTTAACCACAAACTTTAAAATTTCTAAATAGTTACAAGAAAAAATGTGACCATCCAAAAATAAAATTGGTTTTCAAATGCTTAATAAATTTTGTTAATTTGTTGTCAATTTTAAGTTTAGAACAAAAGCCAAATATTTTTAACTCTCTATAGCTCGTTAAGGGATAAAAAATAGCACCTCCCCACTCATACGATTTTTTACTTGCCTTGAGCTCCATATAACTTATTTCCTTGTTGGCCATCGTGACGAAATCACCCTGTATTCGCACAAAGGTACTTCTGTATGTTTGTATGAACTTATTCCTGGGTATTGTGAATGCATGAGCAAGTGAGCGTTATTATAAAGACTATACTTACTGGTACAAATATTTGTATTTGTAGAGTGAATTTATTGCGTGATTCTTTACTATTCTGTAATGTTTATGTTTACGATTGCTTCTTGTGCGCTTTTCCCTATAATTCATTTTTAATAAAAACCACATAAAATTGAATAGCGTAAATATTAGTTTAAATGGACGCATGGGTGTAACTTTCTTTAACATTATTTCTCTTTGCGCGATATAATTCTATTTTACAACAATAATTTTGGATATAAATATTAACTAAAGTGTAAGACATTTCCGCTGTAAATGCTCATTAGCGAATATAGAAAAAGGAAAACATTTTGAATGAGCGTGTGCGCGGGTGAACGGGTGTGCGGAAATTAAGATTGACCCTAGTGAAAAGACTTAAAATTCGATTTAAAATTTTGGAAGATCTCGGCAAATAATCCTACCACGAAGTGACATTACTTCAATAAAAAGCTAAATGCCCTTCCCATCCAAATTAGAACTCTTGTAGTAGGACTGTAAATGTCCAGTTCATATGAAAAGTCTATATGGAAGTTAACCATTTTTTCCAATTTGAATTCCCAAATACATATCACTATTAAATTAAAAATATTTTTATTTCGTGCTATTTATAAATTCTCATACAAAAATTAAATAATTTGGCTATTACTCTGCATAGAAACACGTATGTATATAAAATATAAAAATAAATTTCAACCTAAGAAATAATAACAAATTTAATAACAATGCAAATATTTACATAACCATGGCAATTTAAGCCCGAAAAAGTAGGCAACATTTAATATTAATTCTCTTAACGATGAAAGTAAAACTCAATATCAAGTACCTTCATTTTGTCGGTTCAATGCTAAAACTCATTAAGTAACATATTTCTAAAATACTAAAATTTATATTCTATACCAAGAATTGATTTATTTTTAGAAATCAAACTTAATGATTTTTTTTTTTTGGATTTGTTTCTGATTTTGTGTGGCCTACATATAGCTGTTGTGTTTTTCTAATAAAGGAATTCTTAAATTATGAAATCTGGCGCAAAAAACTACATTTTCTTAAATGTGGACTTAGTGAGTTTTACCTTTGAGCTGACGATTTCATTATTAATAAAACGCCTAAACTCAATAATTCACTTGAAATAAATAAGAGAAGAAAATAAAGAAATTATGAAATAAGACGTGTGCGACGAGGATGAGAAAACGAATTTAATTAGGCTGAAACAGGGTCTGCTTATATAATACAATATTACTTTATCATATTCTTTGTGAAAACAAAGTACAAACAAAATTACGTAAAGGGCATTGAAATATGCCCTTGGATTACCTCGCATTATAAGCAGGCAGGTGGGTAGGTGCCAGGTGGGTAGGTGCCAGGTGGGTAGGTGCCACGTATGTATATATCCACATTGTACCTTGTAATGTATGTACTTATTATATAGAATAATTACAAAAGATGATTATGGGGTATTAATGTAGATGTTAATAAGTTTTTAATGTTAATGTTCAGTTTGTATTTATTAGGGCGGTGACGAATATTCGTGTTTGCATTCTCAAATATTATTAAGAATATTTATGATTTGTTGTAATAAGGAAAGATTTAATATAAAAGACAAAGAATACGGGTATCCAAACAAAGACGTAAACATGCGTCGACGTCAAAAATTGGCAATGGATTCTACGAACACCCCATCAACATAAACTGTGCAGAATCACTTCCTGTCAAATAATAATGAAACCCTCAGAAATTGAATGCGTTGAGAAGAGTTATGTGCTGTGATTAGTTTCAGCGCTATGCACTACATTTGCCAGTCGCATGGTATCACATAACTCACGAAGTGCGCGACTCTCGTGAACGCTTAAATTTTAATCAAGCTGGCTGTTTTTTGAACGCCGAAATTGAAAACTGGGTTTTTTCTCATAACTTCGAAGCTAATAACCGTTCATAACTTTCAACTGCATTCGATTTCCGAGAGTTTCATTATCAGCTAGCATTTCCCCCCTCCTGCTTTTTGGCAGGCGTGGCACATTGTTAAAAATCGATTGTTTGAAAAAATTGCTTAAAACTAAAAAAAAACTTTATTTTGTCGAATTTAAATAACAATTTCACGAGCAGCAAAATCGCTATTACTGTCGAGAGGCATGAGTTTTTTTTAAATATTAAATAGAAAACCGCATTTGAGATTTAACGTTATAAAAAAGGCTGTGAATTATGAAACACTTTAGATATGAAAATATGCTTTTACCCACGTGTTCTAAATATTTTAAAGATGAAAATTGAATTTTTCATTGTCAAAAACGGTAACCTCGTAACGCTAACCAATAAGGTATTTTTTCAAAAGTGACCAATATTTTCATTTCTTTATAACGTCCGAAAAAATAGAAACTATGAGCTCATATTTTGTAAAGGCATTAATGTACTCTAACGCTGTGTTCTAACTGAATCCAATGCGTGCGATACGAAATGGTATCATATGAGTGTCCTCATTGGACACGATGCGACTTGTCGTACTGGAAATTGTATACGAAATTTGTTTTGTCTTTGAAAATAACTACAACATTTGATTCCATTTAGGGTGCAGCCAGTGTTGCCATATTTTTTTGGAAAAAAACTGTAACCTATAAAAACGAAAAAAAAAACACAAAATTTTTAATTTGAAAAGTTTCTCAGTCACTTGGCCATCATTCCACCACACATTCAAAATTTAAAAGGTTTGGGAGATGCTATGCTTTCTTAAACGAGGCAGAAATCCTATAACTTCTGGGAAACCTAAGTTCATTAGGCATGATTCGGAAATAAAAAACAAACGAACATACAAATTTTGTATTAATATTAAACTAGTTCTTATAACACTTTCGTTATTTATCATAACAACAACAACAATCAACCATCAGACTGTTTTTGTTTGAAAAAAATAGCGTTTAACTTGTGTCAGATTCTTTTTCCCATCCTATATTTGAAATATGGTATTTTTATCTTTCTATTTTTCATCTTTCTTGTTCCACAACCACTTATGCTTTTACACTTCTTCAATGAAAATGGAAACGATTATCATTTTCATGCGATGCGTACTATACCAACACTCAAAAAAAAGTGCAATGTGAAATTGTTATTTTCAATGTAAAAACAAAAATGTTAGTTTTACGGCAAAAAATATCAGATTGATCTGTTTTGTGTTGTATCAACATTAAAACTATCATATTGAGAATAATTCATTTTACATTGTAATGTCAAATTATAATGTTAAAATTACATTAAAAATTACATTCTCATCAGTTAATACATTTTTCATGTAAAATTGATATTATTCGGTGTAAATTTAACATTCAAAATGTAAACAGGCTAGTAGAGCATTGAAAATTAAGACTGGTAATACTTTTTGAATTAGTATAATATAAAAATTTAAACTGATAACACTTTTTAATTGTGAAATAGTTTTGCGTTTCGTCGGGTGAGAATGAACGTATCTATTTATTTGCAGTTACAATAATAGTTTAAATAAAAACAGTGTGAAAAAAATTGTGAAAAAGTGTTCAAATAATAATAAAAGAGAATAAAATAAACTAAAACGTGTTTTAAAAATTAGACTTTTTCGGAATTATTTACGTTTACATATTATTATTAATAATTATTATTACAGAAATAAAATTATATAAAATGCAAAAAACTTCTTTATTGTGTTTTATTTAACATTTTAAGCTTTCAATTCTACGTTAAATTTATATCAAATTTACATTTTGCAATATCAGTTAAGTATTGTTGTCATGTCAATTCAACATTATTGTCATATCAATATTACATTAAAATAATGTATTTGTTTTACACTTTTAATGTTAAAATTGCATTGTTTTCGCATCATTTATACATTTTCCAGTAATGTTATAATTACATTTTGTAATGTCAATTTTGATATTTTTTAATGTTGGCTGAATATTGTAAACAAAAAATGTTATTTTTACAGCTATTTCATGTACTTTTTTTTTTTTTGAGTGAAGTAATCGTTCTGTATTCGGACAGCCTCATTTGATGCCTGCAGTTTAATTCCAACAAAAAACGTATACAATTATCGTGTCGCACAGTTCGGTCGGATACGATCAAACAAAGAGTGCGATATGAAGTCATCGCATCGTATTTAATTAGGGCAGCATCATTTAATACCTGCATCGGATTCGACTAGCGTACATTGGAAAAAATATAGTCAAAACCTTCGCATTAAGCGTTTTTCAAAAGATTACTTTTTGTAATCTATGCTATGTTGTTAATATAACTGATTTCAAATCTTTAGTTCGCAGTGGAATTTAGTCAAATCTTAAATTTAGGATGAAAATACTTTAGAGATGCACTCAATGTTTTTAATTTTATTTATTTGGATAGATACGGGTTTCTGAAGTTATGCCTAGTTTTTTCTAATATTTTAAAAATTTTTGTTAAGCAATGACTTTTTTGATTCCACTGTCTTCCTCGAAAAATTCCGGATTTGATAACTAGGAGTTTTTATCTAATAGATGATACCTAATTTATCTGTGACAACTTGATATTTATCAAATTGGAGCAGAGAACTCAAATAAGAAAATTTATAAAAAATTTCGTGATTCATTATAACGGTAAAATACTAAATTATATGCTATATTCATAAATTTACTGATTGAGTAGTCCTAACTTTAAAGAAGTCACAAGTTTCCCAAAAATTTCAAAAGAAATATTTGCTTTTTGCAAAATATTTTGAGTGGTTATCTAAAAAACAATGAAAAAAGTGAAAGAAGTGAAAGATATGAAATATCCGTTTCTTTTAAATAAAAAAATTAACATATTAGCGCTTATTAATAAAATCTTACTGGAACTAAGATATACTAACCAACCAAATGATTTGCTAAAACTTTTTACGAAGGAAATGTGAGAATTATTTTGAAAAGGAACATTAAATTTAAGATTATTTGATAGCAAAATAAATATCATTGCAACCTTCAAAAAATATTAAATCTTTTCAAGATATATCGAAGCCATTATGCCAGAAGAAATATGTATTTATGCAAATCTTACTTATATTTTCCCCAAATTCACGGTTATATCTGATCCAAAAATTTAAAATTTAAGCCAAAAAAAAAAAATCAAATTAAGGTGCCACATGGCACAGCTAGAGTCAATTGTCAAAATTTTGCTATTTCGAATTTTTTCGGGCTGAGAAGTTCTCAAAAAGTCTGAACTTCCGAACGTAGTCGATTAGATTAGATTAATACGGAGGTGTGCAATAATTTCCCCGATCACTGCGGCTATCTAGGGCCTATTGTGATATACCTCAAAGATTTATTGTGTTTATAGTTCTCCTATGAGTTTATTTCCTTTGAAATTTTGTATTTAGTCGATACTTCGAACCGAAAACAATACTGATAAAATTTTGCGCTTTTTGTCTAAATATTCTATTAATATTTTCAATGTTATTATTTATATCGGTTGAATTACGCAAGGATTATTATTATTATGTTATTATTTATATCGGTTGGAATACGAAAGGATTTCTACTGCTTAAAAATTTAAAAACTATATGAATTCAAAAAGATATGAAAAATATATGCACAATATTTGGAAGTTTTTTTTTTTTTTTTGGTTCATGCGAGGTTAATATTTCATTCAACGACGAGATTTTTTATTTTTTAGGGGTACCGAGGGCTTGTTCGATTCTCTTTTTACAGAAGTGTTTATTAAAAACAAAGATCAGTAACAAAAGTCAATATTTTGACGGTAAATCAGTAGCTCGAATGGAAACAAAGCTCAAATTTCACTAAAAACTTTCGATAGAGATGCATTCCGCAGCGGATGATTTTCTGTAGAGAATAAAATTCACGTGCTACTGTCAAAGTCTTGGAAAGTCAAATTATAAACCCTAAAGCGATATTAAAACGATAAGCTAACTGCATAACCTTGGTGCCAACAAAAATGACAGTTTTTAAATGCTCGTGCTTGGAAGGCATTATAGTTTTTAAGGATCACACCAAAGAAATCGGTGTGGCAGAAAACTATCTTTGTACTCTTCTTTTTTTATGGCACAACAGCCCATGGAGGGCCTAGACCGAGCTTTTTATATCCATTTATGTTGTGTGAGTTATTTTTGTAAACGTATGGAAGGGATATAAAAAAAACCTTGGGTCTCATTCTTTGTCACTGCCCAAAACTAGCTTGGTTGAAGACGTTAGGAAGTGCATTCTTTCTATCGCTGGATGCCCTGTCAAAAATTACTCTAGGCTGAAGTATTTTCATTGCCTTTCGATAATCAATAATTTTACTTCTAACCTTGCTGGTCTATTAGGTACCGAGTTTAATATTTTTGCCATATTTTATGTTATGTTAGGTTCGGTTTCGGCATAAACTTTAAGATCATTTGGATCAAATATAGCATACTTTCCAAAGCATTGCTAGACAATTAGACATTCGTTACATCCCTCGCATATCAACATAATATCCGCATTATGAAATTGCAATAAGAATTAAATCAAAATACTCATACATACATACATAGCTACGGGAAAAATAATTAAGTGAAGATTTATATTTATTAATGAATGTAATGCGATATTTAATTTCTGGTTGCAGTCATTTAATTTGATTTTATGTGACATTTTTATTTAAGATTAAAGTTTCCTCTCAATGTGTTGCCCGTAGTAAATAATAGCTACAAGTAACTAAAAGTAAATATTGTAATTGAAAATTCATACTTTCTTGACCGCAATTAAAAACACAAAACATTTCTTCGAAATTCCTAAGCTCATTGTAAGAAAGAATTTATAAAATATTTTATGAATTCGAATGTATGTGTGTATGTGTATGTGTGGGTGTGTGTATTTGAGTGTACATAAAACTTCGACCGACTGATTAATATACATTTTTTTCTTTATTATGGTCAATTAATTGTTCTCGCAAAACTTTTGCCTACTAAAAGCTGAAATTGAAATTCAAGCTGATGCTGAAGCTACAGACCAACCCAAAAACCGAAAGAGATATTTAAGGAATTTCATAAAATGTTAAACTTTAATACAATCAGCAATCATACAGTTGAGTGCCTTTTGATAGCGCGCTATGTACACAAATTTTGGGTTTCGGTTTTGGGTTTGAGTTTTTGTTTTCATTTATGTTGGGATTGAGTTCAGTTCAGTTAAGAGTTTGTTTCAACAAACAAAAACACAGCAGCAGGTGAAATACATAACAACAAAAACAACAATAATAACAAATGCTAGTTAAATAACAAAATTTTCAATGAAAAGACGCAATTCCCACAGTTGAAATTTACTGTTGTTGTTAAGACGAGAGCTTCCCTTAATTAATGCAAATTGAAACTGCTGCCGTAATTTTACAGTGGCAATAGCAATGAGAGTCAGATAAGATGATGATTTGCATATTTAGCAATACTCACTCGCTTGCTCTCTCGCTCGTAATAGTTCAAATTCAACTTGGAACTTGAAAAATAATCGATTTTTTTCGCAAATTTTAATTAAATACGCGTTGTTTGCATTTGTAGTTTGCAAAATGATTGAAGCTACAATGTTTTTTAATTGAGGTTAAGTATTCCAAAGTAAATGACAAGTTGAAAGTTTGAAAATGTCGTGGCTGCTTGTGTGCAGAATATAAACCCCCATGTGATGAAGGTTGCAAACTTTTTGTCCTGTAGAAGGCATGAAAGGTAAAGGAAATTTTGTTCTTCAGCGTCACCTTTTAAGTACTTTGTCATTGGAATTGTACTCATGACAGATGAATAAGTTTAAATACAGACAAATTTGGAAAAAAAAAAATTACTTCCGTATCCCAAAAAAAGGATTAATTTTATAAAATCCGGTAAAAATAGTAAGTTTTTGGTTGAAGATATATTAACTCGAAATTTTGTACTTATGTTACTAAATATTATTTGCTATATAAAAAGGGAAATAGAACAGTGACTAGACTACTTCCGATAAACAAGTAAAATTCTCAGAAGAAAATATCTCAAGAAATATTGGCAAAAATTCAACATGATTCCATATAATTAATAGACCTGGGATAGTTACGTTTTGTCCGCGATGCACTCAATTATTTTCTAAAGCAAAATAGTAAAGAAAAAATACTGCTAAGGCGTCTAAGGCGTCGGGCATCTGTCGACCGGAAATCCATCACCGCCGTAATTCTTCCCCATTTCAAACAATTAAGGGCTTTCTAATTTCTACAGCGGGCACCCGTCAGATGATTTGCCTTTAAGGCATAAGTTTATTTTAAAATTAAAATTTTCTCGGATGCCATACTAGTAGTAGGAACTCGATATTAAAGAGAGCATTATGCCATGTCCGAATATTTTTTGACGTCTTTGTTGTTTTTTCCTCAATCGTTTAAAATTGTTACAATCGAAGCATAACTGTCGAAACTATTGTCACTTTTATGGGACAACCTCACTTGTTCCCTTTTTTTATGTCATCAATTTAAAATAACTATTAAAAATACTAAATAATAAAAAGATGTGTAAAAAAACAAATTTCTTATGTAGATATAACCTTCCTCTGTCGATAGAGACACATTTTGTGAAAGCCAGAGTATTTTAAAGCTCCTTGAACGTTTTTTTTGTAAAAATATTTGTACATCACGCACGGCTAAACATGGACATCCAAAAATTCGTGAATAGTATTTTTTGACTATTTGGGGAAAACACGGAAATCAACATCTAGATTTTTTCCTATTACGGGAAGTACACATTCTCCTGAGAGGGTTAAAAGAATTCTGTTTTTTAGTTTTAGCTATAAAATTGAAATTTTACAGGGTCAAACTTCGACCAAGAGGTATACTTCCTTCAACAAAGTTGCATAAAATTTCATCTACGACAAATTAATTGCATAGTCGCCATAAGTAGGTACAGTGATTCACAAATTTTATCACAAAAAAGAACATTTTTGGGACATGATAAATAGTCAAATCAAAAAGTAATAGCATAGTTAAGTTTCTACTCATCCAGATAAACAGAAATGGAAACAAATTTTTGAAACCAGATAATATCTTCAGGATTAAAAAGGCCTTCAACACGAACAGACGTTTTTTCTTTGACCTTCGGTGGTCACCAAACGATGGAGGCAGACATCTTTAGATCCCTTCTTTTATTTTTGTAACAACCAGCAGCTTCAGTAGTCTTATCGAGTAACAATCAAATAAATAAAGAAAAGTAGTAAGTATTGCGATTTATTCATTGTGGTAACATTTACGGGTAGTAGCACTTTGTGTCTGGCCCTCTACTTGTGTTAGCATTTCCAGGAAGTAGCATTGTTTGCGCTTCCCTGAAAACTTCTACTACGGTTTTCAGGTAGTAGCAGTGTGTGTTCTGCCCTTTCCTCGTGCTAACGTTTTAAGAAGTAGCATTGTGTGCGATTTTTCTCTCCGCCGTATCTGAATTGTCCACGTAGCACCGTGTGCACTTCCGGTCCCCCTGGTGCATACCTCAACGTCTAGCGCTGTACAGAAATAAGGAGATTACTGTCTGATAGGGGCCATTGCTGTAAAATATATTTTCTGTAACTGGATCCCGGTCACGGCGAGTGATACTCCGGAGTAAGGTTCGTTCCAGTGTCAAAGCGTTGTTTTCACTAAGACATTCTGGTACATTTTGTGGGCCTAGAGTTTTTTGCAGAATGTGTCGTAGATCAATCTGTTACAATAAATATGAAATATATTATTAGTAGTTTAATTAACGTATATTTAGTGGCCAATCTAATTGCTTTCTACCTCTATTGATTTATTATTATTTTCTTTTGATGTTATTGTGAACGATGGGAGTGTTAAAAAAGTCTGTTAGTCTTCAATATTTTTAACCAAATTGTTTACTTTTTGGAGTGCAGCTAACATTTCACCTACCTCGCCAAACTGCCAAAGTTTTAAAAACGAAATTTATATAAAGAGCGAAATCTTGTGCAAAAAATTCTATAATTAACAAATTTCTCCAAATTTTAGCTTTGATACTCACTGATTTCACTGCAGGAAAATTTTTTGCTCAAATCATGTTCATTCTTTCAATTCCAATGCCTGCATTTAAAAAGCAAGAAGACAAACATATTATGGGTATTCACGGGTTGATGCAACATGCCCTTGCAACGTTGCGAAAGTGGATGGAAAGGATTACGGAAGTTTGACACCTTTCTACCTTTAAATTCGTAAGAAGAATCCAAAATATTTTCATTATATTTCAATGAGATTGTAATATTTTGATAGTTAAACTATTTCGCATCTCCAATATTTGCATTGAACGCTCACATCTTAGTGCTTTAAGTCGCACTTTCTCAATTCCGCACTTTTGCATCAACGCGTGATGCGTCTGAAAGTTTATTTATTATGAAAGTTTGAAGCCAGCCGTGAAAAATATTTGCCCTTTTAATGTCCACTCTTCCAATAATTCAATCGATTCGCTGGATTCTGACAAATTCTCGCAAGCAGAAATGGAAAATTTATAAATATTTCTACCGCAAAACAAATGAAGCCTAATCGCACAGCAAACTTATGATACGTCGCTACGTTTGCAAGTAAATCAGCTCAATATACAACAATTTCTTTAGGGCATTTGTTTCCGAGCCTTGGTTGTCCTCTTCACTGAATTATTACGCGCGTGCTTATTAGGCTTCTGAAACGTTCTTTTTTTTTTTTGTGCATTTTATATTCTTAAGTTGTGTTTTTATTTTAAGTATTTAAAGTATTAAAGTATTTAAAGTATTTAAAGTATTTAAAGTATTTAAAGTATTTAAAGTATTTAAAGTATTTAAAGTATTTAAAGTATTTAAAGTATTTAAAGTATTTAAAGTATTTAAAGTATTTAAAGTATTTAAAGTATTTAAAGTATTTAAAGTATTTAAAGTATTTAAAGTATTTAAAGTATTTAAAGTATTTAAAGTATTTAAAGTATTTAAAGTATTTAAAGTATTTAAAGTATTTAAAGTATTTAAAGTATTTAAAGTATTTAAAGTATTTAAAGTATTTAAAGTATTTAAAGTATTTAAAGTATTTAAAGTATTTAAAGTATTTAAAGTATTTAAAGTATTTAAAGTATTTAAAGTATTTAAAGTATTTAAAGTATTTAAAGTATTTAAAATATTTAAAGTATTTAAAGTATTTAAAGTATTTAAAGTATTTAAAGTATTTAAAATATTTAAAGTATTTAAAGTATTTAAAGTATTTAAAGTATTTAAAGTATTTAAAGTATTTAAAGTATTTAAAGTATTTAAAGTATTTAAAGTATTTAAAGTATTTAAAGTATTTAAAGTATTTAAAGTATTTAAAGTATTTAAAGTATTTAAAGTATTTAAAGTATTTAAAGTATTTAAAGTATTTAAAGTATTTAAAGTATTTAAAGTATTTAAAGTATTTAAAGTATTTAAAGTATTTAAAGTATTTAAAGTATTTAAAGTATTTAAAGTATTTAAAGTATTTAAAGTATTTAAAGTATTTAAAGTATTTAAAGTATTTAAAGTATTTAAAGTATTTAAAGTATTTAAAGTATTTAAAGTATTTAAAGTATTTAATGTATTTAAAGTAAACTATTCTCAACCATTCATTAAGAAATAATACAGGGGTCATTGAAGTTGCAGGAATATATTTTCCTAAAACTGAAAAATTTATGAACTAAATGTGCAACAGATAATTTCAACAAAAGAAATAATGTACTGAAATCGCGTTCATTACGACCGATTTTCTTAAAAACAGCTTTAAATTGTCGAAATCACAGTTTTCTTTTTCACGGTGTTTGTACTTTTTCAACTGAATTTCTAAAAACTTACAATCTTTGTACCTCTTGCGACACCAATAAACATTTTCCGATTTAAAAAATTATTTTTTCATTTGTAAGTGAGTTTAAACGAAATTTCAATATCGTGGCTAGCCAGTACCCACAAATTGTAATTTTTGCCGCAGTATTATATGTTTTGTATGGTCACTTCAAATAACTTTGTAATCAACAAAATAAAATGTAATGAGTTGAAGCGATTTAAATAGTGTGTGATTGTATTTAGCTCAATTGTAGTGCAGTGCATTGTGAAAACAATAAACATAATCCAGTTGAAATAATGAAACCATTGCGAATACGCCAATTTGCACAATATACTTAATGACAATCTGCGCAATATAACAATGCAAGCGAGCAACATTAAGAACAACCAAATGCGTTTAATTTTGTATTCCACTAATATAATTTAGTTTGCATGCCACGAAATTCGTGAGTATGAGTACATTTGGATATGTGTGTATTAAAGTACGTATTTAATTGCATTTCAATACAGTTAGTTACTATTATGTAGGTAGTAGTGTGTTGCTCTTACCCAACGGGAAAAAAGCACTCCAAAAGGCCTTTCGAAGTGTTGACAATTCAGCTGTAGGCGCTTCCTCTCCGTATGACACATCATTACGTTTTTAACACTGCATGTTATTGAAAAAAAGCACTCCGTTTTGCGCTGCTTTTGGAGTGCTTCGAAAAACCTCTCACGCGTTCTTTGCGTCAGCAGTTCGCTCACTTTTTTCTTCTACTCTGTTTTACAATATTCTTCTTCTTCTTTTCGAAATGCTTCGAAAAACCTCTCATGAAATCTTTGCATCAGCAGTTTTGTTATTTTAAATTATTATGATCTGGTCGTCGTTTGATTCGGAAACGATTGCTTTTCGGCAGCAAGTGTTCGTTCGTTAAAAAAAATAAAAACAACAAGTGCTGACCTTATACTCATCAGGCGAGCTGGAGACTATCGGCCCCGTTGGGTATTGTTACTGTAGCTGCTGTAACTGAAAAATGTTGCATACATTTAGGATAGTTTCCATACACATATGCAATTTTCGTGTTTGCTAGGTAAACTTTTTGCATTCATTACCCAAAATCGCAAAAAATAAAAATTTGCATACTACTATGAAAGGCTACTTCTCTATGTTAATAGATATGCATATAAAACAAAAGTACGAAGTTAGGGAAAATTTTCATAGATGCTGGCACCACCGCGCTGTACAGCATGCACAATTCACACTGCAGTGTCCTTATATACTAAAACCACCTCCTGATTCTTTTTGCCCTGTTTGGCATGTTCGCCACGTCGTATTTGTTATATAGCGTTTACAGTGTTCCATTTTCCTTCCAAGCTTAGCATGTAACGTATAAGACCAATCGGTGTGATTGCTTGTTGCATGTTCAGCTCTAATTCATGCCTTCACGCATTCCATTAGTATATGTTCAGCGTTTTCTTTTTTCCGTTACAGAATAAACAATATGGATTTGTTCATATTTGGAAAATGTTTATATTTGTATAGGTATTGACGGAAACACCCATGACCGCACAAGAAATAAGTCAGATGGTAGCTTAAGTTACCTTATTTTCTCTATGTCCACGTTGCTATGCACAGTATTAACGTATGAGTCCACCGCCCTTTTGTGCTGATGTCTCATATATGATCATCTTTCATACGATGTACAACATACATCAGGGGCCAGCAATATTCACAATATTCATTGGTCTTCCTAGCCCGGCGATAACTCGCGCGGCTTTTTCGCTCGCATATTTGACAGAACGCCGATTAATAAACAGATGACCCGGACGTAATGACAATCCACAGCAATGTCCCCTGAGGGACTCCATCTGATACTTTGTGTAGTGGGTGTATAACTTGAAAATAAGAAAGTTACAATTGATGGCGTAACTTATTCAGTACAATCTGGAAATACTGTAACTAATTTCGTATTTTTAGCTACTCATTTAGCTTTTGTTTTGATTATGATCAATTTGCAATGTTTAAACAACATCATCTTTTTGCACCACACAAACATATCAGCATACGTGCCAAATAAACAGCGTTTGCCGGAAGTTTTACTTTTTTCTTTAATTCAAAAAAAAGGTCCACTGCTGAAAGTCATCGATTGCTGTCGGAAGTTTACGGTGGAAGTTTACACTTTAAAAGTGGAGATTTTGACACGGAAGACAAGGAACACCCTGGCCAAGTGAAAAAGTTCGAAGATGTTACTCCAGAAGACTCGTGGCAAACACAAGAGGAACTTGCAATAATATTGTGAGTTACTCATGCAACAATTTTCAACAGCCTGAAATCATTAGTGTCCATTCAAAAGGAAGGAAACTGGGTGCTATACGACTTAAAGCTGAGAGACGCTCCATAAAAATGAGTAATTTTTTGCATCGAAATATTACTGGCGACGAAAAATAGATTTATTACAACAACACGAAACGCAAGAAGTCATATGCCAACCAGGAACATCAACGCCGAAGAAGAATATTTAAAACGCCAAGATAATGCTCTATATTTGGTGGGATCAGAAGAGTGTCAACTATTACAAGCTGCTAAAACCTTGTGAAACTTTTACGGGAGAGCTGTTTCGAAAACAATTGATTCGTCTGAAGAGAGCAGTGACCGAAAAACGATCAGAATATATGCGACCAAGCACGAGACCGTAATTTTCCAACATGACAACGCGCTGTTGCTAGAACGGTTAAAAGATATTTAGGGAATAGTGAATAAGAAGTTTTGTCTCACCAGCCGTATCCACCAAACTTTGCTCCGTCTGAGTAGATAGATAGATAATGTTCTTTATTTAAACAATTCTTATGTAGGTATACAAAAACATTAACATCATGTAAAGAACATACGACAACGACTCTAAGGTCGTCTGTCGGAAAACTGGCTTAAATTTCTGCTTAAATCTAAATCACAATTACATAAACTAATTTAAAATTAATTTTCTATATTCTAAAGCACCAATGATGAACTTAACTTAATTTTCCCATCCAATCTCTCTTCTTCCATTTAATATCTAAATTATCTCCTCTAAATTTAATGCGTATTTCCCAAAATATCTGAATCAAATTCTTTTAAGTATTAGTTATTTTTCTTAAAAAATGTGTAATATTATCTATTTCATTCAAGTTACAAAAAGTGCAGTTTAAATTTTCATGTCCGCCAAGGTAAACTAGATCGCATCCACGTAATTTTAAATATCTCCAAACTGTCAACCAAATAACTTCGACCACAATAGTGATCGAGATCTTTATATATACTCGAACTTTTAAGCGCTCTTTCCCACAGTTTTTGTTTATTTGTCACGTTTATGTGTTCCAATATTAACCCTACACTACTATTCCATTCTCTACTACTTTTAATTTATATTTAAGCTTACTAGGTCCTATTGCTGTTGTCCAAAATATTTGTTTTTGTAATACTTTTTTGTCAGATTATGTGGTAATCTGTCATCTTTTTATTCAAACAAAGTCTTATAAATGTATTTCAAGTGAAGTTCAAGAGTGTATAAATGGCTGTTTGGTGTATCCGTTTCCAAAAGAATGCAGTAGGATGGTGCATTTCTAGGGAGATATAAAATTTTCTTTAGAAAGTAAAGAAGTAACTTGTCTACTTGTTCAAACATCGAAAAACCACATACTTGCGCTGCATAGCTTTGAACTGCCGTCTGACTATCACTTATGTCGATCGATGCAGAATGCCCTTACTGGAATACGCTTTACTTTAGTTCAAAGTATCAAAAATTGGGTTGATTCGTTCATAGCTTCAGCTTTTTTTTTGGCCAAGGAATCCATAAATTGAAAGATGGTAAAAAAAAATTTAAAAAAAGAATATAAGAAGTAGATAGCCTGGCACTTTGAGTTAATCAAGAGTACTCAAAATATAATTCCAGTTGGCGTAGTTTAATGCGTTTTTAATGTCAAGCACAGTAATGTTTTGTACCACCTCTCCATCCCTTTCCAGTCATTGCATTGTGCGCTAAATTACGCACAGCATTACTAGTATCGATGGTGCTACATTACCTTGTGTATGCTCTTCTAGGCGAGAACTTATAAAGCTTTCAAGTACTTTTCCAGCAGTGTTCACATCATATACAACGACCAATATGAAGACGGTCTCTCCATAGACTTATCACCTTTTGGAAGAGCACTAGCCGTTGTCGTAATCATGGGAAGTTCTGCATCTGTTGGTATTTTATAAAATGAATACACAGATAGTCAGTTGCTATAAGCTCGTTGTACACCTCGCTAAAGTGCCAAATATCATTGTGGAAAGTGGAAGTTTTATATTATCCTTACAAGCGGCTTGATTGAATGTGAATGTGTAAGTTTGTTAAATATCTAATCGTAATTTAATTACCTGAAATCTAATCATTCTCTTCATCCTTGTATGAGCATAATATGCGTTTCCACACTCATTACCGTGAAAAGCACAAAATTTTACTTAAGCATATTATATTAAGCAGGAATTTTCTAAGGATATGAAAAACCAAGCAGGAGAGATAAAATAAAATAAAAATAAAAATAAAAAAAAAAACAACAACAACCAACGAACCAAATAAGATTAACCCAGATACGCATATAACAAAGCATGCAGCAGTGGCACAAACATCAGCAGCAACAGCATAAACATGTATGTGGTCTTGTGTGCAGTTGCAATTACAGTTGCAGGTGTGCGTGGTTATGTGTATGTGTGTGTGTGTGTATAACTAATATAACTCAAGGCAACACTAATTTTATGGTGTAAATCCCATAGTGTGCTGTAGCTGTAGCTACAGTAGCACAGCAGCATCAACACATTTCACACAAAGAACATGCAAGTGAGTAACTTAATCACAGGATACGAAAAAGGTGCAGGTGCACCGTGTCTACCTAGAATTCTATGAGTAAGCGAGATTTCCTGTATGTGTAGCATGTGGGCGGTTCGGTCTGTGCCTGTGGTCAAAATTGTGCTGCTGCTGTTGAAGTTTCGGGCTTGTATTTGTAACCTTGTAATATGCTTTGCTAATTTATTTTTCATTTGCAGATAGTAGTACTGGAAGTTTATACACACCCATCATGGTGTCATTTTGTTTTTCATATGCATACTAGGGATGTCAATCACGGGATTAAAAATAAAAAATTCCGAGATTTTTAGGATTATTAAAATTCAAATTTTTATATGGCAGAGGACCCTGTCCAACTTAGGGTTAACTGGTGGACACCATAGGAAAATTTCTGTGCATTAGTGAGCAACACTGAATGTTTAGTTGGGAAGCAACACTGTTTGGTTGTTGTCGTTGTTCGCAAAGACGAAGTTTTTGATTATGTCGAAATCGACGAATGTGAAGATGTAAAAACTGCGTCATGACCTTTTTTGGCCCCTAGATTGATTGTAAATGTGAATTTTATTTTTAAATATTTTAGAATGGCCCACAGTGTGATTCAGACTGAATTCTTTCTTTCCAGTAGATTTTTTAACTTATTAAAAGTATCGGTGAGAAGTATCGATACACACAAAGTATCGGAGAAAATACTCGACTTTTACTCTCATAGTACTCATTGTAATGAGTAATATAAATTCATAAAAAAAGAATAATCAATTTATTATGTGAATAATACAGTACGTATCCATACATTGAGTTTGTATAACACTGTGTGACAATCGATCGTTTACTGCAAGACTGTAACAAGTCAAACAATTTTTGAGAAAATCGCATTTAATGTTTTCAAGTAACTACCACCTCATAGAATGCAACAACGACACATACTTTTCTCTCGAGGAGAATTCATAAAACACCGTTAGAATTACGTTACTTAAATCGAAAACTTTAATCTTGCAGCAAATATATAGAGCGATATATGATAATCAAACAGCGCAAAGTGTTTGGTTTAGTCAACTGTTCATGATCACTTGAAGTTTTCATACAAAATCACGAAAAAATTGCATAGTTTGTAGCCAACGATTATGTTCAACATAGTTGCAGAGCAAGTCAATCTGAACAACTTTCACAAGAAGTCTCAATAAACCGCCGACCATTTTCGAGATACAGCCAATATATATATAAAAGAATTTGGAAAAAATTACAGAAATCGCTTGAATGTCTAAAATTTTAAGTGCTCATTAAAAAAATTGGAAACTGACCGGACCAAACTCTTTGCGATTTTTAATTACTATATGGGGGATTTCATCTCACGGGAACCCACTTTTAAAATAGACCGGTCTCAGCGGTGCTAGCGTCATGGTTGTTTCGAGTTACTTGACGTTAATTTCGATAGTTAAACAAGTCTTCAGCGCCCCTTTTAGTCCCTCAAAGTTCCCAAAAGAAACACCTAAGCTTCTTTTGACCCAAAATAAAAAAACGTTCTTTTTTGAAAAAAAAAGTCAAAAAAATTTTTGATTTAAAAAAAATGGTAGAATTTTGAATTTTTTTTTTTGAATTTTGGTTTCTTTTTTCAAAACATTGAATAAAAATCTGTCGAAAACGCATTGAACAAAATTTTCTAAATGTTATAGGTGATTAGTTACATGGCTCCAAAACAGAGACTGGTTTTCCCTCCAATTCGGAGAGTTTTTGACCGATCTCTTTCAAATTTAGTGTGGTAACTACTACCCAACAGGACTCAACTAATGCAAGTTTGAATCCCACCGTGAGATGAAATTCCATGTATGTCTTCTTTAAACCTTGCATAAAAACTCAATGCTTTTAAAAAGTACTCAATACTCGAAAAAAGTATCCACTAAGGTATATATATAATACTTTAAAAATGGTTGCCCCCTATATACACTTTGTTTCGTGTTTTGTTCTCTTTGAGTTAAACTTTTTTCCAATTCATTCATAAGTATATAATATATATGATATGCAGTAGTAAGTTAATTGACAAGAATGTTGGAATTTGTAGGAAATTCTGAAAAATCCGGGTGTGCTGAGCCATTAAATGGTTAATTGAAGAAATTAATTAATCGATAAGCTTACCACTGTGCTATGTTCTTAAGAGACTTTTTTTGATAAAACTATGAAAAATACCGATTATAATAAGACTACGATATCCATTTAATATTTTTAATTTTCCATTAGACCAATTTATGTATTGTTAACGAGATTATAGTGACAGGCTTTTTGGTCGAAATTTTCATACGCAAATAGTTAACTATTTCATACTTTTTTCCTAAAGTTTCGGCGCAAATTTTAGGCCTTCTTCAGGGGATTTTTATTTATTTATCTGTTTTTTGAGAAAATTTACATATTTTTAAAAAACTATAATTATTACAAAGATATAACATTTTAACACTTACAATAAATACTATTTGTAAAACATTTAGTCAAGTAATTGAATTAAATAAAATATAGTCCTTAATTAACAAAAGACAAAAAAACACGAAAAAACTTTACAAAACACGTTTTTTAACGCCGAATATTATGGATTGCCACACTGTAGCTGCAGCTTATATTGTCTTTGTCTTCTTTGGTGTTCATCGTTTTTCTTAGTTTTTTCTGTATATGTAGGCTCTCTAGTGTGTATCTGGTGCTCTTTCTTTTTTCTCTGTCCAGTATTTGTACTTGTTTAAAATTTGCAGTGTGGTGTTTTTCTAACATATGTTGTGCTAGTGCTGTTGTTGTTTTTTCCCTCTTTATGTCTGCCTGATGTTCCGCTATTCTGGTTCCCAAAAGTCTTTTTGTTGTGCCTATGTATACAAGATCACATTTCTCGCTCTCATTCCCATTACAGCCGATCTCGTAAACAGCATTGCAATGTTGCTCTTTTGTTGTTGGAGTTTTAGTGTTTGTAAAAATTGTGCTGAGCGTGTGATTGGGTCTGTGAGCGAATGTTGTGGTTTGTTGTTGCTTTATTATTGAGTGCAGTATTTTGCTTTCCGTTAGTGTTGGTATGTATGGATATCCATTTAAGTTTTAAGACATTTCAGCCAAAATATCCTAGGAAGATAATTTATCGCAAAAGATATTGTCATAAACTTAATCGGTTTTAAAGGATCAAACCGTAAACGATTTGGAAAACATTTTGGTTTCCATACTATGATTGCAGAAGAGCACCACTCTAATATATGCGCAAATCATGCAATAAATATTAATTTATATTATATATTGAACCTAATCAACAAATTTTCATATTTTATTTTATATTTGATAAAATTATCAATCCCGAGATAGAAATTCAAATCTCGATTCACGAAAAGTGTTCCAGAATCGACATCCCTAATGCATATATAGAAAGATGCAATGGGAAGAATATAAGGATACATATATGTACTCGTATATACATATGTCTGTATATTCCCCCTTGTTTATTCCTTTTCATTCACTCTCTAAATCTCTCTATTTATTTTTGCAGGTGAAACAGCTTGGAAATAAATCGGTATCTTGGATACGTGTACGAGATGGTCACATACTCACTGTTGACAGGTAATTAAGAAGAGAAAACTGTTTTTGACATTATATTGCATGCACTGTAAGTTGCACTTGTTTATGGAAGGCGAGGAGAGGCGAGGAGAGGCGAGGCGTGCGGAATCAATGTACATATTTTCTACATGTGTTCTTAACAATATACGTAGTACATCCGATTACATACGTATATTTAAAGAGCATGGCTACAATGTTATACTCGTCCTATACATGTGCGAAAATTGCATTTGACGAGCTAACAAAAACGAGACATTTTCCTACAAAATGGCACTCACACATTATTTTTATGTAAACAGCTTGCAACAATGAGAAGAGCAACCAAACAATATTCGATTTTGAAATAGTTTTGTGCACAAGTGCATTTGACATACCAAATTTTCAAAATTGAAAAATTATGAAAAATTTGTTGTTGTTCCAAAACATTTATGTATGTAGTTACTTTTGGTTCGGCACAATTTCATCTCATTGCGGCTTTCCAAAATTCTCTCAAAATTTTCTTTTCATTTAAACTTTTATCCCATTATTGAGCATGATGAGTTAATATATTGCAATATATCCAAAAAACATTCCTTAACAGCTTTTTGAGAGACAAACATTGAAAACAGCTTTCTATTACATATACCAAAATTCTTAGGGGAAACTGGGGTATTATGGATCGCATTTGCATTTTGGCAAAAAACTCGCAAAAAAATAACTTTTTCTAAAAATTTCAAAGCTTGAATTTGTAGTTCGAGAAATAACCTTGCTTTGGGTCGCGGCAATTCGGTCAAATTGTTAAATTATACAAGTTACATCAGTTGGCGCAAAAATGGTGTTCTTGCGATTTTGGCAAATTTCGGGGAATTACACTACTCTACAAATTTACAAAAACTTTCACCACAACGATTGACCATAACATTTTCTATTGCAAAATTTTCCGCAGAAGATTTTTTCCGATTGGCCCCAATTTTCCATGTAAATGGCAAAATTCAAAAAAGTGGACTGTTGAGAGCACATACTTCTCATAAATGCCTTTCAAAACTTTAATTTTCAGCCAATGAATTTTAAATTTTTATATATTTTAGATGAGTGTCAGACAAAAATTTAAGTTACTATAGAAAATGTTATCGCCGCTAGTTGTGGAAAATCTTGTTGAGTAGTGTTAAAAATCGATTAAAAATGGAAAACTGTGGTGGAAAAACTTTATTTTTGATTCAAAATGACAGAAGATTCATTATTAAAAAGAAACGAAGTGAAATGAAGTAAAAAATGTCAATGAAAATCAGTGCGAAGCGCAATGTTCGCACTGTCTTTTCGGCGCATGCCAAGTAAACAGCTCGATCACACACGTTGAAATAAATAGTATTTTGGCGGTTCATCTTTTTTGACATATTTTTTTTCAATTTGTCACAATCACGTCACAATCGGCTGAAGACGATTGATTCTTTTGTGAAGTACCGAAACTATTTTTTTTTTTTTTTTTGGAAAATATCGCGTCGAGCTTGAATTATAAATATGAATAGTAAATATCTTCGTTTTTTTTTTTTGAAAATGTAACCGACGTTCCCTACAGAAGAGAACCTAACCTCAACATTGTATACTTACATTTGAAAAATTATTTTCTTACATAATGTAAACTTCATGCAAAATTTCTTATCTGTATCGAAGACTGAAGGTTCCGCGAATATTGTGAATATATATATCTGAGTTGATTCTCGAAAAATGTGGCAAATATAAAGGAAACACAAAGTGAAAAAAAAATTATCGAAGTATCACATTTCTATTTGTTATTGAAGCAAGGGTAACAGTGCGTGCTAAAAAGTCGAGTACTGAAGGGGAAATGAGCTTAACAAGAGGCGAGCTGATGACAGTTATTTGTAGCTGTCAACCACTACAAGGGGAAAAAATATTACGCGGGTCCACAATTCCCCGTGGTCCACAATACCCCAATTTCCCCTGTATAATTGCATTGATGCATTTATGATGTCCTAAAATTACCAAATCATTAAAGATTATAGAAATTTGAGGTATATTTATCATAAGCATGCTGGTATAAACTCATTTATAGAAGGAAATAGCATCTGCTCTTAAAGGATAATATAATGACAATGACGATAATGACAACAGTTTAATGTGAATATCAAACATTATTATGGTTTGTGGCAAGATCCACAGAGAACAACTGCAAGTTGCATGTTGCATACCTGCATTCATTGATATGTAGGTAATGAAGGCAGCATTTAAGGAAATGTTATACCACATTATTTGCCTTTTACCTTACCATTTGCACATATACATACCCACACGCACACATGCACATCAAAAGTGTTATTATTTTGTACGTGCATGCCTCATTTCGTTTGAGTTTAATGTTGCATATTGTCATCATCGCCATCATCACAATCAGTATAATTATTTACTCTGTGTGTTGTCCCATTGGCCATGCATTTATTCTGTAACAAAATTGTTTTCTTAAGTAAATACTTAGCTATTTCTAATTTTGGTTTATACTTATGTGCTCGTATGCAGACCGGAAGTTACGAAAAGTAATTCCAATGATAATTCTAATACAGATTTATGAGTGTACAATTTACATTGTGCTTATGTAAATTTTAGCTTAACAAAAAGGCACTCATGCAATATTCATTCTTTCTTAGTTTTCTTATTAGATTACACTGTGCAACATTTTCCTGCGGTTTGAAAACGACTAAGATAGTTCGAAAGTATTGGTATAGAGCAATTTTGAATGATTCTTGGATATTCAGCTGCTCACAGAAAACTCCTGATCCATTTCCAAGTACATCTTTGTACCACCAGTGTAGGTTTGAATGACGCACTTTCTAATAATAGAGCCGTTTTCCCAAACCAGTCTGCTAGGGATAAATATGACGAAGTCGTTATACAGGTTAAGCCGAACTACAGTGTAGTCGGTCTGACTGTTTCAGGGTGTCTATACGCATCAATTATAGATGCATGGCCATAGTTGTGTTATCTGCTTTACATCAATGCAAGTCTTATTCATTACTAAGGATAACCGTTTAATTAAATTTTTATACTTAAAGTCCCACAGTGAATTTTTTCTAATCCTCTTATGTCTATTTATTTTTTTTTATCTCTTCCTTTTTTGAATGCTTTTAAAACGTTAAAAAGTAAATTTCTCTAAGAAGAACGTCATCAAACGATCACATTACCACACTCAAACAAACAAAGACTAATGCATGTGACATTTATATTATTGGGTAAACACATCATTTGCTATTATCTCCCCACAGAGAGACAAGAAGACACAGACAGACAGACTGGCGGACTGTCAAGCACACCCCCAAACATACATACATATAAGTACCATATCTATTCCCATTTTTTTGTACAGTTTTCAAAGTTAACAGATAAATGTGACAAAAAGCATTAAAGCAAGAAAAGGCAAACACCCTCACACATATACACAAACACATATACAAACAAACAACTTTTACTTGAAACAATCAACTGACAGCGGAAGTAGAGTGCAGTTCTGGCATTGCACTACACTATGTTTGTATATGTATATCTTTGTAAGAAGCAATCAACTGCAGGACACATACGAGTTTTATACACATTTGTACATATATATTTCTAACGGCAAATATTAGTCACTTCCACTTTGCTGCTCATTAAAAGCGCATCATTTTTTTATTTAATATTTTGCATATAAAAAAAAGCGCTCGTCACAATTTTGCGCTTTCTTACAATAATTTTCTTACATTCATCATTCAAAGCATTGTGGGACAGCGAAACTGCACGGCTTCTTTAGCTATCCCAGAAATGCCAAAAAAACAAGAAAAGAGAGTAAAAGAGCGCTCTTCTATGTCCATGAGAATCACTTCTGTTGTGCTTTTCTCAGCCCCTGGGTTCGGTCATACTTATACATACACCGCATATCGAAATGTGTGTGTGTGTGTTTGCACATAAGAAAAAATATCAGCAGGCAGGCGAATTTAATGGTCTCTGTTTGTTTTCAAATATCTACTTCTTTGTTGCAGTTGTTTTACTAGAATGTACTTTTCTTTGCAAAAGCACTAGAATGTAGAAAAAGCGAGCGGAATGGCGGAGAATGTAATGCAAACTAAAGTTGGCTATCTTATCTAATGTGAAAGGTTCATTGGTTTCACTTTTCTATCAAAGCAATAAGCAAGATCTGTTTATGTAAAGGAAAGAAGTAAAATAAAATAGCTTTAAGTTTCAGGAAATGCAATAAAATACATACCACCCCTTCCGGTTCAAGTATCACATAGCAAACATTGATATTTCCAAAGGAATAGCGACGGTAATATCGATTGCAGATCGCATGAACTTATTACAATTTCGTTTAATAACTAGACAACAGTTTTTATTTAAATAATTTTACATTAAGATAAATATCCGAGTTTTACCACAAAATAACCAATTAGAACTTTATCACACACACACACGAAAAAGATGCATAGTCCACGAAGATTGTGATATCCAGCGCAGGGATTTCTGTCAGGTAATCTAAATGACTACCGCCTGTTGAGCTCCTATTCCCATTTCCATTAAACCTACGGTTAAAATTGTTTTGTATAGGATTCGTATATACTCCCCTTAGCTTGCAGCATTTTCATGATTGCTGCAAGTCCACTGCTGTTTTACTTCAATAAGGTGGTTTTCCTCTGCCTCTGAGTTCATTTTGCAGCTACTCTATGCACAGATCGAGGGGTAAAAGATGACACATTATCTCTGGCATCGCTTGCGGTGCTCTCTTTACTGCTCGAGTTGGGTCCATTGCATCAAGCTTTTGGACCTTACCGAGTTTAGCAAAGTGTCAACATCAACAATACCAAAATAATACACATTAATGTCACTAATCTATCAAATTAAAGACATTTTGCTCAGCATCATATAAACGTTTAGCGGCTCAGGCACATCAAAAAAAAAAAAAAAAGCATATCAAATTTATGGCATCCTGATTCTGGTGGTCATCGCACAAAACTTATATATATATGTACTTCTGATATAATCCAAGAACATACATTCAAAAATGGGCGTGATCGGGGGCCTACCACCTCTGATGCAACCAAAATTCCAGTTTTTCTATGTCTTAAGAACTATACATTATGTGTTTATGAAAGAGGTGTTTGTCTCATAATAAATGGGCGGAAATCTTTAAAATAAACAAAAGTTAAGTTCAGAGAATTTTGCCAACAAAAGAATAACTGGTTAAGGCGGAAAGCCACTGTGACTGGTCAACAAAATTTTAAAATAAAGTTTATACATTCAAAAATTCATGTCACCATTCAAGTCAAAATTCCAAAAATTGCCTGAGTTACAGCCATTTTAGTAATAGTAAGTAGACTGAAAACTCAATGGACTGAAAACTTTAAACCCGTTTTTCTCGAAACGACTTTTTTCGAACTGGTCGCGTCGATAAGTCGATCAAATATTAACCGATTTTCAATTCGTTCGTTTTGTTTGACTTTACAGTGGCTATCGTTAAGCGTAGCCGATTTTCAAATTTTTGATTTTTACTATTTTTTAAGCTCTTTTGAAACAAAAGAAAAAAGTGGCCGAAAACATTTTCAATCAGTTGCCATTTTGTGGAAAATAAAAAAAAAAAAACGCAACGAGAATTATACTCATATAGATTATTAAAAGCTTAAATTTTTTTTTTCAGAAAATCCGTTCTTGAAAAATCGACGCGACCATGGAGGGGGAAATTTTTTTCGGGCTCCACGGCAACGCCCATATCTTCAAAACTATTCAATATTTTTTAATAAAAATTTATGAAAATATTGTTGGAAGTGTACTTAATAAAATGAATATAAAACTATCTCCATATTCCTTTATTTGACAGATCGAGAAAATTCCCGAAAATCACTCCCCTTAAGTTGTTTACCCTTGCGCTCAAAAATATTTTAAAATATTACTGTACAACAAAATGAGAATCTAAAATAGTATCTGAGATGTGCCCTAATTTTTCAGCAATATTTTTGGCCGCTGATCACGAATCTATAAAAATCATCCATGACTTTAAAATTGCATGATTCATGCAGAAAAGCAAAAAAAAAAAATGTTTCATCCATGAACGCCTTATCAAATTTTCAAAAAACCAAAATTTACGGATATACCCGAAACCTGGCCTCGTGATAAACGGATCCTAGTTTGTAGTTCAACAGTGTTATTGCTCAAATAATAAATATTTCCTATTTTACGGCATCGAACGGTTGGCTAAAAGCATTTAACACCGGGCATAACATAGGAAAAATTGAACAACTCGAAAGCCAAACAAGCTAGGAAGGAAAATCAAAAAGGATTTTGAGTTGGATGTAAAGTACAACATCCTCCGCATCAACAACAACAACAACATCAATCCTTCATTGACAACGGATAATTTTTTGTATACAAAAATAACAATATAGGATAGTTGCCGGTTGGTTTTTCCTACGTATACTATTTACTTCCCATCTGGGAAACGAACCTGAGGCAGCTGGAACTCCAGTCTAGCACTCATTCACCAGGCCACCGAGGTGACCTAAAAAGAGCTCTATTTGCAGGCCTAATAAAAATATCTGATTTTTCTTCCTAGCTTGTTTGATTTTTGAGTTTTTCAATTTTTCCTATAGGCTACGTACGCAAAAATTCAAATAAACAAAGATGCGCTCGCATCCACAGTACATCCAAAGTACTAAATTTTCAATTTCTTAAATATTGAATATCTCAAAAACCATGACATATACAAAAAAATTACTTAAGACCTTTTTTTTAGAAAATCACTCAAGCTTTTTTTGTATTATGTAATTTCTTGATATCTCCAACGGTTAACCAGTTATTAGTAAAAAAAAAGGCTTTTTCACCAAAGGGGGGATTTTTTGGGGGGTCGCTCTGCAACCCCAGGACTGATTTTTGTGGTGTTTGAATCTATCATACGCCCACTAATAATTACTGAAGAAAAATCTCAGTTTAGAATTTTTATGATGTAAATCTTTATAATGACTTGACTATATTTAATGTATCCCAAAAATATATTCCTTTATTTAAGTCACATGTATAAATGCTTTATATAATAAAAAATTATTCGTGTGCTTACGTATGTACATATTTCGTCTTCCATTTTTTCACTAAAAAAATAAAACCTTTAAAATCGGACCACTTCATAATCGGACGTTGTTTGCTTGGTCCCGAAGGTTGTCCCAATTGGCAGGTTGATTGTATCACAATTTCAAAAATGCTTCAGTCACTCATAGCTATATCCCTCGACTCGAGTAGTGAACGTATCAAGTTTTAATCGATTTCCTTATCGAAAATGTGTAAATAAACAGTTGTTTAGAACCGTTATGCGAGAAAATAAATTTGTGGAAATATTAGTACTTCTTTATTTACCGTTTACTTTAATATTCTTAGATTTTTGCGTCAGATTTTCAGTTCAAAATTACGTTGGAATGCAACTACCATCACGCTGCACAGTGTCTCGAGTGCAGCAAAAAATACAAAAAAAAAAAAAAACTCAAAATATGCAAATATTTGTTTACTCATCGAAAGATAACACTTCAATTAAATGTTATTGTTGTTATAGCCATTCCACGCTTTCATAGTTCGAAATTCTGGAGGACACATTTTTTTGTGGTAAAAATTTCATTTTTTAGAGCAATTGTTGGTCCTCAATATCACTTATTTGTAATATTTAAATATATAAATTATATGTGGAATGAAAATATGGAATTATTACAACAAAAGAACACTGCTTTTTGTTTTTTTTTTTATTACCATATTCTAAAAACCGTTACTTTATGAATACCCATATAGTCTTTAAAAATTGATAAATCCTAAATTTCTTTGGGTGGCTTAGAGCCAGCTTGGGGAGGGGCCTATCTAGCTACGCTAATGCTCTTCAGGACGTAGCACAATGAACTGTCTAGTCTACGTGCTCCTCGCTCTTTGATGGACACTAATATAAATAAAAGTCGCAATTTTTTATTTCAACTATTAGCAAATACAGCTTACAAGCCATTTTTCACAAAAAATCGCAATATAGTAAGCAAATTTCACAAGGAAAGTTCTTTGGCACGAAATAGAAACAAATGCCAAATGTGCAAAGCAAACCACAAATAAAGACAAAAGTTTCATTCGCAACACATCCCGCCGGTATTACTTTGTCCTTAAAATGATATTTCATAAAGCATACACATTTCCCTACTGGGCAAACAAAATGACTCATGTGTATGTACAATCGATTCATGTATGTATAATCAAAAAACTACTAACTTATTTCTACATATTATTGTATAACAGAGTGATGATAAATAATAATTCAAGAATATTTTATAAATTTTTTGAATATTTAGTAGTGCTGCAAATTCACATGTTAAGTTTTTTCTATATATATTTACAGAAGATGAAATTTCAATGTAACGTCGTTACTTGTTAGTTAAAATATTCATATTTTATTTTGCTATTGTTGTAACCAGTTAAAGAGAAAAAAGTCTATAGAAATACGAGTACCTATTCCCATGTGCTAATGAACATGTACCTACATACATTAGAGTGGTTCTTAGGCATATGGGGGACATTTTTTATAAATTGTTTTTACTCTACGCCCCCAAATTTTGTTTCTTTGTGTGAAAAATGTAAACTGTGAAAGTTTCAGGCAAAAATATTTAAATTTAAACGTGCCTCCTCGGACTCAAAGTTTATATGTGAAAAACACTCCGGTATTATCAAATAGTCCAGTCGGTAGAGTAAAAAAGCCACCAAAAGTTCATAATAATTCTTATCTGAGATGTTTTTCCAGTAATCGTTAGGGGGGGTATAATAGATAAAAAAAAACCAATATATATAATAATAAAAATAATAATTTAAATAAATAAGCAGCATATTAAATACATACATATCACATTTTTTGAAGCCGAGGAGGCACGTTTAAATATAAATATTTTTACAGGCTTAATGAACAAATGTAGTCATCACAACAACAATGTATATAGAGACGGGCAAAATCAGACGGCCGTTTCGGAATCCGCCACAATTCCTCATCAGTGATCTTAGTGATAGTTCTTAATCTTTCAATATCCTATATAAGCTACTAATATTTGAAATCATAACCCAGAATTACGGATTTGATTCCAAATATCTTCACTGAATAGAGATATTGAAAGAAACTACCACTACCGTTCTATACACTTATGTTGTTGTTTTTTTTTTCCCCCCCATTGTAGCTAGTCTGCATAACAGTTCGTTATTTGAAAGTCTAGTACATGGGAGAGTGTGTGTGTTTGTGAGAAAATGATTCTAGGTGTCATTTTTTCTGAACGGTCCCCATTCGATCAGTTCATGATAGTTTTTTAGGAGACTATGAAAATTAAATCTAGAGGTTAATTTTCTGAAACTTTTACAGCTTACATTATTAGCATAAAGGAACAAAATTAGTTGGCGTATGGAAAAATATTCCAAACTTAAAAATTAAGGACCAGTCTAATGTGCATACATACATACATACATATACAAATAATACACAGTGGACGTTGATAAGATTTTATTTTCAGATTTGTGGTTTACAGCATATTTCAAAAACTCATTGTTTATTTTAAATAATGAACACTGAAGCATGCGGTTTTTCTTATTATTTTCTGAAATTTTTGCAAAACTTAATTTAATAAAAAATAAAATTTAGCAAAATGTCTGCTGCCTCAATGATTCCATTTACCTTTATCAGGAATTCTATTGTTTTTTTTTACACAACAAATTTATAGATGGCAAAAAATTTCGGGTTGGGATTTGAAATGCTTTTATTTTTTTATTCTACGAAAATAATGGATATGAAATTTGATTTTAACGCACTCCATGCTGAGCCTGAGCCAAAACAGCTACAATATGATTTGATTGGGTATAACTTTATTTATTTACATAAAATCATTTACAATTTTATTTTGTACATTGTTATTTTTTGAAGAAAAGAGCTTACTATTTTGAAAGCTCAAAATCAAATATTTTTATTTTTATTTTTTATTTTTTAATATATGAATATGGTAACTCTTTAATTTGATGAGCTTGCCAAAAAAAAATAGAACTTCCATAAGAAAAAAAATAAATGTAAAAGTCAGAGGCATCTACCGAGAGTAGTAGAGAAGCTGCTTAGGTCGCATGATTATAAAACATTTTGAAAGTTTTTTTTTTGTTTTTTTATGAAATTTTTATTTTTCTTATTCTAGTGAAATTTCTGAATTTACTACGAAATTTAAGGTTTTTTTATCATTTACTACGATATCTGATTTCCAAGGTCCGAACGCTGAATGTGACTGATCTCATGTTGCGGCGATTTCCCACTTCACGTTAAATTCGAATAAACAAGCTCCAAATACATTTGTTTGTGTGCACATAAAAATGAAATAAATTTTGAAATAAAACAGCAAACTAAAATTGTCGAATCACACCCTAACTTGGTTAAATAAAAAAAAAAAAAAACAACTACACACGTACTTTCAAGATTTATAACATGTGATTATAGAGAAACAAACAACAAAAAACAGCAAGAACTAACCACATAAACCCATGACAAACTGAAAAGAAAGCAAAAATAAATTGCATTTCAAGTGCCCCACAATAAAAGATACAATAATTTCGACTTTAATGGTTATTTTTTGGCCTTTAAGTTTTGGGATTACAAAATATTTTGCACTTGTTTGTTTAGCAAACATACATACACATACTTTTGTATATGTATTAGTGTATGTGTTTTTATGTATATGTATATACCATTTTAGCATATGTTGTTGTGTTGTTGGTACGATTGTTGTATAAAGTAAGTAAGAATTTGCTGCATTTAATGTCAGTGTTGCAGTATTTTTCATATAAAATTGTTATTTTGCACCCGTTTGCCGATCTTCCCCTCTTATTCTTTACAACACAGGACGACATACAATTTCCATACGACGAAGTCTTGATTGCAAAAATGTTTCCTACTTTGAAAAAGCTTTACTAACAAGTTTATATCACACCGAGATTAGACCTTTGCACTTTGCACTCATAAAATTTGAGATTTTATGACTTTTGCCATTTCCGGTTTTGGACTTGTGCTGCATGCACTCAGCGTTGGTAAAATCTTTAACCATTCGTTTTTACTCTACCAAATCTATCTATCTCTCTCTCTCTCTCTCTCTCTCATTCCCTTTTGCCTGCCTCTTTGTATCTTATATAGGAACTGGTTGTATTAAATTTTTTTATTTGTTGTTGCATTACTTATCTAGATTTTTTGGTGTGCTCCTCTACAATATATTGCGTTTTAAAGTTTGTTTCATTTTCTTTTTCGAGTTCCCTTATTTTCTGCCATATTTCTTGTCCTTGTTCAAATTTCCTTGCATTTTTACAGCCACTTTTAAACTTTTTCTTGAAGAAGTGGAAAACGAAGAAGAAGTGAAAGGAAATGACCTGATTTCGCATAAGTTTTGTTGAATTTCGTAAAATTCACAGTACACATTTACATATGTAGGTTTAAATTACTGCTCATAAAAAATAGTAACAATATTTTTTTTTTTAACGTAGGTACATAAAAATTTCAATGTGTTAATATTGTATACTCAAATGAAAATGTTAGTATATTGTTAACTTATTTATATGCCAAGTTTTTATGGTAATTGAAGAGGCATGAAGTTAAAATGAGCTTATTTAATTTAAGGCTTTCGTTGAATAATTACGAATGTTAACATTCTAAGAAAATATTACAGTGCCCGATTGTGTAATAAAACTGCAAATTTCAATTTTCTAGATTCAGATCAATTTTCTGTCCCTGGAGTATCCGGTTTTAATGGTTTTTGTCTGTAATTCGTATAGAAGGTAGGCAATAGTAACGCTGGAGGATATTTCAACGAAGTGTACAGAATTTGGTTTAATTCTCGTTGATATCACCTTTTGAAAATTCTTCAAAACTGTCTACGTATAAAATATGAAGTTCTTTCCACTGTCGTGCCGGGTGTTTATGGAACAATTTTCCTGCAAATATTTTCCCTGATTGTTACGATCTTTCTAAGTTTAAAACACAATTAACTCAACTCTCAGCATTTTGTCTTCCTGTGTGTTGGCTGTAATATTAAAGAAAAAAGCAAACGATTATTATTGGGTTAATATTTTTAATTTGGATAATTTTTTTTTACAAATTTCTTCCAAATTCGGCAGTTCACATTTCTGATCAATTATTTAAAATTAATAGGAATTGAATGAACAATGATACCAGTAGAGTGGCATAAAGCTCATAGAACTGGCAGATCAGAAGATCGTTGGGTGCTTGACTACTGTGGAATTGCAGGTAATGATTCTGCCGATGAACTAGCCCGGAATCTGTCGTCGACTTCGATTCATTCTACGGATTCGGCAGGATCTCTCAAAATCGAATCTTATCCCAGATTTTGCTAAAAGACTTTTCGTTTAAATGAAACCTTATGATAAGCTTTAGGCAAGCTAAAGAGCTTGCCGTTCCTGTCACCTATAATCTGTTCATTGCGTGCACACAAACGGAGATTATATGGTCAGATTACACTAAAACAAATTAAGTCTTTTCAATGAAAGAGAATGTCAACGGTGTATGGAACAAGACGAAACGATAACTAAAATTCTATGTGAATATCCAGCCTTGGCTCAAAACAGAAGGCAAATATTCAATTAACCGTTTTAATCGGTTGTACCATCAAATCCTCTTCCACAAAAGATGGTCTAGCCTTACTTAGTTAGCACTAAAATCGATCATCGATCTTAGCCGCCTCAATAAAACTACGTCGGTCTATGAGCAAGTAGAGTATATTTTGACTGAACGTTCGGCATCGGCTTCGGCCAAAAATTGGCCGAACAATAGCCGAAGAATATTGGCATCACAATACCTACTTCTGGTTAAAAATAATTGCAACCAATCATCTTTCCGCTCTTTTATTAAAACGTGATACTGTTATAAAAATAAAAATATATTTATAATTTAAATAACATACAAAATCATTTTAATTTGAAATTAGGCCAAATTTATCATTTAAGAAGTAAAAAATTGTTGGTTTCTTTTTTGCATGAGCAAATTCAGGTTCTATTGAAATGTTCGGTTCGGTCTTTGGTTTCGGCCAAAAAATGGGCGTTCGGTGGAACTCTAAAGTAGAGTCACGACTCCCTGCACCTGGTCTTTCCAACGTAGATTGGGTCGTTTTCTTCTGCGTGTTTCGCTACCATGGCTAGAACAGAATACCTTCCGAGCTGAAGCTTTTCATTTACTCAGCATAGCTCACCAAACGAAGTTATTACTACACACACAGCTCATGGAGGACCCAGGCCGAGCTTTTCGCATCTATTCATGTTGTGTGAGTTATATTTATACACAAATGGAAGGAGCCTAAAGTTTTATGCTGAATCCAAAAGGCGAAGTGAAAAGCTTTTTCATAGGCAATTTTTACTTTTCGAGGTTTGCCATTGCCAGCCCAAGTTAGTGCCGTGTACAAAAATTTTTATTTTCTATTTTTGATTTTTTGAGCATGCAGAGATTTGAAACCGGAAACCTCTGCGTAGCATTCAAATACACTAACCATTAGACTACAGCGACCACAAACGAAGCAAATGAAATGGATTTTTATGCGCTTAACCCTATCAGGATTTTCGTACACATATGTGTACATGAATTTGAACATTTGTTCTGACTTTGAATTAAATGCCAACCAAAAAATTTTGGTATTAACGTGTTTATTGTTTTTTTGTTTGGCATCTATTTTGTTATAATCGCAGCATAACCGTCGATTCTGGTATTAGTTTATTAGTTTCATTAATCATCTGCCTACCGCAGATGATCCTGAGTTGATGGGGCTGGCATCTTTTGACGTAGTTCACGATCAGCGTTTTTTATTCAGTCGACTGGCGATAAGCAGAAAATATTATTTTCATATGGTATAGCTTTTTGGGCTATTGGTTGTACTTTGAAAATTTCAAATAACATGTTAAAAGATTTTTTAATCGCCGGTAATCGAACCCGGGACCCCTGAGGTGATAGTCTAGTTCGCTGCCACTAGACCAGCGAGGCGGCTTCTAAGTAATTGAACTTCTATGCAATTTCTAATTAATTTAAATTCTTTTTTTTTCTTTCTTACAATTTCAGAGCTGTTTTTATTGCAGACCAAAGATTCTTAGCACTGAAACAACCCGACAAATTCTGGACACTGCAAATAAAATATGTCCAGGTACGCGATGCTGGCGCATATGAATGTCAAGTGTCCACGGAGCCAAAAGTTAGCGCCCGAGTGCATTTGCAAGTAGTTGGTAAGTTTCTTACACAAAAAATTCCTTAGAACTTTTAAACGTGCATATTTCAAATTTCAAAAAAAGCAACAAAATTTACAATTAACAATACAAAAATAGGGTCAAGTGTGGCAGCATATTCGTAATGATAAAACTAAACTAAAGACCAAGTCAAGGAACAAGAAATAATACACTAGTACGGGTATGAGCATGCATTCATACCTCGATTAACGCATTTTTTTTTTTAACTTTCAGTTGTTAATAATTGTTTCGGTTGTGAGTTTTTTAAATGTCAAATGAAAGTAGAGATATGTATATGAGAGGCTGAGAGCATAATCAGGCTCAATTTTCTATAAGAGCATAAGTGAAATAAATTATATCCCGGAGCAAGGATGTCACAAAAAATAATACGACTTGGAGTAAAAATGAAATAACTTAAAGTAATAGCCAAAATAACATATCAAATTTTTCAGAGCAAAAACAGCACAGCCACTTAAACCCTTTCTGCCCTGAACATATTTTGTTTCACTTTTGTTCTGAACAAACTTAAGTAAACTTATTCCACTTTCTCAGAACTTAGAAGATATGCCGCCTTTGCTCTCAGCCCCTCATATAGTAATCAAAGAATGCAAATTGTTCGACCTGATCGAAATGTTTGATTTTAATGCTCGTATTGGGTATATATTAAAAGTGATTGTGAATTTTCCCATTCTCCCTTTGATATTGCAGATTGGCTTGCTCTACAACTTTGCTGAACATAAGTATACGATTTGCTTGTGGTGCACTGAACAAAATGTCCGAAATCGAGTCAAGAATTTTGGCTTTTTCGAAGTTTTTTATTTATTTTTGTTTGGAAACTTCAAGTGCTCATAAAAAAATAATTTAAATCTGATCAAACCAAGCTTTTGCGTTATTGTTATAAATTATATAAAAATTATATAAGAAATTTTGTCCACATGCCAAATTTCAACTAACCGGGATGCAAGGTTAGTAGTAATTGGAATTTTTCACAAAATTCTTACCTCATTTCATACCGTTATTGTGGACATAGTTGAACTTATTCTCTATTCAACACGATCTGTCGTGCAACGTAACTACCATGCACATCGGGGAATGGGTGTACACATATTTTTATGCACAAGTACAAACTGAAAGAAAAGCCACACTCCTTTTATAAAGTTACGCATGCTTGCTTGCACATGCACATATGGCAGCAGATATTGTGCTACCATTTCTATGGATGTGTGTGTGTGTATGGGTGTTTGTGTGTTTTACAGCTTTCATGTGGTTTTCACATTCAAATTTACTTTGAAAATTGTATTTAAATTGTGGTCCAAGTGCATTGAGGAAAAGTCAAACTTTTCTTTTTTCTCCTTTTGCCAGTTTTTTTTTTTTTGTTATTTTGACCATGACAAAGGAACTTTTGTTTGGAAAAAGCTTTTAACAAGAAAAGTTTCTCGCTTGGTTAGAAAAGAATTTAATGGAAATGAAAATTTTCTTATTTAACTTTCTGTTCTGCGGAGATGGCAAATTATTGTGGAATGTATACGCACATGTACGGATGCGGGTACAAAAATAACACAAGCCATAAAACAAAATAAATAAAGAAATAAAGTCAAAATTATTCAAGCATAAATATGAAGCTCAAACTATCAATTGTTGTTGCACAAATATTTCCAGGCATGAATTTCAATTATAAAGTGTGTGTATATTTATGGAATTTAATATTTTTTCTTGACTTTTATAACTTTGGTTTCCTGCTTCATTCTGCATACATATTGGAGTTTATTAGAACTAGATATTTTATACATATACGATATGTGAGATATTCAAAGTTTTTTGTTTATGAATATCACTCCAAAGCCAAATATAAATTTTTTGAAAGGCTCTGAGGTTGTTAGTTTATATATGAAATATAACTATTATATATTAGTTGGAAAAAATCCTGAAACGCCTTTTATAGTTCAAATTAACTTTGGCTGTATAAAAAGCAACGTGACTTTGTGACTTGCCTGATATTATTCGTTGATAACATGAGCACATGCTTCTTTTTTACTCTTTTTTTTACTCATTAGGCTAAACTCACTGAAAGCTTCCTTACAACTAATATTATAGAGGCATTTCTATAGAAATTAGGACGCACTAATTGTACGTTCGTTATCGACGTAATATTGTTGAATTTCGGCGGGGAAAGCTCATGTCGCACAGTGTGCCACTTATGGGCAGAAATGAAAACATTGTAACATCGATCATTAGAGAATACCTCACTTAAGACAAATCCAAAATTTTAGCAAAAAATTCCCTTTTGTTTAAAAGTTATGCAGCGTCAAAGATAAATCTTTCAACTCAATAATTGTTCAGAGTTGGGTTCACTTCTAAACAATGATGTTAAATTACAGTTTTTATATAAAAATCGTATTGAAGTATTGGCAATATATATATCAAAGAAAAATTTGGAGTTTTTCCAATACGACAACACTAATCGTTTATTTGCATTATAATAATATATCAAGAACCGTTACATTAAAAAATTACGTTTTTGAAAGTTAAGCAAATTAATAAGCATACTTCACAGGAAAGAAAAAAAAACGTCAATAAACGGTTTTCCAGTTTTTCTACAAAAAAACTTATAAAAGTATACAAAAACATAATTTAAACGAGCTGCCCCCAACTAAAATTTTTAAGTTTTTCTAGTGGCACCTATAGTAAAAATACTGAATTTTTTTTTGAAGTGTGGCAAATGTCTGCGCAAAATAGGCACGGAGAAAAACTTGACCATCTTATCGATTATTATAAAAGTAAAATTGGCTGAGGTATTGACTCTTCAAAAATTGACATTGATAAATTCAGAAAACTTTGGCAGAAGTCTAGTACAACTTATATTAGATTTATTAATAAATACTTACTCCAAATGGCTTGACAGTGATTTTATGCCAAGCAATATTGATTCGGTATGTATAGTTATATAATGGAGCATTAGAGGTACTTCGTACAAGTCGAGACAGACTAAAGTTGACTTTTGATGAAGGCTCTGATAAAACCAAAAAGCGTAGAATGAAAGAACTTGTGTTTTTATATTAAGACTGTTGGATAAATCGAAGGTTTTTAGTGCTAGATTTTCCTTCGAAATGTCCTGTTATTACCAACTAAATCTTATTGACTAATGATTGTTATAGAATTAAGGTAGATAATTTTCCATTTTCTCTAAATTGCGCGCTAATTATAAGTTTTATAACGTTCCCCTAACAAATAAGTAAATAAATTCAAATTGAAATGTGAAGATTTCTATGAAATTATAACATTGAAAAAGTCGTAAGCATGGCTTTCAAAATGTTATTAATTGTTTAATCAGATAACTTTTATTGACCAACAAAGGTAGTGTGCGAAATTTTAATTGTATTGGCAAAATATTTTTCAAGAAATTGAAGTTTAAAATATTTTTTTATATGGGCGGGGGGCACGTTTCACGTCCGATCCTGATTAAACTAAAATAGGATTGTTATATTGACCAAAAAAGGCTGTGTCCAAAATTTCATTGAATTGAAGTGTGTCGTAAGCTCAAAATCACCTCACAATGCGTTCGTCATTTGTTGGGCTATGATAAATTCAAATTCTGCTCCCCAAATGTTTTTTGGCATCCTGTAATCAAATCGAGATCATTTTCTAAGGTAGCCAGACGTACTTACTTTACATGTAATGATTTTCTTGATTTTTTTTATTAATTATTAATCCCAAATTTCGAAATCTACTAATCCTTGAAGTTTTACATTATTTTTGTACTAAGTTTTCTAAGTCTGTATATTAAAAATGGATAATTTGTTAAGTTTCGAGGAAATTGAATAATGTTATGAGTAATAGCACATTCTTAAATTTAGAAAAAATCTTGCAAAATAATCATCACTTCAATGAAAGTGAGTGAGTTCAATGAAAGAACTTTCAGTTTAATATTTCAAGAGGAATACAGAAAGAGTCAGATTTGTCCTGGTAATTTTGAAAAATTAACTTAAAGTAAAGGCAAATATGTTAAAATTACAAGTACTATTAATTCAAGTTCTATGTACTGATTTTTTAAATAAAAAATTTGGCTACCCTATTCAGAGCAATTGATGACACTTGGACATTTCGGCAACATAATATCATGAAATGAAATCGGGGATTTAGGCGTATATTAGCCAATTTTTAAAAAAATGTATTATCATTTTTCCACTGCAACAGCGTGAACTTAATTTGTTACGACTATTTATCTGAGAAAGGAGAAAGATCGCAAGCACACCAAGCAACTGCATTCTTATTCATGTTGTTGGTGATGCATAAAAATAAGTAAGCGTGAAGCGAAAAAAAAAAATAAATCTTACAGTTGTACGCGATTTCAAATTTAGGCCCATCAGGAGCTTAGACGTTTACACATCATAATGGAAAAAGTTTGCCTTTATGTAAATGTGAATTAATTTAAACATGCAGTTAGACTAGACATTACTTGAACTTGGGTTCTAAAGAGTTTGACTTTACCTGGACTGGATTGCATTTGAGTTTATTCTAAAGAGCATAAAACTTTTTCACTACAAACATGGGGCATATCCTTGTTTTATATATATTACCATCAAGCTTATGGCTTAAACCATATTACTTTTATGAAATATCCAAATGTTTAAGTGTTTGAAAAGACAATGGTCGAAATCTAATTTTTCCAGCTTAGAACAAATACGCCAAAGAGTACATACTGCATACTGAATAAAACCAAGTCACTACTATTTTACTCTAATGTTATATATAATAATGAGGGTCTATACCGGATTAAAACCCAGAAATACATGGACAGCTTTAAACAATATAGGAAATCTCAGTGGCCAGTCACATGTTTTTAAAGGGTGATAATTACATTACTAAAGATACTGAGCAGTTGAATCCGCTTAAGACTTATGAGTATATCAGATATTGAAAATAAAATAAAAAAATAATCGTTTTGAGCCACTTTAATGCAGATTTATAATTACAAATGTTACAAAAAGCTATTCTGAAAATTTCCTTTAATCATTGCCTTCATAACCGTAAATGAATATATGTTAAGTAAATATCCACTTACGGCATTAAGGACATTTGCATTAATTTCACACATATCCAGCATGAAATGTTCATAGAATTATGCGTTAAGCTAAAAACACCGTAAGGTGTAAATTGATAGAAAGTGTCATTTTAGCCTCAAAATAATAATAATAAAACCAAATCAGAACGAAGGCTAAAATGATAACAAAGTATACCTCGATTACTGTTCAACGATGTAGAAAAAATATATGTACGAAGAAAGGAAGAGTGTGTGTATTCAGAGAAGCCCAAGCCAAATGAAGCAGATGAAACGAAACTAAACTTTAACACTTACGTATATATGAATACATGTGTGCATGCATACATACGACTAGACACACACATGTACAACATATGAACAGAAAATATTGGCATAGCAAATCGAGCGAAAACTACGAGCTTAATATGGCTAAAACATGCAAAAGGAGTTTTACTCGATTTCACAAACAAAACGACGTAATAAATACAAATTACCACCGTAGATCGTTATAATGCCAGTTGCCATCACAATACACGCACACACACACCACACAAGCACGCATGCATAGTCACACTCACACACACACATGCAAACAAAATGACATCACATTCGCACACATTGGCATTGATATTGGCACTACTCAACTACTAGCTACATTACGTAGGTATCACTGCATGAATGTATAGAGCTGCCACACATAAAGGATGCCACACACATTCGCACACAAAAGGTGCCGTCCATAATGGTAATGATAATGTAGGCGCAGGTTTATTCCAATGCCAAATGGCTGCAAATGATGATGGTAATAGATGCAGCAGTGATGCTCGATGGTGAAAGGGAATTCTGCCTATTTGAATTGTCCGAGAAATCGAGAGATGGAAATTCGTACAAAAATCTTTTATGCTGTTATACTCAGCATTTGATTAGGCCCAAAATATGGTTGCGCATACGAAATGATATGCGCTTCACTCCTCGCTTCGAGGATACTGAAATTCTTTCTTTTTTATTATGTAGGTACATTTTGCTGCTTGAATGGTCGGATGAAAGTGAGTGTAGAGTGGTGCACCTACTACGTCTACTTATGTATGTATATTATTCAATACCTGTTGTATTGCGGCTTTAACAGGCTTTTTAGGTTTAATGTCAGCTAAGCATACAAATTAGCTCAACCGGAAATGTTGAAGAAAAATGAAGGTATGAATAACAGTAAAAGAAAAAAAGACTTTAGTGTGCGAATTCTTTTAATAGAATGTTAATGGAAGTTTTGGCCATAGTTTTTTATACATATATATAGTATATTACTTTTTCTTATTTTTGCCAATCGAGGTAGCAAAGCGAAGGATAAGAAAATTCAATTTGCTGCAGGAAATATAAAAAAATGATTATTTTGAAATATCATTATTCGCAGCAGTTGAGTTATTGTGAGTGTGTTTTTTACGGAAATGCATTTAACAATGATGAAATGAATGAATTATTGCATAATACCTTCATAGTACAGTAGGTCTCAAACCTTCAAAGACTACTTACTTCCTCACAGTATTATGGCTTTTTGCGTGACTTGAACGCATAATCAAAAACCTTATAAAAAGAATAAACTACTGGATTTTTTTTAGTAAAAGTTATAACTTTCAAAGCAAACGCGGTGTGGAATATTTTATATAGATATAGTACAGTAGAGCGGGACGATTTGTATTAAAGAATTTTAACGCATAGCCAGTCATGAATTTTCTGAAAAATCTAGAAAAGAGAAAAATTTTGGTATATATATTTGCAAAATTTAAATACGATTTTAAACTTTTCCAAATGACAAACATAGTACATCAATTTATCTAAAATTCTGTATGTATTTCTCTTTGGAATTTTTTTTGTAGATATTGTCAAAATTGTTAAAGTTACGCCGCGTGCCGTTCTAAAAAACAGAAACAAAACTTTGCATTTTTTAGTTTTCACAGTATATCAGGAAAGCGAAAATGACGCCCAAATTTAAAAATAGATGTACTGATTGTCAAAATTATAGTGGGTACATAAGGAAGAATATCATATCACGCAAATAATATTTTTTAATTATTTATTCACATAACATTTAAATATGAATAATAGCTTGAAGTCTTGAGTATCTATAGATTTAATAAATTTTATCATAATTTTTTTTTTTTTCAAATATAGAAAATAAAAGACTTTGCCTATATATGCTTTCAATGAAGTTCAGGTCTGCGAATTCAAAGCAGTCAACTTTAGGACACTGATTTTGTTATGAGAGAGTAAGTTTTTTCCATTTTATATTTTACTTTGAGCATTGTTATTGTAGTGGAATATCTTTTAAGGAGCTTATACCACTTATATGACTGTAACCTTGACACCAGATTTGTTGTAAGGACTAATGTCCTAAATACTAATTTTTGAACTTAATGAACCAAAAAGTCTTAGAATAAATTGAGGAGTGAATAGCAAATTTTGATCTTTGAATATATTATCTGAAACCAGATGAACTCAGAACAACTTCTTGTATTCGTCTGTTCATAAAATATCTGCAATTAATAAATAAAGTCTGTAAGTTTTGATTAAGATCCACGTAGAACGAAGTTTATCTGTTCTCCTCCATCGACTCAAAACGTTTTTAAGATCAACAATCTTGCTGAATCGGTTCAACCAAATTTCTATTTTATGTATATACCTATGGCTAGTTTCGACTAAAAAAAAGAAAACGGTATCTGCCACTCCAGGGCCGTAGCCAGAAATTTTTTTCGGGGGGGAGGGTTTTCATTCGAAGAAAATATTTATAAATAATTTTTATCAAACTGATTTTTAAATACAATAAATTAAATCAATGATACATTTGATGGACCCTATAGAATTAATATTTTAGGAAAAATTTTCCGATTTTTTTTAATCTTAACCTCAAAAAAATGGCCAAAAGTGACAAAAAATTCACAGAATAATCAAATTAAATTTTTTCAAATAAATGTTAATCAATGTGCATTCTAATGCATTTTTTATTGTCGTGAGGGACATAATTTCATTAACTCATTGAATTCCCACTACTGATAATATACCCAACCTCAAAAAAATTACCAAAAATAGTAGAGGCTCATTTTTTTCAAATGATCATATATGGGAATTTGAGCCATTATCAATGATAAGGAACCCGGATGAGGTTGGCTTATATTCCTTAAATTCGTGAAGTCACAGCATTGAAAGAGATCTTTTTAGTCGTGGTGCTCTGAGCAATAATGCGTTAAAGAATTAATTATATTTTAAAACTGCATGGGCTTTGCTAATAAGATGGAGTTTTTGCGAACGAATTTTTCACGTTGAATCTGAGGTCAAAAACTCCCCATCACGGCACGTTTTAGGGGGAAAAATGGGGTTCAAGCAAGTCTAATTTTACAAGGATCCGTTAATGTTTTCTATTTTTTATAAATTTTTAAACTTTTCAAACTGATTCAGGACGAAACTTTAAATCAAAAACAGTTACTGACCTAAAAAAACTATGAATGTAGGAGTTCTCAGTATCACCTTCTCTTTTTGAATCCGTAGTCAAACCTCATGTCGAAGAAAACAAATCGGATTTGATCGCATAGTATAACTAAGATTTCAAATTAATTTTTTATATTTGACTTTTTAGATAAAAAACCGATGGAAGTAAAAAATATCGTTAAATAGATTTTATTTTGACTTTTTTTCCATCCATTGGCAATTAATCTCAAAAATTAGAATAAAGTTTCCACATTTCGGTTGGGTCAGAACCCCCAAAACCTTCCCCTAAATACGGTCTTGTGCCACTCCCTTAAACTTGATGATATTTTGTAGGCTGACAGAGAAAATCTTAGGATTAAGTGCAGTGGTCACTCAAAGTTTCCGAACATGTGCCAAAGAGTCATTTCCAAGAACTCATTACTTCCATTGTATGAACTGTAATTTAACAATATTTAGCTCATTGAAATTGTAATATGGAGGACTTTAAGAAAGGAGCAAAAAAAAAAAAATGAATTTCTGGAGCAAAATTTTTCAAGGACATAAAATATGTGAATATCAAGATATGTGAATATCTCTGGAAGTACCTTTTTTTCTTTTTAAATTTTATTATTTTGTAGGCTTAAAAATGTAGGTTTATCACTGAAACTACCAGACTCGGTTCGCGATGTTTTAATACATACGTATGAAAAATTCAAAAACGTTAGAACTTTTCAATGACTTCCCATTTTTTTATGGTAAAACCATTATAAATATATCATATCTATATGGTATAACTCGTGGATGCTGAAGGCAATGGTGATGACAGTTTTTCATTTTATAGGGCTTGACATATGTGCAATCAAATTAATAACACAGTCGAACAAATTAAGACATTTTGGCTGCAACAGGATAGCCACCCCATAAACCTGAAAGGGCATGATGTATAGATATTTTTTGTAAAATAGTCCAGCACATCTCAGTTTTTTTTACAGCGGGTCAAAATTTCTATTTTTTTTTTTTTTGAGCTGAATACTATGTGCACATAGTCTTATAAATTGATGTCTGAGTAAAATCTTATTTGGGAAGTTTCATAGTAGAATTTTACGAAGATCATTTTATGTGGCATTTTGTTTCTGTGGGTAGGTGGCTATTTCCTTTTATTAACCGGCTATTTCTATGATAAGGAGGATTTCAACAATTTAATTTTATAATTTTTGCCGCTGCAAAACTCTTCTCATTTATGTTTTTCCCCTCATATTCCCATATATATTTTCTAGGGTCCCCGATCAACTACCCACTCGGGCCGAACATGACTTGCATGACGGCACTGTCCACATAAACCCCTTACAGTCATGTTATCATACACTGAGTAGTATAAGCCCTCCGAAGTAGAACTATGTAAATTTGAAAAAACTCATTTTCTCAACAAAATTGTTATTCTAAAGTGGCTCGCTCAATTTGCAAACCTAACAGTTATTGAAAACATATTGGATGAAAAATAAATTGATATTTTCAGAATCATATCAACCATTTTGCAGGGACTATGAGCTCCATCGCTATAAACATACTTATAAGCTTTGAGATTCCTTAATTTGTCCTTATCGTTTTTTTTTCAAAAATATTGTTACTATCCCTATTTCCATATCATATCAAGCACTACTATTTTTTTAACCGTCCAAATCATGATTTGTAAATTTTTGGTATATTTTTAAATTCTTTTAAAACAAATATTATATATGCTTTAGATGAGCAGCTCTCAACTGTTTTCGTCCTACGCCTCCCTTTTCGAATTCGTGCCATTTCACACAAATTGTTTTTAACAAATTGTATTTTCGCGGTCAAAGTCAGAAATGGAAAATGTGAAACTAAAACACATAAACACATAAAACACACTAATTACACATAATATGAAAGAAAAGAGAAATGGTTTTATTAAGTAGGTACTAAATATTATGATTACAATGCATTACAGAGTATGCAAATATTTTTTTATTGAAATGTCTCCGCGCCTCCCTTCAAATCTGTCTACGCCTCCCCAGGGAGGAGCGCCCCACCACTTGAGAACCACTGCTTTGGATACTAAAGACTTCAAGCTGTTCTTTGAATTTAAGCATAACATATATTTTCCCCAAAAAATATTGTTTGCGTGATATGAAACTTTTTCCTTATGTTACTGCTGTTATATTGACTGCAGCTGTACATATATACCAAAATTTTTCTCTTTTTAAAACCTTTTAGAAAATTCATGACGGATTTGAAAAAAAAATCGATCCGCCCTGATATACAATCCAAGCTAATAAGGATATTCACAAACTATAAGAAGCAGAGGCTATCAGAGAATATAAAGAGCACTTAGAGTTAATTAGAAGGTATTATTAGATAGGTAATCGCATACTATCGGAGATAATTATAGACAACCACTGCTAATTATATTCTTAGTGGCTGTAAGCGGCAGGAGTAGAAGTTAAAAGCAATAAAGTGAATTCACATTGACATCTCTTCAGGCAGTCGTGATTGATTCCGAGTTTTTATCCGAATTCTATAGTTAAAGGTTCAGATTTTAATTTAAACCCTATATCACGCCAGGCTCATCTGCTATATTTGATTAAATATGTTTAAAAATATTTTTTTTACTTTTTAAACCGAATTATGATAGAATTCTCACGATCAGATTCGTGTTCAGCGATGAATCTATCCAAAAATCTAATTGATTTTTTTTTTTTTGGATTAAAAAAATATTATTTTTGTTACCATGGTTATAGGCGTATCAACTGATTTTTTGGTTCCTGCGGGAATCCGCACCGCGTCATACAGAACTATATTTTACTATCATTTCGAATTCATGCACTATGAACTTTATTTGTTTTTTTTCTTTGTTATTTGATTAGAAAGATTAAAAATTGTACGTGTTCCAAATCGAACACAATTCGCAAATCTTGAAAAATCAAAATCATTAAACATTACAAAAAAAATCATCTTTTCACAAAACTCCAAAACGTAAACTTACACTTATTGCTCCTTTGCCGCAAGATTGTCATAACTCAAAAAAGCTAAGTATATGGCAATAACTTCAATTTAATGTATTATTTTGTGTACAAAATTATAACGGTATCTTATGAACTGTCTTCGTGAGAAGAATATATATATGGGACATTCTCTGTCAATTGGAGATCCCCCCCTGTCCAAAATTGGTTAAGGTATTTTAGAGCCTGTTTGGGCTCAAATGAAAGCTTATTATCTATAGTTTCAAAGCAATAAGGCCTTTTTTGATTTTGCATGATGGTGGACCAATATGGCGGCTGCAAGCCTACCACCTCACCATAAAATAACAGTTTTATCAAGCGTACCCAAGTCATCATAAAAAAACAGATAAAGATTTTTTTCGTATATTTTTTTCGCTGAATATGAATGCAATATTATTTTTCACGGGGAATGTTACATGTTATTCCTACCCTCAAAAAAGGTCCAATAACGGCTGTTTTTCGGATCTCACGCCTACCCAAGTCATCATAAAACTACGGATCATGTTCAGTTGATGAACATGAATCTAATATTATTTCCCACGGAAAATGTTACATGTCGTCCCTAACCTCAAAAAATGAAAAATCCCAAAAAACTTTTTTTCGTGTCTTCTGCGCCTCGATTTGAGCTCGCTTCCGTTGCTTTTTGCTGTTGAACATCTTCATACAGATCCTCCCGTTTCTTAAACGTATTTGTGCCAATCTTTTGCTTCACGAGCATTCAATGGCACTCAATTCGGCTTAATTGAAAGGCGGACAAATAGTTTATCTCAAAAAGAAATTTTGAAAAAATATTCAATACACAAGTCGACGATTTTGCGAATTGTTAACAGCGGTATCGCTGATCTGAGCCATAGAGGTGGAAAACCTCGCAAATAAACTTGTAGAAAAACTAATGAAATCACAAAATTGGTGAAAGTGAATCAGAAAGTGAAACCGAAAGAAGTAAAAAGTACACTTTAGTTGGATATAAGTATCATTATCGACAATCAAGCGACAACCCAGAAAAAGTGTTGACTCTAAGAAAAATCGCTTAACTCATTTAAAATTCAATCATAAATACAAAACCTGGACCTTTTAATCTTGCAAAACGTTTTTTTCTTAGATGAGAGCAAAATTAATTGACGAAAAACAATTTTTTTAGAAGGCCACACTGTAAAAGAATCGACCGTAGACATACACTGGGTACGGTATAGCACCAAGGAGGTTGTGTTGTGGTCTGGGGCTTCTTTTCAGCTAATGGTATGGATCCACCGCATCGCATTCGGGGAACTATGAAATACAACGGTTATAAAAAAGTTTTAAGAGACATTATACTTACGCAAGCTAGCTTGGAAATGCCGCCTGATTGGACGTTCCCACAGGATTAGCACCCAAAGCGCACGTTTAAATTAGAAAAAGCTTGCCTTGTCGCAAAAAAATGTACAACTTCTCATTTGTCCAGTGCAGTCACCCGCTCTAAACTCAATGGAGAGCCATTAGATGCTCGTGAAGCGAAACGTTTAAGAAGCTGAAGGATCTGTATGACTAAGTTCAAAAGCAATGGAAGCGAGCTCAAATCGATCACGCGAAACATTTAATAGAGCCAATGCCACGTAGACATGACTTTGTCGCTAATAATGAATATGCGACAAAGTTTTGAAAAATTTATCGATTTTTCTTCAATTTTCACATTAACTTTTTCTAGTTGTAGTTGCAAATGTTTTGACCTCTTCAATTCAGACTTTAATGTAATATTACTTCTTTCTTTTTTTATTTGCAACATAATATTGTACTTTTAATTGTTTATAATAAATGGCAATAAATACACTTTGTTTTGAATAAAAAAGATTTTTGGTAAAAATTATTTTAGTGAGCTTAAGAAGTCATTTAAAGTGCAAGTGATTTTGGTAACAAATGATATGACCGGCACTGTATGTAAAAATGAACATATACACAATGTGTATTACACATATACATATTCATCTGCATTTGTATGTATATATGTATGTGCATATGTCTAAAACTACAAAATGACAATTTTCCAATTTGTTAGCATTCAATACACGCGATAGCAACATGCTCGAACATATCGCTAGAAATTTTCTGCGCATTTCCGGTAACACACGACGAGGAACGTGATAATGTCGATTTTATTTTTCAGATAGCGCTTAAGAATCCTTGAGATATTTCATATATTTTGTATTTTTTTTTTTTTTGTGTAAGAAATAATAAAAATAAAAAACAGCAATTTAATGTGAATTTTGTGTGAAAATGTGAAGAGCACTGCATACTTATGATTTGAGCTGACATCTACGTTTCGTACGTGATTAGTAACTGTTAATTTAGTATTTATTAAAGTTGCAACTATAAATATTAAATTGAAATTATTTTCTTATTTTTATTTTTATTCTCATTTTTTTTTCTTTTTTAGTTCCTCGTACTGAAATTCTGGGTGATCCCGATCGTTATGTCAAAGCTGGCAGCACCGTTGTTTTGCGTTGTATTGTACGTGGCGCTCTGGAGCCACCAACATTTATTATGTGGTATCATGGCTCTGAACAATTGGCCGCAGACTCGAGACGACATCGCACACAAGTCGATCGTAATTTGCCAGAAGCAGAGGGCGATGCACATAGCACGGTAAGTGGTCGAATAATTTGTGAATATCTACTTACTTTTGATTCGACAAAACAACACCAAATACAAATACATCGTTGATAGGGAGGGGGACAAAATCTAAAATTATTTACAGAATTTATCAATTATTTAACAATGAGATTTCCCATCTATAAGATTTGCCCATCATACCTTCACATTGATTTATTCGATGTATGTAAGTTCTAGAAAAATATTGTAAGAATATAATAAATTGATGTCCTTCCTCTTTCATGCACCTGAATTATTAAGTCACAACGTCACCTGTGACACAAAAATGTTCTTTGTTATATCAAACAAAAAACAACAACAATCTTCACCGTCAGCAATGAATTGTTTTCATGTTTTTGTGCCAAAGTAGACAGTTAAAAACAAGCAACAAATACATGCATACATACATACTATACAATGAACAATATTGAAATAAAGCAAACAACTGCCAGACGTGAGCAAATCTTTTGATTTGATTTGTTTCAATTGACACATACTGTGTCATGTTGAAATGTTGTTGCAATTGTTGTTGGTACTGCTGTTATTGTTATTGATACAGTTGCTTTACCATTGTTGTCACTTCATTTATTTATGTACTCATTTATTTATGTACATTTAGGCACCTCAAGTTTCAAAAAAAAAAGGCTGCTCCTACCTCTTCCCAAAAATTACCTTATATATTTTATGAAGACTTGTAAAATATTTGGGAAATAAAAAATAATTAAAATCGCATAGCGCACTGAAATACCTATCCAAATAGCATGAAATACCTATCAAAGTGATCGCATTAAATATCATCATAACAATTTCAAATTTTTAATTCCGGCGCACTACTAGAAAACCCTAAAAAAATATTTAATTATTTAATAATACAAATGGTATAAATTCCGTAACATCGCACATTATGTGTACGTCTTATACATGAAAAGTCTGTTCTAAACTTTCTAAGAAAAATCACATTACTTTTTTAAACGCCAAAAAAAAAAAATATTAATATTTATTCAAATTTTATACCACCAAACCTGAAAGAGTTAACGCATTTAATCATTCCTATTATTTCAGCCGTTGCGTCCAAAAATTATGTAAATCAAAATCAGATTTTTGAAAATGCAATGGTTTTGTGGAAGTGCTGTACAAAATAGGGTTTCCATTTTCCCGATATACATGTATGAAACTAAATGAGGCCAAAATTATTGGCTGAAGGTGAAAATCCAAATAATAAAAAAAAACTGACTTACACCACTTTTTCACGCAACGGCTCATTTGTGGACTTCTTTTTGGACTAAGGAAACATTTTCCTTTTAACAAATGTGTTGCACAGTATAATTCGATAAGAGGATTAGTGGTCGTTCACATGTTACGTAACGCAATTTTCGACCAATTTCGACCCCTCCCTCTGGTCGTAACAAATCGTTACAAAATGTCACCCCCACCCCCTCTCCCCGTAATAACGTAACAAATTTTTATTTCACCATTTTAAAGCTTTGTGCATCCTTAATATCGCTTATAGAATATTCAAATCTACTTGAAATTTATTTTTTTCTTAATTTGACCTATTTATATCGATATCTTTTGAATCTGTTAATAAATTAAAAATCCATGTTTGCTAGCACATAACCTTTCATTTGGTATCAAGAACAACCGCTTAAATAATACAAGAAAAACTTCTCGGGAATCCTCAAATAAGAATATATTAGTAACTATGTTACTTTCTTTGGAGCCAATTATTTCCGCTCATAGAAAAATTCATTCTACGAAATATACAATTACCGAAGATATTTCAAAGTATATTTTAATTGAAGAAACACAAGAAGAAAGTGTTTTCTACATTTTTTTTATTGCGGGAATAGATTTTGAAAATTTATCATTCAGTTTCCCTAAATAAACGTTGTTACATAAGGGAAAAAACTGTTACATAAAGTTGTAATGTAAAGTTTATAGTTATTATAATGGTGTATCATTATTTTATAAGCAATAGCTATTTTATAAAGTGGGCATGGTCGCCTGTTTAAACTAAGTAGAAGATTAAAAAGTGCCATGTTTTATAACATCCTGTGCCATGTTTTATACTTTTGGCGCCATTTATTTGGAAGTTAGAGATATATTTTAAAGTAAGCGTGGCACCCCGCCCATTTTCCGTATAACAAACATTGTTACCGGTATAACTTCACACACTTAAGTTGAGCATTCTGGTTTTTAAATTTAGTATGTTTTTTCAAAATGAGTGTTTCATTCGTATGGGAGGTGGGCGTGGCAGTTGGTCAATTTTTACAATTTTTTCTTTCCAACTTTACTTTGACCAAAAAACAACATTTGTAAAGTTTCGTAGAGATTAAACAACGTGTACTATTTTTGGCCACAGGTTATATGGAGACGCGTCACTGTGCGGCGCACCCTCTCGTGTAACTTTTCTATTAACCCTTAAGGGTTAATTTTTTTTTTTTGTGCATTTTGTATTTGTAAATTTTTAAAAATATTTTTTATTATTAACAAATATCGGGTAACGAATTAACGATTCTGATTGAATTCAAATATTATTTTGAGTTTCAATGAGTGGCCAACTTTTAGTTTTTCACAGCCGAAGCAACCTTGGGTTGGACAATAGGCAACTATCTCTCTCTCTCTCTCTTTTACTATACAGAAGTTTTGCAACAAAATTTTTTCCAGCTTACAAATTAAACCTATAGCATGACTGGTCTGTTCTTTTTATCTATCTGGTCAAACACCAACCCCTACTACGACCCAATAAAATGACAATTCACTAAATGTACAAACGTTTTTTTTTATTTACTAACACAAAATAATACATGCATTTGTATCTAAATAACAAAATAACACATTTGTAATAATGGTTTTCTTATATCTTTCTCTCTCTTTTTTTCTTTCTAAATGTTTCTTCTTTCTTTCTTTGGCGTTCGTCCATCGTTTTGGTATTCACTTGGCAAATATATAGATCGGCTCATTAATCATTGAAACAGCGAAAAAACGTGATACTGGCAATTACACATGTAGCCCGTCAAATAGCCCCAGTGTGACTGTGACGCTGAATGTTATAAATGGTAAGTTTAACAAGGATTTTTTTTGGTTTGTTTGTCTCGTTATTGTTGTTGCTGTTACTATTACTATTGTTGTTTTTGTTGGTTGGGTATTTTCTGTACTATACATCATCATGCTTTTCTTTTGCAAATGCTGCATTGGCATTTAAGTTAAATTTAAGCTTATACTTAATAAAAATGTTCCATTGCAAATCGTTGTATGGCACATGTACATGTTTACATACAAACATACATCCATACATATGTACATGTGTCCTTGTGAATATTGTTATTTTTTGTTTTTATTAACCTTCTTGCTCAGTCTCACTAGATCGAAATGGTGGCTACTGGTAGCTGGCAGCTATAGTATTGGAACATGTTATTATATTTCTCACTACTCGCTATTTCCAATATCTCCACCAAACCCCAACTTTTCTCATCTTTCAATTGCTGTAGAGTTTTATTTGTTTGCATTTGTTGTGCATACAAAATTCTTTATTTGTAAAATTGTCGACGTGATTTTTTACAATTTTTCCGCATTGGAAACATGCAAAGAATAGTGGGCGTTTTAATGTAATATCGAAATTGAATTTCTCTAATATTTATATTCATAGGAGGAATTTATTTTGAGAAAGTAGGTTGATTGAGCCTACTGGCGGTTATCACATACCATGATTCTGCCCTCTTAATGACAGTTAGAAAGTTGTGGTTGTGATATTCTAAATTTCATCAGAGTTCAAGAGTCCCTCGGCGAAGATGTGTCTCTTAATGCTAATGAGCATGAGCATACTATTCTGTTTGTTCTGTCATTGCATCCTCTTCTAAACTGAGTTGGCAATATGTCACTTTGGACGGTTTTGAATTTATTAAGTTTGAACTGTTAATTTTAGTGCCGATTTCACAGCCATTAGTTAGCTCGTTGGTTAGCTGAGTTGGTGATTAAAGTTTACCTAATGCAAAGCATCAACTGTGGTTTAACTAATGGTACACTAAACACTGAGAATAAAGCGTCATTAGTTAAACCGTTGTCATTAGTTAGTAGTTAACTAATGACTGCAAAATCGGCCCTTACTCTTTTTGTAGATTATTATTAAGTTTCATGTGAAGTGTTGCTGGAACCCACTTTCTAAATAACAAAAATGTTGCGTGCGGATTAATGTCAACACTTTATTGGTAAGGTAAGAGAAAAATTATTCCAGATTTTATTAGGTCATTTTAGTTTACACAATACAAAAAAATTAAATTTATTTTAGTTAAATTTTTTGAAAGAACATACATTTAAGAATACGCGGATAAATGGTTGTTTTGAAATTTTTATAATTTTGGCCTTGATATTTTTCATATTGCCCGATAACCTTAAACGTATTTTCTCACAACCGTATTTTTATATGTTACACATCCTGTGTCTAGGGTATCCTGGTTTTGATCGCGTAACGTTTGTTTGTAACGCCCATATTTAGGCGTCGTAGGTATGAACTTAGATATGGGGTATTTCATCTCAAGGGAGCACACTCTAAAAATTGAATGGGCTCAAATGATTGTTTCGTGTTACTCGACGTTCATTTCGATATATAAACAAGTCTCAGCCCACTTTTGGACCTCAAAGTTCTCAAAGGAAAAGACCTGAGGTTTTTTTACCCAAAAAAAAAAAGTTTCTTTTTGGGAAAATCCAATTTTTTTTTTTTTGATTTTGAAATTTTCTTTTTTCTAAAGATTGAATATAAGTCTGTCGAAAACTTGTTGAACAAGATTTTTTAAATGCAGTAGGTGATTAGTTACATGGATCCGAAACAGGGGCTGTTTGACAAAAATGTCCAAATTCAGAAGTCTCGAACTCGGCAAATTTTTGACCGATAGGACTAAACTTTGTGCAAGCCCGATTGATTTAAAAAGTGGGCTGACTATATTTATAAATCATCAGCGTGCAAAGCGGAGTCGATTTAGCCATGCCCGTCTATATGTCCTTCCCTCTGTCTGTGTACACGACAACTCGAGTGAAAGTGTTGCGACCTTTCTTATGATTACCTCCTAATAACAATAAGTATTTCAAAAAAAGTAGTAAATATGATTAATCAAAATTTAATACTCTCGGTTGAATATGATTATTCAAAATTTTATACTCACGGTTGAATACACAGTGCCACAAAATTTCCACTTTTGTCTTATGCGCGAGGTTTTCCAACGGTTTTATTAAATATTTTTGAAGTGAAACTTCTCTTGTCCTAGAGTAAAACCAACCGGATGTGACGTCGCGCGTAAGTTTGCAATGCGACATAATTTTGTCGACCAATGTGTATGAGGGGCTAAATATCAATATTCCGTAACTGAATTCACGAGCAAACTATATAATAAACGATTCATAAGTAGTTTGAATTCAATATAACATTTTAATTACACACAAACACGCCTATGGCAGAAAGAACAATGTGTAGCGTCGCCATCTTAAAGTTTATGACAGTTATACATTTCACATACAGATGTCGCAAATATCCAAGGAATTACATGAAGATGTCGCACACAAAAAGAGTTCACTACAATTGTCATCGAAATTACCGGTACAGAGTTGCAATTTTTGTTCTAGCATTAATCCCAAAAAAAAAATTGGTTGTGTAGAAGTGAAACTTCTTGTGAACTAAACGAAACACAAGCAAATGAAATTAAAAAACACAAGCCAATGAAGTGGAAAATTTCATTTGCTTGTTATTTGCTTGTGTTTCGTTTAGTTCACAAGAAGTTTCACTTCTGCCTTGTGTTCGTTAATACACAATTTGGTTTTTTTTTAATTTTTGTTGGCTCCACATGGAAGCTCAATGCATTTTATTTCATAATAGTCATGAGTAAAGTTTTTCTAATCACCCAAAATTACAGGAACTCAGAATTTGTTATAGTGTATATCAATAATAAGGCCTAATGATAGCGAAGAGACATTTACAAAATTGCTAGTTTCTTCTTTATGGTTGGATAAAAGTTCATAACTTGTTCACTGATGTTTTCAGGAAGGATATAAGCATAGAAGAGAACGAGAAAAGCTTAAATGAATAATGCAAATTATACATAAAAAAGTCAATTTAAATAAAAAGTGTAAATTTTCTATAGCACCAAATTTTTTTTTTTTTTTTAATTCAACTATATCATTCTGCATTCAATTATGAGCAACAATATGAAAAAACATTGGCGTGCACTCAATTAACTAAAAAGTTATGCTCAATTTTACATCGGTACATGAGACCTATAGCCTTTAATTTCACCTCATCAAAGTAACTTAGCTCCAAAAATGTTACGCTAAAACTCAAATTAAAATTTGCTGAATTAAAAAAAATGCCGTTAGAATAAGATTTGGAACTAATACACAGGTTTACAAATATCGGTAATGTTTTTGACCCAAGAAGGCAACATATGTTTTTAGGGTAATTCAAGGCGTTTATTGATATATTTTGGCAAATAAAATAATAATTTGTGGTCTAAAATTACTGAAAGTGGCTTAATTATTTTGGCGCTTGATGAATAAAAAAAAAACGTAAAATAAACCCAGGCATAAGGAAACAAATTTTTATTGCGGTGTGGTGCATTCACCGAATTTCGACATTTTTCGTGAAAAAGAATCAGTAAGACAACTAAAAACCACATGAGCTTAAAGCTTGACTATTTTTCTAAATTAATAGAATTCAAAACTAAGAAATTTTCATTAAAATTGCTTCATAATAATTATGAGCAAGAACCATTTTATTTGTTGTCGATAACTTTTATTTCATAAGAAATATATACTTATATAAAAGTGTTCAAATTCTCGCCAACGAAAAATATTTATGTTATGTTGTAATTGTTTTATTGCAACATTTTTCATGAAAAACTTATAACTGTTACGTCCCTGTGCATTATGCATCTTGTATTTATCTCTTATGTCGAAATGCAAGGTCACATTTTCACTCAGTTCATCTTGTTCAACAGAATTTTCTTGCAGTCATCAGACTTTGGATCGATATCGAAAATATATCCAATAAACGTATTGGGGCCGATAACTAGCTCTTTTTCAGGCTGATAATTGTTTTCATCTGATTCGGATTTTGCAATAATGGTGGAAACAGAAGCGCTTCCAGATGACAAGTTAGGCAGCGGAACTTCGAACTCATATTTATAATAAGTTTTTCACATATTCTGCCGGGATATGAACCCTGGCATTTCTGCGTAGCAGTCCAACACACTAACCACTAGGCTACGGCGACCATTCATTTCTATATAGATTTAAAAATTAATGATGAAATTGGGGTAAAAAAAAGACAATGTCACAAATAAATAAATCTGTGGTAAAAAGGAATAACAGCTTAAGTTTATTTTTTTGATTAGAAATATTATAGTAACTGTAGGCCTGTTTCAAAAGACCATACGTTTAAATCAAAAACCATTCTTGAAACCATGTACTATTCTAAAATTTTGATCAAGTTATTAGCGTAATCTTGTATTCTATCATTCTTGCTCTCTACATTTATCAGCACAAAAATGACGTAGCACACATGAAAGGAAAATTCAGCTATATGGAATCCAGCTCTCTCACTACAGCAAATGAGATAAAACAGCAAGAAGTCGACTCTCTGCATGATTGTATGCGGCCGACATCCATATGACTTCGTCTCTTATTGGTTTCGTATGAGTGCAACAACAACGCGGCTTCCGTTGCTAAAGAAGTTTCACTTCAAAAAATTTGGTGTAGTTCAACAATAATGTCCCATATATGGGGTCCATACATAGACCGGTTGACTAGTCTAATCCAATTAAAAATATATTTACATTGCAAAGGTTAATGATTGACTTAATTTTAAGTTTAGTCTGAAAAATCAATTCATTACTTGTTGAACACGCGTGCAAATTTAAGTTACGGTTTATGAAGCCAGATTGAATAAAAGATATGAGCTAATATTACTCGGAAACCATATTTTCTAAACAAGCATTCAGGTTGCGATTGAACTAGATTGTTTTCTGTCTGCGGTATACGAATTTCTAAAAATAAAATTATGTGCAAATATTTGTTTAGCTAAAAGAAAATTATTTTTATTAAATATGTAAGCATTGGTGGGTGTAGTTATCTTTTTTTTAAGTGTTTGTATAGCAAATATTTATGCTATTTTCATACAATTTAAGTATTAAAGTGAAACAAAATGCAATTTAAACAAATTTCACTTCGCATCCTGTATACATTTTAATTGAATCCTTCCCCAATCTTGATACTTATCGCAATATTTTTATGTACATTTGCATTTTTGGTTGTTGTAGTTGTGTTTGTTATATTGTTAATTCTGCGATAATATTCGCGCAATTTATATTATATCAACACTTCCAGGCAAATTCACAAAATCGTAGCATTTCAACTCAAGAAACAAATTTTTGAAAAAATTTGTTTATAAGTATAAAGCAAAAGAAATGTGAAGTTTTCCTTCGTGTTGAAGGATGTGAACACATGAAATACCCTGAAGCAATGTTGCCAATTGCAGGAAAGGGGAAAAACAAACATTTGAGCTTAAATTACAAATTTGTTTGCATACAGAATAATAATGATTAATTCTTTTGTATTCATTAGCATTGGTGGAAAGCCAACGAAGCATGGGGTATGAGCCTGTACATATTGAGTAGAGTAATGTCGTAGAGACGTAGGAATTACATTTTCAATTTAGAAGAATGTGAGAGAAAAACCAAATTTAAAAAAGCAAAACATAAGTTTATTTAAAAAACAGAACAAATTTCATGGTATATGAAAATTGCTTTTTCGGGTCGGGAGGTAGATAGGTAGGTTTCGTAGCCACTTCCTCTGCTGTTGAAGTACAATTAGCGCTTAGCTACCATTTTAGTATCACATTTTCATTTTGTCAAAGGCTATTGATTGTTTAGAACCAACCCGTGAAATTAAAGAATTGGAGGCGCATTTCAAAGCTGGGCAGTGATGTAGGAAGTGCAAGGAAGTTCCTTTTTCTTTGTTTTTGAAAAACGGCTTGCCTACAGAATTTTACCTAGGGTTTGAATAAAAATATACAAATAATATGCATACCTACTTTTTCATGGATAGCTTTTTTTCTAAAAGCTAACTATACTCGATTTGAACAAGGTATTTCTATCTATGACTTACAACTTCCGCCTCATTTATTCAAGCCTACGACAATTCAATTGTTTATTTTTACGGTTTTTGTGAAAAAAGTCGTGTGCTACATTAATAGGGCATTGAGAAAAAAACACATTTTTTATTACAAAAACCCACTTTATTGGTACATTTTGAGTATAACTTACAAACAATCAGTAACCAATAGCGGTACCATCGTGTTTGAAAACCATTTTTATTCGCTTTGCAATTGAGTTGTTGAGATTCATCATGGTGGCTGTGCTGATGTTTTCCCAAGCCTTCTGAATTCCCACCTCGAGCTCCGCAATTGTCGAATACTGCCGCGCATTGTCATATACGTCACCAATCATCATTCCCCAAACATTTTCTACTGGATTCAGATCTGGGGAAACGGCAGACCACTTAAGTACCGGAATTTTCGTCTTAGCCAACCACTTCTTAGTCGATTTGCTAGCGTGTATCGATGCGCTGTCTTGTTGAAGTATTAGCTTAGCAGAGCGGTAGCGGCGGAAATAGGGCTTAAGGTGCTTTTCAAGCACTGCTTGGTAGTTCTCGCTGTTCATCCGATGCGACACAATGCCCAGTCCAACTTTTCCGAAACCGCTGTATGCCTCCCATACCATAACGGACCCGCCAACGAAATTTCGCGTGGAAAAAAAACATGGTTCTTTCCGAATGCCATCTAAGTTAAACTTTTTTTCGTCGGACCAAACACTCTGAAACATATACAAATATCGAAAATCTTAATCCAAACCCAAATAAACTTACAGGATTGAATGACTTAGTAATAAAAGCAGAAGTTTTGTAACTTCGACCATTTATGCATCCAATGCAACTTCTCCTCAGCAAATTTGTAGCGTGCCAGCTTGTGATGAGGCTTTAACTTTGGCGCTTCCTGCATTTTCTCCAGCTATCCCCGAAAAAGTGGGTGCCTCTATAAATTTAGGACACACTGTATTAAGGATGTCAGTCCCGCGTTCCCGCGATCCCTACATTTTACCTAAAATTAAACTTGAAAATCCAGGGATTAGAATTGTATTCATCCTTCATTATAAAAAATATGTGAATAATTTCAATTTTCTTAAGAAATAATCTACCGAAGAAATTTTCTTTCGCGATGGGTGCCGAAAAGCCATAAAAATAGCAATTTTTCATAGTGTTCACTTTAAATTTTTGCAGTCCGAAAGCACCCTAAAGTTTTGAAAACAAAAGTTGTACTACAGAGCGGATAAAACTTATCTATTCTAAGTAGCATATGATGTCCATTTAAATTTGTTTGCATTTGAGTTAAAATTTCGAAAAACAAATGAAATTAGTATTCGTTTAAGCTCATAAATGTTTATGACGGGGGTTAACACCAAAATCCTTCTCCTACTGGTTGTACTGTATTATATTGTATTAGAGGTTTCTGTCGTTGTACCGCGACCTATAAGATCTATTGTACGTTTCTCTTTTCTATCTAGTCTAATCTGCCTAGAATACCTCATCCAGTCCAGTCTCCCTCAAGAATTTGAGTATTGCGCCCGGATCTATGGATGCTAGTTCGGTACTGGGCACTTGGTGTATGCCCAGACATTTCCTTCTTTTGTGGATCAGTGCTCCACATTGAGCTAAAATATGTTCTGATGATTCGTCTTCCTCATTACAAAACCTACAAATTGAGCTTTGCTTAACCCCTATCTTGCAAAAGTGTTCTCTGAGCCCGCAATGCCCAGTCAGAATACCAGCTAATATGCGCAAACTATTTTTGTTGAGACCAATGCAGAATGCGTATCTACTCTTATTATAATTGCTGAAAAGCGCTTTGGATTGCCTCAGTCCCGTAAGATTGGTAAAGAGTTCTTGCCTCTTGCTCCTCTCTTCTTGCCTGAGTAATTCCCTGATTACACTATCTCCTATTCCACAGAAGGGTTCAGGTCCCACGAAAGTGGTTGCTGCTCCCTTTCTTGCAAGCTCGCCTGCCTGCTCATTACCATCAATTCCTGCGTGTCCAGGGACCCAACATAGAGCGACTTTGTTGCTTCTACTGGTTGCTTGTTCTCTTATTGTTCTTTGCCTGCAGGTAAGGCAATAAATAAAGTAGGTACTTTTTATTATTTTCCGATAAAATTTTAGACATGTTTTCTTGGTCACCGAAGTGGAAAATACGTCTTTTCCTTTTTGGGAAAGAAAGTTACCAGTGTTCGTCATTCTTGGGCAAAAAGAAAAATATACTGCCGTAAATGAAAGAGGAATAGAAGATTCGGATTTGGCATTAACATTATACACAAATATAGCACGCACGATATGAATGGATAAGCGAAGCTCTGTCTAGCCCTCATCGAGCTATCATGTCATAGTAATAAGTAGTAGTAATATTTTTTACCTTTTAAAACTTCGTAATATTTCACTTCAATTTATTATGTATATTATTTTATAAATAATGAATACAAGATTTTATTTGTGTTGCATAGTGTAATCAATTCTCTATGTTCAGTATGCATATAACTCATTATTTATAAATTTCAATTCAACCTTAATTTCAAATGCAATTGAAATTAAAATGAAGTAAATTCTGCTGCAATTAATAAATAAATTTTGAACAACATTTGCTTTGATTTTATGCGCAAATCAAGAGTTTCAAGTGTCTCTCCCTAACTACTTCATCGCAATCTTCGCTTCCCTGATGCATTTTGCTCATTCCATGCACACTGCATTTGTACTTCCTGCTTACGTAAGTAAAGTAGACTGCTGCCGATTCATGCGCAAATGCCATGCAAGGTCGTTGGAGTTTGATGCCATAGTAGTACTACATAAGTATGTGTGCTTGATGTTGTTGCCGTTGTTATAAAATTTACGTGTATTTGTAAATACTTATATACATAAAGATGTGTTTCCTGCACAAGTGAAAGAGCAAAAAGTTGTTCGCTTTTCAAGTGAATTTTCCATTTCATTACAAGCTAAAATTTTTCTAATTAAAGGTAATTGTTGAAAAAATTCACATACACACACATACAAACAATATGAAAGTACAAAATGAAGCAAAGCAGTAAATTTCTAAATGAAATTCAAGTTGGAAGTTCTCTTTTAATTGAATGAAGGCAATTTTAGCAATCGGAAAGCAAAGAAGAATTACTAAAACTTACAGTTAATTAGAGGCAAATTGAAGAAAGGATATTTACAGTGAATGTGTATTTGTAAATGTTCAATCATGAATGAAATGCAAAATGTTTGCAATTTCAAATGTTTGAGAAATTTTGATTTCTCAATTTGATATTAATTGAAATCTAAAATCATTCTCAAATCGGAAAGGAAATTTGAATCCCATATTTGCTTTCAATTTGATATTAAATGGAATATACCCACCCATTCTTAGTGTGTCAATGAACATCAAAAGTTAAAAGAAAAACGTTTAAATATTAATTTATAAAATCTAATGAGATGAATAGGAAAAAAACTAAAATACGAAAGTAAAGATAGTAAATTCATTGTTTAAGAGTGGAATATGCAGTCCTTTCAACAAGAGCGTGTACGGATTAATTGTACGAACAACTTTAAGCATCAAATTGAACTTTATTCTTAACATTCAACATTTCATTGCGAATGGCGCTGTATAACTTTTCAAACAATCGCAATTATAATTTCTTTGTTTAAACAATTTTTCAAATCATACTCCGAGTATGCAAAACGTTTTTAAGCTGCCATTCTTTGCTCACATTCAAAGGAATCCAAAATATCCTAGGAAGGTGCTGCAAATATCTTGAGAAGTTGAAAGCATTCGTAAAGAAATGGAACCGATTTTTTAGAAGACACCAGAATGTTTAGGACTTACCAAATCATTAGCATGGGTTTTTGAAGCACTTGAAGCAGCCCAAGAAAAACTGTCCCAGAAGGTCACTAATATATCCCTTAGTATAATTCAAAGTCGTTTAAATGAATTCCAAATTGAATTCTGAGCTACCATAACCAAACTCTTACTGACGGTAAAACAAACCAAAAAATGGCAGGAGTGGGCTGTCGAACATATGGATAATGATTGGAGCGATGTGAACTTTACAGACGAATCTTTTTTATTGACGGCAGGTACCATAAAATGTGCATTGTCCATTAAAGGCAGTAAGATGGTTCTGAGATTAGTTAAGCATCCAGGAAAAGCTCATGTTTGGGGATGCTTTTGAAAACAGAGTTTCGACGCGATTATCATGTTTACGAGAAATTTGGATATCCAGTACATAATCCATTTATACCAATAACTGGTTTGGGAAAAGAAATCGAAATTGAGTTCTTTAAGAGGGCAGGACCCTTAACATCAAAGTCGCTTGTGCAGTAAGTGAAAAGAGGAAAATTGAATAGAATTGATAAGAATTTTGGACTGCGCCTCTCAATCTTCAGATCCTAACCACATTGAAAATTTTTGAGCAATTATTAAGCTTAAGACGAGCAGAAAAAATGCTAAGAGCATTGCCCAACTGAAACGACAGATTAAGTCAAAATGGCGGTGTTTGTCGCAATCGTACGCCCAAAAGCTAGAGATAATATGACCTCGCGTTACCACTAAGTAACTCAAAATTTTGGTAACTGAACAGTATATTGATATCTCAGCGCGTTGGACAAAGAAATGTTTAAAAATAATGTGAATTTTTTTTTATTGGGGCCTTTTTTAAAGGACTTAGGCCGTACACGCTCTTGTTGAAAAGACTGTATATTAGTGCAAACGAAAACGGTGATTGAAGAGCAACATTTTCATGAGCTAGACGAGGAAAAATCTTTCATTTCAGTTTCCAGCAGTGAATCGATGGACGTATTTCCAAAAAACGATTTTATTAATCCACATTTGAAGCTTATTTCTATAATCTATATTTGAAGTCAAATTTCAAGTCAATTTGTTACTGTTTTTATAGTGATGGTTGATACCGCGAACACAATTAGTACTAGAGCTCCGTTTTGATACCACATCCTCGGATGTTTTTTGGTTTGTGGTAAAGGCGGCGGAATTTTGAATTCAATTGAAAAACCAGTACATTTTTACTTTTTATTATATGCTCATTTTATTAAATCGCAGGGACAAGTCTATTTTGGGCCTTTCTCTTAAAAGTGAGCATTTAACTGAAAGTAGTTGCATTAAGAGAGAAGTCGAAAAATTTATACATTTATTTGCAATCCACAGTTTTTCGATCTACATGCAAACACTTTGATTAAAAGATTTTAAAGTAGATTTAAGATGAAGATTTAGAAATATCCCCACTAAAAGAAATAAAAAGTTAAAAAATCAGTAGATTCGCGTACTGACAAAATCAGTACGTCTGGCTACCCTAGTTCCATTCAAACTGTTTTAAGATTTTATGAGTTCGTTTAAACTTATCTCTCATAGTTTCCCGGGGATATTGAAATAAAGTTTACCAGGGCTTTTATTCCGGTTGGTCTCTGACAGACTGGAGATTTAGTTACTAAATTTTGACTGCACTATAGTTTTCAATAACAATAAATCTTTAGTGATAGTGGAAGTCAAATCACACTATCAAGTCCAACTAAACCTTTAATGATAGTGGAAATAAAATCCCAGAGCCAACTACCACTAAATATTTAGTGGTAGTGGAAATCATATTCCATTGTCACCAAATGTTCAGTGGTAGTGGGATTTTATTTCCACTACCACTAAACGTTTGGTGGAAATCGAACCCAACTACTTCAAAACTAGTGGAAATTATACCCCACTACTGATAAGGGAATTTCTATGGATATATGTCCAAAATTGGTTAAGGTATTTTAGAGCATATTTTGGTTCAAATGAAAGCTTATTATCTCTAGTTTCAAATGCCTTTTTTGTTTGACATGATAGCAGACCAATATGGCGGCTGCAAGTCTATGACCTCACCTTGAGAGAATGGTTTTATCAAGCATTCGTTTACCCAAGTCATCATAAAAGAACAGATAATGCCTTTTTTCGTTTATTTTTGTTCGCTGAATATGAGTCTAATATTATTTTTCGTGGGAACCTCAAAAAAGGTCAAAAAGGCTGTTTTTCGGGTCTCACGTTTACCCAAGTCATCATAAAACGACGGGGAAAGCCCATTTTGTGTAATTTCAGTTGATGAACATGAATCTAACATTATTTTCAACGGGAAATGTTACGTATCGTCCCTAACCTCAAAAAATTAAAAATCCCAAAAAACAGTTTTTCGTGTCTCTCTTTCCAAAAAACTTATATGCCCTAAAATACCTTAACCAATTTTGGACAGGGAGATGGGGGGGGGAGGTCTCCCGTTGACAGAGAATGTCCCAGGTATATTCCGGTATATTTAAAGAACATTTTTAGCATAAGTTTTAATAACATTTTGAAATTCCGAATAATTCTCCTGTTACATTAAATTATATACATATAAAAAAAAAACATCCTAATTACCTCTAGAAATGATTGTCTTTATAAAGGGCTGGCGGAATCATTGCTCCATACATCTTTAAAGATGACGGTTTTTTTTTTTTTTGTTAGAACAGACAAAGGTATTATTCAAGAATACAGCACACAGACAAGTTTTACGTCCATTGTACTATATCCTGTGTTCCCTTTTGCTATTCTTTAAATCTACCAGATTTATTAATAAATTTTAGCAGATCCGGCGGTGTTAGAAAGCTCAGGTGTTTGTCTCCCAACATTCCAGTACCAAATATGCTTACTTTGATCTGGCAGAAAGCGGGACAGACACTAAGAAAGTGGTCCGCCGTCTCTTCACACGATCTATGGCCACGTTACCGTCCATGGCGTACGAGCTTAATCTGGTCGACAGATGGCGCTACATTCCCACACAGCACGTGAAACAATAGACCTATTGGGAGATGAGTTCGGTGAAAAATTCATCTCACGTTTCGGACCAGTGTTTTGACGCCTCCAAACTTTTTTTTGTGGGGTTACGTAAAATCACTTGTCTATGCCGATAAACCAGAGTCTGTTGCACAACCTTGGGAAATAACATTACACATGTTATTAACGAGATACCAACAGCAATGCTCGAAAAAGTAGTTCTAAATTGACCTTTTCTCATGCATAACTTACAATGTAGTAGTGGTCAACATTTAATAAAATAATCTTGTACAAGTAAATGGTAAGCATCGATTTATCGACTCAAATAAAAATTTCATACATTTTTTTTCACTTTTTCTGGTGTTTTTTTTTTTTTAATTTTAAACCAAATACTTTTAAAATTACCTTTTTAATCATAACTGGAATTTTTTTCTTAAGCAATTTTCTTCGGGCTTAACGAACAATTCATAATATTAACAATATTCTTTTGTAAATTTTAAATGTATCTGTGTTTTAAAATTTACATCCCCTGTCAAATTACAAAATTGTAGGTACAAAATATCATTTATAGAAATTACTCAGATTTAGTAAAATTTAGTGAATTTTAAATATTTGCATTAGGATTTACATTTAATTTGACTAATATTAAATTTTGTGGAATTATTTAGATATGCATTACCTCTAAACAAATGTTTGTATTTGTTCATGGCTAATTTTATACAAACAAATAAATTTGCAGTTTACCACCATTCGAAAAATAAAACATTATTTTGCATCGACATATGCTTGCACACTAGCGGGGATCCAAAGGAGGGGAGGGTGGTTAACCCTAAACTCTCCCTTACAAATGAAAATGTTTAATTTTGATCATCGGTCATAAGATAAAACAAAAATTTAAGGGACCAACAAATTAAGCTGCCCCCCTCCCCCTTCAGGAATCTCTGGATCAGTTAGTATGTGTGGTTGTACATATTTACATAACTTTATATGCTACGAATTAATGTAATTCTCGTTTTATTAGTATCAAGAGATTATAATGCTAATTGCATTTGCAAATATAAATTACCAAAAAATAAAAAAATTAGAGATACATTTTCTAAATATTAATTAGGGGCCATTCACATATTACGTAACGCAATTTTTGATCCCTCCCCCTTGGTCGTAACACATCGTTACAAAACGTAACGTAACAAATTTCTATTTCGCCATTTTAATGCATTGTGCATCCTTATCGTCTATAGAATATTCATATATAAACTTGCTAATGATTTTTACATTACTAACACTAGTTTACACTAAAAATCACAATCAACCACTCGATTTTCTTTTACATATAAAAAATTATGTGTTTGCAAGCAGTCACAGTAAAAGTGAAACTTTGAAAAGTTAACGTTTTTCTTCCTTCTGATACTTTCTAAACTTATCGGCACAAACATCACCTAGTACACGCAGTCAAGCCGAGACTTCTACATCGACTCTCTTACTAAAGCACATATGATAAAACTACGAGATGTCTCTCTGCTTGATTGTATGTAGCCGAATAACAACTGCATACCTTCGTTTTTTCACGTAATCAGGGATGCCAACTCATTTTTTCTCTCTCCCCGAAAACCCTCAAGAAAATCCCCCTATTTTCGATCGAATTCCCCGCATTAGTATAATTTCATATTTTAACAGCTACATTCACTTTCCATATAAACATTTTACAAAAACGGAATTGATCTCAGTGAGTATTATTTTAAGGCGACCCTAAACTTTCTCTGCCCAAACCTTAACCAATTTTCATGGGACTAGTAGATTAATAGAAACGTACTTTCTGACTCCGGAATTCTTAACATATAAGCTTCAGCCCTTTTTTGGACATCAAAGGAGAAGACATGGAATTTCTTTTGACAAAAAAATAAAAAATGGCAAAAACTTTGTTTTGAAAAAAACGGGTTCAAAGTTTTGACTATCGGTTTTTACATATAAAATATACTTCATCTTCTTTATGGTGGCTGATCGAAATCTGTAAGTTTAGAGATTAGTCAGCAATGATTAAGAGTTATTAAGCAGGAGGTGCTGAACGAAAGCATAGCAAAGCCTTTCTGAACGGCCGAAGGGGAAGTCGAAGCCCCGCCGCAACTGTTTTGGCCTGACTGGCATTCGAGGCTATAATAGTCTATATCTACGAAAGCACTCTGCGTTCTCTGAAATTTTTACAAAATATTTTCGAAACAATACTTTCAAATAGCATACTTTTTTAAAAATCGATTTCTCCAAACCAAAAAATTGAAGGGCCTGCTTAGGTTAGGTTAGGTTGGAGTGGCTGTCGAGAGACACACTTAGGCCTGAACGGCCCATTGTGATACCACATAGTTGGACCTACAGTTTAACGCCGATTCCGAACGGCGGTGTGGCAATTTTTTATCGGCTTGGTGGTTTTGCCATTACCAACCAATGTGTGTACTTGTACACTATCTTATAATTCTCATACACTTCATATTGATAGTGAATATAAGAAAGTAATGAAAATTAACCACCAGACGAAGACGGGAATCGAACCCGAACCTCCCAGATGAAAGTCTAGTGCACTATCCAATAGGCTATCGAGGTCGTCAAGGGCCTGCTTAAAATATGAAGAATTTAAGAACCAAAATATGAAATATTTCATATTACAAAAAATTTGACAAAAAATATTCCAGAGACTTTAATTACTAAAAGCTGAACGACTTCAAATTCCCCTCAAAAAACAGTTCATTGCCCGATTCCCCGCACCGAGTAAAATTCTACGCAAATCGTTGTTGTTGAAGCTTTTGCACTCTTCCTCTTTCTTTGATACGCTCTACATTTATCTGCACAAAGATGACGTAGCACACTAATATAACACATGAAAGGAAAGTTCAGCTATATGGAATCAAGCTTTCTCATTAAAGCACATGAGATACAACTGCGAGAAGTCGACTCTCTGCATGATTGTATGTAACCGATCCCCATATGACTTCGTTCGCTAAACACTAACAAAAGCATAACTTCGTTTCTTATTTGTTTCGTATGAGTGCAACAACAACACGACTTCCGTTGCAAATTTTTCGATTTACCCTCGCTTCAAATATTTTTCTAACAAAGATTCCGAAAGGGCTTTTAAATTTTTGTAAGCAAATAAATGAGCTGAGACCAAAAATTTTACGTCTTTGAATACGTTTTGAATGAACTACATAGAGCATCTGCTTCATGACTTGGTTTTTAGGGAAACCAATCGCCATTTTGCCATACAATCCGTATCTCATTTTACGTATTTACGTATTTTCTTTAAATTCTGTGATTCGATTTTCTTTGCTAAACATTTAGTTCCAATCCCTATGATAATTTTGTCTCATTTTACACGGTTTCGATTTGGGTTTAGAGGGGCAGATATATACAAGCATAACGACTTTTCTAAAAAATTCAAGCCAAAAGAAATAGGAAATTCTAAAATTAATGATTGAGTTAATCATTTAATCTGTGGAAAGCCCACCATTTTAAAAATATTTAGCAAAATCTGAGTCTTTGAGGTTCCGAAATTTGAGGTTTTGCGAATGGTTTAGTATTGAAGGTATCACGGTCATTTGATTTTACTAAGGGGCTGTTCACATATTACGTAGCGCAATTTTTTTAACCAATTTTGATCCTCCCCCCCCCCCTCCCCCCCCTGGTCGTAACGCTTTGTATCGCTTGTTCAGATATTGCTTGCTAATGGTTTTTACATTAATAATTTTGAATTCATACAAATTTATTTATTGGATATTTATTTATCATATATTGCAGAATATAAAGCTATGAAAAACCAATCCTCTAATTCACATTTCTTGGGTTTTAATACTTAGTAACAAAACTATAAAGAAAAAGTAACTATTCAACGTTTAACAAAAGAAAAAAAGTTGCATAAAAGAACGTTGGGTCCATTTTCCAAAAACTCAGGAATACAGTCAGTTTCGATGTCATCTTTTTCTATTCACAAGGCATCTTCAGCGTCAGATTAGTCTGACTATTATGAGAAAGAAAATGGTGGAATAAAAAAACATTTTGCATTTTTCGCGAACATAAACTTGATAAAAGCCTCTCGAAAATTTAAATTTATTGTCGTATGAAATCAATGTTACGTAACGCAGTTGATGACCCTCTCCCCCCCTCGCCTGACCCCCAAAAATAGCATGACTTTCTTTTCTGCCGAGTAAAAAATTTCAACTTTTTCAATACACTTTTTTTAATATGCCTACTCTTTTTTGTAATGGCTCATTTATAGCCTTACAGAAGCTTACGAAAAAGTAAATGCAATAATGAGGTGAAATTCATCACGCAGATATTGCCTGAACATTAAAGCGTTAAACAAATCTGTGGTAAAAATATATTTTTCATTATAAATAATAAGCTGGGGCAAATTTTTAAATAATTTTTAAAATCGTTTCAATAATGGTCTTTGATTTGAGCATAGAGGCTTTTGAAACAGCTCAAAAGTTTCTCTGATATTTCTATTCATCGCTATTAAATTCTGCTGACAAGAAAACAAACTTAAGCTGTTATTCCTTTTTACCACAGAAATACTGCAACGTGATAGTTTTATATGGACGAAAACCAATTAAAATTATAAATAAAATAAATCTGCGGTTGAATATATGTTTGGAATTACGAAAATTTATTTTAGATATTAATTTAAAAAATGTATGTAAAATGTATCTAGTTACATCAAAGAGCACATAATTTCAATTTGTTATTTCTATTTTGAAGCGTTTGCTTCAAGGTAAATTAACAGAATTTAATATCTTCTTATAATTACATGCATACTTATAGTTGCCTACTAAATTAACTGACAAAAACATATTTCAACACGTGTAAAATATTATTTCTATACATGCAAAGAATAAAATATTATACATACATATGTACATATGTAGAATTGTATGTTTGAATTAGGGATGTCAATATCGGGTTCCCGTGACCCTAGGATTTACTCTACGATTAGACTAAAAATCTCGGGATTGATTCATATGTAACAACACAAATTTGCAAATTTGTAATATCTAGGGAGCGGAAAAAAAAGCAAATACAATTTTCCATCTATAGTTAGTATTGATTTCGAAATTTCAAATTTCAGATTTTCGTAGTTTTTACTATGTTGCTTACGAGAAAGAAAACGGTAGAATTAAAAAAATTTTTGAAAAATCAATGAAATTAAATTTTTTTTAGCCTTTATTCCCTTTTTCTGGTAATAACACATTTTTCGGCCTTATTAAATACACGGTATGTGAAAAAATATAACTAGATATCATATTTTACTGAGTATAGATTAATTTTATGAGAAATGTACACGAAATTTTTTTTCGAAATTTCAAAGTTGATTGGTTTAAGATTGAAGTAATTTTTAAATATTTCTTATTTTATGATTTTTCGACTTGTATACCGCAATTATTAAATTTATCGCAGCTTTTTTTGGGTTTTCGGCATGAAATTTCTGTTCGTGCATTTAATCGTGCAGAGTACCTGATTTTTCCAAAATATAATGTAACTTCTTTATGTATTTTTCCCACTATTAATTTGTGAGAAATTTGGAAAAAATTAAGAAGTTCGAATGTTCTGTGCGATTAACTGGTTAGCAGAAGGCTTAAATCTTCGTAAATGTTTTTGAAGAAATCCAGTAAAATTATTTTCAGTAATATAGAACTTCGAAATAGTATAGAAAAAACAAATTTTTTCATACATTTCATTTTCCATAAATCTTAAGGCAGAATGCTAAAACTAAAAAAAAAAAATCTGTATACATACTTTGCACATAAAATTAATCAATTCTAAGTAGAAGACTATATACTTTGAATTTTCAAGCATTCCAGTCAAACTTCGCAGAACAAAGAATATATTACAAAATATCCAGTCACAAACTTAGTCGGCTTTAAGACAAAATGTTGATGACAAAATGGTTTTCTTTACTCGAAGATAACAAAATATGAAACGCGTTTTATATACATACATATGTACATTTCATGGAATAAACATAATTTATGTTAAGGTTCAACCTTATATCTAATATTTTTTTTTTCAGATTTTTTTTTATATTTGAAAAAACTTTGAAAAAAAAGATTAAAATTTGATTCCCGAAAAATGTTTCAGGATCGACATCCCTATCATGAATGTACATGAATATTATACAAAATGGTTCTTTTATCTAAATGAATGCAGGGTCCTTTAGCAAAAAGTACAAGTAGAATACAACCAACAAGAACCACAATGTGTAAACAAAAACAAAATATATTTCAAAATTAATTACATATGTATTAAATCTTGAAACATTTTCCATATCCATTCACAAACAAAATATTTGATTAAGGAATTGCACACGCACACTTATACGCATACATAAATATCACACAAGTGTATGTATGTTAGTGTGTGAGTGTGTGTGTGGTTAAATTCTGCTTCAATTTATTCCTCTATATTACATACCTATCTTTATTATCTTCTTATGTTTTCATGTCCAAAAATTTCTTTCATCGCAGGTGAATCATCCGCATCTGCTGTAACATCAGCAGCTCCAGTTACAAAAGCGTATACAGCATCTATTCTGGCATTACTATTCAGCGTAATTATAATTGGAGGACATTGGACATGACATGCTAAGATAGAAAGACAACAACAACAGCAAAAACAATTACAACAGCATCAACAGCAAAAAGAAATATATCTGAAACAAAAATTACGTCAAGAACAAGAAAATCTGCCAACAGTAAGAAAAATAAGAAGAAATTTCTTCTTGATATTGTAAGTTTATATATATACCTAAAAACCTAAATATGTATTGTATATTTATGTTTGTGTACTAAGTTATATTATATGAAATGAAAGCCAATAACAACAACAACCAGAAGTTAACTAAAGTATTTAACCATACTACACACACACACGCACACAAGCACACACAAATGAATGCATAAATAGAGTGGTTCGAAAATTTGATTTTGGGAAATGTAACGATAATATCAAAATCCGTTGACTGTTTTTGTAGGTCCCAAAAACTTTTTAAGTTTTTCGGAGTGAAACTACAGACAAAGTTTAAGTGATCGTACTCAGTAGCAGAACGGAAAATATTTCGTGATCTTTGGGATTGGTTTTTGTAAATAGATGCGAAAATCTCAGTCTAGACCCTCTTTGGGCTGTGGAATCGTTTCAATTAATTTCGAATCAGTTCTGGAAAAAGTTTGTTCGCTGTAACCGCTCAAGCTTCAATTTGGTTAATCTAAAAAAAAGAATAAACCTGATTTGAGGAGTTTTAAAAGAAACTAGTGCTAGTGGCAAAACGGTCAAAGTAGTCGTTGAAAGTTAAAACCTCAGTTTTTTGAAAAAAAAAACATTTGCTTTTACATTAAAAACACTTCATTCATTCAAAAGCTCGCGTTACTTATGTAGAAATGTACAGAGTAAAAAGATATAATAGTATTCGAAATATCGTGGTCACTGATTCTGAAAATTAACCCTCTAGTTCCCAAGCCCGCCTCTTGACGGCCTTCACCAAATGGGATGCCACCATAATAGTTTTCTGTTACTACATTTTATCATCTCGCTTAGAGAATTTGCCAAGCTTTTAAAAAAAATGCATCAGCTATGAGCTATGATACGTATTACAGAAGTCAAAGTCAAAAATTTGTGAGATGTACGAAAATTAATTATTTTGATTGTAGATAAAAAACTAGCTATGGATAGCTGAGAATTTGAGTTTTATATATAAAATATTTAATTACTTAAAACAAATTAATAAAAAGCTCATTCAACAACAAATAATTTTAGGCGTTCAAACTTTCAAACTTCATAAAACAACGCCCATTATTTTTTGTTTTTTTTTTTTTTTGTTTTTAAATCAGTTTATGATTTTTACGCCAAATTAATCAATTCCGATTTTTTTTTACCAATAAAAAATTTGGGAACTAGAGGGTTAAGATTATGAGAAAAACGCTTTTAAGGATGTGTATTCCTTTATATGCCACCGTTACGAATCATATCAAGAAACGTTACAACTTAACAAGTTATTGACGAATCAACTTCATAATTACAAAGAACAATAAATTATGATTGGGTATTCTCTGGGTAACTCTCTAACACTTTCAGCCTGGCTAAAATTAAATTTTAAGCCTTTAGCAAATCATTACTGGAATCTTCTAACCTCACATTCTTATACCCTGTTAAAGTTTTGTGATCTGACCACCTCGATGTTGAAGCTTGGTACACAGAAACAGAGGCAGTGGTATTAAAAAGATCCTATCACGCAACAACAATCCGATCTAATCTAGATATAGTTTTCAAGAAGTTTCTGCAAATATTCTATTTGAATTTATTGTAAAATAGGCTTGTGAGGTTTCTACTGATTGAAACTGGAATCGGTCCACAGAATTTTGAGATTCAGGGTTTCTTAACCCAAAAGTGGCTGATTTATTTGTAATTCTCAAGTCATGCGAGCTAAGGTGATGTGGTTTACTTTCACTCTGGGAGAACTTTAAAAACCAAATAAACTAAAATCTTTAAAATCAAATAAAATCAAAAAATGTCAAATTCTAAAATGAAGTTTTCAATCCACCCATATAACACATGCGCCAAAATTCGTACTTACAAACAGATACATAAAATTTACTGCAAATTTACTAGATTTCAGTTTGAAACAGATTATCTGTGTTCGTATGTATTGGTATGCATGCATGCGGGTGTGTTTGTTCAGAGTATCACAGGAAGAAACATTGTAAATTATGTTAACATTTAGTTACTAGTTCTTTTTTAATGAAAAAATTAAGAGATATTAAAAATAATTATGAATATAATAAAAAATAAAAAGCATTTTTAAAAGCATTCATCCATTCATGTTAACCGCAATAAAACGCGCATTATAAATGTGCAACTTTGCAACAAAAAATAAATCTAAAGGAATATTATGTACATATACTAATTATATATTTAAATAAATGAATAAAATTATATATACATAAATATACATACATTATTATAGCCAAAACAAAAAAGAAACTCAAAGCACTGTTTATATTGACTTGTTCCACATCTATCTACTTATTATTCCATACAGCATAATGCCACATACAAACAAAAAATAAATAAATACTTCAACCCTTTCCTTAATACATAATAAACAACATATAACTTTTAATAGATTTTAAGTTGTATGCAAATTATTATTTATACAATTAGTTAAATAGTCAAGTCGATATTCATTAAAATGACGCAAATTGAAAAGTGTTTGTAAAATATTGAAAATTTTCAATAAGTGAATTTTTAATTCACTCTCGCTGACCTGATTTTCGAAATGTGCTTAATATTTCTCCAATTGGACAAATTTTATTTGATTTATAATTTTATAATTGAACACTAAACATCGAATTACCATCTGCTTAAAAACATTCTAATTTAAAATTTGCTTATATACCATCCCACTATGGGTTAAATTAGCAGATTTTCAAGCCAAACCCTCAAAACCCTTAGATTTCAAAAATCTTTTCCTTTTTTTGTGAAATACGTTTTTTGTTAAACGATGTGATTGATGTAGAAAGATAAAAAAAAATTATTTTTGTTGAACCTGTGTAAAGTTCGTGTATAAATATAACTCACACAACATAGATGGATGCGAAAAACTCGGTTTAGGCTCTCCATGGGCTGCTGTGCGATAGTAGTAGTAGTATGAAATTTTATGAGCTTTTCCGACCTACAATTTGGCTGCGACGAACTGTTCACGCATCTGGAATTGCGCTACATTTGCTCAACAAAAACTGCTGGAAAATTTAAAACATTGTAGTAGAATCCGTTGTTAAATCGTGAGTTGTGAGCAATATCCAACCAACTCCACCTTCAGAGAACATATCAAGCTGTAATCAAATTCTTCTGAGAATTTGGGCTAGCGAATTTAGGTCCACGTATCCACATTATGTGACACAAATGAACTTCAACGGCTTGAAGTAAAATTTCAAAACAGACGTCGGAAAGAATTAGTCCTCTTTCAAAACAATGGAATTTCGGGGCTGATGGTTTTAAAATTGCATCTGCTGGTAAAAATGCTAATACGAAACGGTTTAATGACATAACATGCAGATGCCGGGAAACTATTTTTCTATTGGGATGATATGTTTTGTTTGAAGTAAAAACTTTTTACAGTTTCGTCTATATATAGTCTGAAAGTTATATTGCTTCATATTGAAAATAAATATTCATAAATTCCGGCACTTGTAAAATTGTCCGAAAAATTTAAAGAATGCAGCTGAACTATGGAAAATTTGCTGTGACTTAAAGGTTTTCTGTGCATTTTAGAAAGTCAAGAAAGTAGAGCCGCTTCACTAATTTCGAATGGAGGTAAGGTTAGAGTGGCTGTCCTATGATAATATGGCATAAGGCCCGTTGTAATACCACGTGGGTTAATCCACAATTCCCTAATCTTAGAATGAACTTTGTGGTTCTCTAAACTGAAAAATCGCTGATCCAGCAGATTCGAGTAAGCTAAATAGCTGAAGCAGAGTTGAAAGATTTTGTAGTTTTAATAAACTTATCTAAATCTCTGAAATCAGCAGATTCAAGGACAGTTAAATTGCTGTGGAAGAGTTGACCTAAAGATTTTAGTTTACGTGTAGAAAGTGGAACTTATGCAGAAGTCATTTCTAGGTAGTCTCAATCTGCTGGCATATCTGTCGATCAGACATTGTCCAGTGATTATTGCTACAGTATTGCTAATAGAAGATCTATTTAATAAACTGGGCGAATTTGACCTCATTTGAATATATATATGTTAAGTTTGCAGGTTGCCATAGGCATACCTGGGCCTACGCGAACGACTTTGCAATTACTCTGAATGTCACTATGACCTGGTACCCAATACAGGTGTACCTTGAAACGCTCAGATATCTCATCTAGAGATATTTGGCATTTGGAGACAACTTTAGAGGTAGTAATTACACTATTAAATGATTGAATGGCCGCTTGACTATCCGTGAAGATGTAAATATCACATGGTGATAATTTGCTGCACTTCAGCCAGTCAGCTACTTCTTCAATCGCCGTTACCTCCGCCTAAAACACATCGCAGTGATCCGGAAGTCGAACAGATTTTTGAATGTCCAGACTATTTGCCCACTCTGTCCTCCACTTTGAAACGATCCGTAAAAAACTGAATGGATTTTTCAAGCTGAACTGTCCTCTCCGTCCATTCCTGTCTTTGTGGAAATATGCGTAATAAACTTGTTATCAAAGGAGGGCTTTGCTAGAGTGTAGTCGATATCCTTGATAATTCAGCTAATTGTATCTCGTAATATACTAGCATATCCGCAGCTAGAATGAGTGCATGGTGAGAATATGTTTAACCTTATAGCCGCAGTTTTGGCTGTGTATTTTCGCGCAAGATCCATCAGAAGCAAGTGAACCATGGTTTCTAGGGCTTTAGAAGGTATAGTCCTGAGTGCCCCTCTTGTCAGTAGACCCGCCATCCTCTGCACCTTAGCCAAATGCCTGCAGTGGACATACTTTTCAAGTGATGTCCACCAAACCTTAACACCATACAGCAGTGTAGGTCTGACTATAGCTCTATAAAGCCAAATAACTACTTTAGATTGCAAGCCCCACCTTCCACTAATGGCTCTTTTGCGAGAATAGAGTCCAACTGAGGCATTCAAGCTATTAAAAACTATTTTTTCCAAACTGAAAATCGAAGCAGGAAAATTATTTTACTTTAATTTTTGTATATTAAGGAATTCTCAATAATTCACAATACAATTCCGGTTAACGTATATTTTCAAATCTTCTAAAATTCCCAATTTTTAAATGAAATAAGGAAAAAAATTCGTATATGGGATGCGGGTGGTATGAGTAATTTTAATTAAATGTTACAACGTACCGTTCTTTCTAAGGCTGGCGTAGACTCAGCGGCCTCTAGCAGTTCTTAGTTACAAAATTTAATTCTTAGTTCACAATTTAGATTCTTCAGCCCCTCACGATTCTCTGCCCTGGGTTGTGGCGCTGGTGTTCTGATAAGAACAGCATTAACCCAGATCTTACAAAAACAAATCAATAGCTTTGAAAACTTACGCGAATGGTATTGTTTGCATTGATCTTAGTTATGTAGTCTACGAAGTGGTCACGCAACGTGAATGTATGCGAAATGCTGAACAGTAGTAGTAATGTGGGCTTCGAAATCTTCAAACAACCTAAGACAAAGAACAACCTTAGCACTATCTGAAAATAGTATCTATTTTTTTAGTTGAGATATAAACTCAGGCTTCAAATTAAATTTTTCAACAGTTTCTACCATTAAAATAAAAAATATCCAAATCGTGATGTTCTTCTCAAAACCCTAATTTCATATAAACATTGCCTATTTGCTGATTAACAGTTACGAAACTCCAGAATTGTAGGGTCATGAGTCTGAGAAAGTATTAGCATTCATTGGAGGAATATTAATTTACATATTTATTTTGTTAACAAAATTCTAAAAACTAAAAATAAAATCAAAAAACTTATTAGTTTTATAAAGTGTTCAGAGATAATATCGCATGTGGATATCATATTTTTATCGAATAAATTTAGAATGCTTCCTTGAATTAAAACAAAACTGAAGAAATTTATCATTTATCGAAAATTTATTTCAAATTCACAAACACTTTTCTCGAAGCATAAAAAAGTTAAAGACTACATAAAATTTGCATTTTATCTAAAAAATATAGATTAAGACAAAAAAAAAATAAAATAACTAAAATATGAGGAATCCGTAAATTAGATATACAAAGTAACTCTAAACCTAAATGAAATTTAATATCGCATAGAGAAATTGAAAATATGTATTCAAAAGTTGATTTGGCAATGGAAAAATGCAAATGTTTTCCAGGAAATTTAATTTGCTTACATCACGAGCGAAGTATTTACGCAATATTTAAATCCAATATTATTTTTATGCACACACAACTACAAATAAACTTATTGTTTCAAAATCCAAAAAAATTAACAATGAATTTACCTACAAATTTTATTAATTGAATTTAAACAATTCCTGTGGTTTTATGTATTTATGCATATGGGTTCGTGTGTGTTTGGGAGTTTGTGTGAACCACAAACACGCAAACAATTAATGTACAAGTTTATCAGAAAAGTGTACTAACGCTTACACAAGGATACATCCCAGTTGGAAATTTCCTTCACTCGACACCCCGAGAGCATCATTAACGCATTGCCTGGCAATAGTTATTAAGGACACTTTTGAAGGACACATAAATATGTCATGCTAATTTTCCGTTTTAAATTAAAACATTTTGGCTTCATACCTCAATGATAATAATTTACCATGCACCAACTTTAAATGAATGACATGTCAATTTCGAGTTCAGTCTTGGTGACATTTCTGATTGGAATAAATACACCCAACGTACATATGTTTATCTGTTTCTTTATTTGTATGTGTTGCAGTGAAATATAAAACTGATTTGCACACCAAACCACAAAAATATTAATTGAACTCGTCTTGTGCGATCAGTCTTCGCGTTCGGTTGTGTTCTTCTAATTTCCCGTGATTATCATCGGTTTCTCGAAAACTGTTAGTTGTAACGGGATTAATTTTTGTGCTTCCTGGACCTATTTTTTTGTTTTCTTTTGATTTATCTTAATAAATAATTTTAGTTAATTAAAGTGAATTAAATAAAATAATTTTATAAGTACTTTTAAAGAACCTTGTTTTGACCTTTGTGGTCATATAACATAAAAAAAAAGAGACCCAGTCTCACTTATCATTCAAAATGGCCGAACAAAACTCATTGTTAACTTTCGATAACAATAGAAAATTGGACATAGCTTCATCAGGCCCAATGTATTTAATTATGAGTAGAATAGAAAGTAATGACACTCTAGCAAAAGTTTCACCTTTCCTTATTAAGAAAACAATTGATGGCGTATGTGGCGGTCAAGTCGACTCTTGCAAAAAGCTACGTGATGGAACTCTCCTAATAAAAACTAAAAACACTCTACAAGCCAATAAATTGGTGAAATTAACCTCTATTCAATCTTCAATAAAAATAAATGTAACTGCACACAAATTTCTCAATTTCACGAAGGGTGTGATCTACTCAAATGAATTGAGAGATATACCCGAAGGCGTTATTTTAGAAGAGCTCAAGTCTCAAGAGGTAACGGAAGTTCAAAAAATCTTAAAAAAAGAAGGTGACCAACTCAAAGAAACCGGTCTTATCATCATAACTTTCTGCAAACACGACCTACCAGAACACATTAATATTGGTTATGAAAAAACACGCATTCGACCTTATATACCAATGCCAATAAGATGCAGAAATTGCTTCCGTTTTGGTCATACTACAAAATATTGTAAAAATAATAGATTATGCCTTAATTGCAGTAAGAATTTTCATGTTAATTCGGAGTTAAATGAAAAATGTAATAGTGAACAAATTTGCGTTAATTGCTTTGAGCTGAAATCCAATTGCCATAATCATTTGGTCCTTAGCAAATCTTGTCCAGTATTTATAAAGGAAAAAGAAATACAAGCAATCAAAACATTGCAAAAGGCGGATAATAGAACGGCTATAAAAATTTATAATGAGCGACATCAATTGGATTTCTCATTTTCTTCAATGGTCAAACCCAGCAACAACGAGGGAATTCGAGTTGCTCAACAATACGAAGATGAAAAACCATACAATATAGATTCGTCAAAAACAACAACTCTTAATAAGACTCTCTCAGCTTCATCAAAAACCAACAACAACATATCCAGCAAAACTACACCGAATATCATTCAATTACCTAAGTCATCAATATCTTCCACAAATTCCACAAACACGAAAATTAAAGTTTTGCCTAAAAACACATCCAATCGTTTAAAATCTCAGTTGAAATCAATAGCTAAAAGACAAAAGAAAGAAAAGCAAACAGCGAATTCCGATAGCTACGAAGATCACATGTCACAAGAAGATGATCTAAACTAATCCACCTTCATTTGGGCGCGGCGGGGGGTGATTCGTGGCGTTGCTTGTTTTCTCTTTTTTTTTGCAATTTGAAATGCAGAAGAGCGGAGGGAAAGCGACGCTACGAATCATCTCTCGTTGCGATTTACATAATTAAGCCTTAAATAAATTTCTCTTATTCTCATTATATTTATTTTACTCTTTTTTCATATCTTATTTAAATACATTTTAAATCTATTATTATGACATTAAGAATAATACAATGGAACCTAAAAGGCTACACTAATAACTACGTCCAACTACAACTAATTATCAAATTATACTCTCCTCAAATTATAGCTTTACAAGAAACGCACATTATACAGAACAGCTTAAATATACCAATTCCTATAAATTATAATATGTATACCTACAACTCTCAACAGTCTTTTGGAGGTGTTGCGCTTTTAATTCACAATTCTCTTCAACATCAATCAATTCATATTAATAACTTAATTGATGCAGTTGCAGTAGAAATTCATTCAAAAGTAAAGTTTTCAATAGTTTCAGCTTACATCGCGCCACATACGTCATTCAGTACCAACAATTTAGAAAATAGTTTCATTAATATTTCTCACTCCTGCTTAATATTAGGCGATTTTAATGGATGGAATCAAAAATGGGGGTCTCCAATTAATAATAGCCGGGGTAATACTATTTCCAAATTTATAGATAACTCTAATTTAATCGTTCTTAATAATGGTTCTCCCACTCACCTTAGTACACACGGTACTCTTACACATATTGATATAGCTCTTGGTTCTCCTAACATTGCTATTCAAGCAAATTGGCATGTTATCAATGACCTTCATGGAAGTGATCATTTTCCAATAATTACATCCCTTTTTCCAACTCAAACTTATAACCTACCAAAACCAAGACCAAGTTTCAAATTACAAAATGCAAATTGGGACAAGTATAAAGAACTTAACAATAGATACAATCAACATTATCTAGTAAGAAGCAACATTAATAGAGAAGCAGCAAATATTCATAGAATTATTCTTCAAAGTGCAAACGAATCGATACCACAAAAATCAAAAAGTAATTCAATACACTACGTTCCTTGGTGGAACAAAAAATTGTCACTCTTAAAAATAAACAAATCGAAAGCTTGGCACAATTTTAAAAGAAATATCTCTACTGAAAATCTTATTAACTTTAAGAAAGCGAATTCCATTTTTAAATTAGAGTTAAGAAAAGCCAAAAAAGATTCCGTTCTGAAGTTTACAGCTGAAATAAATCCAAACAGTCCAATCCAAAAAATTTGGTCTAATATTAGAAGATTTTGTGGACTTAAACCTGTCTTCAACATACACTGCATAGAAGACACAAACTCACCCCCTACAGCAATCACAAATAAATTTGAAATAGCTAAAGAATTCGGCAAACTATGGTCCTCTGAAGCTTCAGACGTAAATTTTCACAGAATTTTCAGAGAAGCTAAATCCAAGTGCATTTCTGCCTCTGTCTCTTTTAAGCCTAGCAATAGAGCTTCATTTATGGAAAATGACATAACCTTCATTGAATTGGAAATAGCATTACAAAAATTGAAGGGAAATACCCCAGGTATTGACAGAATTTCTTATACTATGCTTCGAAACTTGTCCACCGACGTCAAATCTAGGCTATTATGTCTTTATAATAATATTTTCAACAGTACGATTCCTCAGTTATATAAAATTAGTACCGTGATTCCAATTTTAAAACCTATTTCAGACAAAACAAAACTTAAATCTTACAGGCCCATTTCTCTAAATCCATGTTGCTCAAAAGTCTTAGATAAAATCATTGCGAACAGACTTTGGTGGTTTGTTACATCTAACAAATTACTTAATAGACAACAAGTTGGTTTCAAAAAGGGAATTTCGGTATCTAATCCTCTAATTTACTTAGATTATTTGATTACCAGTTCTCTTTCTGCAAAAAGACATATTTCCATAATATCTCTAGACTTTACAAAAGCTTTTGATAAAATTGGAATACATACGATTTTAGATCAATTAGCAACATGGAAGATTGGCCCTAAGATTATAGTTTATGTAAAAAACTTCATGATGAATCGGAAAATTAGGGTAAGAGTGGCAAATTATTATTCTGAAATATTTCCCCTTACAAATGGTATACCACAGGGCTCTCCTCTTTCTGTCGTACTATTTTTAATTGCATATGATAAACTGAGTCAAATAATTTCAATAAGAAAAGACTTAAAGCTTTGCGCCTATGCTGATGATTTTTACATCGTAAAAGATCTCAGCAAAGATAAAAACATAACCCTTGATCTAAGTAGCTTAATTGGCAGCATCCAATCTTGGTGCAATTATTCTGGAGGTGAACTCTCTCTTCATAAATGTAAACATTTGCATATTTGCAGAATGCATACCTGCTCTTTCCAAATTAACTCGAACAGATTTAGGATACTAAGTGTAGAAAATTTAAAGATACTTGGTATAATATTTAATAAAAGATATTCCTGGAACTCTCAAATTAATTCCCTGATTTTGAATTTATCTAAAAGACTTAACATAATAAAATGTTTAGCTAGCAGCAAATTCAATTGTCATATTCTCTCACTCATATCAGTGGTTAAATCGATAATTGTATCAAAAATAGATTATGGACTTTTCCTTTATGGTTATGCTCCTAATTCTCAACTTAAAAAAATAAAAACAGTTTTATACTCTTCCATTAGATTGGCTTTCGGTGCTTTTCGCACAACCCCAATAAATAACATGCTATTCGAATCAAACATATTAACAATCGAGAATAGCAGAGACCGAATTACAGCAAATTTACTACAAACATTGCAAAAACCGTACACTCCAACATCCGGCATTCTGGAAAGAGTTAATCGTAACAAAAGGAAACATAAAAATATTACATCAGTAATCCACAGAACATTAAATTTATGTAACGATTTACACATTCCGGTTGACTCTAATAAAAATTTTTTGTTGAAAAATCCGCCTTGGTTATTTAATTTTAAATCAATTAACTGTGCTCTTAGTCAATTTAAAAAATCAATTACATCTCCTGAAATTTTTAGTTCAAAATTCTTAGAAATAAAAAACAGATTTTCAAATTACACTTTTATTTATACAGACGGATCCATAGTAAATGGTAACATTAGTTATAGCGTCACTTACTCTGATTCTGTTATAAAAACTGCTCATCTTCCTTCCTACACTTCTATTTATTCAGCTGAATTAATTGCAATATACGAAGCTATAAAAATAGTACAATTTCAATCCGGGAATTTCATGATATGCACTGACTCTCTTTCTTCAATTCAAGCAATACACAACATAAATAACAATTCGCATTACTGCATGTTAGTAAGAGATATATTAATAGATAACTTTCCAAAAATCATAATTATGTGGATTCCAGGTCATACTCAAATAACCGGCAATGAGTACGCTGATCAGTCAGCGAAAAATGCTCATAACGCCCCTCTTACCACAACACCTAATCTTAACTTTAAGGATATACGTAACTTCGTTAAATTTCAATATGTGGATAAACATAAATCTTTGTGGAATGACTGTTCAACGTGGTATAAAACCATTAATTCTATTCAAAGCAGTATCCAACAGCTCTCTCAAATTGAAACTAAAGATGTAACAAGATTGGACCTTATTAAGATATACCGATTAAGATTTGGCCACTCTAGAATCTCACATGAACATCTTTTAAACAGAAATATCTCGCCTTTCTGTCAATACTGCAATTGTAATATGAGAATTAATACTCAACATCTACTAATGGACTGTACTTATTTCAACAATTTTAGGTCAGAAATTTTTGGTAACCAAAATCCTACTATTTTTCTCTCTGAACTTTCTTCCGTAAACATAATAAAAATTATTAAGTACTTAGAAAAAACTTCGCTGTACTATTCTATATAATAATTAATTTAATCAATTTTTCTTTATTTCCTAATGTTATTCATCTTAATTATGATTAATTTTAACAATTCCTCATATTCTCACATATTTTGTATTATATTATAGATTTTAAGAAATACTAAATTAAAATTATTCTTAGCATTTAATTTTTCTACTTAAAACTTCATCGATTGTAATACTTATTTCATTATTTTAATTTACTTAAAATTTAAAACGGAAAAGCCTTTCTCGTTACTACCATACCATACAATATCATTACTTACACAAGTTAATTTCTCTTAGTTTTAAGTGCTGAAGGCCTTAGTCGCCATTGCTACTTTTATATTAGCTTATAATTTATAATTCTAAGTTAATAAATTAATAATAATAATAATAATAATTAATTGAACTGGATACAAATTTCGAATACAGGTAGACCTCGCTTAACACGAAATCGGTTGATCCCCTAAACTGGGCGATTTTTATTTTTTCTCTTGTTTTTGCGACAAAAACTGGCAGCTAGTCTAGTTCAGCGTTCTTTTACGCACGCCAGTAGATTCACCAATTTATAACATACATATACAACGAAGAGCCAAACAAATTTCGCTGCGTTATCGGTGCTTCTCGAACGGATTTTTTGTGCAATTACTAAAAAATTTTCAAAAAGTGAAACGTGTTAGTGCGAGGCCGTACTATAAGAAGTACGTGTTAAGCGCGGTCTACCTGTAGTAAGAAAATATTAAAATTTTAAATCTACCCTGGAGTGTGTTATGTATAAAAAGTTCAAAGGTGAAACAGTGTGTCAAACGGCATCGGCAACAAATTCAATGTTTTTTTGGTTTTGATTAATTAGTCAGTGAATGAAGTAACCAATATTTTTTTCATATAAAGACTTTCCAACAAAAATTATAATTGAATTTATCACTTTACACTTACATCAATTACATTAATTAATAATAAAACCAAGGAAGTAAAAACTAAAGAATAAATTTCTCCTAAGGATCCAAAATCGATACTACTACATAGTACTACACAAATATTCATCTCATACATACATACATCTGTAGGTAATTTGCAGAACCGTTCCGATTACACATACATACACACATATATAACCATAAAAATAAATATCTACATTTATTTCGGAGATAATTAACTATAGTAACAATAAGTAGTAAAAATCTGAATAAACTAAATGAAATTTTGTAAAATATTAAAAAAAAAAGTGAAAACTAGAAAACATTTAACTTAAATATACCAAATCGATGATTTGTAGTGCTAAGATAAGTGACCCACGGGAATATGAAATCAAAAAGTAATAATAAAAAAGAAAATTTTGTAAATATTAGAAAGTAATTATCTCTAACAAATAATAAATAATAATAATACTAATAGATATATGACATGTAAAGTTTAATTGATAAATTTATTGCATTAAATAAATAATGAACGTAATATTAATGAAAGCATTTTTTATTATTTCCAACATTTAAAAAAAAAATAGTGAAAATTCTTACTAGTAAGTTCTTTGCCGACTCACAAACTGTCATCGTATAAAGCATGACATGGGTATCCTAAATACCAAACCTAGTTCTATTTCACAATAAAAATTTTCTTTGTAAGTGGTTTGAAAATTAGGTATGCCAATATATTGTAAAGGTGAAGTATTTAAACAAAATTTAAAACAGACAAAATGATGAAATTGAAAACTAACGTTTATATAAGTTGCCCGTTTTTAGTAGTTTTGTGATTTTTTTTTCCAACTTCAAATCCGCGTATCGCAAAAATGCTTTGAATAATTTGTAAAAAATTAAAGTTGATTTAGCAATGCATGAAAGATATATACAGTGACCATATTTATTTGGACAAAATAGAGGACAAATTCTTCATATAGCAAACAAAGATTGTATTAGCTGCATTAGGGATATAATTATGAAAATTTAATGAAAATATTATACTGTAGTGTAATTTTATTAAATTATTCATAAGTAAACCCAAATGCAATGGAACGGTGTATGCACCCTCAGCAAACACGGTAGCCACCGCACCTGTGCACACTCCCAAGGTAAATTTCCAAGACATTGAACATGCGATAGTAAAATTCAGTGGGGAAGATCGCACATACAATGTTGGTGATTTCTTCATGCTCTTGGAAGAACTTTTCCAGCAAGCTGACGCCGCACACTGGGCCAAAGTACATTAATTTTGGAGATTAACTGGAAAAATGGAATACGAAGTCGATAATGATATTTGGTACTATGTAAAAGTAAAAAAAATTCTGCATCACTAAATGAAAAATTTAATGTTCCACCTTATTTACTTCTTCTGCAGTTAACTGTCAAAGTTCAGTAATTATTTATCTTTCTATGCGCAGTGGTAAAAGCGGAATTTCCAAAAGTGTTAAGTATAAATTTTCAAATTTAATACTTTTAAAAGACGATTTGTTTGAATGGAACCCTCGACTTCAAATATTTTTCGATGAGTTTCCTGAATTCGTGCTTAGGAAATGTTTTTGTAAAAATTTTTTTTTTTAAATTAGGTATTTTTTTACATATATGTAGATTTTCGATTATGCATTGGAAAATATTGGGTCAATCAGTTTATATATTCGTAAAATATAGAATTTCAGCTTTCATATTATAAAATAAAAATAATATTTCGACTTTCGCATGTTTGCGTAAAGTTGAAATATTTAAGATTAAGTGAAACAACTCTGATTGCAAAAATATAAATTTCTGCAAACAAAAAACTAGAGCTGGTTTGATTGTTGTTCGACCAAAATCTGGATTTGATAGCTCCAATGATGGAAATACATCCTGAAGTTTCTTTGAAAATTCTAAATTATGAAGGCGAAATCGACAAATTTCGAATTTTTGGGCACAATATTGCCAGGTATTTTGTTTAAAACTTTCATGGGTCAGAAGTAATAGAACATGCCTTACTGCCGATCGGCAAGTTATCCGAAGAAGAACCAGAAGCCAGAAATAAAGATTTCAAAAATTTCCGAGAGAATTTCTCACGGTAATGCAGTCGAGAGAAACCAAATAAAGATATTTTGAACATGTTTTTTATTAGCTCTTATCCTGTTATAACCAGTAATAGGAAGTTACCAAAAAAAAAATTCAGCTACCAAAAGTGGCCTTAGAGTTATTGAGAGCTCCAAATATAGAGATGCCACTTCGGTAAGCAGATGATGAGGAACTCGACGATGATAATAACGAAAATAATGATGATGATAACGAAGCTTGTGATGATCGTAATGTAGGTTATGAAAAATATGATAATGGTGATTAATAACACAGTACCACAAAATTCAGTTTTATCCATCGGACTGACGATTTGACAAGTAATTTTGAGTAATTTGAGGCCTCTGAGTATGTTTGGGAAAAAGTTTATCAAAAAGTATAGTGGGTCCTAAATCATCAAAACACCCTCCACCACCTTATTCTAAAAATAATTTTGTAAAAGTCAAAGTAGAAAATTTTTTGAAAATTTAAAATTTTACAAACTTTCTTTAAAAAAAAGTATGAAATTTGACTTTTTCAGGTTTTTTCCAAGAATAAGTGGGTGTTTTGATGTTTTAGGTTCCCCATAATTTTTGAGAAGCAAAAACCAAAAGCATAAATTAAGAATGTCCTGGCACACTCTGAATAAAGCCATTTTCATGACTTCATGTACCGTTATCTCGAAAAGTGACCCCAAAGTACTCTAGACTACATGAGTAAATTTTCCCATTTTCAAGCTTCAACAAACTCATTTTTTTGTAATCCCAAAATTGAAATCGATTGTGTTTCATATTCAAACATTTCAACATCATGAGAGCGTGTTTTGAGAAGAGGAGTAAATACAAATTGATTGACATAATTTTTCAGCATTTTTAGTTTTATAAAATTTTTACTAACTTTTGTTCCGGAGCCCTTTGAAATATTTTGGATCAAAATAGGGGCCCAAAATAGGTTCCTTAGCCAAAAAGCTCTGGTGCACAAAATTTCAACAACATCAGTTTGTACTATTAGTTATGAGATATTAGCCTGTAAGTGAAACTGTAACCTGAAAAACCGTTATTTTATCATATCTCGAAAACTTACCCATAAAAAAAATGAATGTGATTTTCGTGATCAGCGACCTTGAATTAGTTTAGAAAACATACTTGGGTTCATGTTTCATAGAAATTAAAAATTACGGCGCAAACTGTAAAAATGTATGAAAATATTATTTTTTCATTGCTTGCGTTCAGAAAGCGGCCTCTGTTCAGCAACATGTTGAGCTGAAGTATCAGAAAAATAATACGCTCAATGAAATGACGACTGCTCAATATAATTTTTGTTGATCATAAAGTGATTAATTTGCGTTCATAAGACACACAGGTAGCAGTGGCGGAGCAGAGGCGTTTTCTGAACGCAAGCATTGATTTCATTTTTCAGATGACACATTTACTTTGTTTTATATATCAAATATTTTTCTACATATTATTCTTCAATAAAATAACATTCAAACCGATTGGTTGGCTTTTTGGTTAGTCCTTTCTGCAATGAGACAGGATAATTAATAGTAAGACCTCGGATGTTTACACTGCATTAAATTAAATTTTTAATATTTTATTAGCAAAAGCCTTTAGCATTGCATGTCCATTTCATAATTGTATCGAACATTTTTCCAAAACCCTTTGAAACCGAAACACCATCTTCTTTTGAATTACCATAGAATCATGTAGATAGCTGGTCGAATTTTTTGCTTTAGGTCGATTCGAATGCGATTTGAAAGTAAAAATAGGGAAGAGATAAAAATATTCCATGACTCTTCAATTATTGCTGGCTTTTGATATCAAAAGTATTATTATGCTTAGCAGGGGCAGATACAAGGGGGAGGGGGGAAGGGGGTAACAGGGGAAAATTTCCCTCCCAACCGATTTTCAAACACTTGAACATAATTAGTTATTGTTGTTTTTAGTTATTACGATTTACTTTGAATTATAAGAATAATGAATAATCTTGCTAATTAAAACAATTTCCTTCTCTATGGAAATGTGCTGAAATAATAATGATTCCTAAACCAAATAAACCTCAAAACTCAGTGCCCTCATATAGACCTATAAGTTTGCTGGCAATATTCTCGAAAATATTCGAAATAGTAGATTGCTAATAATACAAGAAAATAAGAATATATGGTTGTTCCGAATCCACCAATCGTCATAAGCACGGTACTCCTGAGCAATATCATCAATATTCTCACTGACTTTCTGGAACGCAAAAAGTATTGCTCTGCCATATTTTTGGACATTCAAGAACCATTCGAAAAAATTTGGCATCAAGGGCTGTTATACAAATTAAAAAATTTACTTCCAGCTCCATTTTATTTGGTCTTAAAGTCCTATCATTCTATTTCAATGTAAATGATGAAACATCAGCCAAATGTCAAGTAAAAGCCGGAATACCACCAGGCAGTGTTCTGGATCCTGCTCTTTATTCGATTTTTACCTGCGACTTGCCTGAAACTGATGGTGTAACTATAGCTACTTATCCAGACGATACTGCCATTTTAGCGTCAAATTAATCTCCTACAGAAGCTGCTAATCCAGTTCAGAAACAGCTCGACGGCGTTCAACAATGCTTACTTCGTGGATGAGCGCTTGACTGAAGTTCCATCTGCCTCAGGTTCGATTCCCAGATGGGGTTAAATCCAAATGTGTTCTAATAAAATTGATCATTTCGGTGATTTAGTTCTTAAATACGTGACTCAAGTACTAGTTTAACGGGGTCTATTCTCAGGTAGAGAAAATTTGAATACAGGGTAGGAATCAGCGACCTACCCTGTATTCAAATTTTATTCTTAAAATTCTACTAATTCTCGAGACCCATTATAAACCAATCTAAAACCGAAAACTGAATAAATGTATCCTATTGTTATATTTTCCACTTTCCTTTACCTTGGAAATAGATCATAGAAATTATTTATTTATTTTTTTTTTATTTATTTATTTACGACCTACTGGGCTCAGCCTTTACAGGTTACGAACTTAACTTAATTTAACAAAAAAATAAAACTTAACTTAAAAAATATTCATTTAGTGACCTTTTGAAGCATGTTCTATTACCACTGAAATCCAAATGAGTGGATATATCATTGCAGCAGGACAAGCATCTGCAAATAAGGTCATTGTTTCCATAATTCGTTTTATGAAATGGAACAAGAAACAATGACCTTTCTCTAAGAGCTCTTGCTGGAGCGTAAATTATGAAATGAAAGGATTCCCCCGTACTCCGTACCAGTACCAGTAAGTTTTCCCATGGCCATACCTTTGAAATTGTTAGTCATCGAAATAAAATTTATGAATAACCAAAAAAAAAAACGACACACGAACGAGAAAAAAACGCTCCAGCCCGCGTTGTGGCGTTTTGGTTCATATGCAGAATTTTTATTTTTTATTAGAAAAATTTAATATATTTTTTTTAATTTAAATTTTTTATAAATCAGACAATTGGCTTGCTGTTCTGCACATAAAACTCTGTTATACTTCCGATAAAAATATTTGATAAATAATTGTTTCTAAAGAATGCGCACGTTTTACGTACTCAATTTTCATAAAATTGCTTAATACCAGCTTATGAACTTCAATGTGTGAATAAAAGTATTTCAAACGAACCTTTTCTGATTGAAAACCTTGACTTGAAAACTGACGCTTTTGGACCGGTAGCGTGACCGGTTCCAAAATTATCTATCCCCTTCCAATAACAACTAAATGTTAAAGTTACCAGTTCATTTCGTACAAATGAGTGCAACCTGGACCGGTTTCTAAATTGAAGAACCACTCACGTGATAGGTTCCAGAGCTGGAAGGTAAAAAATTTTTCTTGCAATGTTAGTTCAGAAAATCTTTTTTTTTTAAATAAACAAAATGAAAAAAGTTCCGTGTGCAAAACCGTAAAAAATTTTGCTTACAAATGCGCAAAACGGCAACCCTGCGCACAATGGGTTCCGTACCGCGTCTCGAAAAATAATCATGCGCAAGCATCCAAAAAAATGTTTGCTCGTTCCGCCAGCAATGTTTATTCCAACATCGAGGACCTTTTCTTCGTAAGTGAGAAATTTATATTATTTATTGAAGAATTTGTTATTGTAATATGTTGGTCATCTAGAATTTTCAACCATTTTTTTGTGAAATGTGTTTTTGAAATTGTAGATCTATTGTCTGAATGTCAAAAGGGAATATTGTTCTTTTAATCAATAAAATATGTTTATTCGATAATTTATTTATTTTAACAGTTTTTCAACCAGTTCATTTCGAAAAAATATTTTTTGGTTCAGAAAATTTTTTAAATTTTAGATTTTGGGTCAACTTGTAATGGAATATGTTCAACATAATCCAATCATTTTCGATTTTATTTTTGCTTCTCCTGAAAATTTTAAATTTAAAAAATTGAGCGCTTTCGAAATGACCGATTCATTTACATATCTAGATTAAAATAAAAAACTGTTGAAATTATGAATAGACTGTTTTAATTTATGAACAATAAATTTAATATAATAACTGCAGTTTCCGAAATTTCTTCCAATTGAAAAGCAAAATTCGACAAGTGTGCCAAAGGTTTCTTGGTCATTGAAAGATGATTTATTTTCTGGACTCGGTTTTAAAGCGGTGAAATATAACTCAATATAATCATGTTTGAGTAAAAAATAGTCATAGCATGGCCGATCAACTAAAACCGCACCGCTCAAAATTAATTAAAACTGTCCTATTTATAAAAAAAAAAATCAAAATCAAATTTGTGATAAACGAAAAATTGTCGATTTTTATAATGACTTTCTGCACAAAATATTATTGAATTCTGAAAAAAATTAAATTAAATGCTGTTGCTGGAAATAATAAATGAAAATTTAATTAAGTAAACGTAGCTAACAAAAATACTGAAAATTTTTTATAATGGCAATACAGTGGAAGTATATCGATTTATATCTGACAACATAATCTGCTGATGCATAACTACAAGGAGTGAATGCATTAGGATTTCAAGCAGGCCCAAGCAAATGCTTTTTTAAAGTAATGTGATTATTTGGAAAGCGACGAAAATATGCCGAGGCATTAATTATGAAATTAAGTTAATAGATTATCTCCAAACCCCTAAGAACCGCCAGTGCTATGTAATAATACTCATATCTCTACAGTTTTGGTCCCCGAAGCATCCGCCTTACCGGTAAAAACCTCATACACTCATAAACCTCATATACTATAGTATGACATAGTATAGTATCTGATCACAGACAAACTTTAAATGTCATTATGTCATTAAATTTGCGTTTGTTTGCAATCCCATGTAATCCTAATCGTTACATGGCTTCAAATACATTAATAAATAATAAAAATAGTTGATTTTATAACTTAAACATATTTTTTATTTCATAAATCAGCAAAAGTTTCATAGGTTCCATCACATCATCGAGCTTACAATCATTTACTTGTACACTAAGAGAAAAATATCATAAAATAATAGTACGAGCAACAGGCAAAAACCAAATGTAAATTCACGAAGAGTTTTATTAGATAAATTTCTGAGATGACTTGCTCAGCTCCTCGAGTTGTCAAAGATTACTGGTTTAAAATTGGATGTATCTAGGGGAAAAAATTGTTTTAAAGTACTATAAGTTTTAAATATTATGTAAGTATTTGTTTGGTATCCCCATTTAGGGTTTTGCTAAAAAAAATTGTTTCCTTTTAACCAAATTATTGAAGGTATTTAAATTTTTCACAAAATTTGAGTATCTTTTCTGCAACCATGGGTGTTTTAAGTCCTTTGTGGAAATTAGAATTTCTTTAAGTACATCGAAGAGCTACAATCATTCTCAGCATTTTGAACCACATTCTTTGGAGCCTTTCCACGTCGGAGTTCATTGTAACGGGCTGCTAATCATAATCATCATAACAGTCTAATGGCCAATAGAGCACTCAAACAAATTAAATAAAAATACAAATTTCTATGATTTTCCAAGACCTTTTGTCTAGAAAAAATTTGGGATCATTCGCAGCCCCTCGTTGCCCTTGAAAAATTAGAAATCTCTTTGTTGGGTGAAATATCAAATATCAGCTCGTCGAACACTCATCCTTCGAAACCTAGTACACAATCTTACTTCTTGGGTTTTGTGTTAAAAAAAAATTTAATATATGTTCTATAGTTATATCAAAATTATTTAACTTTAGAAACAAATATCTCTAACTGAGAGATATTGACAGAATCCGTCAAAAGTTTTTTTCACTAGATATTTCACAAACACATTGTTAGTTTTTTAGTTTAGCTGGTTGCTGTAATTTGTCTGTATGGTTTTCAAAAACTCTCCTGCTTAAAAAATTTAGAAATATACATATTTTTTTTTAATGGGACGTCATGGAAATATTCTGTGAATATAGATGGAATAAGCAAATTCAAATTATAGAGAAAAGATACATATGAGCCGTTGCGTACAAAAGTAGTGTAAGTCAGTTTATTTCATTATTTGGATTTTCACCTTCATCCAGTAATTTTGACCTCATTTAGTTTCCTACAAAAAAGGTGCATCTAGGTTGTACATGTGTACTATAAAGCTGCCTGTACATCGGGAAAATAAATTTTATAAGAGCACTTTTACAAAACCAAAGTATTTTCAAAAATCTGATTTTGACCTACACCACTTTTGCACACAACGGCTCATATAAAGCTCGGATGTTGATATTGCATCAAACAACATTTCTAGGTTTTCATTGCGGAACCTAAATAACCTCAAATTTTATTAGACATATTCAAATAGGTGCAAAGGAAACTTTTTATTTTTATTATTTTATAGAGAGCAATTTATTATCCTTGCTCAATTTACATTTTTTATTTAACAACCAGGATCTAATAAAAAAAAAATCTCGATTATTATTACCCTATTTTCTTAATTACATAGGGATTTTGTCCTCATATGAGGCCAATAGTTTAAAAAATCACAAAAATCAGCTTTATATCGTATTAAAATTAAGGACAAAACGGTTCTAACCTCCAGAATTTATCTCTTTTCGTCGTCTTTTGTTCAGGATGTGAAGTAAAGTCAATATTTTTGTATGAAGTATAAAAATGCGGTCTTAAAGCATTTTGCTTCGTTAGCTACAAACGCCAGATTTAGAGTTATATTATTTACAAAAACACAAACAATATTTTTTTTATTGATTTTGAAGTCCGAGAAGGTTAGTTTGTGAGATAAAAAAAAATATTGACAACCTGGAGCAGGGAGTTCCCCTGTAAGGGTTAGCGCAAAAAAAAAAATCTGTTGAAATAATGATGTAGAAATTCTTTTGAATATATACAAACTAACTATTGAAATAACACTATAGATCACATTTTTCTCTGAGTGCATACTGTCCTTGCCCCTATCTACTCCTCCCCGTCCCGTCCCACACCTTCTCGTGCTGCTGTTGATGATGAATGCACGCTCACACACGTAAATGAAATTGCGCTCATTCGCGCATGCAATTAATTGAGCTACGGAAATGGAAAACCTGCGGACATTTTGCTGGTTGGGTTTTTTATAAATGGATGTAGATTTACTTTTTCAATGGAATTGCATTATATTTTTTCTGTTATTGCAAAAAACAAAAACTCACAGACACACACATACAAATTCGTTCGAGGGAAATGTGAATGCATTTTTGTTAATTGCAGCGAATGAGTTTGCAAAAAAAAAAATAAAAAATGAGCAGGCACAAAGTATCAGCGTAAATGCGTTTCGACTGCCATATTGAAAAAATTTAAAAAGTATGCGTAATTGTGAAAGTTGTTCCTTTGAAACATTTCCCACATTTTCTCCAATCCTAATACTACTGCTGAGCAAGTGAAAAAAATGTGAAAAAGCCCTTGCAAATGCGCGTCATAATTTCACTCGAGGAAATTGCACGTAATCCTTCAAAGCTCCTCCTTTTCACAATCAACCGAACCGCAGTTTAATTCAAAACCAACTAACAACGACACCCAAAACTTTTCACGCACACACACATAGAAATGATGATGATGATGGCATCGCACATCCACACAGGTAAGGTAAGGTTACCTGTGTATGCAAGTGTGTGAGTGTTTTGTGTTTGTGGCATATTCACATTGAAATTGAAAAGTTTTTCTTTACATTCGTCGTCATTGCTATCGAAAATTCCAAATCGTGCAATCTTTTACCACTACATAGATACTAGTGAGTGGTAGTTAGTACATGCGTACATACATATGGCAAAATTGCACTAAAGTACCTTTCCATTTTCTGTTTTCTTTTTCTTTTTTTTTGTATTTCTTGTGCTAGTTTAAGCATAAAACGTGTAGGTTCTGCTGTCGTCGCCGCAGGTGATTACATTGCACTCGGATGTTGGATGTTGGTGCGGTCTTGGCTATATTCGCATTTGCAAATGTTTTGCAAGTGTGTAAGTGTGAGTGCACTTTTGCATTTCCTTGTTGTTGTTGCAGTTGCTGTTGCTTGCTTCCGTTTACATATTTTCGCTCATATTTCTTCTGCTTTTTAGAAAATGTTCTGCCCTGCAGTGACATTTTCTTCACATTTCATTTTTATTTTCTGTTGACTTTTATGTTGTACTCACACAACTCACATCTCGCCGACTGGTAATACGCTTCATCAACGTTTCGCTATGCATGTGCACGTGTGTGTGTTTGTACGATGAGTCTGTGTATGTTTAAGGAAGCTTTTGAAAAGATTTGCAACATTTAAAAGTAGTCTACCACAGAAATTATGGGTTATTATCCTTTCACAATATGCATTAAGTCAATATTGAAATAATGCAACCACAAAAAACGTGTAAATAAACCATTTTTATACTATTTAAGCCTTATAAAAGCATAATGAATAATTATGCACTTAATTAACTTCAGTATGTATTTTTTGAAATGTTCGTTAGTTACAAATTTAAGATTAAAATTCACTATCAAAAGCGAGTTTTCAAATATCTACAAAATATTTCATTTGTTTCTAATTTAATATTTTTTATAAATCTGCAAGATCTGTCATATAGCAAAGATTTCCTTGATGAAACAGTTATGAATGACCAAACAGATTAAACAATAGTGTATAATAAATTCGAAAACTGAGCTGTTCCAGAATTTTCTATACTTTTTTTACTTCCGCTTTGGGCTAATCATCTTTTTCACATTCTATACACTTTTCTTTTTCAGCATCTGAATTGAGATTGCAATAAATAGTATATGTATATATAATACAGTTCTAATACAATGCTATACAGTTCTATGACATTTATTTCAATTTCATTCCTTTTTTGGCATTCATTTACCACCACCTGACCTTAAAGTAAATAGCATAATTTTCCTTACGAGGTGTAGATTCGCTCTTTATGGAATTTATAGTCACCATGAAATTTAAACTCATTCCTCGCATCCTCGGAGTGTTTAACAAGCTCATTCAGCTCATTCAAGCATTTTACCCGTTTTCCGGGAATTTTTACCACAAAAGGGAAAACGTGGAAAATTAGAGTAGCAGTGCTATTGTACGAAAATTCGATTTCGCCGCAAAGTCAACAAAAATATGCACTAGTTTCGTCTTCAAATTTTCATTTCAAATACATTTTTCAATTGTGTGAATCAGACCTCGAATTTATTTGATTTAAAGTTAGCTGTAAGTTCAAAACAAACTACAGTAGAATCTCGGAAAAGTTAACTTGCAGAAAAGCTAATCACTCGGTTAGTTTAATCGAATTTCAGCCTCCACGTACTGCTTTGAAAAGTTCGTTTTTGAATTAACTTTTCTAAGCGAATGCTCTTTTTTTGTTATTTTTGAGAATTTATTGTTTAAATTTGTCTACGCATAAACAGTTTTGATCTTAGTGTGCATATTCATTGTCAAATATATACAATTGTGTTATTCAGTCGTAAATGTTTGAATTTGTTATTTTCCAACGATTATTTTATTGCTTATTGGTAGAGATGGGACTTGGATAAATACCCAATAGGTAAATACCGGTAAATTGGGTAAATACCCCAGACTCAAATCGTGGGTATAAACTCTACTTTACACCATTTCATAAATAGTTATTGGAATAGTCACAGACTGGTTAAAAAAATACTGGAAACAATAAATATTCATAGCAATGATAAAAATAAAATACAAAATAATAAGGCGAATAAACTTTATTAACCTTTAGAGTACCATTAGATGGACTATAGTGGCCAACAATATACAGTTTTTAAAAAAATCACGAATCTTGAAACATGTTACTCGGGTGTTTTCTCGTGGAGCTGCACACAAAACTTTGAGCCCACACGTCTTCTCTGGATTTATAACTGACTTTGTGAGGTTATTTATCCAAGAACTTTTTCCTAAACATACTATAATAGTCTTATCTTTCATTTAGCTTGTTGGCAATATTGTTCTAAGTTGTACTTAAAAAACTTCCAAAATTTTAGGTATGGAGATTAGATGGAGGATTATTGTGTTCGCAAAAAATGTGCTTCTTTTTCTACTTTGGTTTTCACAAAATATGAGCTTCTTTTTCTACTAGACACCAAAAACGATATATTAAGAATGTGTTAATAAAGCCATTTTCATTATTTCATGTACCGTTATCTCGAAAAGCTGACGTGAGAAGCAAAATTATCTTCAGATTCGTGACGCGAATCAGCGACCCCAAATTACTCTAGACTACATGTCAAATCGGCAGTCTGATTTTGGCTGTTGCACAGTATTATCAAAGGAGGATGAGACTGATTATTTTTCTTCATTATTTAAAATTGATATTGACGCCAACGTTATTTGTAATTTATTTTGTATATCCTTAAATGGAAAGTATAATTGCAGTTTGCTATCGTGCAAACAAATACCCAATAGATAAAAAATGGGTATTTACCGGTATTTACCCTCGGCTTGGTAAATACCCGGGTGTAAGCCCATCACTACTCATTGGCATCATTGAGAAAATGCCAACAAAAAAACAAAAAAAAATAAATAAATATCGAAAGTTACTATAATCCAACCCGAACAAATTAAAGTCTCCGTAATAAAATTACATTTGATGAAAATTACATTAAATTAAATTAACATGCTTAGTATTCGAAAATCTATAATTATGGTTTCTATTTCTGCTCAGAAAAGTTAATAATTCAAAAAAGTTAACTACCTTTGGCGAATTTCGATTAACTTTTCTAAGATTTTACTGTATATTAAATTTATTTTGCTCAAACATATTTTCTATTGAAAGCACATATGAAAAATGGAGTATTATAATCAAGGAATGAAACCGATATAAAGGGTAAAGTGGGGTATCTTTGACACTTAATATTCAAAGGCCTGTAATTTCGAAAATTATTGATAAATTTTAAAAAATTTAAAAGATATTTTTAAGACATTGAGTTTTCTAGATCAACATTGAGTTTTCTAGATGAAACCTCGAAAAAACTATATTTTTATAAAAACTGCATCACTATTTTTTTGTACTTTTTCCAAAAAAACCCATTTTGTCAAAAGTGCCCCAGGCACGGGGCATATTTGACTTTACAAGGGGCACATTTGACAAAGGTCAATAACTTTGTCATAGTCTATATATAAGTATAAAAACCTCAGCAGAGATTGCCGCTAATTTGTACAATGATACATTATTATTTTATTACTATTATTTTATTTTTCTGTTTTGACTATTATTATTATTATTTGCCCTTTATTTATCAAAATTTTCATTTGTAATTTCATAATGATGCATTATGTCTCTGGTCATAAGTTGGGCATTGTCTGAGTTCAAAATTACAAGTGGGTGTGGCACCTCCCATACAAATTTTTTTTTTTGGTATATATCTAGAACCATTTAAGGTACAGTACTGAAATTTCGCGCAAGGACTTCGATTGACAATGTCATACTACAGGAAAAACGTGGATGGAATTGGAAAAGGGGTAGAACTCCAGGATTTAATATGAAAGACTTTAAATGTTAAACCCCATATTTTTCGGAGACTGATGTCACCGTTTCACGCTTATTTCTAATATCTGAAATAGCTCTCTTCACTTTCGCATCGATTTGTCTTTTTAGCTACGTACCATATCTTAAAAAATGTATTAACAAAAAATATAACAATTGTATTGTAAATACGTAAATCTGCAATATAGGTAACAATTGACATATGTCAAATGTGCCCCATTGGAAAAAGTCAAATGTACCCCAAAAGCTCTTAATGATTTGTTACAGTTACGATTAATTCACAAAACGCTTAGATACTAGTTGTCGAAAATTACATCAGCGTTAGCAAATTTACAAAAATACGTTTTAATCCAAAAAGAGTTAAAGTAGAATCTTCAAAGTTCCAAACGTTTCTTTAAATCAAATTAAGCTTTTTTCTGCATTTCAACTTTTTGGCTTTTAGGGCATGGTCATACTGAAAATGGCAAAATGTGACCCGGTGTCAAAAGTATCCCACTTCACCCTATATAAAAAGAGGATAAAAATACCGAAATGTAAAATCAAAAACGGGGAAAACTTTTTTAGTTGCATGGATAAAAAGAGAATGGGCCCGAAAACTCGCAACACTGTATGCAATACTTATTTCAATTATTTGAAATTAATCAGTAGTATTTGGATGTAATTTGGATCTACCTTTTTTTTAGAGAGTTTTTGGTTCAGTTTTCTTTTCGTTTCTCTCATACTCACATTGGCGTAACTAGGTAGGGGCCTGGGGGGCACGGCCCACCCCAGCTGGCTCTAGGTCCCTCCCAGAAATAATATAAGAAAAGTAAAGTCCAAAGAAAAATATTAATCTAAAGATTATATAAAAACTTATATCCAATACAAACAAAATTTGAATATCTATGAAAAAAGGAACAATTTTTGTTTACTTTTCGAGTTTTTGCTTTTGCAGCAAAAGCTATGATGAATACTTAAAGCAGTAAAAGCATATTAGTTTCTACAACAAAATTTATAACATTTCCTTATTCTATTAGACAACATTTATTCATTATGCGGAGGTTATGCAAGCAATTTTTTGATTGTCCAATCAAAATTTTTGATGTGTGAACATCTTTTCACGTACCCGGGAAAAAATTTTACTTTTGAGTGATTTTGAAATCGCATTATGTTTGAGCTGTCCGCAAAGCACTTACTGCGTACAAAGTAATTATTGCCATATAGACAAAATCGGTTGACCATACCAAAAAATATGGTTTTCATATAAAATGAGACGAGAAACATGATGGTGTCTTTTTGAATTTTTAAACTCAAGAAATTGACACTGAAAATTAAAAAACAATATTTCAATTGTTTATAACAATTACATGTTAACAACAAATATCTATATTTTAATTTTAATTAATATTAAAATAAAAAAGATCTTTCCATTACCTTGAAAATAAGCAACATACTTCACTTGATACGATGAATAGAAGCGGAGTTATCGCGATTTAAAAAAGGACATATTCGACGAGTTGTTTAAAATTCACCCCTCTATATTTTCGAAAATATTATATATATATATATTTTTTGCCAAATCTGTCCTCATAATTAAAATGAAAATCATCATAATTCTTTTTCATTGAAGAAAAAAAATAAAAATCACCATATCTTTTACTCTGTGAAGAATATAAATAAAAGTCACTCATGTTAGAAACATCAAATAAAAATATAAATGAATTATGGTAGTTAAATAAAAGCATTTTCCCCCCCAAACGACAAATCCCAGCGCCCAGCACGACCGTGGGGCGCATCGGTGACCGCACGCTTTTGGCTATACCAATCAGTTTGTAGGTGTAATGATTTTTAATTCTTTTTTATTTATACTTATAAAAAATAAAAATTTTTGAGTGATTTTTTTACTACAAAAATTATTATAATATTTTAATTGATTTTTATTTCCTTTTTGCTTACAAATAATAATTATTTTTGATTTATGAAACAAAACCTCTGAAAAAACCATTTATTTTTCGATTTTTAAAGCGTTTTTCGATTTTTTCGTAACTGTTATGCCCATGTTAAAAAATAAAAATAAGCGTAATTGCAGGAAATAGTTAAACATTAGCAGAAAGTGTAATGGTGATTGGGTGTTTTTCTATTGCTGGAGTGGGTTTCTTTAGTTTTAGGTGGATATGATATGACGACTACTGCATATTAAAAAACAAGAAATTCTGGGAATCAAAATTCATCGAATCAATGTTCACTGGAAATATAATAGTGTATGCGACCACCATAAAGTACCCAAGGGCATAGTGATAAGAAATAGAAAAGTAAACGTGATTATTAGCATTATTGCTTCAAAGAAGCAGCACTAGATAACATTGCGCAAACTTCATTATACTCAAAATTTAGTTACTGAAAAGGTACCCATAAAATAGATGAAAGAAAAAGAATGTTAACTGAAGAACTTACCAGAACACACAAACACATCCACACACGTATCAACAGCACACAGAAGCATAAACATATAGAAAAATGTACTTTAGGAAGCTCTCATTTATTACGCAGATACTAACGACCCCTGAACTGCCAGAGCAAAGTACTTAAGTAGTGGGAATATTTTAGTTTTTTTGTGTGTTTGTTTATTTCTTTCATCACTTCCTAACCTCATCAGTAGTCCATGGGCATTTTGCCTGTTAGTGTCAACTAACACAAACACACATATACACATGTATAGTTGCTAGTCAAACATATAGTACAAACATACATACGTACATGGATAAGAGAAAGAGAAGCGATAGAGGTAGACACTTACTGTCGGCAGTGCCATCAAATATGATGAGAATGACGTCTATAGCATCGCCATCGTCATTGTCGTATACGAAACGAAAAACGTATAACGTATAAACGTCAGTGTGCTCCATGTCTTTTCTCTGGTTCTTCATCATCATCTCGTGATAGTCATCCTCATCATCAACAACGACAACAAAATTATCAGCAGCAGCGGCAGCAGTAGCAACAACCATCACATCAGATCAGAGGCAACAATTGGAATAGCTTCGTTGCTTCGTTTGCTCGTTCGTTCGATGCTGCATAAGTATCATTCAGATTGCATAAATTATTTGAGTTCTTTTTGCACGAATGCGATTTGACGCCACATACACACACACACACACACACACTCACTCACACACGCACAAACGTACTAGTATATCGTATGGTAACCAGGAAGACTTTTATTACATTTGCGGCCGATTGGTTTTTTATTATTTTCTTCCTTTTGATGTTGATGATGTTGCTACTGCTGTGTTGCTGTTCTTCTTCTTATTGCCGCTACTATTGTTGTTATTCGTTGTATGCAGTCGTTGCTTATTCTGGCTGTTGTTGTTATAGTTGTCATCACTGATGGCTCTACGCCACTTTCATCGAATGTAATGTTGCGTACAAATTGAAACAGTGATTTCTCGGATACGATTGTTACTCTGTGTACATACATATATTTATATGCATTCATGGATGTATGCACTTGTATGTACATACATATGTGTGCGTCCGTGTATTTGTAACCACAATTATGCTACACAACTTCATGGCATAATGCTCCAATAGGGAATATTCCTCTTCTTTTTGCACTCTTTTTGTTTTGCAAAGAAATTGGGTTGTGGACAACCATCTGCATCATTCTTCTGTCTGTACCCAGCTAGCATTTTTGATCCCGGAAGATACTTCCACTATTCTCTGAAAAACTATTTAATTGGCAGCGATTCCGTTGTCTGATCGCGGAAGCTCCATCCTTTGGGATAAACTGCGTCATTCGGCCGCTTTGCAGAGAAGAAAAGAGTCTTCAATGAATTGCCAAGGAGGATTGTCAAAGATACGTTTGGAAGATTTAAGGACAAGTCTTAAAAGGCTCGAAGAAACATTATCTTTTACTACCTCATTAAACCCTATGCCTAAAAGTGCGCTACGAAAAATTCTTCCGTTTTGGTTTTTTGTTATCTATACATTTATTAGTGTAACTAAATCCTTATTCCAGAAGATCCAGAAGTGCTACACTATCATATTACATATCAATTTAAAGAGCTTGACGACTAGGTTATCAAATTTGAAATCGTTTAATTCTGAAATATTAGTGTCGGAGTTTTTTAAAATTCATCTTTGTAAAAATCATTGCTTAAGCGCGAGGAAATAATAAATGAGAGAGAGAGAGATGACATGAGTAACGGCATCTCTCAACATTGTGCAATGGATTATCTGCATACACAAATAACAAAAGCAGCAACAACGAGTAGATTGGTTTTATCGCAGAAAAATCCCCGGCCCGGGGCCTTATCGACTATTTTGATTTATTTGATTTATGTATCTAACTCTTCTAAATATCAGATAGAAGAGAGCCAAAAATCTTCTCAATACTAGCTGGGTATACATGTATGTATGTATGTATGTATGTATATATATATTTATGTATGTATATTCAGCGTATGTCAAAATCAATACAATAAACAATTTTAACAGAATTGAAATTACAAAAGGAGAATTCATGTTGAGAGTACGAATGAGAATACGACGAGCAGGCGTAGTTTGCATTGCGAAGATGTCACTTATTTTGAAGTAGTTAGTCATGGCAGTTTGTTGTTGTTGCTTAATAACTTTTGTCTGCCATGTTGTTATTTCATAGACGCCTTTATAATGTAGTTATTTTTGTCTCACAGTTTTTGTTTGCATCGCCAACATTACAGATAAATATATTTTGATTACTACATATTTTTAAGTTTGCAGTTCTTTTTATAATTTTTAATTGTATAAATTTGGTACTTTTTTGGAATTGTCGTGTAACATGAAGGAAATAGATTGAATTTAGTCAAAAACACTAGTAAGATGAAAAATCTCTACGCTAATGGAGCAAAACTTACCAATCACATGGTAAAAATCAGATGGGGATTCCAGAAACCGACTTTTGGAATCGTTGACTACAAAAAAATTGGGCTGGGTCCTTTTTGTTGTTTGGCATTCCACCTAATCATTTTAATTTTAATAATTTTAATTTTAATGGCTAAAAAAAATTTCGTAGTACACTGGCGTCTTGAAGTTAATTATTGGCTGTAAAAATGTTCGTATTATTTTGTTTTCATTTTTGATATCTTTGGCTTTCTTTCTAACGTTTATATCTTCGTCAGCTAGCATTAACTATTTGCACGCGGCATTTTTGAAATCACAGTGATAGCTTAAACGTGACTAGCAAATACAACGGCTTTAATTTTTGTAAATCGCACAAAATTATTTGAAAATCATTTAGAACTTATTTCTATTACAACTTAATTTTTGAAATTTCGTTGCACACTTGGTCATTCTGCTATGGATCTTACTAAGAATGAGCGCATTAGTACTCGCGTATCATCAGAAAAATAGGCATATTTCTTTCATATAAAAGGTTACTAACTTTTTTTGTTTTGTTTTACTTGGTGTCATTTTACGCATGTAAAAAGCTTAATCTAATTGTCGGGTGAAATTGAGATAATGGTCGATTTCGCAATAGTTTAGAGAAATTGTTTATAACTGGAACAAATTAAATTTTTACAAGAAAAAATGAACTTTGCGCCATTTTCCGTGTTAACATAGCCTCAGAGCCAAAAACATCATTTGCATAACATACCCTAATTTGATTAAAACTTTGCGAAATTTGACAATTCTGCTTCAACTGGTCACGAAGTAAACCAGGTTTAGGTGCTTTAACGATAGTTGATGTAGTTTTCGGCAACCGATTTGTTATTGTTAGTCATGAACCCAAAACAAATTCATAAGATCTGCTTTTTATATATCGCTGCATTAATTTGCTAAGGCACTAACACTCATTTTTCAAATTTTACAGGAGAAGCAAAAAACAATTTGTTTTTTAGAGTACTGCTTCGAGAATTTGTAATTGAAACTAAAAGAAAATATCGTAAGTTTTTTGTGTAGGGCTCTAAAATTTTGGGCACTGACAAAAGCTAAAACTTCATGCATGTGCTTCTGATGTAATCTAGAAACATATATTAAAAAATGGGCGTAATTCATGAGTTGCTACGCCCATCGCTCATACAACTGAATTTTATATTTGTGTGTATTTTAGGAACTATAAATGGTGCGGCTATGGACTTTTTAATAAGGATACAAGTTGTCAATACCAAAAACCATGCACAAAATTTTGGGAATTGGACAACAGGAAGTAGCACTTCTGGTTAAAAAAAAAAAGATCCATGGTACATAAATAAAAAAAATTAATCAAATATTTTAGCTACTTAAAATGCATTTGTTAATCCGATAATTATATATAATTAACGAAAGAATTAGAACCATAATTTTTTTTTATTATTATCAACATCATCACCATTAGCATATCAGCATTTTTCACCTTAATTGATTCTAAATAATTAAGATTTCTTCAAAAGATGAAAATTTGTAGGGGAATATGGGGAATTTCGAACCATGGGGAATGTCGAACCATTAGTTTTATCTGCATTATGTGACATTCGATCTATACGAAACTTTTGCCATCGTATTATTTCAGCATCATCTCATTTTGTCTCATTAGCCGTCGAACCGATGAGACTATTTTGTGCTGTCTGCGATTTTTGCGTTTATGTGTTTTAAAAATTACATTGCTTTTTCAACATTTTTTCATAAAACCAAGCAGGTAAATATTTTTCAAATCATTGTGTGTGAATATTATTTACATTAAAAAAATTTTTTTTGCATGAAACTCGGTTCTGCGACTCATGGGCGGCTATTTTGTAGAACACAGCTTCTGGGGAATATCGAACAATACCCAAAAACTTCTGATGAAGACGTAGATCATGATTCCTGCATCAATTCCGGCAAAAAATTGGCTAAGAAGCAGAACCGAAACAACACGATTCATTGCAACGAGTGTCATTGAGCTGCTCACTTGCGATGTGTACACATTACTGGTGGCTATTTCACATGCAAAAACTGCGACTCTGAATAAATAACTTCGATGTTTTCTCCATATTTTTCATTCAAATCTTATGTTTTTTCATAACGAAGTCACAAATAAACGTTTTACATCAATAATTGTTCGAATTTTTTCAATTTGCAAAGTGGTTCGACATTACCCACGATTTTTCAAAATGACAAAATCGAATATTTTGTTATAATTCTTAAAACTTTACAACAAATTCGAATTTTTAGATTTTGCAACTCCCAAAACATTTTGCTTCCAGTTTAACCTCCATTTCTTAAATTTTGAAAAATTACGATTTTAGGCTGAGTTATCAGTCAAAATCAAAGTGTGATTCAACATTCCCCACATTCCCCTACATTATAATACACATTACCACTTTCCACTCCATTTTAATAACTTGGACAATACTGCACCATATCGCTAATTTTATTCCACAGAACACAAGCACAAGTTTTAATTACACCACAAAAACCTCTACACCTTTGATTATTATTTTCCATTTAAAAAAAAATTTACTTTTAAGAAATGTTTAAAAAATTTACTTGTTGAAAATCACAAATTTGTTTTGCTTGCCATACCAAAAAATTTACAGTGCTTATATTACAACTTCGGAGCAGAAAAAAAATATTTTTTCTTGATATTTAGACTATTCTCAATAGATGTGTTAATAACATTACCGAAAATTCGGCCATAAAATTTTCGATTTTATACCTCCAAATAGGGTTTCTGGGCCATAGTTCATTGGTAAGCTGCACTTGGCACTCTCAGTAAATCAAAGGGGCATAACCCTTAGTAAAATAGAGTACTAATGTATAAAATTCTATTTATTGGCCATTATTTGGTTGATCTACTTCTTGGAATAGTGTAATTTTTTACTCTTGCAAGTTTTTTATTTCCAGCCAGGAGGTGGTGCTGTGTAGAGCCGTGTCCAGCATCGAGCTCAGGTACCTTGAGTAAGAATCCAGCACAATAACCGCTAGGCTATGGCAACAACTTTACATATTTAAATAAGGCAAATGCAGCTAATTACGTGTCACTAAGACATTTTGATCTTTAAAAAGAAATTGTTATCATGCCAACGGTACCAAGATAAAAATTTTTGGTTTCATGTATTACTTCATATATATATATAATTCCATTCGAAATTTAATGAAGGAAGATTTGAGTGATTCCTAAGCCTTTTCTTGTAAAAAATTGAACAGATTAAAAAAAATGTATATATTTTTTACTCAAAACCTGAGAAAACGTAACAATTAAAAAATGTAAGAAAATTAGGTAGCTTCTAGCGTATCAACTTTTTAAAAAGTATATTAAAAATTTTGCTATATATAAATACTAGGGGAGATCGAATTTATCTTAACAAATAAGAATTTGATGTCTGAAGCAAAGTTGTTAAACGCAAAGAGATAAACAGTTTTTGAATACACATTTTTTCTCCATCTCCACCCTTCCTCTCGAAAATTGGTATTTATACCCTCTTTTACGATAAATGGCCGATAAAAAAAATCGTTGAGAAAACTATTATACTGTCTTTAGAGAATTCTGTAGCAGAAACACGAGCAACAGGCAGGCATTCTGAAACTCTATGGCTTACAGTGGGATTCCCCTCAAAAATCCTTCGTACCAATATAGTCCTGGTGGACATTCTTAAAATTATTTGGGCGATTCAGCTCCTTCATTAAATCCAAGCGTGTCTCTAGACAGCCCTTATTAAAACGGGTGTAATTACCACCTTAACCCTTTCTTCTCAACTTTTTTATTGGAGGGTAAAAAATGTTTTCTTCGTAGATTCAGACATTGTTAAGAATAAAACCCAAAAAAAATTTTGAAAGAAGTTTTGGGGAAAGACTATAGAGCTTTTGGAATTTTGTACATTATAATGACCAAAATGCATGCAAGGAGTAAAAATTCAAGAAAAAAATTTTATTTAAAAATTTTGCAATGCAAAATAAACTTTTAGTTTAGAAAATACTTTGAAAAACACACTTGTTCACTATGTATAAAAGGTGAAAATTTTAAACATTTTTTTGAATTTGGGTTTATTTTTACTAAAGTCAAGTATACAGAGTTTTTTTTTGTTCAGTAACCTCTAGTAAAATTTCATGGGCAACATATTTCTTGAACATATTAACCCTCTATCAACCCTTGTAATGGGTCAAAAAAGAAACTTTTTCGAAAAAGGCATAAAAGATTCATAATGGTGGGCGCCAAAGGGTTAATATGCAGGAAGAAAATATTTTACGGAAAATTCTACTATAAATTGCTGAACATACAAACAAGCTCTGATGCAAAACTAACAAGTTATCTTATGGTTTATTATATTTAATCTGTTAGAAATAAGCAAACTTTGGGCCTACGTAAAAATAAAAAATTTGACTTTTAAAACCCGAGACCCGTATAATTTTTTTCTCGAGTTCTATCAGCATCCACTTTTAGAACCTTGTTATTTTTTTCTTTGTTGAAAAAAAAAAACAAATCAGCACTATCACAATTTTTTTAGCACCAGCAGAAAATAATTCAAAAATCATCAACCTTTCATGTTTTTCGTACACAATAGTAACCAAATTATTTATTGAACATTATATTGTACAAATTTTTTAAGCGTGTAAAAAATTTTTTTTAACAACTTTTTTTTTAAGTTTTTAATTTTGTATTATGAAATGGAGTTTTAACTTTCTTTTTAAACTATTATAATTAACAAAAAAATTTATATACTTGCTCTAAATTTTAAACTTAGTACCTTTACTTTGTAAATTCACACAAAGGTAATTTGGACTGTTTTTCAAAATCAAATAAAAAGACTGTAGTCCCGTTTTTGCTCAAACTTAAATTATAAAGAGAAAAAACATGCTTGACTTAAAAAATAATGTTTTATTTTTAAAATTACCGTTAGGTTTGAAATGAGAAGTAGAGTAATATGTACAATATATTGGCCAAAAACAACGAAAGGGTTAATAATTTTTTGTTGCCATATTTTATCATATCGTTTATAGAATTTCACAAGTTTTTAAAAATACATCAGTTACAAGTTATGATGCGTATTATAGAAGTTAGCGACAGTCAAAGTAAAAAATTTATGAAGAACAGGAAAATGAATTATTTTGATTGAATTTGAAATAAAAATAAAATAAAAGTAAATAAATAAAATATTTCTCGTCATATTAGCCAGATAAAAAACTAGCAGTGAGTAGCAAAGAATTTGAACTTTTTCATCAAAGTGTTTAATTACTTAAAACATATTGATATAAAGTTTGTTCAACAACAAATACATATTTTCAGGCATTCAACTTTTCCAGCTTCATAAAACCCCGCACATTCAATTTTTAGGGGTTTGAGATCAGATTGATGCCTTTTACATCACAATTCATCAATCCCAATTTTTTTTAAATCAATAAAAAATTTGGGAAGCTGTCCTTTAGTTATTGGGAAACCTATCTTGGCCAAATGATGAACCATTTTACAACAATTTTGTATATTTTTATTCTTTATCTTGTCTGCCTTGGTATTTTGTACAATTTTGATGCTTTGTAGCATGTGATTTGGCCCAGTTTTACTACTTCAAGTGTAAATTCTGAGGACGATGCTGTATATTATTTGTTTTTTTTGGCATGGCAACCGCTTACAAATTTGATATAGCTGTTGAAATAAAATAGCACGTAATTACCTAATTATGGTTGTTAATTACGGCATATAACATGGAATTACCAAAGTTGGGATATATTGTGAATCTATTTCCGTGCTATGTGATTATACTGCAAGAGTCAATTACAAAAATTTATTTTAATGAAAATACATTTACTTGCCCACTTTCTTTAAAATGTTGAAGTTATACATCCGTAAATTCAATAAAATTCAAAAATATAAGTGATTTAGAAAGGAGACATTCTATCATTTCCAATCAGATTTTTGCTGTATTTGTCAACTTTACAACTAAATAATAACACTATGGTTGTTAATATGAGATGAAATTAGATCCCAAGTATATTTATGATTCATATTATTTACAGCAATAAATATCTTCACAACTTTTAAGCAAAATAAGTAAGAGACAAGAAACAAACTCAAATCTTAATGTTATATTTTATTATATATACATTGTTATTTGCTAATTCCTTGCTATGAACGCAATTAGATTCTAGTGTAAAAGTAAATGAAGCTAATTCCATGCCATTATTAAATGCAGATTTTAGCTTTTTTATGCTTCAAGTTAAATTTAAATATGCAGAAATAGAAAAATGACATCAAATCTGGTCGAACTAGTAAAATAAAAATGGATTTATACTTACAAATAACTCTTAATTAGTCTTATCCAAATTATGCAGCTTCATTGCGCACTTTATAAGGATTTTTGGTAAACTGATAAACTAATTCAGATTTTTATAAAACTAAAGAGATTTAGTAGTGACAATACAGGTACATAATCTTTTAAGTATAGTAAACAACCTCAAATAAAAATATTTTTGGAAAGTATACGAAATTTATAATTTTACTTCTTTTAGTATAATAGCACAGAATTACCCACTAGCACGGAATTAGCTGCTCTTACCTTAAATAAAATAAAAAAATACAAAATGTTTAAAATAATATATATAAATATTTTATAAAAAAAAATTCCGATTAGTAATAAATAGTTTAATGAGTGTTTTTAAAAAAAAAATAATGGAAAATATTTTACGAAAATATTTTGAACTTAAATTTTGAACTTTGAAGAACAAAAAATGTTAAAAAAAATGGCATAAGCACCAAATTCCAAATGTTTGACAAGCTGAAATCTTGAAGAGAGCCAAACACAACTGAATGCTTATATTATTACTAAGGAGTAAAATTGGTGAAGTACTTATTTTATGCTGCATCAAAGTGAATGTTGGCTATAGGCAACATCGGGCATTAAAGAGTTAAATATATTTGATCCCAAGTAATACTTTTTACTCGTGGATTGGTATGTTCTCTTATTGATGACATATGACAATTGTGCTTTGAAAATCTTCAAAATTGGATCATGGCATCTAGTACCAGGCCAAAATGAGTTAAGGGTGACACTTTTACATTACGGATCGAATAGAAAAAGGCATTGTCACTTGTTTCTTTCTGGGAACAGTGATTATTCCAAAAAGGTTTCGGAATAAATTCAGGTCAAACATTATAATTTACAATCCCAGGCAGCTTGCATCGATGCTGAATGCAACAAACACTTTTGTAAATTACATTTTTCCAGTTGCATCTAAAGAAGCGAGCACGCCTTATAAATTGTACACGTACTCATTCATAATCCTGCGCAATATTCACACACACACATACCATGCACACTTTTAAAAAACACGAATTCTACTACACATGTACATTGTGCTATGCTTGTATGGATGTGTGTACATGAAGGCATCTATGTATGTATGTATATGTGTGTGTACTAGGTTGAAAACATTTGAACAAATCTACAAAGATGTAGAAAAGAAAAATTTCACTAATTTTCAAACCACACTCGCATTAACCACGAAAATCATAGAATGCCGAATTGTTCGTTCTCATTCGTTCGCTGCTTGTATGCCGGAATTGTTAACATATTTTTCAGGTCACGGCAGAGCACGGCAAAAGCGTCACTCAGCATGGGCTAAAAACAGATAAAGACGATAACGTGGGAGTGAAGAAAGTTCAGTTCAACTATTGTTATGTTAACCTCAATGTGCAGCGACAGTAGAAGAAGTGACAGTGGCAACGGCAACGCCAAACAGAAGATGTAAACAAAAAAAGAAACAAGCAAAAAATCATATGCACACATACATACATACACATGTATACTTGTGAACATATGTATGGATGTATATAGAACATGCATAAACATATCAAATGGGAAGTGCAAGGAAGCTGCTGCTGTTAGTTTCTTTACAACAACTTTTTTTCATATAAATTTGTAAGCAAATACCGCACGAACTGGATGCATTTCTTGTTTGTAGCGCTAAGTTGTTGCCACTACCACCAGCAAGGCGTACGTACTAGTAGAAGAAGAAGCACACAGCGACCCTTGAGTACATTATTACAATTGAAATTTTAAGAAATGCAAGTTGCAGCTTTCGGCTGCAGGATGTGCTCACTCATTCTTCATTTGTATGCTCACATGTGCACCACACACGACCCATACAACATTCATACATTCGGTTAACTATTCTTCATATCATGTCAGGCCCATTTGCACATACACATGTATATGTGTGTGTGTGAGTGTGTGTTGTATATGATGTGCATATGCATACAAGTTCAAAACCAAGTTTCGCAAAATGCCTTTTGGGGCCAGCAGTAACATTTTTCGTATCCTTGAGTAAGCAAAATATGTAGGTATTTAAGTTTTTCCTCTTTACATGTTTGTTAAGAAATTGTGTAAATTCCGTGAATTGTTGTTTGTAAAATTTGGTGGTGTAAGCATCTTTCCTAACAAACGAGCAAGGAAACTTTCAAAGAAATTTTACTTAATATCATATGCAAAAATGTTTGATAATAACAATTTTGTATTTAAAAGCTTGTCATGGACAAAAGTCTATCATATGTTGAAAATGCATATATTTCTTTTAATTCCACATAAACCAAGTTCGGTATATTACTATTAGAGTTGGGAATTTTAGTTCACTTGAGGGATTGGATCTTTTGGTGGTTCAATTGTATTTAATTTTTTTTCTCACTATTACGTATATTTATTGAATCTTTCTTTTATAGATTTAAGAAACTAACAACAATTATTTAAGGCTTCATTTAACTAAAAAAAATATACTAGTATTATATGCACCAAGTCGAGTGCGGGTACCTACGTCGATACGAGTAACTACGAGTAAATAAATATCGATACTTTTTTCGAGTACTGAGTATTATTTGCACTCGATACTTTCAAAGGAATATTTACTTGGAATCAAATGAATCACAAGTGTTTTTTCAATATCTAAATACATTTTAATACTTAACAAATCCAACCCTTAAAGCTAATTTTGATTGAAAATCATTTGCAAAAAATTCACAGCATGCATTCATTAATTTTCAACCTTACACAAGTAAAAAATTGTAACATAAATTCAAGTAAATTAAATTATCTTGTACATACATATTTAAATAAAATGTGAATATGTACCAACCATGTACAAAAATGGGATGAGTACGATACGAGAGAATATCGATATTTTTGTTCAAATATTTAATTAGATCGACACTTTTACTCGATAGTGTTAATGAGTACAGGTATCGATTTTTTTTACTACGTTTATATCAACTCGCTTTCAATGGTGTCTGTCTGTCAGTCTGTCTGTTCGGGTGGAATTTTGCAATTGATTTCAATATGACTTCCCTTGAACTTGACTTGGCTTGAAACATAGCTCAGAACTGGATGACAAGGCAATATAAAATATCTAAAATATGTATAAATATAATATAAAAAAAATTAACGTTGATTTATTTATAGATCCAATAATTATAGGAAGCATATTTTCAGGCTGGTGTATAAATATTATTATTATACAATAATTATAGTACGTCACACTTTCAGGTTGGTGTATAAATGAGGAGTACGGTGTTAACTAACAGATGGCTAATGTATGGTTTGTGTCAAGGATAATTAATATGACGTTTTAGAAAGAAGATATTTGTCAATAAGATTCATAAATTAAAGCATTGCATTCATCGTAGTAAAAATCATTTTTCGATACGATCGCCGTTTTTTCAATACACTTTAAGGTTTGCAAATAAGTCAGTACATAAGTAAGATTTTTAGTACACTTTCGTAGAACTATTTCTTTTTATGTGATATTATTTTAAACAAAAATTAAACTGTGCTGCTTTTAGTATTTGGTTGTTATCGATTACACAGTGCAACACGGAAAATTTACAAGCGCTTAGGGCATATATAGTTGTTGGATTGGCAGTAAAAAATTTCACACACAAGACTAAAAAAAAATATTAATATATACCACGTTTTTAAAACGGACTAAAAAGCATAAAATAATTTCTCCTAGCCCCATAGAGATTTATAATCTCATACAGATTCCTGACCCCATATAGAAATCCTGAAAATTTGTAATTGTGAATTTTAGTAGGTATGAAAATACCTACTAAATAAATGATTTAAAAAAAAGCGTGGATCGCATGCAATAGTAAATTGATGGATGAATAGTTCACCTAAGTCGCTACCAATTTTATCTCTATCCATGAGCGTCCCACGCTTTTCGTCAAGCGACACAATGGGATATTAAATTTCAAAGAGTAAACCAAAGAAGGGCAAATGAATTTTATGTCCTTGAATTCGAGTTTCTAATATTTTTTCTTAGTTAATTAATTTTTTATTAATTTTTTTTCTTAAGCTATTATAAAACGGAAGTTATGAGGTTTTGAACATGAATTTTATGTTCCAAAACTTTGATGGGCCAATGTTCGGAAACCATTAGAGATTGAAAATTTTCTTATATCCTAATTTACACAACAAAATTTTTGAGTCTAAACCAAGTGTTTAGACACTTGAGTGTTACAAAATTAAAAAAAGTTCATTTTCAAACTCTCTTTAGAGAGCAAATCTTTAAAGAGCAAATCTTCCTTAACTTACGCTGAAGTATCGTCGCCTTCGATGATATTGGCGTACATCAGCACGTCAAACCCCATCGGCGCAGAGTTCTATTTATTACGTATGGATCCACTGATTAAAATTTTGATTGCCTAACATTTACATACCGCGATTGACATTTATAGTATGAATGTACAAAACACACTCAATGATGAAAAATTATGACAAACCATCAAATAAATATTATTAATTATTATTTCTATTTTTAATGATGACTAATAAACTAATTAAAAACTACCTACAACAAAATTTCAAAAGTATATATTTTCGATGTTTTCCATATTTCTTTGTTTTTTCTTCTACCATTTCAAAATTAATTTCTTACTTAAACAATGAATTTGCTCTCTTTCTACCAAACTCTCTCTCTCTCCATTCTTATCTAAATTATTAAACTCTCATCCACTTTGTCTCATAAAATACTTGTAGACTACGTAAAATAATCTTAAGATAATCTACAAGGATTACTGTCTGTAAACTTAATTGCGTTCACTCTTGTGCTGCTGGCTGCTGCTGCTGCTGCCATGGAAATTTCTGAATGGATGCTGGATGCAGAAGCGGAACGTGACAAAAGACAAATGAATATGACCCGACCAAAGCAGAACTAAACTGAACAACACAGGATGGTGAATGGCACAACCAAATAGGATTAACAAGCTAAAAAGATAGTAATTATAATGAAAATGCTGCTTTAAAGTATAAAACGAGTACTATGCACTCTATGATACCTTAAGATACTTTAAGGATATTAAAGCTTCAGCTCTTCGATATTTATTCAAAGGCTTATTGTAATTATTTACTCTTTTTTTCTTACTTACTAAATTGAAAATTTAAGTGATTTTATTCAATGGACATATTTGCTATTGAGCTTTGGAATATTATTGTTGAGCATACATATGAATGTACATATATACAAGTATGTATGTATATGTGTATGTAAATATGTATGTAAATGTTTGTGTGTGTATGTAAGTATCTATGTATTACGTTTCAAGTCAGCGTATCTTCCACATCGACTGACACGCCTTATGCAAATTACTTCGACTTGTATTTGCATGATTCAGCTGCCATACACAATTTTCGCTTGATTTACGCTGACAGCACCCACCACCCCCGCATCATATTATTGCAGCGCAAGTGAAATATGACAGTGAAAATCTGATATATATGTGCATACTCACATACATACATATTCCATGATATACTCCTAATGCAAGGAGAAGAACGACGAGTATGTAGCACAAAATTTAGTCATCGTGTCATGTCGAAATCATATTTGCATTTCAATCTGCTGCCGCAGTCGGTGCTTTTGCTGCCAGTTCTGTCATTGTTATTGTTTGTTGTTATTGTACATTGTTGTTGCTATTGCCTTGTGCAAATGTTACTCACAGACTAATGAGCCAAATACATCAAACGCAGGGTAATCGCGATACTTACTTTTAGCAAAATAAATAAATATCACGATAATTACATTGTGCAACAAAATCAAAATTTTTTCGCCCTGAACAATTATTTTAGGCACTTATCACAAATTTGTGGTTTATTTTTTTTTTTGCCTTTCTATTCTTTGCTTTTTTAAAGAGGTAGATATCCATGAAATAAATTCGTCTCAAAATAATTTCTATTAATTTTAAATATATTTAGCATGTTTGGTTCGGAGAGAAAGTTATTCATTATGAAATTCTGAAATTTGTTTACCTCCACACCACCAACCTCACGAGTCGGATTTCCTTTGTTTTTTTTTTTAATAAGCTTTTTTTAGCATGACGCGGGAATAATACTTTTTATAAAAAACTAGGAGAGGCGTGGCAAACAACAGAACTGTCCATGCCAGTCAATAATGACTCCAAAAGCATATACAAAAATTACTTTTCGTACAGCAACTCTGAAAACTCATCAAAAATATATTAAAAAATTTATTGTTTTGAATCTCACACTAGTTCGTTGGTCCATATTGAAGCTTAGTTGAATTCAATCAAATTTCGTATCTTTTTTTACACAATTATGATTTATACAATTTATTATGAAAAGTATGTATCTATTACCATGTAAACTGAAAGAAGGGTATAGTTGTATATAAAATAAAATAAATTTCTAGCTGAAACTTTTTCAATATTCTTCGCGTTTTATTCAATCAAATGACAAAGTCACTGTGAACTTTTTTGCGTATGTATTAGGAGTGGGAATTTGCTGGATAATTATCGACAAGCAACGATACCGTAAACTATCGATAATTTTAATGACTTACAGGTAATTGTCGATAATTCTAAAACTTTTCTTTAGCTTACAGCAAAATCATTAAATCGAATACGAAAAGTATCGTATTAGCAAAACCAAATTTTGTAAACTTTCTTTCCCTTTTTTTCTTGGCACAAAGTGGAAGAAGGGGTAAATCATATACCTATAACTTGTATCAATTTAAATATTATATATTGAGCAAATGTAATTCTCATTACTTTTACGTTTAGGAATTGTAGAAAGGGATTTATCGAAACTAAACAGTTTAAGGATAGAAATAGGAAACTATTTTTTGGAATTTTTCATCTCGATTTTTTATTTACATTTTTGTATTCTGATGTACCTTAAGTAAACCAACCCCGTAATTTTTTTATGTGCAATCATCTATAGCGGCGTTATGAATAAAATTTTATATTGGAGTTAAATGACAGATTATTTCAACCCCTCCCAAAAATCTGGCTATATTTTTTATCTTATGCCCAAAAGTTCACTATTTTTACCATAAAATCGCACTATACTAAAGTGTGGTCAAGTTCATTACAGCCAGTGCTACAGACAGAAAAACATTTTGGGGGGCTCTTCAAAAATTAAAAAGGAGTTATTTCATATATTCGAATAAAAATAATAGTGTAGTTTGATATGAATAACAAAAAAATTTCGGGTGGCCAAAATATTTTATTTATTCGTATCGAAATAAAAATTCAATGCGATTAATAAAAAAAATATACAGGGGGGTTCGGTACTCTGGCCCCCTTACTACGGCCCTCCACTACTTTATTTACATATAAAATAATAATTAATATACAGCATACTTTCGGGTTGGAATCTTTACACTTCAAAGGATGGTACCATAGTTTGGCAGACACTACATCACTTTATTTAAAGTATGTATAATTTGACAGCGACTTTAATTGCGTAATAGGTGTATAAATATCAAATGCGGTCTTAACTAACAGATGGCATACTATTATGTATGATTTGTGTCGAGGATAATTAATATGGCGTTTTGGAGAGTAGATATTTGTCAATAAGATTCCGTATGTCATAGCTTGCGATTAAGCAAGCAAAATATTTTTTTTTCTCCTTCAAAAATGTCGAATTTTGTACCAGAAAAAGAAATTTTGGAGGGAAGTTTTATTACCTTCTTGCATTTGAAGAAAACGGCTGTTAAAGTTTATAGATTGTTAGTAGAGGCTTGTGACGAACATACTCCAAGCCGAGACAATAGTGAATGATGATTTAAAGGATTTAAAAAGGGTGAGAAACAAAGACAGCGGAGGGCTGTCTACTATGAACAGCTAAAACCTGGTAAAAGGATTAATGCTGAATGATACCAACAACAACTAATCAAATTGAATGGACCATTGAAAGAAAAACTACCAGCATATGTCCAAGGACATAATAAAGTCATTTTTCAACATGGCAATGCTCGGTCCCATGTTACGCATTGTGTTAAAAACTATTTGTAAAACATTAAATGGGACGTTTTACCGCACCCCCTGTATTCACCGGATTTGACTCCTTCCAACTACTACTTTTTTCGATCGCTGCAGTACGAACTTTTGGAACAGCACTTCAATTCGTACGAAGAAGTGAAAACTTGGCTTGATGGATAATTACCCTCAAAAAATGAGAAGTGATATTAGGACAGAACCCATCAATTGCCAGAAAAATGTGGAAAAGTCATAGCTAACGACGATCAATAGATTATTGAGTTTATCCTTTTTTAAGTAAAAATTCCGGATTTAATATTTTTACACCTATTACAAAATATCAAAATTTAAAATAAAACTGCATACTTTTAGGGTTATTTTTTCATAACAAAAATATCTTTATGTCCAACTCTCCATATCGCCTGATGTTTGAAGTTTAGTTTAACAACCGCGAAAAACGAAACTAATTTAATCATGTAAGTAAATACGTAAAAAGTTTCTTTAAATTAATTAATCTAATGTAAGAATATTACAAATATTTCATTCAGAAAACGAAAATATGGGCATAATGATGACCAACAAATGTCGGATAGAACTATAAAACGATAGCAAATGGCTTACGGACTTGAAATAAAATGAACAAATAATTTTGTCCTGTTTTTTATAAACCTTGTGTTTGAGCGCTGCTAGTTACTCTCTGCATTTCAAGTGCATTTTGTTGAAATGCATCTGAAATGCCTCGATGCTATACACCTATCCATACTCTAGAAATTAAAAATTATGCAGCAATAAATAAATAACTAAATGAAACAAGAAAATAAATATCAATCAAAAGTTAAGTACTGATGTTTACTGATGATCAAAAGTTAAATACTGATTTTGGCTTTGTTTTTATTGTTTTTCGATTTGCATGGCCGAGTTGAAATATCGGCGGCGATGAAAACAATTTTTCTTTATTCAGCGAGCAGAACAACAAAGGGAACACAACAGCAAAGAAATATTTGCAATACCAGATGAGGAAGGACCCGAAGAAGACGCCCGAAACGTGCTCGGCCCTCAGACTTGATGAATTGATCGCTGCTTGTAATTTCTGTAATTTATGCTTTTCTAAATATTTATGTATCTTGAATGTTGTTAAAACCTCGATTGTTAAGGCATTGGCCTTAAAATTGATTCACCCACTAAAAAGTCAAACCGATTATTTAGTGTCCACGGACAGGTGTAAAAAAAAAATATTCCGCCAGTAATTCTTCTTTGAAAATTTATAATAACATGGTAAATAGGAAGCGGATTATAAAAACTCTTCTGCACATGGTTACTGATGCAATAGATGTACATTTCAAACCCCGCTTTTTTACTTTTTTTACCTTCTATGCTATTTTTAAAAAATTCGCTTTGGTTAGTTCTTTCTTGAATTTTTGGTATATTTTTTCTACGCAACTCTACCTAACGTTTTGAGTTTTCCTCCCATTGTGCTTTTTTTAATCATCTACTAATTTCAATGGCCGACATTTTGGAAATAAACATTTTTTTACCCTTTCAAGATCGTAAGAAAACCAGTGGACACATCACAAAACCGAATCCGGATTCATATTTTCTGACCCTCATTTCTTGCACTAGAACCTTTATGGTTCATCGGCGAGCCTATGGCTCTCAATCGAAATTGTTTTACAAGCTTTTTTAGAACATTTTTATTAAATATTTTTATAAAAAAACACAAGTTTTAAAAAAACGGAAGTTATATTTGAGTAAATATCTTTTCCCATAGCAAATTAAAAATTCGGCCAAAAATTGTCAAAATTTGTGAACGATTGAAAACAATAATAAATAATAAACAGGACATAAACCGGGAGAAACATATTAAGGCTGTAAATCTGAAAAAGAAGGCGAAAATGTACGGCCACCTTTCCAAAATGATAATGATGTGTGCAATACCATTGAAAAAGCTCCAGACGGAGATTATATATGTATATATAAGATTGCCCATTTGTGAAAAGTTCGATTTTTTTCTGCTCCTAGAGGATTTTCTGAAAGATTATATGAGACAAATACGATTTAAAAAAAATATAGCGGTCTCTAGTTTAAAATAACCAGTCGGTTTTGAATCAAAGGCTTAAAAATAGGCTTTTAAAAGGTAAATAACTTTTAAAATATTTAATTTTGTGTAATTGCTTACAAGGAATATTTACTCCAAAGACAATATAATAGTTTTCTCAACGGTTTTGTTTTATCGGCCATTTATCGAAAAAAGGGGTTTAAAACTCTATTTTCAAGAGGAAGGGTGCTCAACAACTTTGCTTCAGACGTCAAATTCATATCTGTTGAAATGAAGAAATTTCTTAATAGCCCCTGAAGACCCCATTTTACAGACTTCAGGTCAATATTGTGGGAGAGCTAGATATGATAGAGAAAAACTGAGTACGCAGTCGTGATCAACGACCCTAAATTACTATAAAACTGTTCGAAAATCTTGCACATAAAATTTTTGTTGCACTGTGTAATCAATTACGATTTATAAGAGGTTAAACAGACCTCGAATTAAAGAAAAATACGATATAGTGACGATATAGGGACCAAAATGTATGGATTTTTTGCAAATAAAACAGATTTTTTCCAACTATTTGTTGCAAATTATTGGGATTTTCGAATTAACGAGGTACAAATTATCTACTATATAAAGATTAAATTAACTCAAAATTAAAAAAAAAAATAAAAAAATCGATTTTTTTTTAACTTTGAGACGGCGTATTTTAAAAGTTATCAACGATTAAAGCTATTCTTTTTAAAACCTAATTTTTAAGTCTTTGATTCAAAACCGACTGGCTATTTTTCACTAGAGACCACTATATTTTTTTCAAAATCTTATTTTTCTCATATAATCTATCAGAATATCTCATATAATAGGAGCAGAAAAAAATCGAACTTTGCACATTGCATATATGTATCTCGTAGGCAAGCTAGTATGTATTGTGTGTAAGTGTGGTGTTTTTTTCCACTGACCAGAGCAAATACAATTTCACCAATTCAATGAAAAAAAAATTTTACAATAAATTTAAAAATAAAATGATTTGAAGAGTAATTTGCAAATTGTTTAATGCTAAACAAATCGAATACAACTGCAAATAAATAAATATTTTAAACTCAAATTACAAAAAAAAAAAAAAAAAATGGAGTTCAGTTTGCAGTCACTTCAGTTTGTAAAGTGGAGGTAATTTTCATTTCCATTTGTTATTTCTGCATCTGCTTATTCTTCTTCTTTCTGCATCTACATCTTTTTAGGCAAAAGTCAAGTCAAGTCAAGGAATAAATATAAATCACGAAAATACTCACAAAGCACTCGAGGAAAATCCTATTTTCCACATTTTTGCTCAGCAATATTTGCAATTGCAACTAATTTGTTGGCTGAATGATGGAGTGATGGTGGTTGGCAGGTCGGAGGTTGTCGGAAGCGAAAGGAAGGCGGCTGTCTTACTGGTGGCATGATGACTGACTGTCGGCCTGAGTGACTGACTGGCTGGCTGACTGAATGATGGGCGTACAAATACAAGTGGGTATACTTTGCATACTACACTCCAGCAACACAAATCATATGTATGTACTCTTTGCTTTTTATATACTTTCCATTTTCCCTACCACCACCACCAGCACCTTATTTTATCCATAACCTCGATTTATCCCGAAGTTTGTTGTAAATCTGTTGGATGCAATTGAAAAGTTCAAAAAGTCAACATGCTTGCCTCTGCTGCTGCTGCTTTGGTGGTTGTGGTGTGCTGTTGCGGTGAAAGATGGTGACTGAGGGATTTTGATGACTTCGGTGGTGGTGAAGGGGAATCGGTTACAAATGCAAGAATTTTGCAATTGGACAAAATTTTACTATTATAAATTTGATTTTATTGTTCAAAAGACTTTTTTTATTTTTAAATTGTTGTTTTTCAACTTGTAGTATTTGTTGTCATAGTATCTAAATGTTTTGTTGTTATTCCTGTTTATGGCGTAGTGTACGTCATTGAGTGTGTTGTTTTTGATTTTCAATTTGTCAAAAGTTTTTCCGGTTTTTCTACAATTCTTTGTTAAACGAAGTTTGCTTCCCTCCCTGATTTGGTTTGATTTGGATTTTCTGTTGTTGTTTTTTTTTTTTAATTTCAGAACTTTTTTATTTTACTCTTTTCTCTCCATTTATTTACGAGTTCCAGCTTCTGTATGAACGGGCAATGAATACTGCAAGTTCCTACATCGGATATAAAACTATTTAAAATTAATTTGAATATGTGTATAGAAATTAGGGCGAGCCATATTGTTTGCCCACAAAAAGGGATAATAAAAATATAATCTACGAATTAAGTAAATTTGCTCAAGAAACCTTTAAAACCAATTTTGTGCCTCAACATTTTTACAAATAGATATTGGTATTCATAAATAAAAATAATGACAAATTTATAAATTTAGCTTTCAAACCAACCTTCAACTTGTCACAGTTTTACGATGACTGTTGGGAAAACAGATTCATGTTTATATGTATAACGACCAATTAATACTTAAAAATGTTAAAAATTACGTATATTTGCAATATTTATCGCCGAAGATCAAAACCAGCTAATTTAATTTTTTTTAAAAGAAATTAACCTTTGAAAACCAAATTATTTTTTACAATAATTTCTTTATATCGTTAGGAAAAGCAATATACTAACTTCGAAGATCTGAGATCTTAACCTCCTAAGTCCTATCTGTATATATATAATCGTAGAGTTTTGCTATTCATAGTGGCTTTAAGGAAAGTGGGCGTGGCACCTCCCATACAATCCTAATAGTTTTTTGGGTATACCTACAGAACCATTTATAGCACAGTACAGAAATTTGGTACAATAACGGGATTGACAATGCCATGCTACAACAAAAATATGGGTGGGATTGATAAAGCGGGTGTGGCACCTTCCATATAACCTGGACTTCCATTATAAGATATCTTAGAAGGCATTTATGGTATGGTACTAAAATTTAAATTCTTTCAGTTTGTTGGATTAGTGGGTGTGGCACCATGTTTCACTTTTATTTTCTACTACTAATTCTGCTACTATTTCTATTACTTTTAAACTTCTTTTTTTATGCAAATTTTTTTTCTACTACTTTTTCAACCAATATTTTCTACTACTATTTTAGTACTTTTTTAATACATTTTTTCTTACTTTCTACAACTACATTCTACTATTTTTCACTACTATTTTTTACTACTTTTTACAGTTTTTTCTACCACTATTTTTACTATTATTTCTACCGCTCTTCCTACTACCTTTTCTTTTACTATTTCTACTTTTTTGCTGCTATTTTCTACTACCTTTTCATTCCTTTTTTACTATTATTTCTACTACTTTATGAAATATCTTAAGACCCTGGCTAGCTATCTTAAAATCCGATAGGTGGCGCTGTAACAAATTCTATATTTATAATAAATATGAAATTAGTTCAAATTTTTAATTAATTTCAAGAATGGTCTTTGATATGAATATAAAGCGTGTTTCTATTATTCAACTGAACCATAATAAAATTAATCCTAAAATTTTTTTGGGTATATCTCAAGAATCATTTATAGCACAGTACAGAAATTTGTTACAAGAACGTAAATTAACAATGCCATGCTACAACAAAAATATGGGTGGGTTGACAAAGGGGGTGTGACACTTTCCATATACCCTGAATTTTCTTTACGGGATGTCTTAGTGTGGAAGTATTATTTTTCAATTCCAGATTTAAAAAATTCTCCCAGTTTGTTAGATTAGTGGGTGTTTCACCATGCTCTACTTCTATTTTCTACTACTATTTTAATTTATTTTTTCCAACATTTTCTTCTTATATTCGACTACTTTTTTACCACTTTTTTAGTACATTTTTCTACAATTTATTGTTATTTTCTACTACTTTTTCACTGTTTTTTCTACTTTTATTTTTATTATTTTTATTTTTTACTATTATTTCTACTAATTTATGAAATATCTCAAGAACCTGCCTAGCTATGTCAAAATTCGGTAGGTGGCAATGTAATAAATTCTATAATAAATTATATTTTTATAAAAAATAGCATGTAGTATGTGTCCATATTTTTAAATAGTTTTGGGAATTAGATATAACTTCTAGAACGGTCTTTGATATTCTTCTGCAAATTCAATAGTTTTAAAAATGCCAATTTTGATGCCTCATTTTTAAATCCAGAATTTTTACCAAATTCAATGTAAGGTAAATGCAGCTAATTCCGTGCTAGTGGGTAATTCCGTGCTATTTTACTAAAAGAAGTAAAATAAGAAATTTCGTATACTTCCCAAAAATATTTATATTTGAGGTTGTTTACTATACTTAAAAGATTATGTACCTGTATTGTCACTACTTAAATCTCGTTAGTTTTTTAAAAATCTGCATTAGTTTATCAGTTTACCAAAAATCCTTATAAAGTGCGCAAGTTTTACTGTTTCGCGTAATGAAGCTGCATAATTTAGATAAGACTATTAAGAGTTATTTGTAAGTATAAATTCATTTTTATTTTACTAGTTCAACCAAATTTGGTGTCATTTTTCTATTTCTGCATATTTAAATTTAACTTGAAGAATAAAAAAGCTAAAATCTGCATTTAATAATGGCATGGAATTAGCTTCATTTACTTTTACACGTAAATCTAATTGCGTTCATAGCACGGAATTAGCAAATAATAATATATATATATAGAATAATATATAACATTAAGATTTGAGTTTGTTTCTTGTCTCTTACTTATTTTGTTTAAAAGTTGTGAAGATCTTTATTCCGGTAAATAATATGAATCATAACTAAGCTAAAATCAGCATTTAGTAATGGCACGGAATTAGCTTCATTTACTTTTGCGTTCATAGCACGGAATTAGCAAATATATATAATGTTAAGATTTGTTATTCTCTTACTTATTTTGTTTAAAATTTGTGAAGATCATTATTCCGGTAAATAATATGAACCATAAATATACTTGGGATCTAATTTCGTCATATATTAACAACCATAGTGTTATTATTTAGTAGTAAAGTTGACAAATACAGCAAAAGTCTGATTGAAAATTATAGAATGTCTCCTTTCTAAATCACTTAGATTTTGGAATTTTATTACATTTACGGATATATAACTTCAACACTTGAAAGAAAGTGGATAAGTAAATGTATTTTCATTTAAATTTATTTTTCTATTTGGTTCTTGCAGTAGAATCACATAGCACGGAAATAGATTCACAATATATTCCAACTTTGGTGATTCCGTGCTATATGCCGTAATTAACAACCACAATTAGGTAATTACGTGCTATTTTATTTCAACAGCTATATAAAGTTTGCAAGCGGTTGCCATACCAAAAAAAAAAAACAATAATATCCTCACCGTCCTTAGAAGTTACACTTGAAGCAGTAAAACTGGGCCAAATGACATGCTACAAAGCATCAAAATTGTACAAAACACCAAGGCAGACAAGAAAAAGAATTAATACACACAAAAGTGTTGAAAAATGGGTTCTTCATTTGGCCAAGATAGGTTTCCCAATAACTAAAGGACAGCTGGTAGGTTGTGTTGCTAACTCTCGAGTTCCCAAATTTTTGATTGATTTAAAAAAAATTTGGATTGATAAATTGTGATGTAAAAGCATAAATATGATCTCAGACCCCTAAAAATTTTATGAAGCCGGAAAGGTTGAATGACTGAAAGTATGTATTTGTTGTTGAACAAACTTTTTATCAATTTGTTTTAAGTAATTAAACACTTTGAAGAAAAAGTTCAAATTATTTGCTGCCCACATCTAGTTTTTCTATCTAGCTAATATGACGAGAAGTATTTTACTTATTTACTTTTATTTTATTTTCTTATTTTTATCTCAAAATCAATCAAAATAGTTAATTTTCCTGTTCTTCACAAATTTTTGACCGACGCTAACTTCTGTAATACGCATCATAACTCGTAACTGATGCATTTTTTAAAAGCTTGGAGAATTCTAGAAACGATTCAATAAAATGTAGCAACAAAAAACGATTAAGGTGGTAATTACACCCGTTTTAATAAGGTTTGTTACACGCAAAGAAAAAATTCGTTTCTCAGAAACGAAATTGTCACTAAACGAACTTCGTTCATGGAATGTTTTCATGATGAACGAACATTTATTTATCATAAACGACTGTATTCGGTTGCCATAAACGAAGTTTTATTCATCATAAACGGTTCAATTCTTTCACAATAACCGAAAAACGTGTTCCATCATATTCATCATAAACGGTTCAATTCTTTTACGATGAACTAAAAACGTTTGCAATATAATGCAATATTTCCCTGAAAAATTTAAAAAGGAAAGCAAAAACAATTTTCATATATACATTGGCTTTACTGTGGTTTTTGTTTAAATAAAATTTTCTGATTAAAAACTAGAAACACCACGCACTTTTTATAGACAAAAAGAAATGTGTTGAAATAATTTCAATGCACAATTAAAATTCTTCAATAACGCGTTGACAAATGATACTTCCCGTTATGTTGTGTTGATTTGTTGTTGTGTAGAGTTTGAATGTAAGCGTCGCTGCTGCTTCTTTTTGCGACGAGAACGAGATGAGAGGAAAACGAAAATAAAAAGAGAATAGAGTTGTGGACTTTCGTTTAGCAGGAACGTTTTTTCATTTGCCAGAAAAGAAAATTGCCTTAATTTTATCGTGAACGAATTTTCGTTCATCATAAAATTGTTAATCTTTTGCAGAAAACGGTTTTGGTTTCTGCAAACACGGCAACGTTCGACAGAAACGGTTTTATTCAGCGTAAAAGTAATATATTCTCCACAAACGGGCGATAAATTTTATAAATTCTAAATTTTGTAATTATGCAAATCCCTCATTTGCTGGTAATTCGGATCATCGATCGAAATTATATGCAAGTAGAAAAACGCATGCTGGTAATTTTTTCTTAGTATGCTTTCCAAAAGGGTGCTTTTTTTAACAAACTATAGCAGAATGTTTAGTAAACAAAACCCTATATAAATTATATAAATATACTTACCAGCACAAAAGTTATTATTGTTATATAAGTTGTGGGTTTCTCATATTATTTGGATTAAGGATTTGTATGAAAATACGCTCACTCTTAGTTTATTCTCTCACAACTGATTAAATTGCATAAGTGTTTATAATAAGTGTTGCAAACCATTAGAAAGGGGAAATAATTCTCGTTCGTTTCAAAAAAAGGACGTAACTTTAAAAAATACCAAAGAAAAGTTATTAGCATAACAAAATCGATCCGAATTATATACATCGATCCGAATTACCCTCACTTACGTTACCTCTCATACAAAAACCGTCAAAAAACCCCAAAAAGTGGGAGGTACCCTTATTTTACATCAAAATAACTTAAATTTTTAAACACATAATTTTTGTCATTAAAAAATTAGTTTCTGAAAGTTTCAAAATAATCGTATTAAAAAGAAGCATCCACTTCTCCTCTTCAGCGATCAAACGTTACTTAACAAGTAAATCAAAACGAAAATTACACTATCCGACAAAAAACAATTTTTACAAAAATAACAAGGATCTGAAAGTGGATTCTGATAGAACTCGGGAACAAAAATTATATGGTTCTCTGAACTTCAATAGTTTACGTCAAATTTTTTTGTACGCGGGCCTAAGGTGTGCCCATTTTTAACGGATTAAGTATAATAAATCATAAGACAACTTGTTAGTTTTGCATCAAAGCTTATTTTTATGCTCGGAAAGAATTTTCCGTAGAATATTTTCCTCCAACATATTAATCATTTGGCGCTCACCAGTATGAGTCATTTTCACTCTATTCGAAAAAATTACTTTTTTGACCCATTACGAGAGTAGATAGAGGGTTAATATATTCAAAAAATATGTTGCCCATTAAATTTTACTATAGGTCACTGAACAATAAAAATCTTTAAACTTGGTTTTAGAAAACATAAACCCAAATTTCAAAAATGTTTAAAATTTTCACGTAGTGGTTTAAGCAATGCTTGTAGGCTTCATTAGTCGATTAGGTTTTTGATGCAAATAAAAGATTTTTATTTCATCTATTACCCGACGTTTCGCTTAATTTTTAAGCTTCTTCATGGGTATCTGTTTTATTTAATAAAGAAAATTGTACATAGAATTTTTAGTTACATTACATATGCATGAAAAACATAAACAATTGGACTTACTAAGGAGATTTTAATATATCATATTGTACACGAATTGTTGTACATAGATATGTACTATCACAGTCTTGGTTCTTACCACCGTCAAGTTAGAAATGTTAGATTATTACAGGGTGACAATCGTAAAGTGACGCACACATTTCAGCAGTTATTTTCAAAAGGACGTACCATTCCATTAAGTACAATTAAGTGTTAACATTGCTGAATATATAAGCATTCATTTGAACCCCACCTCATTCAATATAACCTCCTTTAGCCTGCACACATGCCTTCAATCGATCCGGAAATCATAGGACTGTTTGCCGCAGGACTCCAAAAAGAGTAGTCCATTGGATTCAAGTCTGAGGAGTATGGTTGCCATTCTTGAGATGTTATGAATCCAGAAAAATTGTCTTTTATCCATGTTTGCGTTAATTTTGCCATGTGGGAAGGCGCAGAATCTTGCTGGAAAGTCCAGTTTTCATTTCCAAATGTATCTTGGGCCCAGGGAAGAACATGTTCATTTAAAATGCTCCGATAAACAACCTGGTCAATTTTAACAACCTCTTCAACGAATATTAGAGGGGTTCTGGCATTAGTGGAAACTCCAGCCCATACCATAACGGAAGCTGGCTTTTGAACTCGGCCAACAGTCCTATTTTGTTGCGATGATGATGTTAGCCACATTCGGTCATTTTGCGCATTGAAATGTTGTTCAACCGTGAACATTTTTTCATCTGTAAACAAGATATTTTCAACATTTTTTAACACGGAGGAGCGTAGCAACGCCTTGCATCTTTGCAGTCGCAAATCATTGTTTTTTTGTGTCAGATCTTGAGCTTTTCGGAGCTTGTACGGCTTAAGATTAAGCTTTGATTTTGCAATGATTCGCACTGTTTCACGGTTTACTCCCACTTCCTTAGCGATTTTTCTCAATGAGCGCCTTGGATTTCGCTTGATTCGTTTACGAATTTTTCCTGTTAAACCAGTAGTGGCAACTGTTGAAAATTTTCCCCGGTCTCTATCTCCAAAACCCCCAGTTTCATTATATCGAATAATAGCTCGGTCTACCGTACGACTTGACAAATTTAAAGCCTTTGCAATTTGACGGCTACTATAATTTGCCAAATGTGGGATTTCATAATTTCACAACGAATATTTTCCTTGTCCATTTTTATGGAAATTTCAAAATGGAATAACAAAAATTCAAATGAAATTAAAAGCAAAGCCAATGATGAATGAATTTGCTTTTTAAATTAAAGTAACGGTAAATGGCAAAGCTTGCTGCAGAGTATTAAACTTGCGTCACTTTACAATTGTCACCCTGTATAAACATAAAGCATACGAGGTGCTTATGTCATCTGTGTCTTCTTTCTTCTGTTTTGCCTTTCTTCTGCTGTATTCGTACACTCTCCAACGTGTATCTTGTTCTCTCTCTATCTTCTTTCTGCGTAATATTTTAACATTGTCAAAGTCTGATGTATGTCCATATGTTGTTGTATGTTCTGCCAGTGCTGTTGTCGCTCTCTTCTTTCTTATGTCTGCTTCATGTTCAGCTAGTCTTGCTCCTAAAGTTCGTTTAGTTGTTCCTATGGCTGATGTCACACGGTCAATGTTTTCCGTTTTTACTCTCTTTTCATCGTTCTGTTTGATGCCCTGTTACACTATCAGTTTTTTGCTGAATGATATTTTTTAATACTTTTATCTGCAACTATGTTTTTCCAACTAAAAAGTATTTAATTGTATTTTGGAGTGAATGAAAATTCAACAATTGGAATGGAATTGGATGGAAAATATATTATAATGACAATATGAGATTACATTGGTGGAAATAGCCACAAATTATACAAAAAATATTGCATTTATATATGAAAAATGTAGAAAAATAATTTTTAAGATTTGCGAACTATAAAAATAAGCTCCGCCATTTTGTTACTTGGCCATTGAATTACCATGTTTTCTTAAAAATTATTAAGTAATGTTTTAAATAGCACTCATTTTCACAAACAAACAAAAGCCAAACAACGCAAAGGGTGGCAAAGAAAAAACAATTATTTAAAAGTTAGTAAAAAGTTAGTATTTTTCATAAAATATTTTCAATAAAATGCAACAATATATCTTCGGCAATTTCATTTTATTTGAAGTGATGCAGGTTTTTTCGTCACTAAAAAAGTTTGAAGTGAAATGTGTTCATTCTCTCTTTTGCTTAGTGTTCATTTTTCAAAGCAACAACAATTTCATTGTTTGACAGCAAAACATTGGGCTGATGTTACACGGTCAATGTTTTCTGTTTTTACTTTTGTCAACCCTAAATTTCGATATTTAATTATACACATCCCTATCTCCGAATATATACGAAGCAGTTGTCAAAAAGGGTGCCGACGAGGAAGACGCGATTTCATTATTTTCTTATTCTTAAATTATTCTTTGTTCTTAATAACTAGCATTCTGATTTATTATTTATTTTAAAACTCATTAAACTGAATTATCTGATACAATTTCGTTTTGTTTAAATTACTGCAAGTAAATATTGACAATTTTTCAGAAGTGAGATACCTGCGTGTATTGCGTTTGAAATCGCGAAGCACCCACGCGCATTTGACACGAACGATCTTAATTCGTAATAAAGAAAAATGTTAAATTTCGCGAAATTCAAAGTATATGAACTAAAAAAAAGATTAAAAGACTTGGGGCTGCCGTGTAGTGGCGACAAGGCTACATTAGTTCAAAGGCTCGATGAGTATTATTACAACGAGAAGTTTATGAGTGCACAAAATCACGGCGAGTCGGTGTGCTCTTCCCCGGCTTCCAGTGAACACGATTACGCAGCGACTGCGACGACTGTGTGTGGCGCAGCGGGAATGCATGCTACGAGTGCAGGTCATCCATCTGTCAATCATGCATTTGCTCCACATACTGCGATAAACAGAAACAATAAAAATGTGACAAGTATGCATGCAGCAGGCGGGGGCAGCTACGTTGCGTCGGGCGCAACGACGATTCTGCTACAAAGCACTCATGCAGTTACTACGGAAGGACAACTGAGCTGTTCTTCGCCGACTTATGTTAACAGTGTACTACGAAATGCTGTAAATCAAAACAATTATACAACTACAAACACATTCACGATGGCAAACGTTAGCACTTACGCTGCCCAGAATGTTCGAAGCCGCGCAGTGACGTTTTTGCCTGTTAATACGCCTGCGTTGACTACTGTTTCAATGCCGCATGTTCCTATATTCGTTACACAGCCACAAAACGTTTGCACAAATAATTCTAATTATGTGCCATCGTATTCTGCGTCGGCAGAGGCACGAAATAATTTCGAACATAACAAAATGTGTAATTCGTTTACAAATGTACATGATGTTATTTCGATTTTGCCAATGTTTAACCCAGCGAACAAAAATATTAGTTCGGTGCAATTTGTAACGCGTATTGAACAATTGAAACAAGCATACGGTTGGGACGATAAATTAACTTTATTTGCAGTACAATCGAAACTCCAAGGTGTGGCAAAAATGTGGATAGACGGCTTATCACATATATTCTTGGAGTGGAATCAATTTGTCGAAGCGTTTATAAATGAATTTCCGGTGGTAACAAATTTAGCTGATATTCATATTGGACTATCGAATATGCGACGTGGCGCGAGTGAAAATCCGGAAGAATTTTATTATAAAGTACTCACTACGGGTCGACGTGGAAATTTAGATGACCAATCGATTATTAAATACGTTATATACGGAATAAATCATACAGACCTAAAGAAAAATTTATCCGTGAATTTTTACCCAACATGCAATGCGCTTTTGAAAGCCATAAAAAGTTATTGCGCGTACAATGCGTTTAAAAGTGAATATATACGACATGAAGTGAATCGAAGTTCGTCTAATGCACAATTAAAACCAAAAGAATCCGTTGACGTGAAAAAAGACAATATTATGTGCTATAATTGTCGCGGTCGTGGACATATTTCGCGGAATTGCCCTGAACCCCAAAAACGTGATAGATTGCATGTGTATGCAAGGATTACAAGACAAAAAAACGAATTGCAATAAGATTGCTGAAGAAGGTGACAAATTTACAACAAAAGATATAAAAGTAAATGGTGTTCAATTAATTGCATTTGTTGACTCAGGAAGTTCACGTACCTGGATAAAAGAAAGTGCTGCTAGTGATATCGAACCGAAAAGTAAATGTTGTGTTCAATTGAAAGGTTTTGGTGGAGGGTCAATTGTGTGTGATACTATGATTAAAGCACAAATCGGTATTGACAAATACGTGTGTGAAGTCGATCTACTTGTGATTGATGACGCGTTAATGTCGCACGATGTCCTATTAGGTCGCGATGTGCTATGCTGAAAAGATAAACAACTAATAATTGATGGTGAACAATGTTGGTTCCGTGTAAAAAAGTAAAAAAAGTAATCGATGGTCAATTCGCGAATTTAGAGAAAATATTAACGCGCTATAAAACTCGATTTACGTCGAAAACATCCGAAATCGGTAAATGTAATTTAACAATGATGAACATAAAACTGACAACTGATACACCCATAAATGTTAAGCCTTATAGACTACCTTTCGCGAGAAGGCCAATTGTTAAAGAAATTATTGACGATTTACTAAAATGCAAAATAATACGTGTTTCAAATTCCCCCTACGCGTCGCCAATTGTTTTAGTCGAAAAAAAGAATAACGAGTTCCGCCTGTGCGTCGATTACAGGCAGTTAAACAAAATCACGGTTAAAGAACCTTTCCCGATGCCCATAGTAGAAGAAATCTTTGCTCAACTATCAGGTAATACGTATTTTACTAATTTAGATTTCAAAATGGGGTATCATCAGATAGAGATTGATGAGAATTCTAAGCGATACACTGCGTTTGTTACAAATGACGGCCACTATGAGTGTAATCGAATGCCGTTCGGTTTGGTTAATGCGCCCGCTGTATTTCAAACCATGATGGAAAGACTCGTAACACTGCTATTGCTTACTTAGACGACGTTATTATCGCTAGCAAGACGGTGGACGAAAGATTACAAAAACTAGAACATCTCTTGTCAATATTAGAGAAATGTGGGTTATCATTGCGTCTTGATAAATGTAGATTCTTTGCAACGAATATCACCTTTTTGGGTCATAAAATAAGCGCGAATGGCATAATACCTGGCGATGAAAAGGTATATGCCATAAACAACTTTCAACGACCAACGACACCAACAGAAGTCCGACGTTTCCGATTTACGAAAGTAAATTTGTTGAACATTATTCTATAATCGCACGTCCACTAACTCAGCTAACGACCAAAGAATCTGTTAAGTCATTTACTTGGGGTGAAGCACAAGAAAAATCATTTATTGAATTGAAAAGAATTTTATCCAACGAACCCGTATGGACGCTTTACAATTACAATGCTATACATGAAGTTCACACAGACGCTAGTAGTGTGGGCATAGCCGCTGTGTTATTACAGTCGATCGATAATGGTGTTACATGGAAAGCTGTGATGTACTTTAGTCGACATTGCACTAATGCAGAAAAACATTACCATAGCTACGAATTAGAGGTGCTTGCGGTTGTAGAGGCACTTCGACGTTTCAGAATCTACTTGTTGGGAAAACACTTCAATGTTATCACTGATTGTGCTGCGATTACGAACGTTAAAGATAAAACACCGTTGATTCCACGAATCGCGCGCTGGTGGGTACGACTGGCCGAATACAATTTCGATTGTGTGCATCGACCCGGTAGTCGAATGAGCCACGTGGATGCGCTCAGCCGAGCTCCACCTGCTATCGAAAGCATTGATGATATGCATGCGTTATTTATGCACTTAAGTGAAGGAAGTGACGACTGGCTGCTTTCAATGCAACTTCAGGATGAGCAGATTTGTGAGCTAGTAGCCGTACTCAAAGGTCATCGCAAATCCGAAAGAGACAAGCAAATTCGAGCTGAGTATACATTACGTAACAATCGATTGTACCGCGCACATAATGATAAGTTTCTTTTTGTGGTGCCGAAAACCATACGTGAACAGATAGTATGATTTTGCCATGACCAAATGGGGCATTTTGGTGTCGATAAAACTATACAACGAATTTCTGAGCACTACTGGTTCCCTCGAATGCGAAACTACGTGAAGAAATATGTATCCTCTTGTATAGAGTACTGCTATAACAAAACGAAGGGTGGAAAACCCGAAGGACGACTTCATATTAACGCAATGGAGCCCTTACCATTTCGAATGATTCATTTTGATCATCTTGGGCCGTTCATAAAAAGCAAACGAGGCAATACATATATAATTGCTATAAGCGATGCTTTCAGTAAGCACCTCGTGGTAAAAGCCGTACGTAACACAAAAACTCAACCGGTTGTACAGACGTTGAACGAACTAAGCAGTTATTTTGGGTTACCGAAGACAATCGTAACGGATCGAGGTACTGCTTACACCGCAAAACTATTCGAGCAGTATTGCGATACTAACAATATTCGCCATATCAAAACCGCCGTTCGAACACCCCGCGCTAATGGGCAGGTCGAACGCGCGAATCAGCTTATTTTAAATTATCTCCGCACAACCTCTTCCAATGCAAAAGAATGGGACAATCATCTTCGAAATCTACAATGGAGTGTAAACTCTCAACGTAACACTACAACAGGGTATAGCCCGAACGAGCTAATCTTCGACATCAAATTAAATGATATAATACAAAACCGAACAATGGCAGCTATCTTGGATGAACCTGATGGAAAATCTATTTTCGAAAAAAGAAGCGACGCGCTTTCACAAATACAATCAAATCGTGATAAATGGAAAGAACGATTCGACGCCAAGCATCGAGCGCCTACAAATTATGCTGTAAACGACCTGGTTCTAATCGAAAATGATCTCCAATCGACTGATGAATCTCGAAAACTCGACGCACGTTATCGCAGACCATATGTAGTCACAAAGGTCCTAGGTAACGATCGCTATCTCATAGAAGACATCGAAGGAATGCAAATAACCCAACGGAGATTTTGTTCAGTTTATTCTTCCGATAAGATGAAGCCTTGGTGTGGCGCTCCTCCTGATTTAGATGACTCTAGTGGTGATACTGACCCCGAAGAAGACGATAACGATGACATCGGGACGATGTCCATTCAGGATTGGCCGAACTGTCAACCCTAAATTTCGATATTTAATTATACACATCCCTATCTCCGAATATATACGAAGCAGTTGTCAAAAAGGGTGCCGACGAGGAAGACGCGATTTCATTATTTTCTTATTCTTAAATTATTCTTTGTTCTTAATAACTAGCATTCTGATTTATTATTTATTTTAAAACTCATTAAACTGAATTATCTGATACAATTTCGTTTTGTTTAAATTACTGCAAGTAAATATTGACACTTTTTGATGTGTAAACATTTTTGCTCACGGTATGGGCAAAATTTCAAATGTGTAAAACGTAAGAATAACTGTAACGTAACATGTAAGATAACTGTAACGTCCAGTTCCCGTCTCGCTCACACTACTGCGCGACATGACTGTGCTACTCTAAACAACAAAGAGAAGAGAGGGAGAAATTAAAATGCGAGCAGAGTTTGTTTGTTTATGTTTCGATCAATTTACTCACTCATATATGTACATTCGAAAACAAAATGTGTGTGTACATTTATTCGTGGCAGAATTATTTGTTGGTGTTAAACGTGTGGAGATCGACTATACCATACAAGCAGAGAAGTCGCCGTAGCAAACACAAGCGTTTGATAGGTTTTGAATTCGGTTAGTTAGATTGGATTAAAATTAAACATTTTTTAAAATATAAAAACAATACAAAATAATAATAATAAATAATCTAGGTTTCAATAAATGTATAAAGAAAATGAAGTGATAATGATAGCAAACCACGGCATTATAAAAATTTTGCTTTGTACATTAACCTTAGAAAGGCAACACTTTTTTTATCTATGTAAATAGCAAAAATGTTAAACAGAAAAAATCAAACTTATTTATTATAAAATCACTTATTTACTTCAAAGAAAATACATTGTTTCTTATTTTTATTAAATGCAGTTAAGACAACTCTCTTTGCGGTGCTTTTAAGAAGTAATGAGGTGACTGGTCACCCCTGTTGCCTTTCTAAGGTTAAATGGGAAAGCACTTATCGTCGCCTGAGAATTGATTTGGCGTATAGGTATATGAATTTGTACACACATACGCCAAATCAATTTTCAGGCGACGTTATGTCAAATTTTCACATCTAATAAAATTTCAAATCGACAGGAAGTAAAACTTAAAGCACGGAAAAAAGGATGCAAATGCAGCTGCGTATATGCGAGCATATAGTGCCCGATGCATTGAGTAAATAAAAGTAATGCAACTACAACATATCAGCCCAATTTACGATTTGGTGCAATTGCAAAATATTTCTGCTATCACAACAACAAATATATGCGATATGGGATAAAAATTTGCATTTGCAATGATGCAAGACCATTTACAATTTATGGTGAATTGGGCTATTATATATAAAATGATAATGATATCTAATAAATTTTGAAGTTTATAAAAGAATTCTTTTAATTTGAATTATTTACCTAAGCATATAGATTATACATCAAATCCCTATAAATGGCTATACATATGTGAGCTTATGTATATAGCATTCAGTTGGTTTAACTGTTTACACATCAAATATCTTGCGTGCCTTGCACGCATCCATTGTTTTTTTTTCATCGTTTTGTTTGATGCCCTGTTACACTATCAGTTTTTTGCTGAATGTTATTTTTTAATACTTTTATCTGCAACTATGATTTTCCAACTAAAAGGTATTTAATCGCACTTCGGAGTGAATGAAAATTCAATAATTGGAATGGAATCGGATGTAAAATAATTATAATAACAATATGTTGGTTGGAAAAACAAAAAATTATATAAAAAAAAAATTGCATTTGTATATAAAAAAATAATCTTTAAAATTTGCGAACTATTAAAATAAGCTCCGCCACTTTGTTTCTTGGCCATTGAATTACCATGTTTTTATAAAAATTATTGAGTAATTTTTTAAACACCAGTCACAACCAAACTAAAGCCAAACAGCGTAAGGGGTGGCAAAGGAAAAAAATTTATTTAAAAATTAGTAAAAAGTGTACTATTTTCCATAAAATATTGGTATTTTCCAGTAAAATACAACAGTGTATCTTCGGCAACCCCATTTTATTTGAAGTAATGTAGGTTTTTCCCGTCAGCAAACAAATTTAAAGTAAAATGTGTTCATTTTCTCTTTACCTCAGCAACAATTTCATTGTTTGACAGCAAAACATTGATCGTGTAACATCGTCCTATGTAAATTTTACTGCAAGTTTCTCTTGTGTTTCCTTTGTAGCCAATTTCGTACACAACGTTACTTTGTTGTTGTTTCTCGACCGGAGTTTTTGTTTGTGAGAATAATTTGCAATTTTCACCTTTTATACGTGGTGAACAAATGTGTCTTTAAAAGGGTTTTCTAAACTAGAAACTTATTCCACATTACAAAATTAACTAAATTAATGCCAGAAAGTACGCAATTTGTGGAATTTATTTAACATTCAACAACAAATACAAATACCTGTCTGAATATTTTATTTTTTTTCATGATAAAGATTTTGTATGAAACAATTTATATTGGATCTTCATATCACCAAATTAGGTAATCCAAATTAACAAATTTTTGACAGCATCTGGCAAATAATTTTCTGGTCACACTTGGCAGTTACCGTCCGACCAGTTTCCAGGAGAGTAGCAGGTACAATTTTATGCTGTGGTGAAGTAAATTGGAATCATTACTTTGCGACTTACATTTTCTGGACTGCTGTTTAGTTTCCGAGTCATACTTTTTGAACTAAGCTTACATTTAAAATTTTCTAAGGAAATATTGAGTAAAAAAAACACATGACTCATTTTGACCGCTATTCAAAATTCGAGGATTTTCACATGGCATTTAAAATCAGTTCATCAGCTAGCATTTATTGGGCCAATCTTAGATTTACGTCAATTTAAGCCTTCATAAGGACCACATATATGTAAGATTTCAGTCTTCCACAGAAAAATGTTCGGCCTTGAATCTTTAAGACCACTTGGAAATAGTCACAAAAGATGGTTCAATCTCTCAATATAAATTTTGCCACTCGTGGAAAATTTGCACTATCTTGAGTTGACGTCGAGACCCGTAGGAAATAACAAATCGAATTTCTTGCTGTGTTGACGGTTGAATTTGACCTGTTCAAATCTTATGAAATGCCACCAACTTAAAAAATTCAATTAAGTCCCTTCGTTCAAGGGTAATTTTTAAAATTGTTGGCTCAACCTGAAGATGGCGTCTGTCGTCAAACCCATTCGAAATATCTCCTTATGTCATAGCCATGTGAAAACATAATAAAATTTATGGACATATACTTAAATATATGTCGTTGCATTATTAACATTCACCAATGAAGTGGTCAAATATTATACATAATTCACACAATGGTCTGTGGGCTATTGTGCAATGAATAAAGAAGAACAAGATAGATTGAAGGGAGAATATACTATTTTCTGTATTTATTTAATTACTAAACCATTTCCACATTGGCTTAATTTCTAGGAAAAATTGCTCTCCACAGAAGTTTTCTTTTATACTATAGTCTTATGAATTGCTGTTTTTCACCTAGATTTCATTGTATTATATTAACGTGATTATATATATTTATGTACGAATACTTTTTAAACTAATTTTCATTAAAACTCCAGTTAATTAATGGTTCTTTACTTGTGCATTTCATTTTATTAAAAATGATTGCAGCAATTATTTTTTACTCTTAATCAGTAATCGATTTTTTTGTCATCACCATAAACCAATTGAAAATGCTTGAACTCGTAGTTGATATAATTTTATTTCGAGAAACCATCGATTTAATGCATTTATATACATTTGTATAATGCATATATGTTCATATATGTATACGTATGTACGCATGTATATTTGAAAGTATGCTGCAAATTTTTAATTGAGTTTTACACTCATCCGTGTATTGTATCCACACATACAAAAAAAAAAATAAGTAAACCCAGAGAAACAAAATCAAAAAATATAAAATCAACTGCGATGAAAGCTTAGATTGGTCAACAACTTTACAGACATTATTTCAAGCATTTTGGTCAGCAAACACTCGAAAAGCAAACACCAACCAATACCAACAACAACACCACTACTACAGTTCATTCCAACTAAAAGTTAATGATGTTACTACCAGTTGCCACAAGATACTGTAAGGAGGATGGATGAGCGACAAAAACTACTACTACTACTACCACAAACTGCTATGTACTGGAAACTCTAAAAAGCATCATACTGCAACATCTGCCATGAATTGAGAAAAGTTTAAAGCATCTAGCTCAGTGGTTCTCAATTAGTGTGGAATTTTACTAAAGCGAGCAATTTCAGAAATAATGTAAATAATTTGAATGATATAGAAGTTCGAGCTTCTGATACGAGAACTTTTCATAGTTTTTTTTATATTCTATTTATTTGATATATTATTTGATCTCTTATAAATACTTATTCTGTCCTTTGTAAACATCTTTTTGAAGTGGCTTGCAGCCATTTATGACACCATGGACTCATATAATCTGTACATTGGAACCAGTGGCGGTTCTAGGACTTGGGTTTGGGGGGAGGGCTGATTTTACTAAATTAAAAGATAAATATCAGACTCACTATCGACCAAAACCTAGACCTAAACCTAGACCAAAAACTAGTGCAAAAATTTTATCAAACACAGGTGAAAAATTAAAAGATAACTGGAACAAAACTGAGACCAAAATTCAAACTAAAATCGGATAGAAATATAGACGAAAATTTCGACCAAATTTCAAACTAAAATTCAAATACTTTTTTCAGATCAAAGTTCAAACCAAGAAAAGAACCAAATTCAGATTAAAAATCTAGATCAAAATGAGACCAAATTCAGATCAAAATCTTGATTTTGATTTTTCTGATTGATATATATTGTTAAATGATCTATTTTGAGAAAACTGTTTGGAGGAAATATTAATTTCCTTTGAGAAAAAATTTTGATGAAACAATTTGATACATCTCTATTTTTTGAGTCATTTTTGGTCGAAACAAAAACCCGAAAAAAATTAAATTAAGATAACAGATGATTTGAATAGTACTTTAAACGAATTTTTAAAATATATATTCATATCACTGTAAGCATCGATATCACTATTAATATCAGCCTGGTGGTGAGTTTACGATCTCACAACTCCATAACCAAGCACTTCATTTTTATGAAAAAATGATAACGTTATACATTACTTGAAATGTAAATATATCTTAATTTGACCAAAAAACCAATACATTTTAAACTTCAATGAGATCCGTACACGCTTTCGGGTACCGGGCAGCAACCGGTTAAAAAAAAAAACAATGTTCAGACCACGAATTGGACCAAATTCCAACAAAAATCGGGACCAAAATGAGATCAAATTCAGGTCAAAACTCAGACTAAAAACCCAAAATTCAGACCGAATAAAAACCAAAATCAGTTTTCAAATTCATTCCAAAATTCAAAAAAAATTTAGACCATAACTCAGACCAATAGTTAGGCCAAAAGGGCATCAAATAACGAGCGAAAGTAACCCAAAATTCAGACCAAAAACTAATGGGAATATCTGATAAATATTTACATCAAAAAATTTTAACTTAAATTAAACAAAAACTGGACCAAAATTCCAGAAGAATTCAGACCAAATTTTTAAACAGAATTCAGACCGAAATTCAGACCAAAATAGTATCAAAATCAAACCAATTCAGACGAAAATATTAACCACAACTCAAACTAAGATTCAGATTAAAACTGAGGCTAAAAAGACCCCACATACAAATTAAAAGCAAACCAAAATTTAAACCAGAAATCAGATCAAACGCTGGAAAGCAAATCAAAATTTAGGCCAAACATGGATTAAAACCCAAACCAAATTCAGATTAAAATTCAAACTAAAATAAAACAAAATTCTGACTTACAATACAATCAAATCAGAATTCAAATCAAAAACAGGCAAAAACGGGAAAGTTAAACCAATATCAGACTAACATTCAGTACAAAATTCAGTCCAAAAACTAGACCATTATCAAGCTTTCTAAAAGTAAGACATTTATAAGCTGGCGTTGAAATTGTAGATTTAATGTAGCCTGAATGTATTTAATAACCAGTTGCACTGTAACGTGCGTCCTATTGGCATGCCCAGCATGGCGGCTAATCAGAATTGATTCAAATGTCCGACCCCATTTTAATATTTGTATTAAATTATTACTGATGGCTTTTTTTTGGAAAAATCTAAATATTTTTGATTTCTCAAAAACGACTGTTCACTATAAGATTGTCGAGTTCTGGGGGAGGGCTTCAGCCACTATAAGCCCCCCCCTCCCCCTCTGTAGACGCTACTGATTGGAACCAGAGCTTGAGTACCAAAATAGCGAGTACCAGTACTAGTATTTGCATTGGTACTCGCTATTTTGGTACTGGTGCTTGAAAAAACTCAAGTACTTTCAATTATTTTCAACTTTTTTCAATTATTTTCAAGTACTACTCGGCGAAAACGGGCAATCAAATGGTTCACATTCTTTGTCGAGAATGTGATAGTCGTGACGGAATGTCATATTAGATCAGGGATCTCCACCAAATATATTTGTCACCTGTGCAGTTGTTGTTAAAGAAGATTATCTTAGCATAAACTCTTGTCTATTAATTAATAAATGGGGCTGACTTCCAAAATGCCAATTGCAAAGCAAACCTACAAAGTTTATACTTCCATATCGTCAAACTACAAAATAATTACAATGCATACGTCTTCTACAAGTAACCGAAACCACAACTTTAACTTTGTGTAATAATTAAGTATCCTGGATTTTTGCTTTAAAATTGCGAAAGAAGTGTTTATGTACATCAGCTCTGAGGCCAATAAATTTGGATGTGAATTAACCCAATTTGCATAGCTTGTAGCAGTGATCCTTATGTTTTTAGTTACTGCGTTTTTCTCCATCACATCTAATTCTCCCACAATATGGACCAGTGCCCTATTTCACCAACTTGCAAATATATGAATTGTAAGGAAATTTTCACAAAATTGTAAAAAAAAATAGTTAAATGTGGTTTCACAAAATTCCTACAATTGGGAATTCGGACTTGTAAATCACAAGTGCTTGTAATGAAAAATTTGTCAATATTTGTTTCACCAAACAGGATTTGTAGTTGTAGTTTACAAGTAACAAATTTGTAGAAATGTTACTACTTTGTAGTTTTTTGTTTCATCAAACAGACGACTAACCACAAATTTATAACATTTGTAAGAATTTCTTACAAACTGTTTTTATATTTACAGTTTTTAATCAGCATCTAAAACGTGTAGATTTAATTTAAAAAATTTTTTATATAAACATAAACATATATACCAAATTTAAAAATTATTTTATTTTTTCTTTTTATACAAAGTTTTTTGGTAGAAATGCCGCTTAATCAAAGCAGCCGCAAAATTTTATTTTGTTCACTCATCGGTGTCACAAATTTGTAAAAAAAAAAAAAATTGGTTATTTACAAGTCATACAAAAATTTCGTGAAACGTAATTTTTTGATACTAGTAATCTACAATTTTTGTTGCCTCTTATTACAAATTTGTGAATTTGTGAGTTGTAACTTATAAAACGAAAAATGGTTTTGCACATTTGTAATTGTGATTCACAAACACAAATTTGTAATTGTAAATTGTATTTGGTGAATAGGAAATTTCTTTATTTCAACAGATATGAATTTAATATCTGAAGAAAAGTTGTTAAGAATAAAGAGATAATAAAGAGACAATTTTAAAACATTATTTTTTCCTCCATCTGCTACCCTTCCTCTTGAAAATGATATTTTAACCTATTAAGGACGGGACGACCGCAAAGCTTATATAAGTGGCTTTGTTAACTATGAAAACGAACTTAAAAAAATTTGAGCTATATCATTTTTATGCAAAATTGTTTTTTTTTTAAGTTATTTCGGCGTCCATGCATCCTCAACTTCAAAATGTTTCACAATTTCGCATGTAAATATGCAAAATGGCGGATTGAACGAGAAAAGTCGCTTCAGAACTTTAAGGAATTTTTCATAGAACGAGTGGAGTTTAGAAAAAAAAATTATAGAACAAAACTTATAATTTTTTTTAAAATTTTCGAACGGCTATTTCAATTTTTAAAAATTGTGAAATTTTAAAAAATATCAAAACTCTTTCAAAAAATTCTTAAAAAATTATAACATATTTTATGATTTATTTTAAGAAATTTTTGTTCTATACATTTTCTTTCTAATGATATGGCTCAAATTTGTTTAAATTCGTTTTCATAGTTAACAGAGCCATTTAAATAAGCTTTGAAATTGCGGCAGTCCCATTCTTAATGGGTTAAGCCCCCTTTTCCAAAAAATGGCCGATAAAACAAAAACTGTTGAGAAAACTATTATACTGTCCTTGGAAAAAATTGTCCTCGTTAAAAATTATAGGGGGTCCCACAACATCGGAATACCTACGAGGTACACTTTTCCCAGAATAATGCAAAAACCCGAATATTCTGATGGATATATTTTTTTAAATCAATTAAATAATTTTATTTTTAAATATTGTTGGCTCAATATGGAAACCTAATGTAAATACAACAACAAACGATTCCATTATTTACTTACGTAGTGTGAGTGGCTCGAGAAAGTGTACGTCGTAGGTCATTTCGATGTTCTAATAATTTTTAACAAGAAACATTTTCTAAAAAGATTATTTAATAATATTTATTAAGAACTTGCACAATCTAATTAAATCAGTAGTTCGTTGAGCAAAGTGGTCCACGTATATCAAAATACTTAAATTATTGGAATATACTTGAAATCCTTGAAAATCCTTGAAAGTACTTGAAAGTGATATACTGAGAATCGGTACTTGAAAAAGTACTGGTTGGTTTTTCAAGTACCAATAACAAAATAATGAGTGCCAGTACTTTTTTGTACTGGTACTTGAAATTTTACAGCCCTGATTGGAAATCATTGCTGTGCACTTTCTTGTATCCATTTTAGATCAAGCAATCTAGAATCTCCTATATGGTAGGTTAATATATCATAAATGCAATCACAGAGAATAAAGAGCTTTAAAGAAGATTAAGAATCACAGTTCTAGTTGTTGCTGCTGCTGCATAAAGCAAGCGCCAAAGGGAGGAAGATAAGTATATGGAGGGTGAAATATACTTTTTTGTTGTGGTCAACAAAAAAATTTCTACGAGGATTAAGTTCGAATTTCAATTTTGAATTATACTGCTATCGAATGTGAGAAATCATACAAAAGAATGAATCAAGCGGGAATGAATGTGAGTGTGAGGTGATTGTGATTGGTGTGGGTTGGTAATATCCTTAACAAGTACATATGTTCAAATAGTACGATTGTGTGTAAAACAAGTTGCTCCTATGATTTGTAAAGTGTTTGGAAAATTTGTTGCTATTGAACTTGTTTTTAATGCTCAGAGCAAAGGGTTGAAGTTCAATTATAAGCACAAATTAAAAGTAAAGAGTGTAAAATACACAAACACAAAGACAAGGATTGATTTTGCACAAGGAAATTGATGCAAGTAAAGTTTGTAGATACATATGTGTTGGAAATTTAAAATAACTACGCAAGAACGCCTCTATTAAAGTTGGATAAATATATCACTATTATATATGTATGTATTTATGTTTTGAAGAAATAAAGAAAACAAGAATGAAACTAAGTTGAATGAAGACCGAACATTAAATATTTTATACGTAACCTTTCACAAGAGTTTTATTTATACTGGAAAACCCAGTGAGTAACATCCAATTTTGCTGCCGAATAAGCTAAATACTTCGGTACACCACCACCATCCTGCACATTCCGCCTATTTAGTGTTAAGCTAAAAAATCACATCTTAATTTGTTCATAGTTTTAAAGTTTATCGCATTTCTTCAGAAATACTTATAGGTTGTCTTAGCAAACAAAAAATAGGATTTTTCAACTTCGTACCCTCAGAATTCAAATGTTCGGCAATGTCCACCATCCTTGGCTCAACCTAATTATAGCACTACCAAAATTTGTCCATGCTTTGGATTGGCATCAGTAACATGTGCGCTCGCTGACAAGCTCATTATCATAACCTAGCTCCAAACAAAGCGCTTGTAAATTCTCAAATATTTATATGAAGAAATTATCTCCCGAACAAAAGAGGTAGATAAAAACAACAACAAGAAAACCGTAAATGTAGATAACAACAAGAGTAAATGGAAACTTGTAAAAATTCTATAAAATTTTGACCACAAGAAAATTCACACAAAAAATAAACTTTCCAATTCCTTCTTCAATGAAAAGGATTAAAATATTCCCAAAAGTAAATCGCTGAGGAAAGAATGAAAAGGTGAAAATGAACGAAGGGTTTCTAATAATATTTAAATTTTTATGTAATTTAGGAAACAAAACGGAAAAAGTTGAAGCAAAAAACATGAAAAAAGTTAATGGTAAACTCAATTTAAATTTTTAATAAAGTTTTTAGGAGAAAATAACAAACAAAACAGCTAAAAAAAAAACAGGAAGAAAGAAAACAGTAGCACTGACAGCAGGAATATGAGAAAATCCCTTCTGCCCCCCGACATTGTCCTCTCTATCTCTTTACTCCACTCTAAAACGAGGCAAGTACATGCTCTTTGTGTCCCAGTGAAAGTGTATCTTGTCGACCGCAAAAAATACCCCAGCGCACCATTTTGATGATGGCGCCTGCAAATATTTCATTCGACGCTTGCACTGATGCTGACGCTAATCAGTTTGGTTTGCTTTCGCCCCCCGCCTCGGGGGTGGAAAGAGTGGAGCGAGGGATAGGGGGATACTAGGCAGAGTTTGACAGTAAGTAGTGCAGGCCATTTTGATCTGTTGTTGTATTCTTTTTTTTATCATTTGCTTTTGCATTTGCCTTACCCGCATTTGAAAAACAAAAAATTGCGCATTTGTGCTCGCCACCAGATGGCGCATTTGTTTGTAATGTTGAGTGTGTGTAGGTGTGTGTGTGTGTTTGTACTCAATGACTACTAATGTGCCACGGCGGCAGCGGCGGCGGTGAGAGTGTAAATGGGGCGGATGCTGCGACAGTTGGTGGTCGTTTCCTAATTACAAATCAACTGAAATGAAAATAAAATTAAAGCCAAATTCAAAACCATGCAACGCAACACCAACACCACACACACACGCTCACCAACACCAGCGAATCCAGAAGAAAAAAGTTTCAGTTTTCTTTCTGGGTCAACAATTATGCTAAAATACTGTTTTTCTTCAAGCTTTTTTTTGCGTTTGTTTTGTTTTCGCTTATTTGCTTTTTATATTTTCCTTTTGAGCTTCTTCTTTTAAGCGAATTTCCGTTTTATAATTAGAATGAAAAGTTTTAACGAGATTTAAGCATTTAATTGGTCGTTTTTTTCATATCCAGTGATGTGAGTATTCATATTCATACAGTATGGCCTCGATAATTGATGCACTAATAGCATAAGTATTTTCTTACAAATATGTAAATTGAAATGATAAAATAATAAATAACTGAATTTAATTGTATATGTAAAAGTATAATCCATTTTCAATACGGTGCGTTTTCATTGCGATTAACTGCATTTATCGATGTTATATTGTACCTACTGTATCTACGAATATACACTTTCAAATTATGGGAAAAAAAAAACGATTAGCAAAAATTTCTGAGCTCTGAATTCAAATAAAATAAGTAATTAATTCATACATGCTCCGAAATTTACTCGTTTTATATAAAGATACCCTCATGACATTTAGAATGTTTCATTTCATTAATTAACTAATTGTAAGCTTTAGATGTGCATACATACATAAGACCGTATATATGTAAATATGTACCTAGTCGTTTTGAGCGCAGGTGTTGCCGTATGCATTGATACTGCAATATAACATTTAATAATGAAGTAAAAACTAAGCAGTATATGGCTGCTGTAATGAACAGATATAACACCGTTTGTAATAAATAACTCTTGTTCTTCTCAGAGCCAGGTAAGGATGCACTCTCTGTAGAGAGTTCTCATATAAACATGATAGAGTGGTCCAAAGACCTATGAGATTTTTTTAGGTATTCCTTTCTCATCTCCACAAGGGTGCAATTTGTCATCGAAGTTACCGGTACAGAGTTGAAATTTTTGTTCTAGCATTAATCCCAAAAAAAATTGATTGTGTATTAACGAACACAAGGCAGAAGTGAAACTTCTTGTGAACTAAACGAAACACAAGCAAATGAAATTAAAACACACAAACCAATGAAGTAAAAAATTTAGTGATTGAAAAATTTCAATTGCTTGTTATTTGCTTTCACTCCTGCCTTGTGTTCGTTAATACACAATTTAGTTTTTTAAACACAAATGGTGAATATACTTTTTTGTGTGAAGTGAAGTGTGAAGTTCTCGAACGAGCAATGCTGGGAAATTATTAAAAATTACTACCGGAATTCTGAGTCGGTGGTAGCTACTTTAAGGGGTTATACATATATACTTGTGTTGGCCCAAAAAAAACCGAAAATTTTTTATTGCATTTTCTCAAAGCACATCATGTTGAGAAAATATTTTCCAAATTTCATTCACGGCTTCACACGTGTTTACAAACAGCTAATTCATTTCGTATAAAGGCTTTTTGAAAGGTAATATTAAAAGTTTATCACGGTTTCTCATCCAGTTTATACGATTTTAACCCGTATGAAAAACTGGCAAAATTGAACATTGACTTGAAAGTTACTAGTTTAATCCGAAGACAGCAGAAACCAACGAAACTAGTTTCAGTACGTCTCGGAAAAAATTAAGACTTGGTGTTAAGGTAAATGTACCTGTTGATCATTCGGTCGATTATGGGATCGTGAATCTTGTGGCGGTGATGTTAAATCCGCACCAATGGAACCGCGAGGACTTGGCTTCAAAATTACAGTAATTTGTGACAGTTCGTGTTCTACAGTTAAACATTCCTACGAATTAAACAGACGGTTTATCCTGACGATGAGATTGCTCGGCTTGGGAGCAGCGGAATGGACGAAATTTTGTGGATTAATGGGCATGCCACCACGTTTATATCAACTCGCTTTCAATGGTGTCTGTCTGTTCGGGTGGAATCTTGCAATCGACTTTAAACTAGCTTCCCGATGAGCTAGAGACTTGAAACTTTAAACATAGTTCAGAACTGGACAACAAAGTATAATGAAATATCTAAAATATATACAAATGTATTATAATCTATATATATAAAATAGAGTTCTGTTAAATGTTTAGTCCTAATAGGTTTCTATATTTCGCAACGGATTGTCATGAAATTCAGTATGTAATTGTTTTGGACATTTGTTGAGTTAAGTCGATATTTATTTTAAGTTAATTTCAAATAGTTTCTTTAATATAGACCGATATTTGGATCAAAGTCAACTTTTTTAAAAAATTTAGCTACTTAATGCAAAATGCTGCTTAAACTATAAAAGGTATATAAAAATTATGTATAGAAATATTATAGATCTTATCGTTTGCTAAAATAAAGTCAGTGGTGGCATATATCTAAAGTTAATAGTTTACCTGTAGAATGCGTATGAGCTTTGCATTTGAAATTCTTTTTCATTTGCATGAATTTAACTACATATTACTAATTTGATCACAGTATTTCATAGTGGTGTGTGGATGAGTTGGTTAGAAGGGAAGGTAAAGTGGTGGATGTAGGAAAGAGTTGTGGAATAGTGAGTTGGAAGCGGGACCAAATAATTTTTTTTTTCAACACATTTTTTTTTTATTGGTGGGGTGGAAAAAAATAAATAAACAACAAAAAACAAATACCGACAAAAGTGAATAAAAAACATACAAACACACAAAAGGCATTATTATATATTACTAATGTGATCACACCATTTTGTAAAGTTTTGTTGCTTAGTGAATTAAAAAGGAGGGTGTGGTTGCGCAAAGAAATTGTGAGTTTTTTAGTGTTATGAGTTCGAATCCCCACTACAGATGAACCCACCAAGTGATTCTTTTTTTATACAAATAATTAATTTTTTTTATACTATTATATAAAACTGTAACTTGATTTCATGGACATATGCCCATCTATAACTCAGATAATTTTCGGGTATATCTCCACAATCAGAGATTTAGTACAAGGATGTTAACTGGCAATGTAATGGCGCATGGACATGGGGACATGGAATATCCTATATAATCTGAGTTTTAGCTATGGAATATCTCAGTATTCATTTGTGACACGTTTCTAAAAAACGTTATTTGTCAATGGCATGAAAAAATATGGATAGGCGTGGCCTTTTCCGTTCAACTCTATTGCTTTTATATATATTTCTTAGAAACTATTTTTAGTTCAGTACTAAGATTTGGAATGATAATATGATTTGTCAATGGAATTTGGTGGGTAAAGTATGGGTAGACTTGAGTTAGTGACTGTTCTACCTCGGTTTTATAAGGTATATTTTCTAAATTATTTGTGGTTAGAGAGCTTTGATTGCCAATGGAAAATGCTAGAAAAAAAAAATTAATGGAATAAATAAAATATGCGTGACACCTCCCATGCAAAGAAAATGTTTGAAACTGTATACCTGATGAACTATTGCAAAGAACACACTGGCAGTTTGTGTGTAAAGTAGTTGTTGGGCAGAATGTGGAAGTGTTTTGACATACAAAGGAAATGCTTCAAAAGGTATATATGTATCTTTGCCTTATTTTGCTAAGGCCCCAACATCAGTTATTCAGTAAAGAGATTTGGTTGGGTTATAATAAAAAATTTGCCCTGTACCGAAAATTTTAGAAGCCTACACTGAAAACTTGCAATCTTTTCTTTTAGTTTAAATTACAAATTCTCGAAATTCTCCTGTAAAATTTGAAAAATGCGTGTTAAGGCTTTAGCAAATTAAAGTAGCCATATAGGGAACCATAATGAAGCAAGCAATCAAAATTTAATTGTAAATATATGTTGATAGTTATTAGAGAGCCATAGTAAGAAAAATGATGAAGGTTTGTATGTTAAGATGGGATGTTGATAGCAATAACTGAGAAGAATGTTGACACCATTAAACACGTGGAAGCGGAACTACTCATGTAAATGATATGAATTATTAGTGCAATGATTTGATTTTGATCGGAGACTGGCACGCTCATATAGATATATCTCTTGCAAAAGTTTTAGTTGTTGTAATTTTTGCATTACCCCTACTTTGCCAGGTCCTGACAACGAAGCTGGGCCAAGCCCAGCTAGTATAAAATATTAGCATCGGAAGTTTTTTAATTTTATTCATAGATCAAAAATCATTGCTTTAGCAAGAGTAAAATATACATATATGTGTGTACATACCCTGCCAACAACTCAGGTAACTTTTAATGCACTTTAATCTAACTATTTTGCAACTAGAGGTGGTTGATAATTGGATTATTTTTAATGGAACCAACTGACTATTTTAACATTACGATGTCCTAGGCAGTAGTCAATTGTCCGTCTCTGCATGACTTTTCAACTAACTTAAAGTTAGTTGCTTAAAAGCTAGCTAAGCGTTATCTAATTTATTGTTACCTATAAACTTATTACATAAGTTTATTAGCTTACAATTTATAATTGATACATCTTAAAATATTTAAAATTTAATAAAAAGCATTACATTTTATGAAATTATTTTATTTTTCTTGCATTTCTCACATTAATATTGTTTCAAACTTATAGTGGTTTGAAATGAAATAGCAAAAAAAAAGAGACTTTGAATTTAGATCTACAATCTTTAATTAGAGTAAGAATTCAAAGTAATTACAAATGTAAATTTTGGGATCAAAGCTGGAGGTGCATTTGATGTGTTCCCTTTGTAAGTAAGGAAAAGAAATGAATATAAAAAATACAGTATAGGAGCCGAGCACATCTCGCTGCCTTCAAATTTTAAATATACATATAATTCAGCAAAACATCTTTATCGATGTAGAACAATAGAAACAACGGGTGATGCCCATATAAACAATTTAAAATTCAATCAATAAAAGAGAGTTTAACAACTTAAGTTAAACAAATATTAATATTAAACTATTTCTAATTTAGTTGCATACTTTAACCTCACTTAACTGCATTAAATTTCACAATGCACAAAAGAAAAAAAAATGAAACAACAGTCAAATGCTCTTTAAACAGAGATGAGAAAATATGTCAAACAACAAATCCACTGCACAGAATATGCACGGTTTGATTTTGGGGAAGTTCTCCATTACATTGTATTTAGCTTATAGTTAGGTCATAAAAGTTAACTAGAAGTGTGCTATTTTCGTAGTCGACTACCGAATTGCTTGGAGGGTACACACATACATAGACAAATGAGAAAGAGAAGAAGATATAAACAATTAGCATTACTCAGAAAATTATCTGTATACATTAGTGATGGGGTTTTCGATAAGATCGTAGTTTTTTCAGTACACTTTGAGGTTCAGAAAAACGTCAGTACATAAGTAAAATTTTCAGTACACTTTCGCACAATTAATTCTTTTTATGTGATATTATTTCAAATAATAATAAAACTGTGCTACTTTTCTTATGTTGTTATCGATTGCACAGTACAACACGGAAAATTTACAATTGTTAAGGCCTATATAGTATAGTAGTTAGACTGGCAGTAAAACATTTGACACACACAAGACTAAAGACCTGAAAATAATAATTGAAATGCAAATTTTTTTTTAAAAAACCACGTTTTTAAAACGGTCTAAAAAATATAAAATAATTTTTCCAACACAGAGAGAAATATTCTAGGATGATAACTATGATAATTCTCTGGGGGGCCCAGCCTCTTCGGCTGTAATTTTTTCTTTAAAAAATGTGTTTTCAATGTTAATAATTGATACATTTGAAAACCTTTCCAGTAATATGGTTGCTCTTAACCAAAGTCTTTATAACAGGACAGCTCAAGCATAATGCGATTTCAAAATCACTCAAAATTAAAATTTTTCCCGGGTACGTGAAAAGATGTTTACACATCATAAATTTTGATTGGACAATCACAAAATTACTTGCATAACCTCCGCATAATGAATAAATGTTGTCTAATAGAATATGGAAATGTTATAAATTTTGTTGTAAAACTAATAATCTTTTACTGCTTTAAGTATTCATCACACATAGCTTTTGCTGCAAAAGCAAAAACTCGAAAAGTAAACAAAAATTGTTCCTTTTTTTCAGAGATAGTCAATTTTTTTTAATGAATGCAAGTTTTTCTATAATCTTTAAATTAATCATTTTCTTTGGACTTTACTTTTCTTGCAATATTATTTCTGGGGGGGCCTGGAGCCAGCAATATTATTTCTGGGGGGGCCTGGCCAGAAGTAAAATAAATGAGTAATAATAATGATAATCAAACTTAATGCTACACGAAAAAACACTACTACGCAACTTAAAACTACTTCAATCTTCCAAATTTTATGTGGACGCTTTTATTTCATATTTCTTTGCTATTTTTTTTTTAAAGACTATGAAAATTAAATCTAATGGTTAATTTTCAAAGTCTTGACTACTGTTCATGTCTCATTTCTCAATAAATAGCAATGTTATTTTTAACAATAGATGAATAGCTCACTTAAGTCGCTAACAATTTTGTCCTTACCCATAAGCGTCCCACTCTTTTCGTTTTAAATCTATGAGGCTAGGAAAAATTACTTTATACTTTTTAGTCCATTTTAATAACGGGGTGTATTAAAACAAAAAAGCAAATTGGAACAAAAAAAAGAGAACTTTTAAAATTAAATTAATTTTTGATAAAAGGAAAATAAAAACTACAAAAATTATTATTTATTGCTCTGACCTCTGATAGAAACTCCCCCTAGTGACTGTCGATCAACGCGCTTTCTAACTGTGCCACCCAAGCAAACCTACTTTCGTTGAAATTTTTTTTATTCCTGTAAAGTTTGCTGCACTAGTTACTGTCTTTTGGCAATGCAAGAATGAGTAAGACATACAAAATTGAATAGTTCAATCATGTTGTTAGTGAAATCTGAAAATTTTGTTACTATATTTGAGTTTCCATCAGCCGTGTATTGCAGGGAAAGCATGTCATATCATCATGTGATGAGTGCAGAAGGAACCCACTTTAGTTTTTAATTTAAGTAATTTCTTAATCTATTAAAATTTGTAACTTTCAACGTTAGTTTCACGAAATATTTCAAAAAACAATAAGTGCTATCTTTTATTTGCGGAATGTTTATCATTTTGTTGTACTCAACTGTGCTCTCCGACATTTAGAACATGTCGGACATATAAAACAAGACGATTTTTTCGGTCTCTAATTTCCAGTGATACTGAAGTTATGCGTAACATATTTTTGCACTATTCGATCAAATCTATATCCAAAACTATATGTGATATGAAAATAATTGTTGAATTCAACGCAAAAATACATGAAAAACCAGCCCAATATCTCATGAAAGAATGAACAAAAGTTTTATCAGCTCAAGCTATGTTTGGACTGTATTTGCAAGGTCCTACTAGTTGATCATAAAAAAAACTTAAAAACGATTTAAGTAACTTAATGTCTACTAATATATGTAAGTATTAGAAATGAGCAAAATAAATCGGCTATTATATTAAGCTACAATACAGAGCTGAAATTAGTACGCCAAGTAAATATTTTTACGTGATCAGTTTACGTTTTACATATTAATTTCGATTAACAATAACAAATTGAAATTGATTCAAATTAATAAAAAAAATTGTTACCCAATGGGTTACTGAACGTTCAGAAATGATTGACTTAACCGAATATAAAATATGATATGAATATGAAAAATAGTTTTATTATTGCAACATTTGAATTTGTCACTTGTAAAAAAAATTGCTAAAAAAATTTCAAGTAAATTAAATTGACAATGAATGTTAGTTGCCGCTCATGCACAATTAAAAATGTACAAAAATTAAAACTAAAAAAAAAACAGTTAGCTTAATATAGCTCAAGGACATTTTGCAAAAGCTCTCAACGCGTTAGCACAAGGGACACGGATATAAAAATAAGTATTTACACACACATACATACATACACCATATAATAAAGTTGGCAACAGGCGCGAAGCGTTCTCACATTCCCCGCGCAGCACCAAAAGGCAAGAACATGAGCGAACTGAGGTGCCTAGCTGTATGTAGTTGCAGTTGTTGGTATTATTAAAGTATCACTCGACGAAGCGCGAGGTAATTATTATGAAAGATTTCTGCTCCTTTTAACGTTAATCCATTTGGAAAATTAGAAATGAAATTTTAATGAAATGTCGAGCACTTTTTCTCTCGTTCTCTACCATCATTTTTCATTTTTTCATTATTATTTTTAATTCCATAATTTATATGCGCCTTTTGCTGTTTTCACTAACTTGGCACATTATAATTGCGAAATGACTTGTTCGAGAGATAGAGACACTTGGCTGAAAATAAAAATAATAAAAAACAAAGGAGCAACATTTTATCTATTTTCGCAAATATATATTTACATTTAAATATATAAATATATGAATATATAAAAAGTATTAAATTTAAAAACAAAATATATTTAACAACTGGTAAAAATATATTTTTAAACTGGAAATTGTGAAAAAAATTAAATTATTGATCTTTTCTTAGAGAAACCCTAAACTGCAAAATAAGACATTGGTTCAAAGAACACAACCCTTAAGGGCTTTGAAGTTGCAACCATTGTTTGGAAGTAAAAAGTGTTGGAAAAGTGGATTAATTATCAGAACTTTTGGTTCAATACTCGTTTATCGCGTTTTTATAAAGGTGACTTCAAGCGTCTTATGGCCCAAGCTAACCAAAGCTGATTCTCAATAAGGACCCAGAATGGGTTCTAAAACTATTCTAAGGTCCGAATGTACTAAATAATTAAAAAAAAAAAATTACTGTGTCGTTAGTTTTTCGCGGTGCTGTTGAATCAAATTTAATTGAGATATTCTTTTCTCGATTATTGTAAACGAGCACTCCACAAACATTTTAGCACCAATCACAAAATTACATGTCCGCACAGTGAATTGATTCCATTCAACAACGGGACAAAATTAGAAGGAACTCTCTAATTTCAATGAATTTTCGTATGCTGAAGTCAGTTTAAATTAACCTATTTTGGTTTCGCCACAAAGTAAGCTTAAAGTGGGAAGCTATAGTGAAAGAATGCGCGGTTTGATCTTCAAGGAATTTATTTCATTTAGTTATGTTGATATTTCAGCAGAAAATTAAAAAAATTTTATTAGAATCCATTATTGTTGGAATAAAAGTGATATTAATGAATGTAACTTTTGACTTTTTCACTTCTATTCATACTTTAGGGTTAACAAAAAAGTTTTATTCCAATTTTAGTCAAAAAAAACTTATTTAGACAAAGATAGCGGAGCATGTTTTTGCATATTCCAATAAAGAAAGTTGCCTTTTAAAATTGAGAATAAATCAAGGAACAAATTTTTACACATTTTTTAGTTTTTCTCTCCCAAAATTGGTCAATTTTTAGATTTCGTGTCTTGAAAAATACTTAACTTTAAAAGCAATGAAGAGTTTTTAGCTTTTCAAATTTTGATTAAAAAATAACACCAAAAGTTTCCCTGGAAAATTGCGAATACAAAACAGTATTTTTCGGCAGTATATCATTAAAATCTTATTTTTAGATAATTTTTACTCAACGGACTAAAAAACTAAAATCGAATGATCAAACATTTTTGTGAAAAAATTTTTGATCTTGAGCTGCTCTTACACCCACACTTATTATTTTTTCACCAAGAATTTTAAGGTTTTACTTAGTTTTTTGGTTTTGACAATATGAATTTTTTCTATGGGACGAATCACTGTGGTGTGGTGTCTAAATTTTCGCACTGCATCAGACTGTTGATACTGTGGTCGAATACGCAACTGTTTTCACGTAATTCGAACTATTGTACTCTTACGTTTTTAAATTTCATTTTGTTTTTTAGGATATCTCATATTTGCAAAGTATTTTGGTTACATGGAAGAGAAGGCTAAGTTATCAATGATTACTGCAATTGTTAAGGATTGGCGCAGATTCATAACATTTCGAATATATGAAATAATACTGAGTAAACGGTTGCGAAACCTCTTATTGGTTCTTCGAAAAAGTTATTACTCATCGAAAAGTGGTAGGGGCCACTAAAAGGAAATTTTTGTTAGCGTTAATTTCTTAATTTCTGATTGAATATACAGTGACCCCAAGTATTTTTCGGTGAAGACTATGGTTTTAATGAGATAAAAAGCTTGTTATCATTTCTAACTCTTCATCCTGTTAAGGCACAGGTGCTCGTAGATATAAACAAATTAAAAGTAGTTTGTAATAACTTGGAGGGCGTTTTAAGACTGTTATAACTAGCCAATCGGCGTAGAATATGCTTTAGCTTAAACGAGTCTTAAATTTAAAAGAATTTGGATATGTGTAAAAACCAGTAAAAAAAAGTTAAACAATTCTTTTAAATATTAACAAAAAATATATATATATATATATTCTCGATATGGAGCAAATGGTCTTGCATCGTTGCAAATTTTTATTACATATTGCATATATTGGTTGTTGTGATCATCATTTACACCTAATGTATATTCTTATTTATTTTCTGGTGATCCATATTCAAGCTTAAAAAACACCTAAATTTGCAAATTTGCTGTTTGCTGTAAAGTATTTTAAGTTCTCCACTTTGATTTTATTTAAATTTTAAATTTAATTGTTTAATAGTTTTTTTTTTATTCCAATCAAGATATCCTATGTTTTTTGTAGAAAAAAGAAAAAAATTTTAGAGGAGTTTGTATGAAATGTTTCTGAATTAAAAAAAAAAAAAACTTTCGTGTCTTTCCACAATGGATAATCTTTAAAAGTATGTATTACGATCGATTTCGATTCCAATCTGATATTAAAATTTTCTGAAAAACAACCACAAAGATTGTCTAATCTAAATATTTCCATGCGAAAACAAGTATTTCATATTGTAGATGATGCTTTCAAACTAACAAATGTTGACGTCACGGAAACGAATATAAACGCGATTATGGCAAATCCACGTGCCGTGTGAAGCCATTGAAGACATTTCGTTTTGGATGTGGGGCAGTAGATGTTTATAAGTCAAATTATTTAAATTGTAAATCGAAGAAGGAATACTCCAAAGTAGGTGTTCGCAACAAGAGCACCGAGCATCCAGCACAGAAGCCTCGAAAATAATTCAAATATTGAATAATAACTCAGATAATGACACTGTACCAGCTTTAAATAACAATATTCCAATTCGGCCATTTCATATTAGACTTGCTAAATACAACAAAATTTGCTCTACGATATTTTCTAATAACGTTACGTCTTTATTGTTTGCACATAGACGGTCATCTGAGCGTATGAGTAACTTTTGGAAATATCTTAAAAACTTACGCAAAGTTGTTTTGTCAGTCACAGATTACAAAAGTTCAGACAAACGAACTTAAAATCTTCTATAACCTATACTTATCTTTACTAGATAGTGGTCCCAACAAGAGTTGAACAGAAGGTTTGCTAGCTGAGCAAATAATTTCAGACCCCAATCTCTACCAATTTCAGTCAGCTATCGATACAAAAACTTGAAACCGAATTAACCGACTCTAGTGCTGTGCTTCTCATTACTGCACAAAAACATCAGCTCGATTCAGTAATAGAGATAGCTAATGGTCCACCTTGGCCGTCAGCAGGAGTTTTAATTGAGAAACCTGGTTAAGTTCATTTTTGATTGAACTCACGAAAGCTGAATGAAGTGAATATTAAGGATGCATTTCCTATTCCCAGTGTCGATGGTTTAATTTCTCGTTCACCACCTACTCTTTACATCTTGAAAATTGATTTAAAAGACGCCTTCTGGCAAATTGGTTTTTCGTTAAACCAATTCACGTCCTCTATATCTATTTAGGCGAATACCCTTTAGTCTTTTAAATGCACCTCTAAAAATGTGCAAATTAATGGATAAAGTTATCCCTTACTATTTAAATTGACATGTTCTCGTTTACCTTGACGATCTGTTGATCAGCGTGAAATATTTGGGATTTGTGGTTGGAAATGGTACCATATCAGTGGATCCCGACAAAGTTAAAGCGATAACTACTTTCCCAAATGGCAGGTTGGTACAGACGATTTATTGGAAATAATACCATCACTTCCCATCCTTTGCCGGATTTAACATATATTTATGTATTACACAAGGCTAAAGTTGATAAATTTTTACTATTATGATGGTTAAAACGTAGACGTTAGAATAATAATAAACTCGTCCGAGTTAGTGTAGATTGTAAACTCACTCTTGAACAAAAATACAAATAAAAATAATGATATAATGGCGTTCTCTTTCATTGCTGCATTCTTCGTCCTTTTTTGAAGCACTCAGCCGATTATAAACATAATAATATCAATGTCCCGGAAATTTAACTTCTTCAACAATAATTTGCTTTCTGAATTATTATATTTAATTTTCATGCACGTTTGTAAATTGTAAATTTTAAATTAATATTCACATATGCATCGCTTATTTTTAATTTATCAAAACCTCACTGCATTCAAATTCATTTAAGGATATTAAACACGAACCATAAAACGAATATGTTGCCACAGCATAATTGCATCCTAGCTTCTTGTTCTTGTGCATCTTTCAACCAAATCTGTACCACACCAAGCAATTTTGGTGAATGGTGAAATGTAATAGATTCAATGGAAGTAAGTATGCATTATATATACATATGTACATATGTACACAACTAAGAGATTGAAAATTTATGCTGTTCAGCAATGCGTCATGGAATCTTTATTGCATGTGCATATGTACTTAAGGGAATTAACTAAATATTTATAAAATAATTAGGTGCAGATGAACAGTAATACGTCTAAATAATATGTATCGAGGTAATCATAGATAAGTACCTAGAGAGTTGTTGTTGTGCGTATCAATGAATACATACGCTTTTTCAGGAAAGAGGATTACAATAAGCGAATGAAAAACTGAGATTGTCCGATTTAAGTCAACTACGCCAGCTTACACGCTGATGTCGATATACACATACACAAATGAATTTCTAAAATTCATACATACAAGTATGTACGCGAATGTAGCTCCTCTAATTTTCATAAATTTACTAAATGGAAATGCTACAATAAAACACCCTGTGCACAGGTTTTTTGTGACACCCTATCGCCTGTAAACATACGCAGTTGAATTTTTTTTATATTAAAAGTAGACAACTGCTATAACAACAACAAAACGGAAAGCACTAACAAAAATTGCAAACAAAAATTATTTGTCGTCTGGAAATGTTGCATTTTTGTATTTGTGCACTGAACTGTAAATTGTGCATTTCACCAACGAAAATACGAGCGCAATTCAATGCAAGACTCTCTAACACACATCCGCACACATATACACATTGATACAGACAAACAAACAAACAACCCTTCAGTGAAGCCGACTAGTTCTATAAATAGTAAAGCAACTAGTTGCAAAGTAGCCAGTACTGGTTCCACCGCAACCCCCATTTACAAGCTGCCAACTGCCTCTTTTACAATGTTAATGTCCTACGAGAAGACAATTGTCTCCTTATGCACTACCCTTGAACTAATCGGAGAACTAGTACTTATTGAAACTGGTTGCTGAACTAGTAATATTTTGGGTCAATATTTGCACATACAAAAATGTTATTAAATAAAAATTAATTTTATTAAATGTTTTTTTTTATAATAATGTTATTTTGAAAAAAATTTTATTAATATCACAACTTACTTTTCTTTCACTTTCAAGCACGCGATATCAAAAACAATCAAAATAAAACTGAAATCAATAAAAAAAAACAAGCAAAATCGTGTCTCAACTCTAAATTTCCGTTACCAATGCTAATTGTTTTTGTAAAACATTCGTTTTTTTTTATTTTTTTGTTCTGTGTGCTATATTCCAACAGCCGAATTTCAATTTAGGATAAGCAGAAAAACCGCATTTTTCTTTAAACTGGTTGCTAGCTGCATTACTTTAGCCCTAGTCTTTGAACTAGTCTCTTTTTCACTATGCATATAACTAGATGCTTTATGCTACTAGTTCTTCATTTTACTGCAGGGAAGTACACACTTACACATACACGCACACTTTGTAAAAGAGATATCGCCAACATACAAGTTCATACAATATAACCGAAAAATAAATTTAGAATGGAAAGGAATATATGTGAAAGGATGTATGTGGGCGGACGGAAGGAAGTCGGACAGAAATTTATGTTATGCGATTGGGTGATGAATGTATACGCGTTTGCATTAAAGATACACTCTAGCAAAAAAAAAATGATTAACTATTAAATATGATGCACATTCTTGAACAAGAATCTACGAGAGACTTTATTACGAAAATATAATGATCTAAGGCATTTAAAGCTAATTGGGTGAATAGCTACGTATAGATACGGAAGCTTTTAGGGCCAAAATTGTAGCAAAATTTTCAGTTTCTTCTTTTTGCGGATTAGTTGCTCAACAGCAGATTTTCTCGTTAATTGAACGTACAATTTCAAATTCAGGTGTTGATCGGAAATTGAAACCTTCTTTACGTATTAATATGCAGATATCGTGTTACTTCACTGTGAATCTCTCGTATCCCAAATATCCCTAATTTCGAAACGACCGCATAACTTGCCTGATAAGCATCGTTCTAGAATTAAATTCTTGAAAAAATTTTAGAGCAACTACATCCTGTCTTCTGGGTTGAACATACAAAACGTTGGGAATCAACCCACTTTTGTGACACCTACTAGACACGAGGTTATTGACCTAACTCTTTCTAATGAAAGGATAGTGCAGTCAATTGCAAACTGGAAGGTCCTTAGAGATGACTCTCTATCAGACCACAGATATATCGAGTTTCAGTATGGTGTTGAAGTAAATCCTTTAACGCTCATAAGAAATCCGAAAAAGGCGGATTGGGCAAAGTTTCGAGAAGAACTGGCTTCATTAAGCTGTGCTCTACCCCCTAAACTACGTAATTGGCGAGGTTTTGAAAGCAGGGGTTGAAAATCTCACCTCTGAAACCAACCTCTTGCTAAAATTCCTGTTCCGTGGAGGAGCAAGGAGTTGCAAGCCCTGCGGGTTGATTCGAGAAAATTTATCAACAGGGCTCTCAAGACTGATCTTAATGAGCACTGGGCTCTATATCGTCAAAAGCAGAAAGAGTATAAAAAATTAATTCGAGATTCTAAAAGGGCTTCCTTTAGGAATTTCTTTAGCGGTATTGAAACTATGTCTGAAACAGCCAGGTTGGTGAAAATCCTCAAAAAGCATGTGTTCACTCAAAAAATCTGATGGTACTTTCACTGAAACAAAAAGTGAGATGTTCAGCTTAATGCTGAAATCTCACTTTCCGGGCAATCAGGTCTCTGTTGTTCAACATCCCACTTTTCAGGAAGCGGGGAGGGTTAGTTCGACAGTTTCGCTGCGTAATTGGTGGGCAGTGGCGAATGAAGCAGCGATTAGGTTTGCTATTGCTTCCTTTGACAGCTTCAAATCGCCGGGTCCGGATGGTATACTACCAGTTGCTCTGAAAGAGGGTTTGGTGCAATTGCTACCAGTTTGGCTCTCGCTCACATACCTCAACAATGGAGGTTGGTAAAAGTTGTATTCATTCCAAAAATTGGAAAGGACAACTATACAAATCCCAAAAGCCTTAGACCAATTAGTATGATGTCTTTCTTACTAAAATGTCTTGAGCGCTGTGTTGAACACCGCATCCGTAGTGAGTCGTTTTAGTTACATCCTCTCTCCTCATTTCAGCATGCTTACCAATATGGAAAGTCTTGTGAGATGGCCCTGCAAAATCTGGTAGGTCGGATTGAGCGGGCCCTCAACAGGAAAGAATATAACTTTTGGTATTTTTATTGATATTGAGGGAGCTTTTGACAACGCGACTTTTGACGGTATGTGCAATGCAGCAGGTCAGCATGGAGTGGATCCAGTTCTTGTTAACTAGATACGTTCAATGCTGTCACATAGACTTATGATGGTTCAAGCTGATTGTGGTCAATCCATGACTGCTGTGGTGTCTGTTGGTTGACTCTCTGCTTGTTTCCTTAAATGAGTCGGGTATCTACACACAGCCCTATGCCGATGATGTTGCCTGCTTAATCATGGGCCAATCGGTCGGGTATGTTTGTAGGAAAGCCCAAACTGCTCTGAATATAATTGACTCTTGCTTTTGCTCAAACGGGCTATCGGTTAACCCTCTTAAAACTGGTGTTATTCTTTTCACCAGGAGAAGGAAAGTTGATGGTCTCATTTTACCAGTACTCAGAGGAATCACTCTTCAGCTATCCCAAGAAGTGAAATATCTAGGAGTCATTTTAGATACCAAACTTATATGGCGTTCTCATGTTGAGCTAAAGGTATCCAAGGCGCTGGCAACTTTTTGTCAATGCAGGGCTATTTTTGGCAAAACATGGGGTCTATCACCTTATAAAGTCTTATGGCTTTATAAGGCCATTATCACCTATGTATACATAGCCTGGTGGAGCAGACTTTATGTTGACAGCGTTAGGAAAGCTCTTGCCAGACTTCAAAGGACTGTGGCCATTTGTTATACGGAAGCTTTTCCTACAACACCTGGCCCATCCTTGAATGCATTGCTTAACTTACCACCCCTTGATATTTTTGCTAAAGGATAAGCTGTCAAAGCCATCTGTAGGCTTAAACGCAATGGGTATTGGTATGACACTTGCTGGGATATTGGTGACATTGTTGAAGGTACTGATATGGACCTCTATCAATGCCATCCGATACAATGCCAACAATTCCAGATTTAAAACAGCGCTATACAATACAAATTCCAGAGGCCCAAACTTGGTTTTGGCCGGGACCTGGGCCAGGAGTTGATTGTAAGCGTATTTTCAATGCATTTTCAAGTTCCTGTAAATTTCCATATTTGGTACTTAATACTTAATTATATACAAATTCACTATATTCGGATATTAAGTATTCAAATATTATTAAAATTTCAAGGTTAGCATTGATTGTATTCTAGTTTCATTGAACTTTTAATGCCCGAAAGGCAAAAATCAAATTAATTAATATATCACATATGTAGCACATGTGTTGTATGTACATCAGGGTAATAATATTAATATAAATCTTACATTAATCTTTTTATCATCTTCCAAGCATCCAAGCAAAATATATTGATGCCATTAAACAAAATTAAGTAGCCAATTGGAGTGTTGTTTATAAGAGATGACAAGATAGGAGCAATGATGTCAAGATATTGGCTTCAAAAATAACATTTCTTCATATGTACTTATAAATAACTTTATGTACAATTATGCATATGTATTTTCTTATTAATTAATTTAAATTTTGAGTCTAGTATCTTTTTTCCTTGGGTGTATATTTGTAGCACCCTAAATGATGACGCACATCAATCTGTAGCCGGTGTAAAATTTTCAGAGAAATGGGTATAAAGTGGGGTATGCTGAATTGCTGCCCACTAAAATGATTTGCAATGTATTGCAGCGGTAATAACACACATACACACAAAAACAAATGCAAACACAAATACATCTATAGACACCAAGAGGGCATTTTATCATTTTACATTGCCACATGGACATAAAGTTACTGAAAATATTGTTGCTACTGTTGCAATTTGTATATTTGAATATATGTATGTACATGATATGTCTGCCGGTTTATATATCTCTTACGCTTCGACCTTTCTCCTTTCCTTTCTCCTTTGCGTATGAGCAGTTTTTACGTTTGTCAATGCGCAATGTTTGAAAAATATTAAATAACAAAAATTCTATTTAAGTTGGTAGCAATTGCAGCAATGCAAGTACCAGAAACAACAACAATAACAGCAACAAGAGTAACACTTCTACCAGTTACTGCCACAAACTTAACAGCAGCAGCATCAACAGGAGCAAAACCAGCAGCAGCAGCAGCATAAATCAAATGAATAATTATGATATCGTTCTTGTGGGATTGCACTTGGTAGCTGGGTAGAATGGGTAGGTGTACAGAGGGGGATCCAATTGGCATTTGTGCTTGAATATTTTTTCGTGATTGTATTGTACTTCTCATAAACATACACACAAGCAAATACAATTTATATACACAAACACATAAATACTATACATACATATGTTTCGTATGACATTTATGCTTCTCTGTATGCATATGAGTGCATGTTTTTTTGTAAATATGTGGTGTATATATGTATATGTTAACGATAAAATGTTGTACTCTATTGACCATGAGAGTTGATTTAATTTTAAATTACAACTGAAAAAAAAAAAGGATAGAAATTTTTGCCCACAAAAATAATTTACTGCGATATAAATTTTAAAAATATATTTTTTCTTTTTTTTTTTGCTTTCGTTTGCAACATGAATTGCATTTGTGTTAGTGATATTCAATTAAAAGTGTGTATAAATATCAAGTTATATGTACGTTAGGCCGTACCAGAAAAAAAGTTGCGCAGCACACCTTCGAATCTAATTTATTTTTGCAAGGCAATTTTGAAAAACAATTACCCATCATATCTCAACTTCTACAACTTTATTTAAGAAAATAAAAGTAAAATCAAATAATGGAAATTTTAATCGATTATATTTCGTCGTGATTCAAGTTGGCTGCACGCAAAGAAAAAATTCGTTTCTCAGAAACGAAATTTTCAACAAACGAACTTCGTTCATGGAATGTTTTCATGATGAACGAACATTTATTTATCATAAACGGATCAATTACGATGAACTAAAAACGTTTGCATTAAAATGCAATATTTTCATGAAAAATATAAAAAAGAAAGCAAAAACCATTTTCATATATGTATTGGCATTTTATTGTTGTTTTTGTTTAAATAAAATTTTCTGATTAAAAACTAGAAAAAGTGTATGAAATTTTACATCAAATTATATTATTACAATTTTTGTATTATTTATTATAAATCACACACTTTTATTAGTTTTTTATAAACACCACGCACTTTTTTGTAGACAAAAAGAAATATGATAAAATAATTTCAATGCACAATTAAAATTCTTCGATAATGCGTTGACAAATGATACTTTCCGTTATGTTGTGTTGATTTGTTGTTGTGTGGAGTTCGAATGTAAGCGTCGCTGCTACTTCTTTTTGCGACGAGAGCGAGATGAGAGGAAAACGAAGATAAAAAGAGAACAGAGTTGTGGACTTTTGTTTAGCAGAAACGTTTTTTTTCATTTGCCAGAAAAGAAAATTGCCTTAATTTTATTGTGAACGAATTTTCGTTCATCATAAAACTGTTAATCTTTTGCAGAAAACGGTTTTGGTTTCTGCAAACACGGTAACGTTCCTCAGAAACGTTTTGGTTCAGCGCAAAAGTAATATATTCTCCACAAACGGGCGATAAACGTTTTTTTTCTTTGCGTGTGTAATGTGGCACATGCGTTGTCCATCGATGAACGCCATGGCAGATTCAAATTCTACATGAACAAATTTAAAAAGGCGATGAATGCAATTCATTGAACAATGAATTGCATTCATCGTTGTAAAAATCATTGCTTTAGCGGAAGTAAATAACAAATGAGAGAGAGAGAGAAGACATGAGTAACGGCATTTCTCAGAATTATCTAACGAATTATCTGCATACACAAATAACAAAACAAACACCAACGAGTAGTTTGGATCTCTTTTGATATTTGTTTTTCATAAAGAGATTTCTTCCGCAAAAAACTAGCCCCACCCAGTCGGGAACAAAGCACCCCAAAAGGCCTTTTAAAGTGCTTTGTGCAAAGCAAAAAGGTCTTTGCTTCACCATTACTTACCATTACGTTTTTTACATTGCATGTCCTAGGCGATCAGCACAAGAGCGCATAGTAGAATGAGAGCCGTACAGCAGCAATAGCAGTGCTCTCTTTTCTTGCAGACCTATAATCTCTTTTACTCCATTTAACCTCCGCAGTAAGGCTAAGCAAAGCAATACATTTTTCAAACGCTGCAAGCAGTGTGACAAAGCAAAGTATCGATAATACGAACAACAAATACGATGTTCGTATTATCATCCTCTTGCTCTGTTTCATAGCAAGCAGCGATTTGCTTTTGCTTTATTGTAGAGTTTAAATGGAGAAAGAAATTTGTTTTGTTAACATGAATTATGTACACAAAAATAATGTTTTATCATTACAAATTTTTATTATTATTATTGTAATTAAAATATAAAAAGAAAAATCTTACAAATTAATATTATTAATACATTATACTTACAAAAAAAAAGAACATTTTCAACTGCATTTCATAAGCTTTCTTCCACTTATTTTTCACTTTCTACTTCTGTCTTTTCTTTTGTTACTAAAAAAAAATACAGAAAATTTTATTTCACAGATTGTATCAGCAGCAGGCACTTCAGGCATCCTGCTGCTGATACAATCTATGAAATAAAATTTTCTGTATTTTTTTTTATAAATTTAATAAATAAAAATGATTATTATACAAACCTTTTAATATTTTAAGTAACAAATATTTTCTTAATACACTCGCGCCATGGAACCGACAAGAAATTGAAACAAAAGAACGATATGCCGAAGACAAAACGAGTAACTGAAAAAGCATATTAATCTTACTTCTGCATTGGTGTCAATTTGGAGTTTCAAAAATTTGCAAATATATAATGCATTGTGCCAATATGAAACCAAACGCAATAAAATTTTAACGCAGAGATCGGGTTAACCGATTTGATACACAAATGTTGAATACAGAGAGGCAATAATGTGATTTTATGAGCATCAAACACGAAGTTTAACTTCTGATGTTCGTATTATCGTTCTCTTGCATTGTTGCAGTGAAGCAGCAGCTGACGAGCATAGTGTTTTTATTCAGTCTTCAACCAAAAGAGAAGACTTTATAAAAAAATGCTTCGGAATAAGGTAAAATGGAGTGAAAAAAGTCTTTTATTTCACTCCTCTACAAAGTACTTTCATTTTGTCCAATTGGGCAATTACTGGGACCTTACCGATTTGTCTATACACGCAAAGAAAAAAAACATTTGTCGCCCCTTTGTGGAGAATATATTACTTTTACGCTGAGCCAAAACCGTTTTCTGCGAAATATTAACAGTTTTATGATGAACGAAAACTCGTTCACGATAAAATTAAGGCAATTTTCTTTTCTGGCAAATGAAAAAACGTTTCTGCTAAACGAAAGTCCCCTCTTCTCTCTTTATTTTCGCTTTCCTCTCATCTCGTTTTCGTCGCAAAAAGAAGCAGCAGCGACGCTTACATTGGGTGCATTCAGAAGGTACAGAAGTTGCGCAACTGTGGCGTGTGTGTCTTCTAAATGGGTTGTTGCGTATTTCTGCTCCATGGAGCTGTTGGCATTTCGACTCCATTTTTTCCATCATATTATATTTCTGCTCTTTCGATCCAACATGCTGTCTCAAAAGACCTGCGCCGTCTATTTTTATTTATCGGCGGCTTGGCGATTTTTAGACGGTGGCTGGTAGCCGATATTTTCTTTTGTTTCGGCAGCTGATTTAAAAATACTCGAAAATAATATTTTCAACAATCCTATTATAAGTAAGTGTATCTTTTTAATATTATTCAATTCATATTATGTTGTTTATCGTTCATTTGTACAGTGAGTACGGCTTAGCCGATAAATATATAGAAAAAACACATCATGTCAGCCACAGAACAAATTTCAATTGAATATACGATTGGCGAGTGTGTGTATTTGATTACAGACACAAGAGAAGTACATAAAAGGCTGGTAAATTCTAAATTATTTATTTTCTGACTGAGTATTTTAATATATCATCTGCACCACCGGAATTTGTTGCAATTGCAGATAAAGTGACGGCTGTAGATAGTGGTAAATCATAATTCAATTTTTTTGTGAAAGTTATTGAAATATGATTAAATTGCAGCTCGTGAAGGTGCCGCAAAATTCAAGTGGAGTCCGAAAGCAATCAAATTTTTCTTGGAAGCATACTTTCAAAGAAAGGAAAGATTGCGGGACCCAAAAATTAAAAAAAAAAAAAAAAAAGGATTTGTGGACAGAAATGCTTAATGATATGAAGCTGGCCGGGTTTCCTGCTGAAGATGAGGAAGTTATGGATAGCAAAATGAGGAATATGAAAAAAAACATATAAAAATATTAAAGACAACAACAAAAAAAACAGTACAGGTCAGTGAAAAAGCTATAAAATTATTATGTATTTATTTATTTCTCTTGCAGGTTGGGGTCGTGTTTCTTGGGAATATTTTGAAATTTTTGAAGACATTTTTGCCGATGACCGTACAGTCAATTGCGGTCCAGTGGTGTCGTTAATGGAAGCAAGCGTGGATACAAGTCTTGATGACAGCACCTGCAGCTCAATAACTGATATATCAGCCTCTTCTGATACAGCCAGCAGCAGAGCGACGGATATCTCTCAAATGTCAGCCAAGCACATCAGCAGCTGCCAAGAGGATGAGCACTCTACACAATATGCGAAGGAAACAAATGCTTACAGAAGAGCGTAAACTGAAAATAACCGAGGAGATGCACAAAACCATGAAGGAGACGAATAAGCTGCTTCGGGGAAAAAATGAGTTGATTCGTCAATTAATCAACATGCGCAGTGCCCAAGCAACAACAGCAATGCAAGAAGCCACGCAGAATGAAAAATAGTAAGTAAGAATTACTTTATACATTTTTATTTAGAAGCAAAAGTTCTAAAATTTTCCATTTTCAGGATTTTTCCAGTACTCTGTGGCTCCGATGTTGTGTATTTCATTCATCATTTTATAATTTTTAAGTGAATTAATGAATTAAATCAATTTCTTTTTATAAAATCTATTCTTTTTTATTAAATTCAATTAATTTTTATATTACTTTTTTTCAATGGATGTTTTTGTTTTTTGTAAAAACTAAATTGTTTTTATTATTATTATCAACTACACATAGTTGAATAATAAATGTGTTTTTAATGAGAATTATTTAAATGTTTTTATATATAAGGACGTCCTTGTAAGACACAAATGTAGGTTTACAACAAGTAGTTGGTTTGTTTCTTCGTTTGTTAAAAAACCTTACTACAACAACGATTCAACGATTAAATTTATTTTTCCTACTGCAGGAAGATCCTCTGCAACTGCTTCGTTGGCGCCGTCCTCGTTTGTTGTTGTTTCTTCTTCCTCTTCACTTTGAAAATCAACCTTGTTCCGGTCAATTAAAAAATTGTGCAACACACATGACGCCGCTACTATATCGTTGCCTGTGGCTGGAGTACTGATATCCAAATATTTCAATCTTTGCAACTTGCCTTTTAGTAGACCGAATGCTCTTTCCACAATAGAGCGAGCACTGCTTAATTTCACATTATAGTTGCTTTGCAGTCGGGTTAAACGTCCATTGTCCCGAAACGGGGTCATGAGATTTTGCATTAATGGGTAAGCAGCGTCACCCAAAAGATGCAAATGCGGAGGTAAGAGTGGTGAAATGTTGTTGTTCAGTTTTGTGAACAGCTCGCTCTGCCTGAAAACTCTGGCGTTATGCATCCGCACAGGCATTTTATTTCGATTGTCTGTCGGGTTGCCGGCGGAATTGGTATATGAAAACCATCGATGGCACCAACTACGCCAGGAAAACCACGCGAACGCCTTAGGAAAATCACTGCTTCATTGTTACATTTTGCTCTATTAGGGAACTTAACGTATGTGGGTAGCATACCAGCTATAATTGCTATAATTTCTCTGAAAATAATGTAAGCAGTACTTGTCGCAAATCCGAAGCGATCTCCAGCAGCAAGGAAACTTTCAGGTTTGGCCAGAACCCATACCGAGAACATAACTTTTTTGCGCAAGTCTGCCAAGTAATCTGCTTTCCCAGGTATCGCATGCCCAATTTCGTTTACTAAGCCCTGAAAAGAAGTTATGAGAATTTATATGGTTCGTTCCAAAATTTACTACAAATTACCTCAAATGTTCTCCGAGACATTCCGAAATACTCCTTAAATAAATGAGCATTATATCGTGGAACTGTTTCTTCAAAATAATGCTCATTTCTTGCTTTTTGCTCACGATACGCCACATCAGACCAGTTCAGGTCTGGCGTCGCGAGACTCTCCTCCAACAATCCTAATACATTTGTTACTGCACCTTCAACATCATCATCAAGAAGTTCACTGATTATATCAATTTCAATATCAATATTTTCCATTATATTTTCTTTTTTTTAATATTTTTCACAATTTTTTTACTTTGCTTTATTTCTTTTGTTTCTCAGAAAAACAAAACAGCTGTTTCTCAAATATTTGAAAGATGATGCATCATGCCATTCAGAAGACAAAAAATCATATACATATTTGCAGAAGCTCAACATGTTGAGCCTCCGGTGTGTCTTCTGAATGCAACCATTCAAACTCCACACAACAACAAATCAACACAACATAACGGAAAGTATCATTTGTCAACGCATTATTGAAGAATTTTAATTGTGCATTGAAATTATTTTATCATATTTCTTTTTGTCTACAAAAAAGTGCGTGGTGTTTATAAAAAACTAATAAAAGTGTGTGATTTATAATAAATAATACAAAAATTGTAATAATATAATTTGATGTAAAATTTCATACACTTTTTCTAGTTTTTAATCAGAAAATTTTATTTAAACAAAAACAACAATAAAATGCCAATACATATATGAAAATGGTTTTTGCTTTCTTTTTTATATTTTTCATGAAAATATTGCATTTTAATGCAAACGTTTTTAGTTCATCGTAATTGATCCGTTTATGATGAATAAATGTTCGTTCATGGCAACCGAATACAGTCGTTTTGATAAATAAATGTTCGTTCATCATGGAAACATTCCATGCACGAAGTTCGTTTAGTGAAAATTTCGTTTCTGAGAAACGAATTTTTTCTATGCGTGTATATATACTTCTATACTATTATTATAATTTGACAGGGACATTTTTTTGTTTCCGCAAATCTCACGATCTATTGTTCCAATTTATCTGAAATTTTCACAGTAACTTATAGTTATGACCGGGTTCGTACATACATATATATTTTATTCAAACATTAGATATAAAAGCAGATCGAAGACGATTAAACTCCCATAGAAACTATGGCAATGACGTCACGCAAAAACATTTTATTGAGAACCAAATTTTTACCACCTACTGTATGTGTTACCAGTATCTGTTCTACTTTGTTATTAATCTATGGTGGGGAACAGAATATGTATGCCCAGCAAATTGTTTTTATATAACTGAAGTCCACCACGATGAGTTAACTTTGCACAAAGTGAATTATACTTGAATCATTGGGTGCGTTTCGCGGGTCTAAGATCAGAAAAGCTGATTTCAAAGTGTGTTAGAAAAGCGTCGCTGAGTGTTTCTGATTAACAAAGTGGACGTCATTTTTTGTTTATTTTTCTGATTTTTCAGGCCAGCATTATGTCTTAAAACTTTGACAAATTTTGAAAAATTATATAAATATATTTTTAGAAGGAAATTAAAACATTTCACAAACTACATTTTAATGATTTTCAAAAATTTTACAACTAATGCATCAGGCCGTTTCTAAGACGCAAACACTGATTACTGATTTTTGATTAATCACTTCAAAATCAGCTTCTCCGATTTTTCACCCGCCAAACGCACCCATTATTTACTTTTGATTGTTTGTTTACGTTTTTTCTCCATTTTGGTATTCTGTGTTATTGGATTTTTGTAAGACTGCCAGCCGGACAAGTTGCTTGCATCCTTCACAAACCAATGATCCCAGGTTTACTTTTTCAATATAAACGACTTCAGTTTCCTATAGTGGCTGTTGACACGAGCGCAAGCATGAAGACCTGTCTGAAAGAGTGAGGTAGAAAAAATAGCTAGTTAGAAAAACACAGGGGAGTTTCTAACTCTTTTTTACTAACTAAATTTTCTACCTGTCTCTTTCAGACAGGTTTTCATACTTGCGCCCGTGTGAACAGCCACATAAAACTTTCGTTCGCAGTAACAATTAACAAATCACAAGGCCAAACTTTTAAATATGTTGGGAATGATTTGCGCGCAGAATGCTTACAACATGGACAGTTGGTCTTTCGAGAACTGGAAACTTACAGAATCAAACAAAATTGTAGCCTCAAGATTTCCAAACTTAAAATGTTGTATACTTTAGCATACTTTTTTCTAAATTAATTTTGTTATATTTTATTTTTTATTTAACGTAAAGTCTAAACCTCCTTTTTCAAAATTCATTTAGTTATATTTCTGTTTTCATTTAATATATCGTTTAAAAATATATTTACCTATGTATATTTCGTTATAAAAATCAAATACATTTCTAAAATTAAATGTACTTAATCTGAGAAATCGGACTGACGATTTGACATACAGTTTGGAGTAATTTGGAGTAATAGTATAGAATATTTTTATTTCAAATTTATACCCATAGAGGATTTATGCCACAACAGCGAATGAACAGAATATTTGATTGAATAATTTGGATTTTAATACTTAAACTTTTGACTAATTTGAGATTTTTACCAGATTCTGCATTTTTATATCTTAGATTACATCAAAATTTTCGGCACGCACCCTACAATGTGTAGCAATTTTTCGTTTTTGCTCCTTCTCTAAACACTCCAAACATAAATGTTCGCTTCTGATTAAAGTTGCTATAAATCCATTTGTTTTCGTATTGGTTTTCAGTTTCGCTAGTTCATCATCCGTTTACATTTGTAATACATAAGACATAAATGATGTTGTATTATGGGCAGATCAATTTTCCTATCAAATCAGGCTCTTGAAAAGAGAATAAAGTATTACCAAATATAAATAAAGTATTTTCAAATTTTCATACTGAATAAAGTATTGAGAATTTTTAAAAATTAGTTTATATTCATTGGGAACAATGAGGAGCTGGACTATAACTTTTTAGGGAAAACGTTCAGCACCAAATATCTGCTATTTCAGTAGAATATAACGGTTTTTCTGTTGCAAGCAAAAATTTTCGTTTGTTGGACAAAAAAACTATTTGTAACTACATAAAAATTAATTTCAACAAGGACAATACTCCACAATGATTTTAATTAGAATAAATAGTTTTACTTTGCACCAAATATTATCCGATTTAAAAATTCTATATTAAAGAAAAAAGTGAATTTTTATAAATTCTTTTTATATGCCCTAAAGCGATTATTAAAAATTACAGCAACGAAAAAAATTTATATTTTTTTATAGCATAAGTTTTAAATTATGCTACAGACAAAATGGGAAAATATAGAAAACTCTAACTTTAAACTCATTTCCGTCATTTAACTATCGTTTATACGTGCTTCGCCTCGGACACTCTAACATATGAAGCAACAACAACAGCAATGGCAAAGGCAACAACATCACTAATGAAAATAATAACAAAAATAACGCTTCGAAAAGTGTATGGAAAACTAACACAAGTGCGTTTTATGGATAGACCAAAAGCTATTTAGCATTTGCCATAAAATACACCCTGAAATATGGTTTATTATTATGATGCACATGCAAAGCCAACAAACAACATAAAACATCCACCCTCTCACACTCATACATACACATACTCATATGCATAGTATATAATCGAGCATTCAGATGTCCATATACAAAAACTTAATTTGACTTTGAGAGTTTGTTAAACATTTTTTTCATAACAAATTCAATTAAGGACTTAATATAAAATTTATAAAATATTTTGGAAATATTATATTGTGCTAAAACGTGTGTGTATGTATGTCTGTGTGTTTATTCAACTGTGAGAACTTTAAAATTATGTATAATAAATATTTATAAAATTATGAAGAATGTGCATTCATAATTCAAACTATTTTTGAAATATTTTGGAAATGTAAATATGATATTATTGTAAAGATTCCGCAACTGAAATGATTCAGATTTTTTTTCGATAAAATCATGATACAGTAGAGGAGAGCGGGGCTAAATGGACACCAATTGATTTATTTAATTTGAATATGCGTGCGTTGGCGATGAGCTCAAATTTTGACTGTAGATGGCTCTTGGTACCGCCATGCGACGCCATTTATGTTTTGGTTTTCGTATGGTCGCTCAATATATTTCGTGCCCTGAAAGTTTGGATTTCTGGGAGTTTTTGTCCAGTTTTCATTCAAATTTATCCGCTGCGATTCGAACCGTGTAGTCGCAGACCTAATCGTTGCGGGATGCAGCGCATCAGTTCTGCGAGAGCGCATCAATATCAGCATCCACTTCCCCATCGATGCTGTCATTGCGGAATGCTGGTCACGCTACCGTGTTTACCAAAAAGCAAGAGGGTGCACTCATAGAATATTTATTGAAATGCGACAGCTTATATTATGCATTATTAGTCGCCCCTGAACGGGACTAAATGGACCAGAGATACACTTTCTAAAAATCAGCCAAAAACCTACTTTCGTTGCTCATAAAGCTTAACAATATTCTACAAAGTTAGAGCGAAAAATTCTCCACAATTTAGGCCGGATTGCGTGCATTGGGTTTCACTGTGACCTAGAATTAACGGTTGTACTTCAGATTTGAAACCCACCACATCAAAAAACAATTCCAATGAATTGATGACCCCCGCAAACGCCCAAAGAACAGTGATTTACAAATATGCACTTGGAATCTCCGAACCCTCTACGGGGAAAGTGCTGGATAGAGGATGGTAGATATCCTCGAAAGATACCAAGCTGCCATTTCCGCTATCCAGGAAATGCATTGGAAGGGACGTGATCTGAGACACGAATTAGGTGTTGGATTTGTGGTTGGCAATAGACTGTGTTTTGTCTCTAGATTCACGCCAGTGACCGAGTGTCTAGCAACTATCCATTAGACCAATTTGTGTTTATGCACTGACGGACGAAAAGTATGAAGTGACCAAAAATGATTTCTTCGAGTTCTTCAAAAAAAAAAAACACATCAGCATTGTCAACATGATATTAAAATCGTGTTAGACGGTTTTAAAGCCATTGTGGTCGGTGACAGACCGAAAAATTCAGTCTCCGCGACGAAGCCAACGACAACGGTATGAGACTGGTCGACTTCACCGCGGCACGGAACATGATAGCTAATAGCACTAGATTCCAACATTTCGATATTTATAAGGTCACTTAGATTCCACTGACCAAAAAATACGACACCAAATTGATCAAGTTGTAATCGACGGAAGGCACGCTTCCAGTGTCGCGCCAACTACTGTGGGATAAGCTATCCCAATATTGCATATACGACTGAAGCTTATCGTCAACAAGCTGATTGGATATTATTAATGTGGCTTCAACTAAATATTTACTCTACGACATATCGCCCGACATCGACATCGACCATCTATTCGTCGATTATAAAGCCACCTTTGACAGCACGATTAAGAATTAATTGCACACCGCATTGTTTGATTTTGGTATCCCTGCAAAGCTCATTTGACTTGACAAAATGGCACTGACCGACAAAACGAGTGCAGTGCAAATTCGGACAGACCTTTCCGCACCATTTGATACCAAAAAAAAGTTTCAGACAAGGTGAGTGATCCCATTGCATTCCCACTTAGAATTATATTTTTATTGTCAACACTTTATTTAAAATCAAGGAAGAACTTTCAATCGCATTAGTGGATTTACAATACAAATCCGCAGACATCAAGCTGTTGTTAGAAATGAAATGCATATGTGCATAAAATAATATTATGGAAATACTATAACACAGCCACCCAACGCGAAACGAAATGTTTTTTCGAATCCGGGGGCCAGACCATGTTTATTATATAGTTTTGGGGTAGCTGAAACCGAATAAAAGGTCTTAAAAACCTCATACATTTTTTTTCGAGCCCGTGAGTTAGACCATGTTTATTATACACGGAAAAAATATACTGTAAAAATACATTGGATTTTCGATAATAATTACAGTTTTACCCTGTCCAAACTGTAACTGTGATCAAACAATAATTGCCTTGAGTTTAATTTATAATATCAATAATATAATATAAATTATAATATCAATAAAATTTACGAATGAATAAGCACATTGTACGTCACAATACAGTTAATATTATTGGAGTTTCAAATCAATTTTTACAGTGTGATTTTGTAAATTTTCAAATTGGAAATGGAATTTTTACTAAGCATAATAATACTTTTAATATCAAAAGTCAGCAATAATTGCAGAGTCATAGAATATTATTTTCTCTTCCCTATGTTTAGAGTCATAAAATATTTTTGTCTTTTCCCTATATTTACTTTCAAATCGCATTGACCAAAAGCAAACAATTCGACCAGCTATCTGCATGATTCCAGGGTAATTAAAAAATGATGGTGTTTCGGTTTCAATGGCTTTTGGAAAACTGTTCGATACTATTATGAAATGGACTCCAATGCTAAAGACTTTTCCAACAAAATATTAAAAATTTCATTTAACGTATTATAAACATCCCAAACCTTACTACATTTCGGTATTAGGTCACCGGTAAATTATTCAAAATTTCTCATTACAGACATAGTATAATAACACACAGTAAACTAAGCTTTACTAATATTTTAGTTTTTTTAATTTTACTAATAATTAACACTGTAACATTTACGAATTAAATAGATTAACTCCTTTGTAGTCTTTAATATTTAATGTTAATCTTTATGAAATAGCTTTTTGTGTTATTTTTCAATTATATTTCATTGTTTTTTACCAAATCAAAAATTGTTTTATTGCTGATGACTAAAAAATACTCTTAAAAATCAGAAATCCATTGTGGTTCGGAAACAGAACTAGAGAATGTCGTTGAATAATGTGATGAAAACCTATTACCATTGGATTGGTTCGATTCCCAAACAGTGTATTTAATAAAACCACGTATCTCCAAAAGTACCATTTTGAAGAAAACGAAAAAAACTAAGAGTTGGAAAATAAACTTCAATGTTTAAGTGAAGATACGAGGTTGAAGAACTGGCTCATACAAAGTCTCTGGGAACTTTTTTTTATCTGGATTCTTTGATGATTGTATACAATGTAAGTGAAAAAACTAAATTTCGTCCAAAATGGAGGTACGTGGTAGCGTTGTGCGAGAGCAAGAAATCTTTTTTTAATATTTCACTTGCAATCTCATTGCATTTGATTTTATTTATTTTTTTATGCATATTGCCTATTTTTAATATTTACTTTTTTGGGGTATTAGAAATGCAACTATGAAACCTTAATTTTGGGAATGACAACAAACAAAATTTTTTTGACAAATTTTTCAAAAATTTCATATTTCATCACAGTATACAGTATGCCAGATAGCAGAAAGTAATCTGAAATATTCTCAGGTCTTCTGAGATTTGACAATTATGACATATATTCGCCCAATAAATTTTGACAAATAATTTTGTTTATGAGAGAAAACTCTCTTAACCCATTTTCGTCAGCTGTACACAAATAAATAAATGAAATAAAAGTATCAAAAAACAATAAACCTTTCGTTTGTTAAGTTTAAGTTTTGGGTTAAATCCTTGGTTCATGTTATGCACATGGTTGTTACAAACGCCTTCGAAGATCTCGTTCATCAATATCTAAAAATTTTTTTGGCTTTTCAAATTTTTCTATTTTGTTTATATATTGTGCTAGTACCAATGGGTTAATATTTATTTATATTTACTTCTGAAATATCAAATTTTTTGGGAGAAGTCAGAGAATAATTTTCAAATTTGGCACACGTCAGTGAACAGAAAAGAGGGCGTCACTTCTATTTATTTCACTTTATTTATTTCACTATGATATTTCATATAGAAAATTATTTGACATATAAAATGAAAACAATGGAACGAGAATATTTTCATCAATTTTTACAGTTTGCTCAGTAATTTTTAATTTCCGATCATAGTATATTACAATAATAATTCATTATTTTTTAACAATTAAATTTTTTCCAGGCCACTTTGAATATTTTCCTTTCTGAAACTGTAATAATAAAGTTGTGGGCTGCAATGTTTGCAGTTTATTTACCCATAAATTTATATTGAGTATCTCATAAAAGGGCGAAATGGCAATTTTCCCAGATTATTCTGATTTTTTTTTAATATTACACGATATTTTTCACAAATTCTTTTTTTCAGTGTATGTTTTTGGGGTCAATGAATCCGAATCCGAGGTCCAAAAACCCCCAACACGTCAGGATTTTGACATAACTTCAAAAAACTCCATGCAATTTTTTTTCGAATCCGGGGGCCAGACCACGTTTATTTAACCTCTTCGCTGAAAAAGTACACATATTTGGGCCCGAATTTTTATCAATTTTTTCATATTAATATTTAGTTATTCCTCTTAAATTATAAATAATAAAAAAGTTGAAAAAATTAAAAGAATTACAATATCTCACAAAATGATCCATAGAAAAATTTTAGCCATAATTTTCGAATTCAGCGGGAGAAAATTCATTTTATAAACTAGTGTAATTTTGAAGACATCTAGCATAAAATCGACGTTACGTAACGCGGTTGATGACCCCCCTCCACTATGTAACACTTCGTAACAAATCGTCGGAACCTTCCCCTCGCGCTTTACGTAATATGCCAACGGTCCTTTTGTCGAAGTTGTTGACAAATTAATAAGTTATTTATAAAAGAAATATTAGAAAATTTTATAAAAACGTTAATTGAAAATATTGTTTAATTAGGGTGTAAAGAAATTTATGCATTTAAGTTTTATGTTAATGTGCTATTCGCTTTGAATACTTTGGATGTTCATGTAATAAAAATTAAAAAAAAAATTAAATGGAAGCCAGACATATTCGCGATAGAAGAGAAACGACAAGAAACACAATTTTTTATGAATAAACTGTTAAATTCCATAGTTGACGAAACTTAAAATATTATAAAATCAACAGTTTTTAATCGATTTTAATAATATTATTTTAATTTGTAGTCAGTATTCCTTACTTAATCGATAATCAATTTCGAAAAGATCAGTAAATATTTTTCAAAGTTAGACCGAAGTAAACACAGTATCTTCTGTACCCGTCAAAACAAAGCGGAATCCAACTCCATTTCCGGTAAATAGGCGATTCATAAATGAACCCTATTGTTTAGAAAAAATATATTTATTTTGTGTTTTACGATAAACAAAGATATTGTTTACATAAATTATTTCGAATAATGTAGTGCCATCCTTTATAAAGGAAATCATTCGACGAATGAAAAATTAGTCTTGGATACACTGCATCGCAAAATGTTTTGTTTTGTTCCCAATGCTTTTAAGTCCTTCTGTATTTGTTGTAAGGAAGAGTTTAAATTCAGTTTATTTATTAGTATCCAATTTTGCAGAAAAAAAGAGAAAAACTCATTGATAAGAAATTAGCAATTTCTAGAGTTATCAGGAGAAGAAACTGAATTTTACGATTCAATTACTCATTAGATGACCGAAGATAAGAATTAACTAGAAGTTATTTAGTTTTTATCATCCTTTGTATATATTCATTTAAAAATTTAATTCAGTAAAAAACAGTAACTTTTTACATAAACTGAGTAAAAATATAATTAAATAATTAATTTTATTTGAAAGATAGCAAGCAAAAGGGTCAAACTACAAAATAAAAGTAAGATTAAAACAAAAATATTTAAATATTCTACATTATTTGTTTACAGAAATATTACTTAATAATTTTGCTTTTAATTTCTGTCAAAAAATCATTAATCATAGCAAATTTTTTAAATAAAAAGTGTAATTTTTTGTAAAAAAAACCATCGTGTCCGGACTTAGGCAACTGAGTGTCCAGATTTAGGAAAAACTGTTTTTGGTGTCCACTATTAAAATAATTTATAAATAATACTATTGAAAAAATATTCGAAAATTTAGTTTATTTCTGTTCATTGATATATTTTAGTTCCATTAGTGCTTAGTTTATTAAAAAAGAGATGGTGCGGCCTTAGCTGTCCAAAGGTAGGGCACTTTACGTTACTGAGGTTTTTTAGACCTCGGATTTGGATTCAGCGACCCCAAAACCATATAATAAACATGGTCTAACTCCCGGGTTCGAAAAAAATTTTGTGAGGTTTTTTTAATGTTGTCAGAACCCTGACGTGCTGGGGTTTTTTGGACCCCGGACTCGAATGAAGTAAACATGGTCCGACCTCCAGACCTGAAGAAACATTTTTTTTGTGCGGCTGTGTAATTAATTAAAATTATGTGATTACTGTTTGTTCATCTGCAGTTGAACTGTTTTGCGATCTTTAAATAAAAACTTTTTTCTATAAAACTTAAAGTTGCATCCGTTACTAATAAATAAGAAATTTTCTTGACTACAACTTTACTTCACATCTACGAAACTAACTAAAACTTTATCTTACTTCTTCTGAATTACAAACAAACATCCCTTAAACATATTTCAATTGATAGTTTTCAACTACTTACATAGAAGTATATATATGTATCTATATATAAAATTTTTATGTAAACTGCTGTGAAAACTCAATTTTCCAATGCAACCACGCAACCCAAACTCAATCCTTACGAATTTCTCATAAAGTTAACGAGCACATAAACTCATTAAGTTAATAAGAAAAAATTATAATGCATGCGGGTATCTTTTAATGTTTATAGGAAAATATTCGCCATTAAGACAAACAGACAGAGTTACAGACAGACAGATCAAGGATGCGTTCAAAGTATTAAAAAATTGGGTAGAAAAAGAAGGGGGAAAAACGCATGCATGAAAATATAGCAAAAAAAGAAAAAAACAAACTTTTTATAAGTAAATACATACATATGTAGTAAATATGTATAATGGGGTGTGTTCTTAAGAGATACTCATAACACACATATACAAATTCATACGTATAAATATATGCACACGATGTCTGTATGCCACTTGCTGGCCATATTTAAAAGGCAACTGTTAATAAGGCTATAATTGAGCTCGATATCGAATGAAAGAGGAAACACGTTTTCATAATGGTCAATGGTTAATTTCAATGGAAATGCGTAAAATTATGTAAGTATGTAGGTATCTATATATCTCACGATTTTTGGGTCAAAACGTACATATTTATATAAGTACGTTTGTGAGAGTGTATGCGTGTAAAGTTTATGCCCAGGAGTAAAACCTAACGCACTATCAATTTTCTGCGCAACCAAAACACATCATTTGGAAAAACTTTAATTTTTTAACCGTATACATTAGAGTGTACCAATTTGTATGGATGAATTTTTTTTTGTTGAAAAGTACTCCGACAAAAGCGTTTTTGCTGAAGAAAGTATAACTAAAAAATGGAGCCTACTCCCCTCCCCCCCTCGTAAAATTCGTAGAAGTTAAAGTAATAGTAACTACAATACGTAGTACTGAAACTTCTTCGAATTTTACGGGGGGGGGGGGGGTAGGATCCATTTTTGTGCCATACTTTCTTCGGCAAAGTTGATCACAATCGAATATATAAGTTTTTCTGTCAGAGTACTTTAAAAAAAACGCCCTAGTATGTGTGGATGTATGTAAGTGAAAGAAGAAAACCAATTCAGTTTTGGAAGCAAAGGAAAAGGAATGAATTTTATTAAATTTTTTGTATGTAGCCGAACAATCTAGTCTCTATAATGGGTTAAAGGATTACTTAATTTCATTCCGATCGAATTTGAAAACATTTCGAATATTCGAAAATTCGAATAAAAAAGGATCTAATCGACCTTAAAATCAAAAATTGGATAAAAGGTGAACTGATTTTTATATCTTTTGTACTTCTCCTTAATTTGAATTTCAATGTAAAAAGTGAAAATTTGAACAAGTCTTTTAATTGTTGTTTGGTTATTTATTCCAATATAATAAAGTAATAAACTCCATAATTCAAAATTTTATTTTTAACTTTTTAATTCGAAGAATTCAGTTCTTCCCTTGAGATTAGGATAAACATGTCATTAACGCATTTGACCGAACTGTCCCTACTCTATTTTTCACTACATCTTAATAGATGGCGGTAATAAAAAAAATCTGAGAGTTTATTGTTTACATTTTAAAGTATTTTATTGTGAAAGCAACGGTTGCCAATTTTGAATTAAAAATATGTATTGAATTTTTTTTTTTAATATATAACTGTAACAACTTTTATTTGTTTTTGTTTTTGGGTGGGCGATCTTTTACTGTGACGGCCATTTTTCAAAGCATTTTTCACAATTCAATTGCAAGTTAACTGTACAATATTTTGTTATGCGGTTTTTTTTGTAATTGTTTATTGACTTTTAAGCTACAATAAGAATGGTTTTCTTGAGGAAATATTCTAAAAATGCGCCCATTGCACCCAAGTAAAGTATTGAATTTTATAGTTTTTTACGATCGAACATCGAATGAAAATTATTTTTCAAAAATATCAAATCAAACACGAATAACAACTGTTCACAATATATAAAAAATATATGCAAAGTATATAGAGTAAATTGATATTGATAGAAATGCATTTACAACATAAAGAGACCCAGAGAGCTCCAAAACATGAGTCATCGGTGACCACGATATCTCGAATTCCACTTATCTAAAAAAGAAAATGCTTGCTTATATTAATCTGTAGAACTCAGGATGAACTATAATGAAACTTTGAAAATCTTGTTTTTTTTTTTTTTTTTAAATTATTAAACTTTTTCCATAAACAATTTACAATTCCAGCTCAGCTGATAGCGACTGCTGACACGTATTCGAGCTAAATCCGTTTTTCTAGTCGTGAGAAAACATGGTCACCGTTTTGAAAAACATGATTTCGAGAAAAACGCATTCTATGTTAATATTTTTCGAGATAACCAACATTTGCAATCATTCAGCGATGCCAAAGCCATACAAAACCTATTAATTCTTACATATACAAAAACTTAATTCATCCTGATATATAAAAAAGACATGCTGAACTATATGCAAAAGGACTATATTGGCTCAAAAATATAGAGGAACTTCGGGTATTGTGGTATAGGAGGCCAATGTAGTACAGAGTCATATATCCAGTTCTAATAAGTATATGCAGGTGCCATCTATTAGAAATGTTCGGAATTAAAAACAAATAGGAACGTGCTTTAGTTACGGGATGAAAGAACACATGTCGTTGGTCAGTTGAACGAAACATGAAATCGCGTGTGATTTTTAATTTTTTTCAAGCTTTAATAAAGGAATCGGTTTTTGTTTGATTGTAATTTCAATACAGATAAAGTAAATGATAAAATTTACAAAGCAAGTATTACTTAAATTGTGGAAACTAGAAATATTTGCCATTTTAAATGTTTTTTGTTCCGAATGCTTCAAATCGGCATTTGTGGTACACTAACGGCTAATGTGGTATAATATTAACGGCTAATGTGGAATAATATTAAAGTGTTTTTCACTTGCTTGAAGAAGAGTTAGAGGTATATCTCAATTTTTTCTTGATCTCAACATGTGTGGTGCTAGGAATTGTCTATATATATGTACGTATAAAAAGTGATACCAAGAAGGCTCTTTTATTTCCACACATTTTTTTACACTGTTATATTTTCTAAAAAATAAAACTAAAAGTTTTTAAACCAAGTTAATTATCCGTGCTTATGTAACGAACTTTTAAAATTGTTTTTTGGGTAATATGATACAGTATACACATTTAACTACAATATAACACATTACCCTCCAATTTTTGAGATGGGTGCTTCTTGGGTTTTGCTAGATATTGTCTTATATCTTTTTTGTTGACCAACTCGCCTATCTCGTTGTAAAATATCCTATAGTGAATGCTTCACTAATAAAAGCTATCAAGGATTGGTTCAAATTGGATTTATACTGTCGCAACAAATTCCAAAATAAAAATCCTATACCACAATACACGAAGTTCCTCTATCACTTGATAAAAGCTGGGCACTTTTAGCCCGCGGGATTAGAAGCCACCGAAAATGATATTGAATTGGATTTTGTTCAACGTACGATGCGAAGTATTTAGTAGATCGCCTCTTTTGTTATATGAAAAAAGAAAAACCAAGAACGTAGTTCAGTATATAACACCTCTAAAGATACTCCTCAGAATACTTCTGATAAAGATATCTTTGCCGCTGGGTACGCATACATACTTATGTATGTATGTATATATCAGTCGGAAAAATAACTTTCGCATAATTACATTTAACGCGTGAGTAAAGGAAATGAGAAAACTATTTTCATTAAGATTGAAATACATTTATTGTTTCATCTGTGCGCTATGCTCGGGTTTTTGAATTTCGCTGTGAGCTAATATTTTAAATAAGTTTTACATAAGATCAATATTGAAATTGAGGCTACAATTGTACCTTTTAAGGTACAATTTCAAAATGATCACAGGAAAATACGCTTAATTTGTTAAGGCCCTAACACACATTCTTAAAATTTTGTAGAAGCAAAAACATATATATACTGAGCATTCTTTTTTTCCAAAATTTGTTATATTAACTAAAAGAACAGAGCCATAAGTTTGGGTTGAATACCCTAATTGACGCCCAAAGAGGGCCCACTAAATATTGAAAGTGGCATAAAATGTTATTGCTCATGCTAAATAATCAGTGCTGAGATTGGTTCTTTATGAAGAATTTGTTCATGTAATTTTTTGTTATGCTTGTGAATTAACTGTTACGTCATTATTAAGGTTTTTTATGAATAAATAAAAACTACAAAGCCCAATTTTTCCTTTAGATTTTTTAGTTTTACAGAAACGATGTGGTGTATGTAGACTTTTGTCCTTCACTGTATGTCGTTTCTACCAAACCAAGTTTCTGACGTGATGCTTATGAAATAAAAATATACTTTCCAGCAGCCATGACAGTTTTTACGGAATAGTGAAATCAGAAATTACGGTTTCGGACGATAATATTACAACCAGCATATTTTCCACATTTCCTTCTCATCGATGAAACGTGTCGTGCGCGATTCTATTTTATTTTCATGGTAGATGTTCTGCGGAGATACACGATTTGGATTTTAGTTTTCTCCAGACATCACACATTCCACGTGGGCATGATGGTCCAACACACTACAGAGATAGTTTCGTATTTTATGTATTAAGCTCCCTGCGTATAGTTTCATTCATAAATAAACACAAAGCTTCGGATTGATTGGGGTACCTCTCCTAATATAAAAGGAGTTGTCTGTCGAAAGCTGAGGAATGGAATGATGAAATGTTAAAAAGCTCTGCTATAATACATGAGGAAAATAGGAAGCCTAAATTTTTCTGCCCAAAGAGTGGAAATTTGCGAAAAATACTTTTCTAGAACTTAAGTATTAATTTGTTATGTCAACATTTGATGAGTCTTTGAAGTGTTTTTCTTGCAATCAATTACTATATTCGAGTATTTTTAATCAAAAAAAACAAAACCAGAAATCAACTGACAATTGAAATATTCGCAAATGATTGCCAAACATTGGTGGTCGAGGTAGCCTAGTGGTTAAAGTGCTGGACTGCTACGAAGGGTGTCCAGGTTCAATGCTCCCCACAGTCATAACATCAAAAATAGAAAATAAAATTTCTACACGACACCACTTCCTGGCTGGTAATGGCAAACCTCCAACAGTAAAATATTAGAGACAAATTCCCCACTCGCCTTACTAATAAAAAATTGATGGTCATGAATGGAAAAAAAACTGTGAAAAAAATAGGAAAGCAAAGTAGAAAGCAAAACTTAACCCTCTAGTTCCCAAATTTTTGATAGATAAAAAAAAATCGGAATTGATTAATATTAGCGTAAAACTCATAAATTGACTAAAAACCCAAAAAAAAAACTAATGGGCGTGGTTTTATGAAGTGGGAAAGTTTGAACGCCTAACATTTTTTGTTGTTAAATGAGCTTTTTATCAATCTTTTTAAAGTAATTAAATATTTTATATAAAAATTCAAATTCTCAGCTATCCATAGCCAGTTTTTTTATCTGAATAATATGACGGGGAGTATTTTATTAATTTTTTTTTTCACTTTTATCTCAAATACAATCAAAATAATTAATGTTCCTATTTTTAACAAATTTTTGACTTTGACTGTCGCTAACTTCTGTCATACGCATCATAGCTCATAACTGATGCATTTTTTTAAAAGCTTGGAAAATTCCCCAAACGATACAATAAAATGTAGCAACAGAAAACTTTTATGGTGGCAATTCCATCCTTTTTGGTGAAGTCCGTCTAGAGGCGGGCTTGGGAACTAGAGGGCTAATGTTTGCCGAAAATACGAATATTAATGTGTTAAAAAGGAACAACTATTTAAGTCTATTTATTTTTAAAACTATAACACTGTTTCAAAAGACTATCTTCAAATCAAAAACCATTCTTAAAATTATATGAAATTCCAAACAATTTGATATTTCTAAATTAAAATACATGATATAATAGTTTTCATATTAAGTCGAATTAAACTATTTTTGCTTTTTTGCGGTAGCTCCTTTTTCTGTCACATTCGACATTTCGTCTTTAAATATGTGAAAAAATGGCGATCGATTTTGAGTGAGTATGAAAGATTTGCCAATATAATATATGAAATATTGTTGTACTTAATAAAAAAAATATTTGATTTGATCAAATCTCTTATTCGAATTAAGTATATGCACGTGTTAAATCCGTACTTCAGTTCACGAGCTACTGCATATAGTCTTCCATCACTGCAAATTACAAGATATTTCTGTGCCTAGAAGATTCAATTGGTCCATAAACTTAAGCCGAGTGCCTAGCGGAGACGACGTGCGTTTCCATATAACGGTTAGCTGGTCTTCTTAAAACATAGCCGCTGTTACCATATGCCAGAAATGATTTTTAAACATTAAATACCATTGTGAGCTAATAAAACCATATTTATGGTAATTTGACAAAATTTTCTGCTTAAAAAAAGTTTCAACCCTTCAAAAAAAGCACCTTTTATTACCGATTTCTTGCATTTTAGTAAGAGCCCCTTTTACTAAATATGTCTGCTTGCCAACCTAACAATAATAGAGCATCTTAGTATCTTAGCCTTAACCAAACTTTTTACATTTTCAGTATGTTTTAAATTTTTGGTTTGGTGACACACACACTCTCTCATGTACTAAACTTTGAAATAACGAACTGTTATGCAGACTAGTAGTAATGAGAAAAACACAACAAAAAATAAATATACAGAACGGTTGTGATAATTTTCTTTCAATATCTCTATTCAGTGAAGAAATTTGGAATCAAATCTGCAATTCTGAATTACGATTTCAAATATTAGTAGCTTATATAGGATATTGAAAGATTAAGAACTGTCACTAAAATCACTGATGAGGAATCGTGGCGGATTTCGAAACGGCCGTCTGACTTGTCTCTGTATACACTGTTGTTGTGATCACTACATATACGTAAAATGTTTATAATTCTAACCTCTATAATTCTATAAGGCAAACCAAAGAATTTCTTCACTCCCTTCCCCATTGGGTTGCCAGATTCTGTAAGTACAAAAGAAGTACTTTCAACGCTATCATGAAGAAAGGGGTGCATTTAAATAATAAGACAATATTTTTTTGCTTGAAATTTTTATTGTGATGAAAAACAACTTTCGTTTTACTTCCAACATTTATTTTTGGTTTATACCATTAGTTCATAGATGTCTCCACATAATTGTACTTTCAGCTGAGTTCATAGGATTTGAGTAGTCATAAAGAGGTGACCCAAACAACGTAATTTCCCCCTGTAAGTATTTTAGTCTTTCTAATTTATTATCTTTTTGGTATTAAAACCAAGAAAGTTTTCAAACAATAACATCTACTGGATAGTCGAAGCCGAGGTAAAAAAAATAGAGGAAATAACGTTTTCTGAGTCTTCTCTTTACGAGGACTCTGAACCTCACAGAGATGCTGAAGCCAACTGAAAGAGATGGAATTGTATGCGAACGCCACAACGTTTTAAAATATGAACATAGCCACACGCTTTCCAAGTAAGCAATCTGCCTTTTGTTAAAACGTGTGAACAACTTTACTTTTCTTTTGGGAGCATTTTTTGGGTTACATTTCGAAGCAATTTAAAAAAAAGTTTTATGTATTTCTAAAAAAATTCATATTAAAAAGACGTAAGAAAGAAGTACATTTTCACAAATTTTTCAACGTTTTTGATTGTAGGTAGTCTAATGTTATTATGCTCATCGACATTTATCGTTATCACTTCTCGTTTTCTGCTCGTCACCTTTGTAGACAATTCTTATGCAAGTTTACAAATATTTATAACTCAGAACAAAACAAACAAATTTTATATAATAAATCAGGTCGTATGAGTAATATTAATACAATACAATTTCACGTTTCAAAATCGTAAACGAATTGATCTAGAAAAACCACCACATATGTAGATTTTTCTTTTAGTTTCGTCGAACTAAGCCCGGATAAACCGGGTGCTTTTTCATTCCCGCATTATTCAACTGTTGCCAACACAAAAGAGCTGTATTTTGTTATTTGTAATTATTTTTCTCACGCCATTTCCTCACGCCAGATAATAAAAAAGAAGCATAAATTACCAAAAACAAAATTTTGATGTAATACTATAGCTTTCCAACTTCCCGAAACTTTTTTTTGTGTACGCGCCTGTTTAGAGGCAATTATGGCATGAAGTGGAAAGGCATGCAGGTTGAGACTGGTTTTTTTATATCCACAATTTTTTACTAAAAAAAATATCACAGAAAGCTATATACCGTTGCAAACGAAATGTCTTGGGCTACACCTTTGCTGCAGCAAATAGTTGCATTGCCTGAAAAATGTAAAAGTTATAGCCAATTTTCCAAACATATATTTTTTGCCAAAAAAAATTATTGACATGTAGGTTGAGACAGTCATAGAAATTGAGAAAATGTTGGAACAAAATTTACTACTGATGTTATATCAACGTGACAGCAGAAACATTCGTATCGTTAGTGGAAAAAAATATAAATATTGGACTGTATCAACTTGCATGCCGTCTCAACATGCAGGCCTTTCCCCTATTTTATATCACTTTTTTTATTTGGCTCAAGTCTCATTTAGTTAAAACTCAGTGCTTTCAATTAATATCACAATAAATGTTAATCAAATACTCGTAGCTTAAATAACTTTTAAGTATTGATTTGCACTTGCTTAGTAAAAATACGAGTGCTTTATTTTTTATATAATTAACTGTTAATTGTTTTATAAATTTTTAATTATTTCGCTGATAAACGTTGCAATTTACCAGAAAATTTAATTGTGTAATAATTCTGCCCAGGAGTATCATAAGTTATTTGCCCATTAATGTGGCCACAATGGTGTTTAGTGTATGTATGTATGTGAGCCTGTGTAGAGGCATTTTAATGACTTTACACATATACATACAGACATACATGTGTATAACTATGAATACGTATCATTGTATAGAGATGTATATTTATACAAACCTAAATGGCATATATGGTGTAACATCTGCGTTTCATAATTGTGTTAATTGGACAATTTTGAAATGGACCTTATCGACTTATTCGACTGAATTCAAAAATAAGGTGAACTTTTTTGATGAATCCTTTAAGTTTTACCGTTGGGTTAAGTTGTAGTTTAATAACTAGCTTAAAATCATTTCATTTTCAATTATACTATCTTATAAAATTTAAATTTTTCAAAAATTAAAATACAATGATAAAGTTCAGAAAATATATATACATATGTACATGTCCACATGTTTTGGCGCTTAAAAAGTTAAAAAATTGATTTTTTCACATCAACTTGTTTCATGTTGACACGGTTTTGTTCTCCTTAAAGATGAGATTTGCAAACAATTTTTCGTATTCGGCAGGGTTTGATAATGAATTTATATTAATAAATTTCTTCTTTCATTTCAATTCAATTCAATTAATTTATTTCCTCCTCACCTTATCACATTTGGCCTCTTCTTAATTGTTTTCGTATTTCTATTCTACTTTATTTATGTACAATCATACTTAGGTAAATTTGTTCTTTCATTTAAATTCCATTGAAAATATTAAATTTTAAACGATAGAAAAGAGAGAAACACTATAAATTCTCAAGCTGTTTATTTCAAAGTGAATTTTCTTTTCAAAATTTATCATTGCAAATGCACCATAAGTTCTTCACTGCCGCGTAAAAACAAAAGTTGAATAACTTTACTCACTTCCCACTTGTCTACAACTTACAGTGTTGTCTACTGCTTCTTGGTCCATGGTCTTCGCTAGCCTCCTTCCCTATCCATTCTCCGTTTGCTGTTAACAATTTAGAGTAATTTTCTTTCCATTTTCTTGCTAAACTCTATTTCATTTATTTCTTTGCCAATAGAAACCACAAAGTGTAAAACTTTCAACTTTTTCATTAATTAAAGGTCGTTCGTTCGTTGTGGCACACAAAAAAAGGACGACGTAAATCGCCAAATGCGAACAAAAATCAGCCACTGTGGCGTCTGTAGTCCAATTTCTTCTTCTTCTTTTTCTTCTTCTTGCTCCTTGTTCTTTTTCGTTTTCCTCTTTCTGTTCTCTTCTAGGATGCCATGACTATTATTTTGAACAAAATTATTTATTTGAAAGGGCGGATTTCGTAAAAAAGGAAATATCGATTAAAAATGAAAAACCAACACACTTACAAACTCACACACACATACATACAAGCATACATATATGAATGTTTGTACACATAAGTAAGCAATTTTAATATTAATGTAAGCATTTAAGTACAAAAAAAAAAACAACAGCAACAACAACTATAACTAATAATAACAATCGCCAACAACAAAATAAGGAACAAATTAAAAGTTTTGCGGTTGAAAATGTTTCATTAAAAATGTGTATATTTCTTTACTGGTGTGTATGTATGTATTTGTATTCGTACATATTGGTAAAAAAAAAAAACAATCGAAAAGTTTTAAAGTCGTTCATCAAATGTAATTCTCGATATTAAAAGGAAAACTTTTTTCGAGTATTGTAGGTATTTGTGGGTTAAGTTGCATATATATATTTTTTTTTTTGAATTTCCCTCAATCAGTTTTCAGTAAGCGAAATGAACGAAAATTCAGCTGTTAGTTCCATACGAAAAATCTATTAGACTTCAATAACACTGCCCTGTTCAACTTTTAAGGGTCACTGATTACAAATCTGCTGTCAGGTTTAAAAATTCGAAATGGCGGATCAAATATGGCGGACGAATTAAGATGTAAGATAAAATCAGTTCTGTGTACTTTTTTTTCGTGCACCCCTAGACATAAGGTCTAGTTCCAGATCCACTGCTCTGAGGACGAGTGCGAACAATTTGGCTTAGAGCTCATTTGAAAGGGAATGGTTCAGTCTTTAATTTCTGATGTTAGCAAAGTTTGTAGCACGTCAGGGTTCAGCTCCACAATTTTCCAAAAATGACCAAAAACGCAGTTTTCAGGGGTTTCAACCCCTTTTTTCTCGAAAACGTGACGTGACCCCAGATTCGTGCTCAGCATGAAAAACTCATTCGGAAACACTAGGAATCACCTTATTCGCAAAACCCATGCAGAGCAGTGTAATTGTTCCTATTGTTTTTCTTTTGCCTATACCAAGGACCGGGGAGGATCACCCTGATTGTTCATCAAGAGCAATTTCATGGAAATAATTTTGACAATCTGGTTAGTTCGGTTTGCTCCAGATATTTACTGTGTGTAAAAAGTGTAAGTGGAAGTTTAGCATGCTTCGCATAATCATGGTCTCCATACAATAGATCTCTGTTGAAACGTATCAGTAATTTTCACGGTATTGACTTTTTTGGAAACTAATATCTTTATGATTTCTCAATTCAATAAATCATTATTTAGGATATTTTACTTATTCATTTATTTAGCTGTTTTTTTGTTTTATGTATTTAGCTGTTTTGAACAAATTTTGCTCCGGTACTAGATGCTATGACCCAGTTTTAAAAATTTCCAAAGCACAATTTTCATGTATCTTAAATAATTTTTGATTCTGAATTTTAGACGGTGTAGCAGTTTTTAGCTTACTCCGAGAAAATAAGGTGTCCAGGTGTAAAAAAGAATTCTACGCCACATCACAAGTAATAATATTCCCTGCGATTAAATATATATTACACAGTATTTTAAAAGCTGTTATAAGTTAAAAACGGCGAAATTAGAAAAATATTAATTTATGTTGAATTTTGTCCATTTTCCCATTGGTTTTTTAACAAAAGTTTGAAATTATAATTTCTACATCAAGTTCGTTATCTTATTTATCTAGATGAATTTCTCATTTCAAACACAAAATAATTAATTTTACTATTTTTTGTTGATTTTCACAATTACCTTCTAAAAAATTACGTCTGTTCTGTTTAACTGGCCTTTAAGTCAGGTGAAATACAATTCGTGAACGAAATCGTTGGGAATAAAATACTGAAAGATTTTGCAAATAAAAATAATAAGAACACACGAGATTTGTTTTTAAAATTACAAAAGAATCACACGAGATGTGAATTTTATTGAATATGAGTTTTATATTGTTCTAGCAGGAGTTGCTAGAGAACTGCCGTTTTCGAATATTTTCGTAGCAAGAGTTGCTCGATAAAGACTTAGAAATTCCTCATAGCCATAGAAATTTATACCGTATGGCAACAGGTATAAAATCCTTTGGGTCAAGGAAATCTATTACAAGTGTAAATATGTACAGAGTGTACATATATATAACATATTATACCAAAATCAATACCAGAGTGGTATTTATCCAAACTCAGAAAGAGACAAATACCAGAGGTTTATTCTGAATGAATTTAACACGAAATACCAGAGTGGTATTTACAACCAAAAGAGAAAAGAGATAGTGCAACAATTTAAGTATAACAAAATATTAAATATAATAATGTGCTAGTTGGTGGTGGAAATGGCGACTAGTGACGGGAGTACTAATCGAACCACATGAGAGGATCTTAAACAATTCGTATAACAATTATTTTCGGCGTTACCTTAAGCCTGCGGAAATATTTAATGAGTGCCAAGTAGCATATGAAGAGAATGTACCATCGCTTGTGACCGTCTCGAAATTCGGAAATTCCAGGCCGAACATTTTTCTGTGGAGGACGAATCTCGTGAAGGACGCCCAAAATCTTCAAATGATGATGTAAATATGGTTCTGGTGAAGTCCAAAATTGACAAAGATCCAAGATTGATCCAGGAAATCGTTTCTGAGGAACTGGGCTTGAATGCCATGGTTGTACCGCAAATATTTAGGGATTATCTTGGATACACGAAGAAACCAGCACGAATTTTAGTTGATGCTCAAAAAGAGGCGCGTTGCGTTATGTCCAGTACATTCTTCTAAAATTTAAAAATGGAAAGTCCAGCACCTTCAATAAAATTATAATAGGTCCTGCAGCTTGGTTCTTCGTCCAGCACCATATTCCCCAGACCTAGCACCGTGTGATTTCTGGTTGTTTCTAAAAATAAAAAAACACATTTGGCAATAATGAATATATAATTAATGTGGTTAATGTCGAAGTTGAAAATCTGGGAAAAGCCGACTTTGAGGACTTTTTCGAAGTGTATATACCAGCTTCAAAAATATAAAAATTTAAAAAGAATTAAGATTAAAGTTATGAAATTAAAATTATTTTTGGCTTTTTCCCTGTAGCCAACTAAGCCTCCATATATAGAAATGTTAAGTGATTTGTTTTGGAAAAAATTTATAAATGTGTTTTTGACCAATTTACAAAGTCGCTGTTTGATTAATCGGCCAGCGGGCTAAAATGGATTAATTTAGTTTTAAACTTTCCCACTGGTTTGCTTTAAAATGAGTCACCGTGTTTCCGAGCATAGCAATGCCGAAAGAAAAATAAATTAAGCATAATTGTTTAGCCCCAATTGATTCGCGAGTTTTTTTATTACATAAGGTATTCAGGTATCCATATAATCGGGAGATATATTTCGCTTCCCAGTTTTGTCAATATGATAGAAAACGAGTTAGTATATAAGAAAAATAAAACAAATTTAATAATTCGTTTTACTTCCATGAAATATTTGTATTTGAATAGCGGAGCAGGGTGGGACACAAAAAATACCTTCTTTACGTGTAAACAATGTTAAAAAAATAGAAGTCACGTTATAAGAGAAATTTTCTTTGCAATTTTAATAATACTTATTTGAAAAGAATTCTTATCAAGTAACATAATTTACAGTAAATTAAATAATAAAATTAAAAGAAATCATTTAAATAATACATGCTAAAATAATACAAGAGTAATTTATTGGAAAATGTATGTACATTAGATGGCTTATTTTGCTAAAGTATTTCAGATCTTAATTGTGACAGCAGAATATGAAAATAGGGTGCTAAAAACTAATTAAAATGAAAAAATTTAAATTTGTGAAAACTGGATGCACTTTAAATAAACTAAATTGAATTACCTACAATCCTACGTACTTAAGTTTTAAAAAAATTAAAGCTATATTCAAAATCCTAACGGGTGAATTTAAAAATTTGTAAAAAAAAAAGTGATAAATGGTCACTTTAGGCGCTAGGGGTGGCTTTGGTTTCAGTTGTATCAATAAACTCGGTACGCCATTCGCTCTAGCGGTATTTTCGACATAGATATGGATATCTAAAAATCTTTTATATGCAAGTTAAATGCTTTTTCCATACAAAATCCCAAACCTATTGTAAAACGTCCTTAAAAATCACGGTTTTCGGAGTAGCGCATCCAATTTTAACAAATTTAAATTTTTTTTTCATTTTAATTGGTTTTTAGCACCATATTTTCATATTCTGCTGTCACAATTAAGATCTGAAATACTTTAGTAAAATGTATGGAGCAAATAAGCCATCTAATGAACATATGTACATCGCTGTCTTAATTTGGTAAAGCCCTAACACGCATTTTTCAAATTTTACAAGAGAAGCTAAAAACATTTTGGTATTTGGAGTACTGCTTCGAGAATTTTTAATTTGAAATAAAAGAAAATATCGTAAAGTTTTGGTGTTGGTCTCCAAAATTTTTGGTACAAATGAAAATGGACACTCGCTCAATCCATCAGCTGTTAATGTGGTTAGTTTCTTAAGTTTCATTTCCGTTACTCCGTGGCTAACTTTTTCCTGTTGATGTGTAAACATTTTAGCTCACGGTATGGGCAAAATTTCAAATGTGTAAAATGTAAGAATAACTGTAACGTAAGATGTAAGATAACTGTAACGTCCAGTTCCCCTCTCGCTCACACTCTCGCGGCATGACTGTGCTACTCTAAAAAACACAGAAAAGAGAAGACAAGAGAGGGAGAAATTAAAATACGAGCGGAGTTTGTTTGTTTATGTTTCGATCAATTTACTCACACATATATGTACATACGAAAACAAAATGTGTGTGTACATTTATTCGTGGCAGAATTATTTGTTGGTGTTAAACGTGTGGAGATCGACTATACCATACAAGCAGAGAAGTCGCCGCAGCAAACTCAGGCGGTTGATAGGTTTTGCATTCAGATTGGATTAAAATTAAATATTTTTTAAAATATAAAAACAATACAAAATGATAAGTAATAAAGAATCTAGGTTTCAATAAATGTATAAACAAAATGTAGTGATAATGATAGCAAACCACGGGATTATAAAAATTTTGCTTTGTACATTAACCTTAGAAAGGCAACAAAAAAATCAAACTTATTTATTATAAAATCACTTATTTACTTCAATAAAAGTACATTGTTTCTTATTTTTATTAAATGCAGTTAAGGCAACTCTCTGCGCGGTGCTTTTAAGAAGTAGTGGGGTGACTGGTCACCCTTGTTGCCTTTCTAAGGTTAAATGCGAAAAAACACTTATCGTCGCCTGAGTTTTGATTTGGTGTATGTGTGTACAAATTCATATACCTATACGCCACATCAATTCTCAGGCGACGTTATGTAAAATTTTCACATCTAATAAAATTTCAAATCGACGGGAAGAAAAACTTAAAGCGCGGAAAAAAAGATGCAATTGCAGCTGCGTACATGCGAGCATACAGTGCCCGATGCATTGTGTAAAAGAAAAATAAAGCAACTACAACATATCAGCCCTATTCACGATTAGGTGCAATTGTCAAATATTTCTGCTATCACAACAACAAATACATGCGATATGGAATAAATATTTGCATTTGTAATGATGCCAGACCATTTGCAATTTATGGTGAATTGGGCTATTACATATATATAAAAGATAATGATATCTAATAAATTTTTAAGTTTATAAAATAATTGTTTTAATTTGAATTATTTACCTAAGCATATAGATTATACTTCAAATCCCTATATATGGCTATACATATGTGAGCTTATGTATATGGCATTCAGTTGGCTTAACTGTTTACACATCAAATATCTTGCGTGTCTTGCACGCATCCATTGTTTTTTTTTTTTTCTTTGTATTCTCATAAATAAATTTTGTTATAAAAATCTGGAGAGCTAATTGATTACAGTTGCTCCCAATGCTTACATTGTTTACCTTTCTTCGTGAGTAATTTACGCCAAAAATGTAAACAATTAAAAAACCGCAATTTACGCGTAAGCGGCCCATACACTATGCAACTTGGTACTACAAGTTTGTGCGGTTTGATGAAATGTGTGCCATGTATGGGGATGTTCGCTAAAAATTAAACTTTTTCAATTTTTTCTCTGATTGTACAACTTGTGAGAACGTGTTTGGGGAAATGTGAGCACATTTTATCATACCAAGTTGTACTGTGTATGGGTCCTTTAACATGCCAACTGTGATCTTCAAATTGAATCAAATTAAAACATTACTTCAACTGTATTATGCACATAACCCGCATATAACCCAGCTACGTGGTTTCGGTGAACTCTTTCTTACACCGAAACTCATTCTATTCGAATTCCTGGCAACAAAGGCATGCAAGTCTCTTTCTAACAGCGTTACGGGGTGAAAGGGGTTATGGGGTTTAAGGATTAAATGGTTATGAGGAAGAATCAAGGCATAAAAGAATTAAAAATTCAAAGGACTATTGGGTTTTTGTGTCTGTTTTTTGAGTTTATGAGTAACCCTGATGTGATGGGGTTAAACGGATTCAGCGACCCCAAAAACATCAAATAAATAGTGGTAGAGTGCTAGACTGGAGTCCTAGCTGCCTAGGGTTCAATCCAAATAGTGAAAAATTGCTATAATCAGTATATAATCGATCGTACTGTATTGTATATATAAGGATACTAACTGATGTAAAAAAGCTCCTTATAGTATTTTAATCGCTTTTTAGATTGAGCTATTACAGTTAATACAGTGTTATTTTATGAACATTGTTACTCATGATAAATTCGCGTGATGATCAGTTGAAGCCTTTCGATTAACGCAAGGCTCTGGTAATGAAGATGAAGGTGAATTGATAGTAAGTTTACTGAAAAACCAACCAGAAAAAAAATGTCCAATAAGCCTGAGTCTTGGAATCAAGTGCACATTCAAGATCATTTTGGTTTTGTCTTTCAACGTTATTTATATATAGGAACATCATTTAACACTTCACCACCAAAAGATCCATGACTTGACACCAAAACCAAAGATTTTACTAGTGTGGTCGAAATAATCGTATCCAACATGAAATAAAGTTCCACTTTTATATAATAGCTAAATAAGATAAGATATATTGATTAAAAAGAAATAAAACCAAAAAAAAACTTTCCACCAATTAACGGCTGCACAATCTACACACGAGCAAAATTAAAGCAAAACAATTTCAGACTTCAACATATTTAGTTGGAAAATGCCAACATTCACACCACATATCAATTCCTATTACAACTGCTCTATTGTAATGAATTTTGTTGGGTGAATTTATACATCCGAATTTATACGACACATCCTTAAAGTAATTTAAATTCTAAAAGTTCATCGTAAATACTTCAACATTTGTGTTTGCATTTCCTAAATTTCACCGCAAAATTCCATGAAATATGAGAATACATTAATATTATAATTGATGACTTTTAATAAAATAATAAATTGACATACAGATGAAGTTTGTTCACTTCTACTATTGGCCATTAATAAATTATACAAATGTAATTTAAACTTTATTCAATAATTAATAGAAATTAACCACACAAACAAATGCATATGAATGTATTTGGATCTGAGTGTGTATCCATTATGGGTTAACAAGGGCTAGCAAAACAATTGTGATAAAAGGTTGGAGTCCATCGTAGGTCACTGTAGTGGTTTACAAAATTTCGAATGCTGAATAGAACCATATAGAGGAGACCGGGTCAAAGTCGATTAATGTTGCGTATACGTTACAATACGTAGAAATATTTCAAAAGTAGTTCAACCAGCATTATCTAAAACTAAATATTGACAAAACTAATTTTATAATTGCAAACAAAACATCCAGATATATCTAACATGAATGATATTCCCGGAATTAAATTTCAAAATCACAAATAGAGTAAAAAATATAAACTATCATAGACTTGTAATTGATGATAATCTGTCTTGGGATAAGATAAGATCAGGTTAAGTGGCTGTCTATCAGGACACATTTAAGCCAAATATGTTTCATCTACCCCCCCTTTAAACAAGAACCTGAATTAGTCAAACCATTTAGACTTTATTGTATATTTAAGTAGTCTCCTTGGGATAAACACGTTGACAAAATTAATAATAGAATAAAACCAATGAGCTTAGTTTTCTGCAGAATTAATGTAGCAATTGTGCCACGCTCATATCACGTCACACGCATACCTAAGCCCAATTTGGACAGCACTTACCACGAAAAAATGAAATGAATTTCAAAGAATATCAAATAAAACTATAAAAAATATTGAGAATCAACATAGGCTAACTTCGAACGAAAATTTATATTAAAATTAGCCAAAGTTAATTAAATATGGGTTTACAAACAATACACAGAATCAAACTAAAAACAAAGTACAAAGTTACTTAACCCTTTCTTGACCGTAAGGAAACTAGAACCGATAGAGCAAAATAAAGCCCAGACCTGCATTCTTTGACCGCCATTTCATTGTAAAAAAGTTCTAAAGATCTTGCGATCACCGGTGGCCCATAGCAAAACTTGTATTTCCAAAAAAGTAAACAAAAATTTAAAAATATTGGAAATCATAGCTTTTCCCATAACATATTAAAAATTTGCTATATTTTGACAAATTTTGTAAAAATTGTGAACATTGGCTGAAAATAGAAACGAAGCACTATTTTTTTTAGGTAATTTTTTTATAAATTTTTTACTTATTTTATCACACTTTAAGAAAAATAGTACGTGTATACAAGTAATGATGCCGTTGCGATCATTGTTGTTGGTTGGCTCTGAAAATATTTTTGGTGGTAATTCCTACTTTAAAATTTGCATAACAATTAAAAATATATAGAATAGAAAAAATAAAAATGGATGTGTGCCAAGCACGCAAGATATTTGATGTGTAAACAGTGAAGCCAACTAAATGCCATATACATAAGCTCACATATGTATAGCCATATATAGGGGTTTTATGTATAATCTACATGCTAGGTAAATAATTCAAACTAAAACAATTCTTTTATTAACTTAAAAATTTATTAGATATCATTACCTTTTATATATAATATATAATAACCCAAAGTGAAAATTTTACATAACGTCGCCTGAGAATTGATTTGGAGTATAGGTATATGAATTTGTACACACATACGCCAAATCAATTCTCAGGCGACGATAAGTGCTTTCCGCATTTATTCTTAGAAAGGCAACAGTTGTAACCAGTCACCTCACTACTTTTCAAAAGCACCGCAAAGAGAATTGCCTTAATTGCATTTAATAAAAATGAGAAACAATGTATTTTTATTGAAGTAAATAAGTGATTTTATAATAAATAAGCTTGATTTTTTCTGTTTAACATATTTGCTATTTACATAGATAAAAAGTGTTGCCTTTCTATGGTTAATGCACAAAGCAAAATTTTTATAATGCCGTGGTTTGCTATCATTATCACCACATTTTGTTTATACATTTATTGAAACCTAGATTCCTTAATACTTATCATTTAATATTGTTTTTATATTTTATAAAATATATAATTTTAATCCAATCTAACTAACCGAATGCAAAACCTATCAAACGCTTGTGTTTGCTACGGCGACTTCTCTGCTTGTATGGTATAGTCGATCTCCATACGTTTAACACCAACAAATAATTCTGCCACGAATAAATGTACACACACATTTTGATTTCGTATGTACATATATGTGTGAGTAAATTGATCGAAACATAAACAAACAAACTCCGCTCGTATTTTAATTTCTCCCTCTCTTCTTCTCTTTTCTGTGTTGTTTAGAGTAGCACAGTAATGCCGCGCAGTAGTGCGAGCGAGAGGGGAAATGGACGTTACAGTTATCTTACATCTTACGTTACAGTTATTCTTACATTTTACACATTTGAAATTTTGGCCATACCGTGAGTTAAAATGTTTACACATCAAAAATAGATTACTTTGAAAGAAATTAAGTGTCCGACTTTTCCCTAAGTACATTCAAAAAATAAAGTACATGAAACAGCTGTAAAAACAACATTTTTTGTTTACAATATTCAGCAAACATAAAAAAATATCAAAATTTCGAAATATAATTTTAACATTACTGAATTGAACGTGAAAAATGTATAAGTGATGAGAAAACAATGTCATTTTGACATTAAAAATGTAAAACAAATACATTTTTTTAATGTAATATTGATATTTAAAATGTCAAAAGGATATGAAAAAATGTTACAATAAAGCAAAATTAATGTAAAATTGATATGACAATAATGTTGAGTTAACATGACAACAATATATAACTGATATTACGACATATAAATTTGAAATTAACTTAATGTAAAATTAACAATTTAAAGTGGTAAATAAAACACAATAAAGAAATCTTTTTTAATTTATATACTTTTGTTTTAGTAATAATAATTAATAATAATATAATATACATACAAACGCAAATAATTCCATTCATAAAAACGATTTTTGTGTGGAATCCGCTTCTAAAAATTAAATTTGGCGTATTTAACGAATAATATTCTCAACAACGCAGAACGAAATGGCCGCGGAGAAATAAATTCCTATTAATAAAAGAAGTTCATTATTTGCACTTTCTATATTTAATTCACTTCTAATACTTTTTAAACAGTTTTATTTTATATTTATATTTAATTTTTTTTAATCTTATTTTTTCACACTTTTATTTTATTGTGCACCACCGCAACCACAAGCACTCGAAAAACTATTTCATAATTAAAAAGTGTTACCAGTTAAAATTTTTTATATTGTACTTATGCAAAAAGTATTGTCAGTCTTAATTTTTAATACCATACCAGCCTATTTACATTTTGAATGTTAAATTTGCACAGGATATTATCAATTTTACATGAAAAATGTATTAAGTAATAAAAACATTTTTAATGTAATTTTAACATTATAATTTGACATGTAAAACGAATTATTATCAATATGATAGTTTTAATGTAAATTTAACACAAAACATATCAATCTGATATTTTTTGCCATAAAACTAACATTTTTGTTTTTACATTAAAAATAACATTACAAAAATATCAATTTTACATTGTACTTGTTTTGAATGTAGAAGTGTCCGACCGAAGGTTATTTTTTAACCGAAGCCGAACTTCAGCCATTCATCCATCTAACCTTCGGCTGAAGAATTTTTAAAATATAAAAAATTAAAATCTGAAAGTAAATTTTTTCTACCTATGTATTTGCAAACAAATACAGAAAAATATAAATAGTAGATACTCCAAATAAAAAGCTGACCAGTAGCACTAAATAACTGTTCACTGTCGAAGGAGCTGACAAATATTATTTATTTCAAGAATCATTTCAAAATTTTTTTACGTCAATATATACAGTTACATCAACTATATATCTGTAGAACGACAGTCGTTCCATCAGCGTATCAATCGATAGACCTGTAGCCGGAACCAAAATTGACCCTCTAGTTCTCAAATTTTTGATTGATTTAAAAAAAATTGGGATTGATAAATTTTAATGTAAAAAGCATAAATCTAATCTCAAAACCCTAAAAAATTTAATGGATGTGGTTTTATAAGGCCGGAAAAGTTGAATGCCTAAAAGTATTTGTTGCTGAATAAACTTTTTATCAATTTTTTTTTTAAATAACTAAATATTTTGTATAAAAAATTTAAACTCCTAGCTACTCACAGCTAGTTTTTTTATCTGGCTAGTATGACGGGATGTATTTTATTTATTTTTTTTATTTTTATCTCAAATTCAAACAAAATAATTAATTTTACTGTTTTTGACAAATTTTGACTTTGACTGTCGCTAACATCATAATAACACATAACTAATGCATTTCTTTAAAAGCTTGGAAAATTCAATAAACAATGTGATAAAATATAGCAACAAAAACTATTAAGGTGGTAATTAAACAAGTTTTGATGAAGGCTGTCTAGAGACACGCTTGAGAACTAGAGGGTTAAGTAAAAATATTGAAAATTCAATTTTAGGGATAGTTTTATTGTACTTATGTTCTTTTAGTTAAGTCATTAAAAGTTTGTGTTTTTATCTATCTAGTTTTGAAAATAATTATTTGATTTTTGTCATTTTTTTTAACTATTTCAATTTAAATAAAAAACATTGTGAGATATCACTATGATCCTGGTTCGGACGGTGTAGAACTACAGATGCATTGAAGATACGATGAAAATTTAAGAGCATTAGTTTTGGAAATATCGTGGCAGCCATTTCGAAAAATGCTGTTTTGAGAAAAACTAGTTTCAAAGTTCAAATATGCATGACTGCAGTATCAGGGCCTGCAAATAAATATCTGTAACTTTCAAACGACTGTAAATTTCAAAGAATCCCTTTACACATATATTCCAGAGCGATTTTAGCTAAAACATTTTTAATTTTTTTGACCTCCTTAAAAGCAAAAAAGAAAGTGAAGTGCCGGTAATGGAAAATGTCGGGTTCTCTAACAATTCACGCTTGTTTTCAATACGCTTCAAGTCTTCCTTAAAAAGTAGAAAAGTTTGGCTTGCTTCTGCTGCCTCTAATTGTATTAGCTCAAGTAGGTTGTATGTTAAAAAAATCAGTGATTCTTGTTTGTACGGTTGTAAATCTGTGGGTTACTTGAAAAATAAATATGGAACAAGCAAACGGAGAAAATATAACACAGAAATTGTAATGTAAATACTTTATATAACCACTTCACATTTATTTATTTGTATCAACTTTTACTTCACTTCACTTTTACTTCACTTCACTTTTACTTCACTTACTTTGTATCAATTATTATAAAATAAAATGCTTATTATCTTCGGCTTCGGCAAAAAGTGGCCGAAGTATTTGCCGTGTATTCGGCTTTGGCTTCAGTTCTTTGGCTTTTACCAAATTTTAGTTATTCTATATACACTGAAAACCCTTTCGCCACCGCTGCACAAACACATACCCATTTAATTTTCTTAAGTGATGACGTTTATTGAGGTTTGTGTGCTTGTGACCAATAATGCGAACTGAAAATGTAATTGATCATTTTAACCATCTCTACATTCAACATCAGCTCCACCACGACTTCCACCATTGGCACCCAATCAAATTACAATTCAACTAAGCGTGAACATTTTTGTCACATTTGAAATGCAAATGCAGAAATACCGAAAGACCGAAGGGTGATGGCGATGTATGTATGTATAACATGTACTTATAAATGAGGTAAGTAATGAAGTTAAGAATTTTTAGGCTTTAAAATTTTAGTTACTTCTGTAATCGATTCAATTTTAATTAAATAAGATATTTCAGATGTAATCGCATCAACATAGAACGAACGGCATTAATACGATTTCAGTTTAAGCTTGATACATTATTAATTTTATACAATATATATATATGTATGTATATGTGCATAGTATACTGAAGAAATTTACGAATATTTGTATAATAAATTATGATAAAACAATCTTTGTGCTTTCATTAGCAATTAGTAATAAATTAGTGTTTGAGGTAATTGCCAATATCATTTAGGCTGACAATGAGCTATTGATGATTTTGATTGTATACTGCAGAGTGAATACAATACGCACAATTGCGGTACCTACAGAGAAACATAGGTATGTATTTACGAAATTCGACAATGATTTTCATTATTGATGGCATTGGTTATGTTCAGAAGACGCAACTGTTGCCCAACAGAGGAGAGCGTGTCTTCTGAACGCGTAGTTGTGTGTTTTTGCTCAGCACAACTGTTGGCATTTGGACGCCATTTTTGCGATCATATTATTTTTCCGCTCTTTCATGCAAACATGTTGTTTCCTAAAAATTGGACAGACGATGCATCATGCCGTTCAGAAGACACAACAGTTTAAAACGAACTGTTGGCAATTTACAAACAACAATTTAAAATTTTGTGTAGCTTCTGAACGCAACCATTGTAGTTGCTTTGCATACTCTCCAATCATAAATTAATCGGAAATGTCAAAGATTGTGATTATATTAGAAATACCCGGTTAGCGTTTAGAAGATTATTGGACGATCGAGATCAACGAGAGACTCTTTCATCTAATATTTAGAAGAGTTACACTAATAAAAGGCATAGGGGAATAGTCATAGTCAAAAATAAAGTATACCTTGATGCCATGCATTTCTTACACTTTACACTTTAGTTTTGACTATGACTATGCGCCATAGACTTCGAATTTTATTCCCGCAGATCTCTTCAAGGCGATCGTTGAAAGAGTGATTTTGTAATCCTTTTTCTTTATTGTTTGGGTTTTCTGTACATCTTTGCTCATCTTTTAATCGTTTGGACGATTGAAAGATGATTTGCAAGAAAATTTTCTGTATTGCAGTTCTTAGTTGCGATGATTTTCGTTGAGTGATATTAATTTAATAACTAGTTACTATATGAATTAATAAGTAAGAACATTTGTATTCAAAACAATTAAATAACGAAAGATGTTGTCGGCAAAAGCAATAAGAATGCAAAACAAAACAAAACCCTCGAAGACAACATATTTCTTGATAACACCGGAGAAAAAGTCTACGGGTTTCTTCCATATACTTATAAACTTTAAATTAAGATTCTTTGGTATATACAATCAGAGACGGATTTAGTATGGTGGGCCATGGCTCCGGGGTATGCACCAGTTGAGGGCCTCCAATTAAAACAAATTTCAAAAATTTTAAGAAAAAAAAAACAGGAAATTTTAGCAGTTGTATTGTTCGATTACTGCGACTGTGCATTTTCTAATGAATACATGTCGCTTGTATGCTCATATTTTACATTAAATTGCAATGCAATAGTGCATTTCAGGCAAATTTAACATTTCATTGAAATTCTGTTCTTGTAACACTTATTAAGTGAAAAAATAAAATAATGGAGTAGGTAAGTAACTCATTGCCATTCTTCCAATTATCCATAATTGTTACATAAATTTTTGGTGTCCAAATCCAATTGCAAGGCAACATTGTTTACTTGTTTTTATTTACAGAAAACACACACAAAAATTCTTTTTCTGCTCCAAACCTATAATCTGTCAAAAAACGAATTTGAAATTCCTTTTTTGTCGTGTGTCCACCTAAATTTGAAATGCAGAATTTCAATGAAATGCTCTCTCATGTGTCTGCACTATAAATCATTGCATTCAAAATTTGGGAAATAATGACGTTCTTACTTACAGGGCAATTCTGATTTGGTTACAATATCCACCACAGCTACAAGATAATACTTTGGTAGCACAAATAACAAACCGGCATTCTGAATTCCGATTACCGTAATGAAAGTTAAAAAAAGATCATCAAAAATAGATTACGTACGAGCATGAAACAAGAAAATTCTTCACAAATTGGGTTTTGATGATCTTATAACTACTTTCGGTTCATTTTCATTTCAGGTTCATTTTTCCGAGAATTATATTTATATTTTATATTTATTTAAGAAATAAATATTTCCCAGAAATTTTGAGGCCCCTCAAAATATCGGCCCTAGGACTTTAAAATTCCAAGTCCAACCCTGCATACAATATTATTTGAAGGAAAACTAATTTCCGCTTGCTATTTTAATCATGAAAACGGACTAGTGTATAACACCGGGCAATAGACAATATTTTAGTAATCAATTCTTTTAACTTTTGTCACATGTACAGTATCAATTTTGTTTAAGTATAATGGTTTTTCATTGTTTTTTACCTTTTTTAATATTTTACCCATGAACAAAAATTTACCTATTTAATTTTGTACTTAGATAAGTTAACTAAGCATCTATATAAATTGTATCCCGTTTAATGGATAAATAAATCAGCATTTAATCAAAAAAAAATTTGTTTGCTATTATATTTTTGCAGTAGCAGTATCTTTATCTGGAATGAAAATCTAGCTAATGGAACACTTGCAGAAGTATTAAGTCTACATACTCGATATAAGAAAAACCATTTTATAAGTGAAAATTATGTATCTATAAATAAACAAAAAATAACTAAGGAAAAACCGTAAGAATTTTTCGTTTCAAATTTTTAGACATTGCTTTAAGGATGTAGTCTGGTGTTCGAATTTCAAGAACCGATTTTTTTTATTATGTATTTCGTACCAAAATTCAAAATATTAACGAAGTTATAGCACATAGTCGAGAGCGCCTGTTGGTTAAACTGTATGTGTTGTTAAAACTTTAAAAGCGTTTTTCTCGAAACAACGTTTTATTGATCGGCCCAGGGGTTTGAAGAAATTCTATAAAGCCATTGAGCTGAAATTTTAATAAATTATTCTACACGGCAATGGCTCTCGCAGGTAGTAAAATTGTTTATTTTTAACAATTATTTCTTATGTTTCACCCCGATTTTCAACAAAAAAAAGCGTGATTTTTGAATTTTTTTTTTAGAAGTCTGCCATTTTATTATTTTTTAATAAAAATGTTTAAATCTACTACCTGCCAGAATGATAAGCATGCAAAATAGTATTCCATTTAAATTTTTTTTTTCAGATGACTTCAAGTGTCGCAATCACCCAAGCCAGCGACAAACCTTTTTTTTAGGTGTCCACTTTGGGCGTAAAAACCACTAAAAAAAATATCGTAAAATAAACTCCAATCATTTTTTTTGTACAGTTAAAGATGTCAATAATAACATATAAAAAAATTTAAATCATTGTATTTATCTTCTACACGTCTCTTTAGCGACTCATTGAATACTCTTCTTCGCGCATCGCCTGAAATTCTTTTCTACAAATTGGGTATTTACGGCGATAAGGTAATCAATTTTCATGTTATAATAGTTTAAGTAGTTCAAAAAACTAAATGGAACCTGCCTGCAAATGTGGGAGTAGAGTCAGTGGAATTTTTTTGATATATAAAACTGAATGCGGATTCTACCTATTATATTAATACCAATGATTATTGGTGAAAATTTCTTTCTCATTCAGTTATATATTTCAGAGAAAAGCTTCATAATACAGCAAGTTTTTCAAATTTAAATTTTGAAGAATCTTTAACAATACATACACACACTCACATAAGTATACATACGATACAATTTTTCGATTTTTTTACGGAATAATTAAAATGTGTAAATTTATTTAATGCAGCTTTGTTATTTTGCTTTTTTTACTCTGATAACAACAACAAACAAAACAATTACTATTAGTGTAGCATGAAAAAAGAAGGAAATACGGAACCCCTATATAATGAAATCTCACAGAACTACAACAAACCTAAACTTGTCTATACCGTCTCGTCTATCAGAGGCAGCTAAAGCCAATGGAGGCCATACAAAATATTAAACTTTAATTTTGAATATTTTTTTCTAACATTTTTCAGCAATATTGTGAATACTTTTTTCTTTATTGTTTGATATTGTTCTGTTTTTGGGTTTTCTTAGTTAACAATGATAAATTAAATAGAACTGAATCAAAACATTTTTAAATTTGAATTATTACGTAAGAAAATCTAAGTGAAAGAAAATCGTTCGTATAACTATGTGAGTGTGTGTACGTATATAAAATTTGTAAGAAGATGAACTATGATGAAAAATTACATGTACAGAAATTTTATATATTATCAATAAATGTAAACGATTATTTTTATTGTCTTATTTTATTTTATCCGATGTTTTACTCTAAAATTTTCAATCTTAAGTTATTTTTGGTTCACAAAAATGGTGGTGAGGACAAATGAATTTTCGTACGGAGATGATAAAGTAAATAAAGTCAAGAATGAAAAAAATTAATGAAAAAAAGTTTTCCCAGCGCTTACAAATCGATGCGAAGCTGTATAATGATTTTTTGGTTGGTTCTACCAAATAAGGAGTGAGATCGAAAAAATCTTAACATATATAAATTTCAATAATTTTTAAACGGTTGATCTTAGAGTTTTGATTTTTTTTTTTTTTTGTTTAATTGATAATATTTTACAAATTACAGAAAAATATAACTTTTTTTAGTTCTAACCACTATTTATGAACTCGTGGATCTTTTTTGGTAAGCCTTCCATTAGAGAATTGATAGTTGGTTCAGACAGTTTGCCCATCTCCTTTTAAAATCTTCGATATTTTGGGACACCTTTAAGTTTCTTTTCACAAGAGCCCAATCTCTCTTCACTGGTCTTAGCTCCGGACAATTAGGAGGATTGATTGGCCACTCTTGGTACAAAAACTATGTTTTTACTTTGGTACCACTCCAGAGCTTTCTTGCCGTAGTGATATGAAACGAAATCGGGCCAAAAATATGTGGACACATTGTGCTCTCTTATGAAAGGAAGAAGTATTTTTTTCAAACATTCTTTGATGTATATTTCGGTATTTATAGAGCCCACTGTAACAAATGACTTGCTTCTTTTGCCGCAACTGCATATAGCTTGCCATACCAGAAATTTTTGAGGAAATTTTGTCTGCTTTTGGATTCTAAATTGTTCTTCGACATTTCTTCGAGCAGCAGCAACATCAAAATTTTGACCCGGAAGCTGCGTAAAATCTGCCAGTGCATACGTTTCGTCGTCCATTATACAACATGAATATTTTTGTATGAAATTCGATTTTAATTTCCGAGCCCTACTTTTGGCGTCTGCATTTTTTGCAGCATTCCTGTCTGGAACTTTTTGGACTTTGTATGTTTTCAAACCTGCATTGGCTTTAACTTTTCGCACCAAATAGTCAGAGCACTGGGCTAACCGGGAGGCTTTTCTACCAGATGTGTTTGGAGATCTTTTCAATATGCTTTCTATTTTCTTGGCTTTCACAATATCATGTGGTCCTTGTTTTCTTCCCGAACCAGGTTTCCTATCGATGGACAAATTCTCCTGAAGCTGTTTAATACCATTGGAAACAGTTTGACGGCAGATCTTCAATTCTTTGACCAATTTTTTGTCGGACCAATTTGGATTTTTTTGATAATTTTAAGACGTACTTCTTTTTCTTTACTCTTTTTGATCAAACTCACAATAAAATAACAACTGACATATTTTTCAAAGATAACTAGATCAAAGAAATTTTTAAATTTTACACCCAAAAAAAATTATTTGGCAAAACGTGTGTTAAGATTTTTTCGAGTTAGAAAAATCATCTTGGTACCATATACCACCTTGATCAAAAAGTTCCCGGTATAACCACCGTGTGGCGCTCCCATCGTTCCGATTTGAGTTCTGTTTTTTTTTGTTAAATTGGTACATCTGTTTGTGTGTCATTTTATTAAATTGTATTGTATTAAATTTTGCGTAAAAAACGGATTTAATGGAAAAGTGTTTCGGCAACGATTCTCTAAAGAGAACGGTCGTTTACCAGTAGTACGAGCGGTTCAAAAGTGGTCGTGAGTCAATCGAAGATGATGAACGCAGTGGCAGACCATCGACATCGAAAACCGACGAAAACATTGATAAAGTAAAAGAAATTTTGGTTAATAACCGCAAATTAACCATCAGAGAGTATTATTTGGGCATTATGAGAAGTTTGCGTGAAGCAATTCGCCGAAAGAGACCAGAATTGTGAACAGAAAACTCGTAGATTTTGCACCATGATAACGCATTGTCGCACAGTGCCATTATTAGTCGTAATTTTTTTACGAAAAATGCAACAAATACCATCCAACAGCCACCGAATTCACCTGATTTGGCTGATTCACCCTGTGACTTCTTACTGTTCAATCGAGTTAAAAAACCATTACGGGGAACGCGTTTCAGCAGCCGAGAGGAAGTAATGGGAAAATCGCAGGAAGCACTGATGGACATTCCGAAAACCAAATATAAAAAATGTTTCGAGGATTGGATCAAGTGCTGGCATAAGTGTGTTACAGTCGATGGGAATTATTTTGAAGGGGACAATATAGATTTAGATGTATAAACTTTTATTTTTAATTTTCTGAATAAATTCCGGGAACTTTTTGATCAAGGTTGTATAGCAGGAATTAATCATTTTATATAAAAAAAAATTACAGTTCTGTTATTGAAAAAAACCAAAAAAAAATATGTAGTCAGCAGTGCTGACCACAATGCTGCTAAAGGTTAATACCTTTTAACGACTTCTTTAATTTACTTAATTTGAATCCATAGAACTTTGAGTTTTTGAGCGTATAAAAAAAGACTTTTTGTTTGTAAATGACATTCCGACATGAGTTTCGAAAACTCCTGGTTACAAACCATTCGAAAACTTATTGGCACATCATTTGGCAACACTCCAAGTTTTTTCTTTTGTTCTTGCACTTGCATTTCCTTAAAATTCTTAGATAGTATTACGAGTATATGATAACTGAAAATAAAATATAACTATGATTAGTGACAAAAACATCTCAATCAGCAAAAATATACGTCTAGACTAGTAAAAAAATGTAAATGTACATGCTTATTGTGCATTTATTGTGCATGTATTGTGTATTTATGCAACTCTGAACAAAATTGTAAATCGTAAAAGAACTTTTTTCAATATTCATTCAAGTGTAATTTAAAACATCTGCCATGCTCGTCTTATCTTCATTGCCAAGGCCCATTCCGATACCAATTACGTTCCGTACTAAGTATTCGGCAGAAGTTTACTGCGAACCCCCTAGATGTATGTGTGTCTATGTTTGTATGTGCTTGCCTCTATATATTTCAAAATGAACTGAGACGCGTTTCCGTTAATCCAAAAGACGGAAACGAATTTTATGCTGTCTTTCAAAAGTAATCAAGCGTACATTTCCTGCTATTTTAAATAACGCACAAACGAACGAATGATGGAACGAACAAACGAGAAGAATGAACAAATAAATGAGTGAATGAACGAACAAACGCACAAGCGAACAAACAAATCAGCGAACAAATCAATTCGAAACGTATCCTTATTGCCTGCTTTTCAATTCACTACTTTTCCGTCGTTTTGTAAATTTTACAATACTCTCTCACACAAACATACATACGCACAAATGAAGAAAATAAAAAGAAATAAAGAATCCACATAAAATCAACGTTAACAAGTAAAAAAAAGCACAAAAAAGAGACACAGGTACCCACTGAGCCAACCCAAAACGAAGGCAACAAGTTTAGCAAATCTAACCAGTAAAATTTAATTTTTTGTTATGAAAAACAAATATCATTATCTTTGATTTAATAAAATAAAATGTTGTAAGTGAAAAGTGTAAGTAATTGATCATTCTATTAACGAATCAATTAAACAAATATTGAGAGAAAGATAGCGAGTGTATCCGATTTTGTACGGGTAGCTTTCTAGAGATCTTTAGATAGGGGCGGATCTAGAAATCGTAAATGGAAGGGCTTAAATTCGAAAAAATTCTAAAATTCGGTAAAATTCTAATTTTTTATAAACGAAATGTTTTCCAAATAACACGGACATACAAAATTTTTAATTATGCCAAACAACGGTCATCTCAAGCATTTTGAAGGTTTTTTGAGGCTATTGTGCAATTATTGATGGCAGTTTTAATTCTGTGGTAAAAAGATAAAAGATGGAAAACATCCCGAAAAAATTTCACTTACTGGATTCACAACAGCACAAAAAAAATATTTTCAATAATACAATGAAAACTAATTTCTTAAAAATGTATTTATTAATTTTATAATAATAATTTGAAGATAAAAGTAGGTTAACAAAAACAAGTACATTAAATAAAATGAATAAATAAAATAATTCAATTAAAAAAAGTTATGTATACTTAAAAGCTTCAAACAATTGAAAAAAAAAAACAAAACTTAGTAAGGGTTTCACGATCTTGGTTAAAATATTGTTTAAAAATGTTAAATAAATTTTGAGTTTCAACTACGAAATGTATGAAAGCATTTTAACTTTAACATTTTAGCCAACGATTTGCAGTATTCAAAAAAATTTAATTTCGTTGACTTGTATAATCAAAACCTGTTACACCATAGTTGCCGCGAAAGCTTCACGAATCATTAACCCTCAAATGCATAAGTCCGCCTCAAGGCGGATTGGCATATATATTTAAATTAAATCCCGTTATAAATTTATTTTAAATCAAGGGCCAACCCCGAGTCTTTTTGTTAGTTTTTCAAGTAATTTTCTGAAAGCTACTTTGTTCCAGCAACAGCTGTTCAAAAGTTGTGGTTGTTTTAAATTGAAGAGTCAGGCAAAATGCCCATGAAAATTATTTAATTCAGAAGTGTTTTTTTTTTTTGCAGTTAATTTTTGTTTAAGTTACAGTGAAAAATAAGTAATAAAAAATCAACATTATTCAACATTATTATAGAATATTCAATAAAAATTGTGGATGTTTGTGTATTCTATAAGTGATAAATAAGCGCTTAAAGTTAAGTCGCCTCAAGGCGGAAATATGCATTGCACATGGCAAAAAACAGCTGCTACCTTTGAATACAATTTGCAGAATCGGAAGGAAAACGTCGACTTAATGTGTCTAAGATGACAGGAAAAGAAATTGAGGATTAGCAACCCCAAGTTATGTTAAAAACAACAATTTTTATATAACAAAAAAAATGCAATCAAGTATTTACGTATTGAAATATCAACAAACAAAAAATACATTTTTAATAGTAGTGAATTTAATAGATAAAATCATAAATTAAATATTTTTAGCACTCAAAACTTTATTTTATTTTCATGTTCACACAATTTTGTCCCCAACTGTTAATTCTAATTTTCATACACAATGCTACATAATTTTGTTGGATTGTAAAATCTAATAGGAAAATAAATTTTATTTAAAATGCTGAAAACATGAAATTTGTATTCGAATTTGTATTTGTATGAGAAATAAGTAACTTAATTTAGAACAAGATGAAGCTTCAAACCTAAAATGCAAAACACTGAATTTCCATTTGCATTTGAATGCTCAGTAGTCGTATGTACACACATACATTCATAGATTCAGGGGGAAAGGCGAAACCGACATTTGCTTCATCAGTGTCAATGTGCAACATTTGTAGAATTTGCATTTAACAATTTTCTGTTGCTGCTGCTATTTTCATTGCCTTTACAAATTCAGTCGCACCACGCTACGGTGCGCAGCAATTTTTCCAGCATATAATGAGGCGAACAAACACACACACACACTTTATATACATATATGTATGCATGTGTGTGTGTGTAAATAGTGCAATATGCAGCAACACTTAAAGTGGTATAAAAAAATTTCCTCGCTCTTTATCTCTCGTGTATAAAGATAACAACACTGCAAAACATGCGCTAATCCAGCTGCGCTTTCTATGTCACTGTCACTAATGTCTGTCTATCTGTCTGTATGTCGCTCTGTTACTTTTGCTGTTGCCTTTTTTTACAACAAAATGTTGTACTAGTTCAATACAGTGTGCTCTACATACATTTATCGTCATATGTAGTGTTACATGTGCGTTTATTTGGGAGTATATGTGAATGTTTTGAACTGAAATATGTGCATATTTCGTTTCGCTTTCCCTTGTGGCAACTGATTTCGATGCTGCTGCTGCCGATGCTGTTGCCAATTTACGTTGTTTCAGATTCTTTTGCTTAATTTTATCACCTCCTTCCCCAGTCCTTCGATATATGTTGCTTAGTTTTATACTCAAAGGAGACAAGCATTTGGCTCGTTAAAATTAAAATTGCTTCACACACACATGCGTACATTTTATTACATACATACATATATATATATCCAGATGTAGCGCCTGCGAATGTCATGTTGTTCATCGCCTCAATTGTGCCATATTCGCATGAAAACGCACTGAATACTCTCGTCAGAAACAGCAACATCAGCGGCAGCAACATCAGCATCAGCAACAACATCAGCAGCAGCAGCAGCATCAGAAGCAGAAATCCCTTCTTCATTTATACATGTGTATGTCTGTTGCATTTAGTATTTAAACGGCGTTGCGCTTCAAGGACGTAAGTGAATATCGTGTTAAACTTTTTTGCAGTTATTTTTCCCAAGCAGATTTACAGCTGCGTAAGCAAGAGCAACATAAGAAAGCTTCTTAATTTTGTTTGCATTTGAATTTGACATGGTAGCGGCAGCAATTGCTATGTATTGCAATATATAAAAACCTTGTTCTATATTCCAAATGTTTCTTAATTTCACGGTGAAGCTATAAAAATATATTGTTATTGTATTTTTTGTACATAAGTATTTCATATTTAATTTTAAGCTCGAAACTTAATACATTAAAAAGGTTGGTTAACCCTAGACAGCACTTCTTAGTTTTTATGCACTAAGATCCAACTTCGTTGAATCTACGACTCCTTTTTTAAATCAATGCCAATTGCTCCCTATATAAAAAAAATTTGGTTTAATTATTGTGTTTTATTAAACACGTTATTATTTATTCTAAACTATTGTTTCATTTTTTCAGTGCTTTTTGTTACTTAAAAACAAAATTAATTGATTAATTGTTTTTTCTGTTAACAAGAAAGTTCGCGTCATCTATTCGACAGAGATTCGACTGAGCCATCAAGTCGATAACTACAATTAACAATAATGCTCCTTGCAACGATGATTGCTTTAAGGTGGATACCGCCAAGAACTTTAAATACCTAGGGGTAATAGTTGATGAGAATTTAAGTTGGTCTGACCATATTTCGGTTCTGAAACAGTATCTTCTATCCACCATACGTTCGTTTTACCGCCTCAGAAAGTTCTCCACTAACAATACTTGAAAAATAGTTTCCTACTATTTCATTCGAAATTTCAGTATAGCATTAGCTGTTGGGGGGTACTTATAGCTCCATCCATTACTCATCTTACAAAAGTGCGTAAACAGGAACATGCAAATCGTAGAGCTATTATAAAGTGGTAAATGTGGTTATTTGCAAAACCCAATATCCGACCATCATAATTTAAGAAGTCATACACAGTCCATTGTTGTACTACCTGCTTTCCGTACTACACATTTCCGTAACTTCTACACCTTCATATCTTGTTAACTTTTTAATAGCCTCCCTATAAGTATACGTCTTATTAGAAATCTTACTATTTTTCTAAAAAAGATAAAATCTTGGCTTCTTGGTTGCAATCAGACTCAAATTTAAGTTTTACTGCGTTCTAAAAATAAATTGATTTTATTTTTAATTTAATTTTTTTCTCACGCTATTTCTTGATCTATCTACTTTGGTTCCCGCTCGTCCTTAATGGGTTAACGCAAATAAAACGATATATTTTATTTCATTGTTTAACCAACGCTTCGCTTAATTTTTAAGCTTCATCAGGTGCGTTGTGAGGTTATTTTAAATTACAAAAACTTAAAAATTAGAATCACAGCGTGGCTCGTCTATTTTATTATATTTTTTAAAAAATATGAAAAACCAGCAAATTCATTTAATTTGCATATCTTTGAAACATCACAGATGACTCAATCTTCATCAGAGTGTAATGATATGTGAACCTGTTTCATTTTTTTTTTGTGCAATGGAAGGTGGAAACCTTACAGCAGAACTCCTGTTCTTATCCGGTTATGTCGGATTCTTACCGTCTAAAAACACCTTCATCTCGTTTACTCCGCCCCGCGGGAGTACCGTTAAGTACTACTTCGCGGGGAAACGGCTTTAAGATGTACTTCTTTCAACTGTGCGCCTCATTTGCTCGCTTCTTTTAAGCTCCATCATAACCAATGTGCCCATTTTGCTTACAGCATTCCATGTTAAAAAAGGTAAAAGTTCACCTCGCCATGTGTTCTGTTTAGCCCGTTCGTCAGGTTTGGAATAAGTCTATATTTCCATCTCCCCTTCTCTCTGTTATTCCAGCAACTCCGCCATTCAGCGGTTGAAATTAATTTTGCATTTGCGCATTGATTACAAGTTGTCGTAGACTCCGAAGCTAGTGTGTTTCTTATTTCAGACTCTCTTGCAATTAGATCTAGTGGATACAATCCAATTATAAATAGTGTAGCCTCTTCTGAGACAGTGCGAAACGAGCAGCACACCCTAAACGCATCTATCCATATTGGTGCTTCGTAAAGAATTATTCATTTGACTACATCTGACAATAGCTGTCTTCAACGTTGTTTGTGCTGCTGTTGCTTGCGCTGTTTTTTGATGTGCATACTCGAGATGCGCCTTAAAGCTTATTCTATTGTCAATGATGATGCCTAAATATTTTATTACGAATTTTGATGTGACCACGTTAACTCTGACTACTGCCACTTTTTTCCGGCTGCTTATCTAGACGGCCTCTGTCTTGTGTTCGGCAAGGCAAAGACCCATCGTGTTAAGCCAGTTTTGTATTTTCGATACCGTCGCATTTGCAATGCTAGCAACTTCATTAAGATGTTTTGGTACCATTACCAATGCCGTCAGCAAATTCCACTATGTTTGTATTTTCATTCATGCGTAGTTGTAATACGCCGTCACACATTACATTCCATAGGGCTGGGCCTAAATCCGATCCTTGAGGAACCCTTCCGGTTATCTTGTAGTCCATTGTGCTTTTAACCGTATCATATTTCAGCCGTCTATTGCTCAGGTATCTAGAAATAATATTGCGTATGTAAGCAGCAACATTCAAATCGCTCAGTGCCTTTAGAATGGTTTGCCAATTTGCCGAGTTAAAGGCATTCTTTAAGTCCAAGGTGAGAATCAAGCAGATGACTCATTTGAAAGATGATATTTAACAACTTCCTCCAATCGGTCTCCAATTCTGTAGTCACAAGGCATAACAGCATAAGTCAGTTTTTTTAATTTTACAGGAGAGCACTTCAAAGATTCAAATGCTAATAGAAATCAAATTAAGTTGTAAACCACTGAACCGATATTTATAAAATTTTGACACAATATGAATTCGGATATGAAGATTTCAATTATAATAATAACTCGAATTCGACAAAACTCAAGTTGTGTTGTAATACCTTGTGACCACAGAATTATCTGCTGCAATAGTTTTCCAGCCGAATCCAACATGCATAGTGGACGATACGATGATTTTTTAGTTCTGATTTACTTAGAGTCCTGAATAAAATGTCAAAAATTTGTCCAGCTATGTACTTCAAAAAATTGGTTGTGTATTAACGAACATAAGGCAGAAGTGAAACTTCTTGTGAACTAAACGAAACACAAGCAAATAACAAGCAAATGCAATTTTTCAATCGCTAAAGTTTTTACTTCATTGGCTTGTGCTTTTTAATTTTATTTGCTTGTGTTTCGTTTAGTTCACAAGAAGTTTCACTTCTACACAACCAATTTTTTTTTTTGGGGTTAATGCTAGAACAAAAATTGCAACTCTGTACCGGTAATTTCGATGACAATTGTAGCGAACTCTTTTTGTGTGCGACATCTTCATGTAATTCCTTGGACATTTGCGCCATCTGTATGTGAAATGTATAACTGTCATAAACTTTAAGATGGCGACGCTACACATTGTTCTTTCTGCCATAGGCGTGTGTGTGTGTGTGTAATTAATATGTTATATGTGTTTATTATATAGTTTGCTCGTGAATTCAGTTACGGAATATTGATATTTAGCCCCTCATGCACATTGCTCGACAAAATTATGTCGCATTGCAAACTTACGCGCGACGTCACATCCGGTTGGTTTTACTCTAGGGGCAAGAGAAAAGAAGTTTCACTTTAATAAAATAAAAATGATTCAAATATCTTTTATAATGTTGTTGTAATAAATTTTTAAGTTTTAAGGTTTTTTATAACTTCAAAAATTAATGTACTGTAAATATTTTAGAAAATCTAATATGAGTATATTTTTTTAATGTCATGAAATTAATATTTTGCAAATAGTTGTACAGCACAAATTTGCACAGCATTTTCTACTTTTTTCACTTTTCCGAAAAAACTATGTACCAAAATATTACGACACAGTGCAACAAAAATTACTTATATGAGCAAGATTTTCCAAAGGTTTCTTAGCAATTTGGTCGCTGATCACGACTGCATACTCAGTTTTTCTCCATCACATATAGTTCTCCTATAATATGGACCTGAAGTGGGAATATGGGGTCTTCAGATACGAATTTGATGTCTGAAGCAAAGTTGTTAAGCATAAAGAGATAAACAGTTTTTGCGTATACAATTTTCCTGCATCTCCTACCCTTCCTCTTGAAATTGGCGTTTTGAACCCCTTTTCCGATAAATGGCCGATAAAAGAAACCCGTTGAGAAAAGTATTATACTGCCTTTGGGAAAAATGTTTCTTGTTAAAAATTATGAGTGGTCCTAGAACATTGGAAAGACCTACACATTTCCCAGAATAGTGCGTAAACTGAATCATGTTTAAGTGCTCTAAAATTGTCTTCATTTTCATAGAATTTATTTTTTAGTTATTTATGCCCAGAAATTTTCAGTTAATTACGAGTTTGTAGACAGCAATTTTGAAAAATGTAAAAAATTGCACTTTTTTACCATTCGTTTCTATAAGAGAACTCAAACATGATTTTTTCGGGTTGATGTCTTATCAAAAGTTTTTCATCTATGCCTTGGCTACAATTTTGGAATAAAACAACAAATCTTCTTTCGTTTGCCAATAGTGGGCGTAAAACTGAATAATTCAAAATCATCAAAATCTACTGAAAAGAAAAAAATTCATAAGGCCATAAAGAAACCAGCGATCTGGAAACGTCATACCCTCTTTTAGATTTTACTCTACTAGTCAAGTACTTTCATCGTAAACTGGAATTTCTCACTACCCAAACAATAACCCGGAAATTGTTGCTCAATATATACAAAATTTGTGTTTTTTAAATGCATTTCTCCAAGTTTTTTCAGATGTAGTTAGTAACCCTACTCTATGCAAAAAACTTAAGTTGTCTGTCTAATTATATAGAAGAGCGCAAGAGTTGAACAGTTTCTGAAATTAAATAATATCTGCTGGCCGAAATTTTTAATCCATAATTTTTGATTTTTCAAATTTATGACTTTGATTCTCTTGCGGGGCCATTGAACATAAAAGACGATAAAATTATTCTTGCATTTTGTTTCTCTCTTATTAGGAGTAATAAAAAAGATATGAACATAAAAACAAATTTGACTAAAAAATTGATGGAAAACTAAAGTTATGGTAAAATTTTCGGAATTTTTAAGACCCATGCGGGTCTTGTAGATATTATCTGATTTCAAAAATTGCTCTATTGCTCTCTAATTTGACTAAATGTTTGGCTATTTATTCTCAAAAACACTTTTGTTCATTACTGTATACCAATAATTTACACAATATGGGCAAAGTGGGCGTGGTTAATGGTTAAAATAGTCATAATTTTATATATTTGTGTCAGATAGGACTACTACAATGATATGCATCGATAAAAAATTTATCACTTCTAGCTTGTATGAAACGGTGCGCAGTGTGCCGCGACGGTCGAAAATTTTACTGCTTCAAAGTTTGAATAAAGACAATTTGTAACCCCAGCAAACACTTATATCTAACCTCAGCAAAAATATCCACTTGCCTATTTCTACTGCTTTCATTAGCGAGTAAGAAATAAAACTCAACCAACAAACGATTTTTCGTAAAAAAAAAAGTTCATATGGAACTATCTTAAGTCTGTTTTTACAACATCAAAATCACCCGATTTTAACTACTTTTTGTAAAAAAAAAAAACAATTAATTTATATAAAAAATTGATATTCTATATTTGGATATGAAGCTATCAAACTGCATCATTAGGTTTTCTATAAAATCAACATGTAAAGTAGAATTTTCGCAAAATATAAACCAAAATGTGCCGTCTCGTTGCTATTACTATAGAGTACACATATGTGGCTATACTAGTTTTTGGAAGATTAACTGACAGTCCTCTATCAATCATACTCAGAGCCACGTCATCAGCATTGGCAAATCAGTAAATCATCATTTTAAGTTCATGCCAAGAAAGTGAGTATGTTGTTTGGAGAATTCTCTGGCTTATGAATTCACGTTGACAAGTATTGCTAACTACATATAAAGTAAAAAACTATCTCACAAGTTGCTTAAATTGCAAGCATTTGATTAAATGATTTGCTGTGCATTTAAAACACACAATGCAAATGATATTCAAATAGTTTTTTCTAATGAAATTAAAAAAACCTCAATAAACAAAATTTTGGTTAGCAAACATTTACTCCACACACAGGCACATTTAATTCAGGTTAATGTCATTGCGACTCACAAACGAATGCACATATTCTCATATGTAGTCATATGAACATAGATACATTAAAGTGCCACGAGTCCCATACACAAAAAAATCGGTCTTGTTCTACACCTCTGAAAATGAACCCCGGTTTATTTTATGATGATTCCCAAAATATTTCAGCTTTAGAGATAACCATTCCTGAGCTGGAGCAATCTTGAAAAAACATCATTATAGCAGATTTATCTATTTTTTGTGAATTTTTAATTGGCCAAAAGTAGCCTACCAAAAAATTTTCTCGTACAAAAGTCGATTTAAGAGAATTTTCTAAGATGGTAGAGTAGAAATATTTCAAGAATAATCATAAAAGAAGCAGAGGTTCCTTTTCAGGGGTGTACAACAACAACTTTTTTTCGTGAAGCACTTTAATATACATATGTAGACACAAGTATTTAAAATAGAGAAACTACTGGTAATGTTTTCTACCCTGAGTATGTAAATTACCATTCATACATACGTATGTATTTTTGGAGGTACCAATTTGAGATGTTTGTGATATCTCTCTATGACTCATGCATTAGTTGTTGTTTCTGTGCTGTCAAAATTATTGTTAATTTTATTACTGTGTACTCATACTCTACGAGTACTCGCAGAGTATCACTTCCAACACTATCACAAATATGTGCATGCATATTTTCATAAATTCTACTACTGCTGCTAACGACAGTAAAAAGTTTATCACTCGCTCATAAATTCAACATTTGCAAAAAAAATTTAAATGAGACAAATGCGTGACTACAAAATTTTTACAATGATTACCTTAGTGTAAATGACAACACATGAATGTACTTTCCGTTTTTTGTCGCGTATTTGGTACACATGTGCCAAATTGTACACACAATAATAATAATAATGATGTAGTGGATGGTGTCCACGTGAACAATTGAAAACATGTCGTTTGCATATTTATAAATGTTGTCACGAAATAATTTTTTTTTTAGTATATGGGCATTAGGGTGTATCAAATTGTTCGGGCAAAAAAAGCTTGCGATGAGCGTATATCAAAAGAAGAATCTGCGAAAAAAGTGGGGCGCATGCAATAGATAATTGATGCATGAATAGTTCACCTAAGTCATTAGCAATCTTATCGCACTACAAATGATATGAACTGTTGTGTGAGTTTTCTCAACGGTTCAAGTACAAGTTACAAGTATTTTCATAGCTATTAAAAATTCACAATCACAAATTTTCAAGATTATCTTTATGGGGTTAGGAATCCATATGGCACTAGGAAAAATTATTTTACACTTTTAGTCCGTCTTAAAAACCGTCTTTTTAGTCTTATTGGTGCGAAATTTTTCAATCGCAATCTAAACAGTTGGATGAGATTTCAGTTTCTCTTCAAATGATCATATTTGAAATAGGTAAGGTTAGGATAGCTACAAGAAAGCAAGTCAATAATGTATTATAAGCCTGTTCTAAGCAGTTTCAAGTCTCTAACTCATCGGGAAGTTAGTTTAAAATCAATCGCAAAATTTGTACCGAACAGACAGGTTTAAAAAAATGCTTCAAAAACGCGGAGGCTCGAAATTGGTTTTAGACCTATGGTTTCCTGAGAAACTTTTCTTAAAATCATCAGTAGATTTGTTTTTTACTATAGGCTTTGTCAGAAAAAAAATTTAACCCGATATAATGAGCACTCAAAACTAAGCACCAATTTTTTAAATTATTTAGCAAAATTAGAGCTTTGTATGGGTACGGTCATTTCTACAATGAAAAATACATTCATTAGGAGAGATCGAATTGTACGGGCGAATTTTTGGTCACATCGTGGGCCCAAAAAATGTATTCTACGTGCCATTCTGAACAACTTTGCTAAGAAAGTTCTTAGAAACATTAATTTTTGGCTCATCCTAAATTCATTTGAAGTTTACAAATCGTTATAGTTACATGTATATTCGTGTATGTTACTTTTTATGCAAAATTACTTTCAATTATTTTTCTATTTCAACTGTTTTTATGGCTAGAATGTCTACAAAGGGATAGTATGGATCGAGAAATTTAATTTTTACACTCTTGTTAACAAAAAAAAATCCCCAGATGGCCTCCGTCAAGTTAGTGGGCTTGACTGTCAAAAATTGACAATTTTGTGTACTTTAAAATTTATTTTGCTACTAATTTAATTTTGAAAATAGACTATTTTTCCCTTCTGACACTACAAATGTAAGCAAAGAAATGAAACAAGTATTAAATAGCTTCTAACAAATAAATAAATAAATCCTAACGAATGGATAACAAACGATTCTTTTAAAAAACTTTTCACTTTTTGAAAGTCGAGATGCCAATTTGACGGAGGTTCCCAGATGACGCCACCATATAAAATTTCATTCAAAATCATATGTTCTATGCTTTTGCTTCCACAAATATCAAAAGTTTTCATATAAAAGGTTGTTTTTTCAAACTAAAGACCATATCAAAAAGAAACTACCCACTTTTGAGTTCAAATTATGAGATCGGTAGGCTTTGCTTTTTATGCTAAATTATGGGACCGCTTAAAATAATTATTTGTAAACTTAAATTCGAATCGTTGTCATGTGATTTCTTTTTTGTTTAAAAATTCCACGAATTATTGCAGATGGCAGAAAAAAACTGTGCACAGAAAAAAATATTTCGTATAGAAAACAGAAAGTGTTTTGCACTTTGCTGTATGATCTCCATAATAAAGAAAAAATAAAGTCTATAATTATGGACGACGAAACATATTCAAAAAAAAAAAATGTAGAGTTTTACCAGGATCTAGTCCTAGTTTGGCATGCCATTAGTTCCTATAGTTTTAAATCGTCATAATTTTTTACAAATGGGTCAATAAATGCTGAAATTTATCAAAAAGAGTGATTAAAGAACTCCTTATTATATAAAAATGTTATAAAAATTTTGTATTCATAAATTATTTTGGTCAGACTTGGCAACATCGCTCTACAACACAACAACATTCGATATATGAGCAAAAATGAAAATCCATCAAATGCTGCCAAGCTTCGACCTATCGAGTGCTACTGGTCAATAACCAAGAGGATATTGAGGAAGAAGGAGAAAACTGCTGAAAGCTTTGAAGGGTTTAAAAAATTGCTCTGAAGCAACGAACGCAATTAAAAGATATACCATGCAAAATCATATGAAGAACGTTAAACAAAAGATTCGGAAAACATTTAGAAAATGTAATATTCATAGATAGACACTGCAAATTTTATTCCTTAACATTCACAAAATCCTGTAAAATAAAAATGTTTGACCAAATATACAGGAGGTATTTTTTAACCTGAAGCTCCTTGTAGGTGAGGCGAGGGGTAACTATGGGTAAATATGAACCCCAATTTTATTGCAGTTTCGGACTTTACGGCTAAAAACACATAGGATTTGTCTGAAACATTTCTGTCGATTCAAGAAGACAATTCAATACAAAGTGCCAAAAATTTAAATGTAGAAACCATTTCCCGATTTCACCAAGATAAATCAATCAATCATCAATTTTTCAAACATGGCTCATTTGGAAATGTCCCCATATCATCGCAACACCTGCACAGTCTCCAGATTTATATGTGATAGAGAACTTATAATTTGTACTAGAACGAGGGATTCGAAATCACCAAAAATGCACTTATAATCGAATGAAATAAAATTTCTATATTCTTTATTTCTAAATACACAAAAATATTAGTGGATACGATGCAAAAGCGCCTTGTTAGATCAAAAATGTTATCTTACAAAATATTAATTAATATATGTTTTTGGTGGTTCATTTAAGCTGTGACATGAATTTTATTTAATTTTCTTTTTTTTCATATAACTTTGTAAAAGCTGAGTACTTTTAATTTTTGTTTTTTATATAACAAATGAGAAGATTTCTATAAAAAAAACCAGGGACCCTAACAGTTATGTAATTTATAGTAAAAGTCAGATATTAAGTGTTATTTTGTGACTTTTATCATAATAAGCTACATATAACGCTTATTAGTGACTTTTATGATTTTTGGCCGTAAATAATAGTTTTTTCTGACTTATATTTTATCGGGCAAAAATAAATAGTTATTATCGGACTTTTATTTTTCCGGCAAAAAAAAAGTTATTTTCTGACTTTTATTTTTTCAGACAAATTCATGACTTTTGTAAAAAAAACGGCTTAAAAAAATTATTTTGGAGTCCTGAAAATAGGGCTACAATGGCAGCTAAAAGTCTTTGAAAATAAGAATAGCAATAAGGTTCGTTTCGTATGAGCAAGTCGGTAAAGTAGTTGCATATAACTGGCTACTTATAACTTGAAAACAAAACACCGCAGATACATGGTGTTATATATTTTCGGAACGTACTCAACGAAACCTTTTAAACGGTACGCTATTTATAGGGATCCGCTTCATTCCATTTTATGACTTCCGTTCATATATGGATGAAAACTCAAATTAAAAATTCACAATAACTTTAAATCGGGAGATTGGCGATATGTCATGTCATACATTTTTGAAAAGAGCTCGACAAGACCTTTCGAATGATATAACGATTTTAGGGATTCGGTTAACTTTTTCAATTCATACCCTACAGCTATTTTTATTTTCAAAGACTTTTAGTTGCCATTGTAGCCCTATTTTCAGGACTCCAAAATAATTTTTTTTTTTTTTACTTAGAATATACGAGCGGAAAAACTGAATCGAATGGTAACATTTCTTTTTCAGTAGTTTAAGCCGTTTTTTCATAGATAGAGTTGGTCATTTATTTTTTGTCTGAAAAAATAAAAGTCAGAAAATAACTTCTTTTTTTTTGGCCGGAAAAATAAAAGTCCGATAATAACTATTTATTTTTGTCCGATAAAATAAAAGTCAGAAAAAACTATTATTTACGGCCATAAAAGTCACTAATAAGAGTTATAGTTAGCTTATTACTACAAAAGTCATGAATTTAAAAGGCATACGATATAAGTGAAGTTTAGTCAGTCAGGATCACAAATATACACTTGAAAATTTCCTACGACTATTTTTTCTGTGTGACTTTTTGACCAGAATAAGAGTTATTTTTGGTCCCTGAAAAAAACTACGTTATATTTTCGTGTTTTTTTTTTTTTTTTGTTTAAGAATACCGCCTCATACAACAAAATTATTCTATAAATAATGTGGGTCAAATAAGCTTTGAGCCACTGTACCATATATTAGAATACGTTTTTTTTTTGGTGAACAATGTAACGAAAAAATACGTCCTGCTCAAATGTATATAGAAATATGTATGCTGGACTAATACGCTGGATCCAAAACAGAACATAAAATTTTTGTACACGGTACCACCACTGGATGACAATGACAAACTTCCAAGATAAAAGTTGCCTAAGAAAAGCTGTTCGAATTTGGTATAAAACTGTAAATCCCTGACACTCGTGTAAAATTTAACTTGCACAACATGGATGGATACGAAAATGTCGACCTACTTTCTCCATGGGATGTTGGATTGGCAAATTACAATATTTTTCAGGTAAAAAAATAAAATCACAGCGACAAAATAAACATAAAGATCAAAGTACTAAATGAATACATATCTATATCCAAGGTTAGCATCTTTTACATACTTATTTGTCTATCCCTCAGGTTAATTTTGTAATTTAATACCACAAAAAATACCTTTAGGCGAATAAAGTAAATGCCAAACTTAAGTAATATCAACAATAGCAATTTTGCCAAGTCGAAAAAACATACACGCACACACACATACACGCTAACATATACAAACACAGATACTATGACAACAGTAAAAAACAGAGTAATAACAAAGAGATTATCTTTATCGAAAACAAAACTATTAATTCTAATGACCATGAATTTTTCTATATATTTTCGGCCTAGAAGAAAAAATATAGCGCCTTGGTAAAAATAAAAATTCCATGAAAACAAAATCGTGTTAAGCAAAATGAATGAAGATTTAAAAGTTTAAAAAATCTTTACAGTTTGTAATAAAAAATGGCTTATCTTTATAACAATTTAATATAAAAATAAAAAAATACGAATCGCTGAGTTTAGTCATATTTATTTATTTCACAGTGAAAGAAAAACAACAAATTCAGATTTAATTCAAATAAAAATGTTATTGAAAATTACACAGTGACAAAAATATTCAAATTAAGTTCGAATTTAATATGAAAGTTATTGAATAAATTAAAAAATTTGTGAAAAAACATACAACACATTTCAATGTAATTTAATTTTGTACATCCTAAATTTTAAAAAATGATGCCTTACACCCAAGTGGTCAAGAGTATAATTCTCATTGGCTTTCCGCTTATATTGCACAAAAAATGGCGTGGCAGCTATTATTGTCACCACCATAGTAAATTTAGCCCTCGATAGTCTAGTGGGTAGTGTACTATACTTTTACCAGGGAGGTTGCGGGATCGATTCCCTTCTTGGTCTGGTAGTTAATTCTCATATGCTTCTTTTATTCACTTTGTATATAAAGTGAATGAGAATTATAAGAAAGTGGTAGGCAATGGTAAAACCATCAGGCGATAACAAACTGCCACATCGCCGTTAGGAAGCAGCGTTAAACTAGTAGTTCCAATCATGTAGTATCACAATGGGCCCTTTGACTGCCACTTTAAAAAACTTAGAATTAAGTTCATCCAAAAAACTTCCCGCAATATGTAGCATGGGGGCTTTAAGGACCTGCACAGCTTCGGACATGAAAATGACCCATACTGTCCAACATGTCCGAATGAAAGTGAAAACCCGAGGTATGTGCTATTTCCTTGTGCACGCTTGAAAAACGAGATGAGGAGCTGAGGCAACTGACACTGACAAACCTCACTAAGTAGATGTGAGAATCTGTGGAAAAATTAAAAGCTAGATGTTCAGTGGCTGCGCGTATAATGATTGGGCTAAAAAGTGCTGAGAGAACGAGAAGGAGAACGGAAATGCAGGAACAGATCGAGAACTGAAATGCTAAATCAAGTCCTGCGGAGTAATAACTATGGGTAGGCTAGCGGGAAGAATGGAAGAAAGAGCTGGAGGTGGTTTTAGTCGATATGAATCCGACATAACCGTAGAAAAAGAGTTCAGTGATATCTATGCATGATTTCCACCTTCCAACGCACAGAAACATCCTCCCCTATTTAATGATTTTTGTATCACCCAAATCTGTTGTAATCTTCCATCGACATCGAATGAAGCCACTGGCAGAATGGTTCCTCAACATTATCTTGGTGAAAAAATTATACTGACGATTACGTAAAAAATTCTCAAAAATAGTGACAAATAAAGACTATAGCGTAAAGTAATCTTTTTATATTCCTCAATACTCCAATTTAAGAAAACTAACTCTGATGGTTATTCGCCACGTTTCCTTATATACTTTTGCTTTTACCCACATCTTAACAAGCTTTAAAATTGATGAAATCAGTTAAAAACTGCGCTTACCTCCATATATATAAAGGGTAATATCAAAGAAAAGATTAAAATTCTACAAGATTATGCACTACTTAAGTAGTTAGGCTCCCTAGCGGAGTCAGAGTTTATAGAAGAAGAAGTTTTATGTCTATTAAAAATCCGCCAAAAATCTTAAGCTTAATGACTTTTTTAATTATCGGTGAGTTAATTTCCAAGACCCTAGCTGCTAAGTTCATAAATAAAATATTTGATAAGACAATCATCGAGAACAGACAATAACCACGCCCACCTATCATTCAAATCGGCTTCCTTATTAGAGAATATGTTAATTATTTTATGTTCAGCCATCCGGAACTTATTTCCCCGTCTAGATTAAATTGCCTAACTTCAACAATAAAAGTGAAAGAGCTGAAAATCATTTTATCATATCCTATGCGCAAAGAACTTGGTGAATTGTGGCCGTTTTTTAATCTAAAACGTGTTGTGAGTACTTTTTTCCACCCATTGAATGATTCTTATTATTGAGTGTACGTTTAATTTTATAACAAACTAATTTAATTTATCATCATCATTCATCTTTAACATAGTCATCTTCCAAATGCAGGATATTCAAATATCGACCCAATAAATGAAAACTTTTTAAGGACAATTTGAATAATTCTTTTGTATGCTAATTTTTTTTCTATATCTTGTCCCAAATGCGACAGTTTTAAACTATCGAAGTCAAAATCCTTGACCCATTATCACTTTTCCGAACTATTTAATTATACATTTGCCGCAAGTTGAGCATGAAACTGGTCCTCAATCAAAAGTTTTTTTTTAATTTTTATTCTTGATTCTTTATTCGTGCTAAAGTAAAAAGAGCAAAAAGAGAAAGAAATGAAATAGAGGAAATTATTGAAAGTATATCTGAAGTGAAACAGTTGAAATTTTTATAACATGTATTGAAATTAATTCACTTCAAGAGCGCAGGATTCGATTTGAATAATGTGTGGCATTTCTTAAGAGATTTATTTACATAACATAAACCATAACATAAAGGCGCTTTTGTAAATACAAGTAAATACAGCTTTTCACTTCGTCGTTCTGATTCGGCTTAAACCTTAGGTCCCTTCCATTCGTGTATGAATATAATTTTTAGAATTTTTGATTTTTATAAAATTTTTATTAACTTTTGCTCCTAGCCTCTTTTGGAATTAGTGATGTAGACTGTACAGTAATTAATTATTTTACAGTAATTTGATGATATTTTAAGGTCTGTACAGTAATACAGTAATTCGTTTAAATTATATATAGTAATTTCAAAAAGCGTACAGTAGTATACAGTAAAGAGCCTCAAGTCCCATACACAAAACAGATCGGTCTTGTTGTACACCTCTAAAAATTAACCTTGTTTTATGATGATTTCCAAAATATTTCAGCTCTTGCGATTACGATTCATGAGCTGGACCATCTGGAAAAAAACGTCTCAAAATTTCATTATCTCGAATCTGCTAGCAGATTTAAAAAAAAAATGTATGTAGAATCTTAGAATTTTTCAGTAGCTATTATTTGTGAACTTTTAATTGGCCAAAAAATAACTTACTAAAAAGTCGATTTTTAGAGGTTTTTCAAGATTACCCAGCCCACTAACGGTAATCGCTAGACCTTGGAAATCATCATAAAATAAACCGAGGTTTCTTTTCAGAGGTTTACAAACACAACTTGTTTTAGTGAAGCACTTTTGTAAACAGTATTATTCAAAATAGTGAGCATAATGGATTATTTATTAGTTTTTTTTTATAAATTGTGATGTGTCTCTTGAAATAAACTTTGGAATGTCATTAGACAAAGAAATAATTTATCAATACATTTTTGGAATATTTAGATGCTTTAAATTTTTTATAAATAAATTTAACAATACCGCAGGAACCAGCCTTAGCAATTTTTTACAACTCAGTAATTTAGAGTAAAAAATATCCAACCATCCCCTTTTTCGTTTTTTCCAGCGTACAGTAATTTTTTATGAAAAACGGTAGTTTTAAAATTTTAGTTACCATCATTGTTTGGAATATTTTTTAAGATCAAAATAGTGCACTAAATTTAACAAAAAAATAAGATGACCTCGATAGTCTAAAGGGTAGTGCACTAGACTTTTACCTGAGTACGCTTCCCCCTTTGGTCTGGTGGTTAATTTTTATAACCTTCTTATATTTCCAACGATATAAAGTGAATGAGAATTATAAAAAAGCTTACAAGTAAATTTCTTGACAAAACCACCAAGTGATAACAAATCGCCACAACACCCTTCGGGACCAACATTACCCTATAGGTCTAACGACCGCCTCGGTGTTCTAGTGGCAGCATGCTAGCCTCTTGTCTCTGGAGTTCCGGATTCGACTCCCTGCTATGATATTTCTTATCTATCTTTATACTTTCTTTCATAATTTGGAGTTTCGGTACATAAGATCTTATATTCCGATTTTAATGCAATTAATTCAATTTAATAAAAATCATAAATATTACCCAAAATCATTGTAGACAAAATTTTAACAAAATCGCTCGATTCATGGGGTGTGCTTCAGTACAAAAATAAATTTAACTTTTCTCTGAGGCCAAAGATAGGTTCCTCGGCTAATGCTCGTATCTATACAGTTTTCGCGGTAGTATACTATTTTTTAGACTCAAAAACCGCATATGCTTTTTTTTATCAAAATACTGCGCTTACACTAAGAAAAAAATATAAAGTGCAATCTTTTAACGCATCGAAATTCAAAATCGTCAAATGTAACTTGAAATATATATGCGCCAAATATAACTTGAAATATCCAGAGATATTATGCTAACCGCAAGACGCCTTTTTTTTAGAGGACTTCCCGGAAATCATATACAGGGACTTTAAAAATCATTATTTAAGAAAATTCATTTTTAATAAAGTTAAAAAACTAAACATTATGTATGTAAAATATTTTCAATAAAATCCAATAAAATGCCAATAAAGAAAAAATCGTTTTTTTTGGCCTCCTAAGTGCCTATATCCCTTAATGCCAACAGCTATTGCAGAAAGTGTCGCATACACACATCTCTTGTACATCAAGTACTTGTAAAACAGTTCTAGAAAAATATCACACATTTACGCTTCTTTCGTTCTTTTGCATGGTTCCTTTTTGATAAGACCAGTACGTCTTCAATATACAATACTCGTAATTCAACATTAATAATGGTAGCAGCAAAACGAATCAATTGCCTCCCATTAATTACACTTAAATAACTTTTATGTCAACAATAACAAAACAGCAACAACATCTACTAAAAACAAGTAAAAGAAAGATATTTTGCGATAACATTAATTTTATATTCAGGTTGTTTTTGCAAATGGTTTTTACTTGCTGTTGTTTTTTATGATATACTTACATACAAATCTACAACCTTATGAAAGTAAAATTTAATTAACTTAATGCAATGAAATGAAATTTGTTTGCGTATTTTACACACAAAACATTCGTAAATATCAAAAAAAAAAAAAATTAAATAAACAAACAAAAATACAAATACAAATCATATTCTTTCTTATACGTAATCAAAGTTTAGCAAGAGTAATTCAGTAAAATACCAAAAATAATGTAATTGAATGAATACAAAGCGTGATTTCTAAACAAAGAATATTTTGGCATAGAAAGAAAACGTGATTTGAAATTCTTCTCTTTACTCACACATTGGATTATGGGTATATAAGTACACTGTTGGACAAAATATGGCTGGCATTTAGATCATCCAGGTGAATAGCGTTGTAAGTGATACAAATCAACCGTAATGAGAAAAAGTTACAGAGGTATTAACAAGACAAGAGAAATAAATAACTTCGCTTACAAAGTTATTCACCTATTTGCTAAAGCAATTTTTACTCTTAGAGTTTTGCCATTGCCAGTCAAGAGGTGGTGCTGGGTAGAAAATTGCTATTTTCCATTTTTGATCGTGCCGAGCATCGAACTAGGGAACCCTGCATACCACGCCACCACCTTAACCGCTCACCTCCATGAGTTCTTATAAGTTTCATTGCATGTTCTTAACTCGTTAACTTTTATGAATTCGTTTAGTCCTATTGACAGCTTAGTGGGATTTGCGTGAAAATAAGTTTTAGTTTAGTTATTCTATTTGTTTATTTCCTTCGAAAATATTGGCTTACTGCAGTCAGTCGGCTGATACGACACAGAAGATAGAAAAGATTTCTGGGATATTCCAAGGTTGTTAAATAATAAAAAGATTAGAAATAATAAGATGAATAATTTTTGGAGGAAGACATGGGACCACGAAGTCCAAGTATGACTGACATCAAATTAACCCAGAAAGCACCAAACCAACCGCTTCATATTGTATGGCTGACATACAGTCAGTCTAATTACAATCTTTGCCGCCATGCGTTATATTTACCAGATTATTGGAATTTTGGAAAATGTACTTGACGTACATTTAAATAAAATACTTTCCGTGACCTACAAATTTTATCCGTTAAAAAAAAAATTATTTCTACTGTGTTCACCAGTTAAGTTCAACATTTTAGGTCAGTAATCGTGGGGCGTTCAGAGGGGCGTCCCTCTTTACAATAGTTGAACGCTCCCCAGTAAATATAACCATAGTGGTCTGTACCTGTACCCTGCACAGTAATTGAATAGAGTGTAATCGCTCTGCCGTTTTTCCTCTAAAAGAATTGTCCTATAATTTTTGTTCTTACTTTAAATAGTTGCATTTTGACTCCAATTCATATTACTTATACCAATCTTGTGCTGAGTTATAAATTTATTTCACTTTTGCTCTTATAAAAATTTTTACTCGATTTTACTTTAGGCCTCTCATATATATTTACTACTTACTTAGTTGGCTCTACAACCGATGATTGGTCTTGGCCGCCTCTATAAAACCTCGCCAGTCGCTTCTGTAAGTAAGTAAGGTCAAGTGGAGTTATTTTCGAGAGAGGGCTCTGCTTCTCAATTGCCTACTGAGCCCGTAGTAACACCTGTTGGAAAGAGTTACTCTTCGCTTGATCTCAAGGCTGACATTATTTTTGGTGTTGATGCTGGATCTAAGATAAACGAAATCCTTGACGACTTCGAATTTGTAATTACCAACAGTGACATTTTGTCCAAGTCGCCGTGACTTTTTGTTTGTCGACACAAGGTATTTCGATTTGTCCTCGTCCACCACTAGACCCACTCGACGAGACTCCCTTTCTAAGTTAGAGAATGCTGCACTGACTGCTCGTGCGTTGGTGCCAAATCACCTTGTCTCAAACCTTTTTTGGTATCAAATGGCGCGGAGAGGTCAATCCCAATTTTCACTGCGCTGGTGGTGTCTGTCAGTGTCATTTTGCAGGGATACCAAAACCAGACATTGCGGCGTATAGATGATCTCTAATCGTGCTGTCGAAGGCGGCTTTATAATCGACGAAAAGATAATGTGTTTTTATCGGGTCTTTTCCAAGATGTGACGTAGTATGAATATCTAGTCGATGGTGGATTTACCAGGTCTGAAGCCACACTGATAAGGTCCAATCAGCTTGTTGACGATAGGCTTCAGTCTTTCACACAGTAAGCTCGTTAGAACCTTATATGCGATGCTAAGAAGTCTTATCCCACGGTAGTTGGCGCGGATCGTGGAATCACCTTTCTTGTGAATTAGGCAGAGTACGCTGAGGTTCATCCGACCATATTCTATATGAAAACTCTTGCATGCGTTTTGTGAGCTCTTCGCCTCCAGTCTTAAACAACTAAGCAGGCAGGCCATCTGCACCCGCAGCCTTATTGTTTTTCAGCCGAGCGATAGCTGTTAAAACCTCGTCATAGTCGGGCGGCAGTACTTCAACGCCGTCAGGGATTGAGGTTTCCGGAACAGCTTCCCAATGGCGGGATTATTGCCGTCATCACCATTACGCAGCTGCGAGCAGTGTTCCCTCCATAACCTCATAATACGCTGGACATCTGTCAGCAGATTTCCGTCTATGTCCTCGCAAAAAGAGGCTCCGGTCTTCAAACCGTTAGTCAGGCGTCTTATTTTTTCGAAGAATTTTCGAGCCTCATTCCTCTCTCAAAGCATCTCGTTATCGTCGCCTCTCGTTTATAAACTTTATAATTCAGTAACGTGAAATTTGGAATAATTTTTACAAAAACCAAGTTTACCTATCAAAATCGACTCTCCTTTGTTATTTAAAAAAAAAAAAAAATAATTTTTGTCGAACAGTGTAATTATTTGAATTTATAAAAAGTTTGTCTGCGAAATTTTACCAAAAATCTCTTAAGCTTAGATTTAGTTTAAATCTGAATGAATTTACTTATTGTAAGTTTCGCGTGGAAAATATTTCGCCTCGCATTTTTGTTTTCGCTCGAAATGTAATTACCTACCAGAGTTTCGCCCAAATGGAAATTCAATTCGATCAAAAAATTTGAAATGTTTCAATCACCTAAAAATATTTTTGGGTGAAATTCGCGATAAGGTTGAATCCATTTAAAGCGAATATTTTTGTAAAATGTACATGTAAACAAAAAGAATATTTTGATTTTTCCTGAGTTTAAAAGAAACATCTAAAACAACAACAACAAAAAACAATTTAATTTAGCTTATGCGAAATTGGCACGCTTTGTTGTGGTCACCACGTCGCCCCTAGTCATAAGAACAACAAATTTTTTACTGGGATTTGTTTACAATACCGTTACCGTTAGTTGATAAATTTTTCATATTAATTGATCGCAAGTTGGTGATTGTGTGCACAATGGTAGCTGCAAATATAAAATTGATTATGAACAAATTTATTGAAAATCCGTCGTGATCTGGTTCAAAGATTGTGAAAATGTTAAATATCTCCAAAAGAACGGAATGTATGGTTATAAAACGATATAAAGAAACTCTTAGTGTTGAAAGAGCTAAAAAAGTTGTGAACAAAACGGGAACCACCAACCTAAAATTAAAGGCAAAGATCTTGAGGTCTATCAAAAGCAATCCCGGACTATCGGATAGCGATCGTGCCAAAAAATTCAATACCATCAAAAGTACTGCTAGACGAATACGCATAAAAGCTGGGCTAAAGTGCTATCGTGCTATAAAATATCCAGATAAAACAGACAAACAGAATTTGCTGGCCAAAAAACGTGCTCGTCTTCTTTATAATAATGTTTTGACCAAATTCAATGGATGCATTATTGTGGATGACAAATCATACGTAAAATTTGATCTTAAACAGCTTCCAGGTCAAAAATTTTATATGGCAACGAATCGTGGTAATGTACCCTCAAAATTCAAGTACATAAAAATGGATAAATTTGCAAAGAAAGCAATGGTGTGGCAGGCTATTTGCAGCTGTGGTCTCAAATCCAGGGCATTTGTGACATCCTCTTCTATGACGTCTGATATTTACATCAAAGAGTGCCTTTCGAAATGACTATTGCCATTTGTTCGTCACCACCATTCGCCAGTAAAGTTTTGGCCTGATTTAGCCAGTTGCCACTACTCTAAGAAAACCATGGATTGGTATCAGACAAATAAAGTAGATGTAGTGCCCAAGTATATGAATCCATCCAATTGCCCCCAGCTTCGACCGATCGAAAAATACTGGGCTATTACAAAATATTAGTTGAAAAAAATGCAGATATTGTCAAAAATGTGAATTCAATGTTACTAAAATGGAACCAAATAGCCGCAAAAGTATCCAGAGCGGATGTTCAAAGGTTGATGGTGTTCATTAAAAGGAGTACCCGGAACTTTTTGCACAACAAAGAAATTTAAATCTTTTAATATTATAGTAGCAAAGCACAATATTAAACTTAGCATTTAATGCATTATTTGTTATTCTGAGGGTTCTGGTTAAAAAGATACAGCAACTTTCCTGCGTACCAATTTTGCGTGAACCGCGCTTTAGTTTGAATTCATTTAATTATATTTTGCATTTTATTTTGTCCAACAGTGTATTTCCTTTCAATAAAGCTTACAGATTAAACATAAATATTTTCAGCCAACATTATTTTATTATAATAAAATATTAAAAATGATTATGAATCAAAACGCCAGCATTGACATTTATGGTAGATAAAATTCTTACAAGAAATAAATCTACAATAGGAAGGGTTTCTGGTGAAAACCTACCTTTTATGATGAATTTTCCCAGTCAACGCCCACTCGATGGTGAAGATATTTATTAGAAGATTGCCATCAAGCATAACCGAAAAGAGAAAATTCATTATGGCCACTTGTTCCTTCTTAAAATTCTTAGAATTTATATACACACACATAATCCAACTAAGGTTGCCTTATTGTCCCTAAAGTGTTAATTTTAAATTCAATTTACCAAAAAAAAAAAAAAAAAATTACATATGTAAATATGAAAAACTTTCGTATCGCAAAATGACAGCCAGATAAAAAATCGTTTAACCCAAATACTTATATTTAATCATATAAACAAAATGCTAATGTTTGTTTATTGATTTAAATTATAACTAATATAAATAAAATAAATTCATATGCGCATTTATTTTATAAGTAAATATAACATAAATATTTGTCAACTCTATATGCAAATGATGTAAAAGTTTTTCCTTTATGGTTTTTATTCGAAAATTATCAAACATATTGAAATGAACTGGAAATTTGTTGTTGTTTGTTTACAAATGAATTGATGCCAAATCACAAATTTAACAAAGCGATAAATTTTAAATTAATTTTCATTTGGCAATAGCATAAATTTTTAACCATTTAGCATATACCATAAATGTTAGTTATTTAAATTTATATTGAAGGGTCAATGCAAATGCAAGCACAAGCTATAATCAAATAATAATAAATTGCTAAAAGTACTCGCTGTCATATCTGCCGTTGACATATTTGTCTTTTTACATACATTCATATATACCTACATACATACGTATATACTTTTATGACTGTATTTAAATTTAATGATACTGTAGGTAACAGAAAAAATTAAGGCCTATTTTGCTAGTATAGTAGTACTAGTCTGCTTTTACATACACCGATTTTTCTCAACGATTTTGATAGTTAGTGTTTTTTTTCATATCAACGTTTCTTCATATGAAAAAACGACAGTTTTTAAGAATTTGTTTTGGAGCTGGTTTGTATATAAGGTTAGTCAAGGAAACAAATTTTGTCTTCAATTCTAATTTTACATTGAAATTATGGAGGACACCAAAGTCGAGCCTTGAAAAAATGAGTCTCATGGCGTCGGTAGCCAGATTTTTGAACCGCGAAATCAGTACATTAGACGTTGGAAAGCAGTGAAAATCAGTACAGTTTTAATGCTTTTATTCCTTAGTAATTTCAATGTAATATGGTGATATAAACGTCCTGAAACTTTTTCTCCGATTTTGTGAGTTCATTTTACATTTTTTTTCTTCGTCAGTAGATAATGTTGATTACGTATCAGTTTCCATATTTAGAAGATTGTGAGATCTGAGGACAGTAATCAAATTCAATTAATAACAAATCCCTTTCACTCATTTAAAAACTTACGTTAACCGACTTTTCTTCAAGAAAATATTGCTTTTCTCCTCTCGATAGCAGCAACGCGTATGTATTTTATTTTGTGAACAATCGGAATAAGAAACAAACAGGATGAGACTGTCTGCAAAAACGATTTTAAGACTATAACAGTTAAGCGCAAAACTTCATAACATATTAATTTGAAAAAATCAGTACAAAATACAAAAATCAGTACATTTTCGTACTGGTTTCGAGATTTAAAAAAATCAGTATTTCAAAAAAATCAGTACGTCTGGCTACCCTACTCATGGCCAACAGTTAATCTCTGAAACGGTAAATCTGAAACCAAAAAAAAAAAAGACGCTTGTTGTAGATAAAGCTTGCCCCCACAGGAATCAGTACTTTAAAAAAAAAATCGTAAAAAACCAAAAATATGCAGACTTTTGAAAAAAAAAAAACAATGAAAAAACATGCCCGTTTTTCGGATCAATAGAGTAATTAACTGTGATAACGGATTAAATGCCTATAATAAAAATTGAAAAAAAAAAATTTGTATTAATCAAAAAAATCCGACTTTAATACCCTAAAAAAAAAATTCTTAAAAATTCTTGTTTTTTTACATGAGGAACTGTAGTCCTACCTTAATTTATGTCAAATGAAAATAATAGGCTAACCCGACACCCCCTGAGATGATTCCGACATCCTCCCCTTTTCCAAAGTTTTACAAAGAAAATTTCAATAAAACTTACAGTTTTCAAAAGAAAAATCATTTAAATAAATTTTTTTACATTTGTCGGGTTTATGTAAACCTTGTAAATTGTATAAACACGTAAACTTACTGTAAAATGTCATATAAATTTTCACAAGTTTACACACTTTATGAGTTTACGAGGCATTTACGAGTTCAAAGGAATCAGCTTATTAATTATGAAAAACATAGGAAAACACAAATTTAAGTAATTCGATTTAATATATGTTGGGTTCGCCCCATCTTCACTTATTTTTTTATATTATTTAATTTAAAAACAAAACTAATAATTTTTCAAAATTGTTTTTATTTTTTTTAAGTATACTAATCATTAATCCCGTTTTTTGCATTATTGGTCTGAAGCAACATTCATTTTGCATTTGAAGAATCAAGACGATCTAAATGAAATACATTAGTGGTTGTGCCTAAATAAGCTTAAGCTCAATATAAACAAAACTAAGTATATGATAATAACTGGAAAAACCTCAATAACTGTGATATGCAAGACCTGAAAATTAATGACGAAACTATTGAAGAAATAAATTTGATAAAAATACAAATAGACAATAAGTTAAAAATTAACGAGCACATGGATTACACCGTCAACAAAGTTGCAAAGAAGATATATTACATGCAAAGAACGTCTAAAGACTTGAGACAACATTATAAAATTATGATTTACCGATGTATAGTAGAACCGCTTTTCATTTATTGCCCTACAATTTTCTTTTTATGAACGACACTCAGATAAACAAATTCCAAAAAATGCAGAATAGAGCCATGAGATTGATCCTTAGAAGGCGATATGACACGCCTATCAGAGAAATGTTAAACCCATTAGGCTGGTTGAATACACTGGAATACAAAATTTCACTTTAAAAATATAACATTAACCAAAGTATGTTTTCTAAACTAATTTGAGGACGCTGAACATGAAAATCATATTCATTGGGTAAGTTTTCAGCTTACAGTTTTACTTACAGGCTAATATCTATTTACTTATAGCATCGACAGATCCAAGTTTTATATTTATTTGAAAGTTCAATTTTTGTGTGATTTTTGAGAAATTTTCACACAAGTCGTGGGCTAAGTTTTCTTTCTCACAAAAAGTAATCACAAAATCTGAAGTTTTATTATTTTAATCGATAGACCATTTCATTACAAAAATTTTAAGCATAAAACGATAGCAATCGGATCAAAAATAACAAAGTAATCAAGGATTGAGTAAAAATAAAATATTCTCGAAAACTCGATATTTTTCTCAAAATTCATTCTGCTGTAGAAAATGATGAGCCACCACTTGAACTTTTGCAATTTATCGCTGACGGGTCTTCCATGATCAAGAACCAGCAGTAGTCTGCCATCATGCCCTTATCCCTGAAACTTTGATATCGTCTTTCGATTTTAGCCATATCTTGGTGGAACCGTTCGCCCTGCTCGTCACTTTTTGCACCCAGATTTGATGGAAAGAAGTCGAAATGGCTGAATAAAAATTGTATCTTTGGAGGCATATTCGCACCTGAATTTTCGGAATTAAATTTATTTATCGTTGAATAAATGAATAAGGAATCAACTTTCAATTCACCGTAAATCAAACTTACCAATATCATTGTATTTTTCTAACATTACGTCGATGAATTAGGCATGATTGTCACTTTGTCGCAAATGCTTCCCATGCTTTTCGGTTTGACTCACTTAAACATTCAGTAATCCAGCATCGTCGAACAGTTTGCGGATTTGAGGTTCAACGAATACGCCCGCTTTTATTTTTTATAATGACAATTTCGAGAACGCTCTTCGTAATGATTTAATTGCGCTAGCGTTATTTTTCAACGCTCTAACGAAATTCTTCATGAGACTAAACATGATGTGGAGGGGCGAAATGAATGATTTGGTTTTTATCGACGAGTGCATCGTTAATAATATTGTGCCCTCCGAAGTATGTTGGTTTCGCTGTGGCCAAACATATTCAGAATAATAGTGTTCATGAAAATTGCAAGTGGTTCGTCATTTTCTCGACCAGAACGAATTTTGAGAAAAATTTCGAGTTTTCGAGAATATTATATTTTTACTCAATCCTTGATTACTTTGTCATTTTTTATCCGAGTTTTATGCTTAAAATTTTTGTAATGAAATGGTCTATTGATTAAAAAAAAATAAAACTACAGATTTTGTGATTACTTTTTGTGAGAAAGGAGACTTAGCCCACGACTTTCTCAAAAATCACACCAAAATTGAACTTTCAACACCTATATCTCAGTCATTTATAATCCGATTTTAACAAACTTGGTAGCATTAATCGCGTAGTTTAATTATATTTCCTATAACTAAGATCGATAGAAGCTATAGGTAATGAGTTAGCCTGTAAGTGAAACTATAACCTGAAGAACCGTTATTTTGTCATATCTCGAAAACTTACCCGTAGAAAAAAAAATATGATTTTCGTGTTCAGCGACCTCGAATTAGTTTAGAAAACATACTTTGGTTCATGTTATATTTTGACTGTTTCCAGTGATATCAAATAACAAATATTCTATACAATGAAATTTATAAAGAACGTGATCGATGGTAAACTCCTTGAATATTTAAAAAACAACATCAAGTACAACAATGAAATTCACTCTAGAAATACTAGACACAAAAACAACTTTAATTTGCCATTTTTTAAAACTAATTCGGACCAAAACAACTTATTTTATAATGGACTCAAAAACTACAACGACCTTCCTGATGATTTAAAGAGCTGTAATAATAACACGACGTTTAAAAGAAACCTATTTGATTATTGCAAAACTCTTTAAGTAACTCCATTTGTACCATTACTATATTTTTTGTTATTAATTTTGATTATATAAGTAAATATTTTTTTTTGTAAATTAGGCTTAGTAAGCTAAGTAATAAATAAATAACATTAAATACCCTGTAACAGGAACAAAAATAAATGACAAAATGTTTAACTCCAAAAATCGAGTAGGGGACTGTCGATGATTTAAGCCACGCCAATTTTTCGGTCTGTTGACAGCGACATTAGTGCTGTAGTTTTTAAAATTTTAAGGGGAGGAATTTTTCTTTTTAAGCGGAGGATTTTTCTTTACAGGGGAGGAATTTTTCAAAACGTCTCAAAAGTTTTCAAATAAGTATTACTTAGAAAATTGCAAACAGTTCCACTAATGTACAAAAATTTTATTAGAAAAAAATACGATTTTTTATTCAGAGCTTTTTTGTTACAAAGTCAAACATATTTAAAGCTATAAAAGTTATGAAAATAAAACAAATTTATATAAAAACCAAATATTCTTTCTTTGAAAACAAACGGTACCATTAGTAAATAATAATAAAAAACAATAAAGATTAAAAAACTACAACAAACCTGTTTTCCTTCTTCTCAAAACTCCGTTTAAAAAATATAATGTTATTTGTGGTATATTGAACCAGCTTAATCGAAGAGACCATTTAATCGAGGCATCATTTATTTGTAGCATTTCTTTAGCAACCATTACTGCATTAAAAGTTGCGGCCAGCAAGCAATTTCGTTTTTTGTCTTTTATTAGAGTCAATTGAGAAAAAATTCTATTTGTCGCTGCTATGTGGAAAACTTGAAATTGGCCCAATAAATTTTTCGAGTTTTGATAACATTTTTTTTTAAAGCATTCTTTAAATGAAAAATTTCACATCAAAACTCCTCCAGTTCCAAATCTATCATATATGTAAATTTATTACGAATTTATTGATATTTATTAAATATGCAAACTGCGGTTTTTCTGCTATTGATTTCAATTGTCACAAATCACAAGTATTAAGACAAAGACAAGCAAAAGCTTCTGAAAATGGAACACGAAGTTTTGAATTTTGACAGTAACCCAGCGCTAAATAAAATAGAGCTAGTCATAGTAATAAATATTTCAGAGACAGAAACTAAAATAACTCAACATTTAGTTAGATTTGCTTTTATTTTGCCAAAAAAAACAATATGAAATAGGAGGATTTTTCCGATTGGGGAGGACAGGATTGAGATTAGAGCGGAGTACGAATACTCCGATCGGAGTACCTTCGACAGCACTGAGCGACATCTTTCGGTCAATTGCATTAAATTTATTTTTATCATTCATAAAAAGTAGCGTCATTCGGGTGGTTTGAGCCAGCGATGTTGGGTGGTTTGAGCTACCAATTTTTTCCGTGTTTTACATTCCATTGATATTGTACGATTTTAATTCATTTCTGCAAGTTTTCTACTCTTTTTTCAGATTTCTTAAGGTGGCTCAAACCACCCGAGAAATTTTTTTTGCTCAAATTAATGAAAAATAAATTATGCTTTTTTTTATAATTTTAAAAATCAATGATGCAGAAGCGTAGATGTTGAGATTAGCTTTTCAACGGTATATCAACTTTTTAATATCTTCATCCAGTTTGATTTTATATCCAAAAACAAAACATGGCTCAGCAATAAGGGGACTTCACCCGACAGTCCCCTACTTATTGCTTTTCCTTGCATCACTACCAGAAGAAGAATGGTTTTAAGAAAAACAAAGCATATTTTACTGCTGTATGGTTGGGAAATAAATTTCATTCATTGCATTCACAGCCTAGTAGAGCAGTAAGATAAATCTATTTCCAAACGATTCGCGTGCTTTACGGGTGCTTTACAGTATCTGTCCAACGAATTACGAACGACGAAAAACATGCACTATTTTAAAGTTGAGTAGTAATAAAAACAAAAGTATTATGTCTAAATTAACAAAATTGAACTTTAATTATTCATCAAAACATGTAATTTATTTATCAAAACCCTGGCAAATGAATTTGATATTCTGTCACCCCATCCCTATTTGTTTCAACATAACCTTTATTCGTTCAGGCATGCTGCGAATACAATTCTCTGTCATTGCTCGTAAGTCCTTTCCATTTTCCCACATGTCTTTAATGTTATCTTCTAGATCTGCATCTCTGATGTCTCTACGTTGATAGACCTTTCGTTTAAGGTAAGCTCAACAACTTTCTATGGGGTTAAGGTCCGGAGAATTAGAATCAAAATGTTTAGCAAGTTTCGCAAATTATAAATTTTGACCACTTTTTGTAATAATTTTCGAGAAAAATCCCTAATAAAATAGACAGTTTCGTTGGTTTTGAATCATTACTCAAAAAGTAGCGGACCTAATTAAATTTTGAAAACGTCTTCTAGATATCTGATAAATTAGCAAAGACTTCTGCATTTTAATTTTTTTTTCTTAAATGGAAAACATGGTCGTAAAATGGCATATTATAAAAAAATTCCATCGTTCGTAATTCGTTGGACAAATACTGTACATTAACTCAGAAATGCCCTATGTCCTATATATAGTACAGTTCAGAAATATTTGATAATAATTAAGTGAAAAAATATTCAACCAATTTTATCACATTTTAGGAATTTTTTTAATTTTTTTACACCAAAATAAACAGTTAAATCAACTATTGTCAACACAAGAAAATACAAATGCAAGTCAATTTAATTTTGATAACGTTTTATTAGTAAAGAAAACAATAATTTCATTTGGTTTTGGTTGTTTCAAAATTTATGTTTTTCTCTTATCTGTCAATTACTTTAAAGTTTAAATGAAGGGCATTTCGAAACGTATGTGAATTTATGGGGTTGTAATTGTCGGCTACAACCGTGTCAAAAAACTGATTCCAGCTGTTCTGCTTATCTAAAATCAAAAATTGAAACATCGGTAAACCTGTGACTACAGCCGAAACCTGAATTAAGTCAAAATATAGAAAATTAAATTTTGAAAATAAATATTTGTTCTACATTATTTTTTTACAGTTTCAACGTAAAAAAAAAAAAATAATGACAGAAATTACAATGACACCATTCTTTTCTCTGTGTGTATGTAATATATATGTTTTTTTTTTTTTGGAAGTTAAGCCATTGAAATGGCTTATGAAATGGATATGTCTTGCGTAAAAAAATTATTTTTCAAGAATTTTTTTTTTTTTGTTAAATAAAAATTACACTTTTTGTATTTATTTTGTTGTTGTTTATATCGAAAAAAAACTAATCTCTCATCATAAATCCGTTTTTAATATGTTCTTAACTGAGTAGTATCGATACTTTTTCCTCGATACTCTTAGATCATCGATACCATAAAGTCGATAAGGGACGAGTACTTGGTATCGATACTTGAGCTAGAAATTTCGAACCCTAGGTACATCCCATATTATTGAAATTTTCAAAACGTGGTATGAATAAAAATTCTGAAAGAAATGAAACCTAATTTGGTTTATTTCGTTGAAATATCCTCGAGAATAATAGTTGTGAAAATTTTGAACATCAGGCGATAGCCCATACATACAAGAGAAATCTTTAAAGGACATTATCGAAGGAAATATCGACACGAATATAGGCTAATAAATAAAATATTTTATGGAAAAGCTTTTAAAATCGGATATTGAAGAGACCGTTAATCGCTGAACCGAATCATAATGTGAAATTTGTTTGGTTAACATCCCTACACTGGCAGAAATCATAAATTATAAAAAAGTGTTGAAAAACATATTTTCACACACTCAGTACACAGATAAACTTCTTCTTCTTTTCTTTTGTCAAGAGACAAAAAGCTTCTTGTGGGAAAATTACTAAAAAAAACAAAAAGAAGAACTCTTGTTGAAAATATGTCTTTATGTACGTAAATAAGAAAGGAAAAAGTCCATTAAAACGAAAGTGAATAATGACCACAAACAAACTCTGTTCAATAAATTTTAACAAAAAGTTCGCTGGAAGCAAAATGTTCGCTATTTAATTTCATTTTTTTCTTTTTTCTGTATTTTTGCTTCTTTCTTTTTAGGCTAAGATGTGAAAATTTATAAGAAGTGAAAATAATGACCGAATAAAGTTTTCCTTTCTCTCGAAAGCTAAAATTCGAATAGAATGCAACGCTGCAAATACATACTTAATTCATTTTCTAGAATGGAAAAACATTTAACACTCATACAAACCTCCAACCAAGTAGTAAATCCCATCTTTACTCCTTTCATCACACGCGCACAAGCAAACAAACTCACAAATACAGTGAGAAAGCGATGGGTTACAAAAATTTGGTTCTTGTATTCATTGCAGACAAGCAGCACCAAGTTGCAGTTTAAAACAGAAAGAGGGAGAAAAACATGAGGAAAGTAGAAAAACACTTTCATTTCTTTACATGAATTATTTCTCAAGTTAACTTTCTTCCTATTCTTCTTGGATTTGTTCTGCAGCTTCCTCATATTTGGTAACAAGTTTTTGGTTGACATGTTTGTGGCCCTATTGTGCCAATCGCAAATCCCGAGTTATCAGCCCTGAAGAGAAACAATAAATTAATATAAAGCGCATGCACATGGAAAAGATTAAGAAATTATTTCCACATAAAGGGCAACATTTAATAAAAACATCGGAGACTAATGCTGACAATGTTGACAGCGTTAGGAAAGCTCTTGCTAGACTTCAAAGGACTGTGGACATTTGTTGTACGGGAGCTTTTCCTTCAACACCTGGCCCATCCTTGGAGGCGTTGCTCAACTTACCACCCCTTGATATTTTTACTAAAGGAGAGGCTGTCAAAGCCATCTATAGGCTTAAACGCAATGGGTATTGGTATGACACTTGCTGGGATATTGGTGACATTGTTGAAGGTACTGATATGTACCTAACAGTTCTATCAATGCCGTTCGATTCAATGCCAACAATTCCAGTTTTAAAACAGCGCTATAGAATACAAATTCCAGAGGCCCAAAATTGATTTTTGTCGGGACCTGGGCCGGGAGTTGAATGTAAGCTTATTTTCACTGACAGCTCCAGAACAGAATTCGGTTCGGGTTCTGGGGTCTTCGTTGAAAATGATGGAGTACATCTACACTTCTCTTTTGGGTTGTATGCTTCTATTTTTCAAGCAGAAATTTTCGCAATCATCAAGGCAATGGATCATGTTATTGATAATGGTTGGAGAGAAAGGTTTATCTGTGTATTTAGTGACAGTCAGGCTGCGCTTAAATCCTTGCTAAATCCTCTAATCACGTCTAAACTGGTTACGCATTGTAAATTCAGGATTGATTGTGTTGAAAAACACAATAGGCTGGTGTTGATATGGGTTTCTGGACACTCAGAAATTTCAGGAAATGAATCTGGTGACCTTTTGGCCAGAAAGGGTTCGGAAACTGGTTTCCTGGGCCCAGAACCTGTACTCTCTTTGGCGTCTATAGCCATCAAGACCACCATTAATGAGTGGGTCGACTTGACCCACAAACGTAAATGGGAGGAACTGAGGGGCTTTAAACAGACAAAGACCATGTTACCTGTTATCTCGAAGCGTCTAACAGACTTTCTGTTATCACTTAACAGAAAGAGCTGTAAGCAGCTGGTGGAATTATATACAGGTCACTTCTCTTGGGCCAAACATTGGCATATGATTGGCCTAGGAGCTAGTGCCTTCTGTGATTCCTGTGGTTTGGAGGAAGAATGTGAAGAGACGGCAGACCACTTTCTTAGTGTCTGCACCGCTTTCTGCCAGTTCTCCAAAGAGTAGTTTTGAACCTTTTTTATTGCTGTACTTAATTACCGAACAGCTAAGAAATAAAAGCTCTTTTCTTTTTCTTCAAATAATTAAAACTATAGGAGATGGACGAGGCAATTGGCCGATTTTTTAAAATTTTTTTTATAGGGTTATCTCGTAAAATTCCGTTGAAATAGCTTAAATTTTGAACAAATTTGCAGCGTTTCTTTTAAGCTCTAAGAGAGTAGGCGAGGCAATTGTTTGATATTGTCAATTTTATTGCATTGACAAAAAGTTTATTAGTGCTTGTCAACTTTTCCCATTCTGAAATGTATTCTAAGTTCTTTTAGTATGGGGCATGTGGCCCGGAAATGCATAGTATCCTCTCGCTTGCGCATAGTGCAAAGCGAGCACTTGTTTAAATTTAAAAAGTAATTTTTTCTGCCAAATTATAATTAGGCGTTTCTTGTTGTACTTTGCGAAGCCTGAACTTCAAAATATTAACTCTCTACTTCGTGCAGATTACGGATGATTTATTTTAATGTATTAATTTTATTAAGTTCATTTTTGGAATATAATTCGTGAGCAAATGATTCCATTCGAGAAAGCATTGTGACTTGATCGCCAAAATATGCGATGCAACTATTTTTTATAATCTGCTTGCTGGTAGTCTCATAACTTTTTCCATTGTATTCAAAATGTGTATGCAAAGTGTATGTAAAAAGTGTTGAGAGACTTGTTTGTTGCAAGTGTTTCGTGAAACGAATGTTTTCAGTAAGGATGATCCCCAAGTACTTATATTATTTTACAATGACTAACTTAACTTCACTCAGATTCCATATCTCTTCTTTCAAATATTGTCTTCAACTTTCTCAAACCCGTCAGACAAAATCCTACAGTCCCACACCGCAGTTTTGTTTTCAGTATAGCGGTTTGTATTGCAGTGAGCATTTTTGATGACACGCCCCTGTTGCTCGGTTTATAAAAGAGGCTTCTTCTATCGACGGTGTCAAAAGTGAACTTGTTAACTGGGGTATCGAAATAGATTAAATAAAAAAATCACCATCGCCTTACAAATTTCTCTTTTGGAATCAAAATCCCGCACGCCATTTTATGTATTACGTTGAATGCAACCAAATAGATCAAAGATAAAAGTGTATAAGGACTTAAAATATTGGAGTTATTTTGATCCGACAATTAAAATGTACCACATGCATGAATATATAAAAAGAAATAAATTATATACGTACACATTACAGTAAGATAAAACATGTAATGATGAATATGAACAAAATGGGACAGCAGAAGGAAAATTAGTATGAAGGGGGCATGCATTAAACGCTTAGACTTAGACTTAGATCGTAAGGCAGTAGCTTGGTGGTTACATTGTCCCCTATCGCTAGATTACATGTAATAAACCTAACCGATGCGTCTGCATGGAAGGATAGTACAAAAGAGTCGTTAGTTTATATCAGCAGAGATTCTGCATGCTAAGTTCTTCATAATACATTATTCATTCGTGAGGTATTAATTGGGTCGTGGCGTAAGTCCTTACGTCAAACTTAAGATTTCCGCTGAGGTATTAATCGGCATCAGGGGGTCGTATTTACGTACCCTGGTGTAGAACAAATGAAGTTGCCACTGATCATACGAACGACAACGACCTAGCCATCGTGTTACGAAGACACGCAAAGAAAACACAAGAACAGAAACGAGCGCCAACAAGGCCAAACCGAGCGCCAAGGAACAAACAGAGACTATACTAACGTACGAAAAATCAAGTGTAGTTAAAAAAAAAGAACAGTGAACATAAGATATCGAAAAAAACTATCGTATATTATTTGCGTTCCCTGGTTACTCGCTGAGCATACCTTAGCTAAAAGAAAAGAAACCAGGAAGGTTCATTACAAGTGGCCACACCGGCCAACATAATTTTGGTACTTGGCTCAAAATATGGGCAAAAAATGTGTGATATTTTAGCCGCATTAGTGACATTTCATGCTGTATTCAAGACATTTCTCCTTAGGATTATCATTTGTTTCAGTTCATGCAATGCCCCCTTTTCGGAGTTCGGTTCAGTTCTTATGAAAGCATGGAAAAGGGATATGATATTTTGGCTGCTTCAACAGAGTCATGAGGAACTCATTTATTACATGAAAGATGGGATAAAGTTGTCGCCCCCATTAGAGCATACTTTGAATAAACTTTCTTTGTATTTTATTTTCTGTTTCTCAGAACCATGAAAGTGTTGAATCAAGATTTTAAGATTTATTCTCTTTTCTAAATAGAAATGCTGAGCTATTTTCTTTTTGACGATTTTCATTTATTTTTGTGTGCATATATTTTCATAATTTTGACGTTTATTCTTTTTTTTCAGTTTGTGCCAATCATCCATTGGGAGTAAATTTCACGGAGCCCCATAATCGTATACACACATCGTCACCCCGCAATTATACTGACGTACATCACAAATCGGGAAAAAATGAGTTCAGGTTGCCATTTATGATAACTTTTCAAGCTCTATCGATCTGTGTAATAGCCACGTGCATATCTCTTATAGATTAGGAGATATTCAGTGTCGTTTTTACCGTATACGCCACAAAATACATTAAAAACTTTCTTATAGTACCGTAAACTCCAAATTTGTGGATATGCGGCAAAATTTTGTGTAAAAATACAGAAAAAAAATTATTTCGATGTACGTGCAGAAAAAACATAGTATCATTTTTTTTGATCAAACTTTATTCTGAAAAATTAAATAAGTTCGACTTTCGGGTAACTCAATTTAGTAAAATAAAGTTATTAAGAATGATCAAGGTAACCTTTTTGTTATAAACCTTAAGACTTCTGCAGCTCAAATAAAATACAAAACTTTCCCTCTACTATCATTCTCCCTCTATTTATAGGAACCGTCCAATTGAAATTTGCTGACAAAATAACTAATTTAGGTTTTTGTATTAACTCAAATCTGTCTTCTGTCGACCTTGTCAATAATGTTAGTAGAATATTCTTCGTAATTTGAGAGTATCTGCTGCATTTGGATATCCAGTATATACCAATTATCCAGTTAGTACTCTGAGCTCGTATACAGTAAAGTTGACTCTCATTCGCTCCACAAGCTTGAAGTTGCTTTCAATAATGTAACACGCTACGTTTATGGCCTGAGAAGATTTGATCACATAACTTCATGGAGAAACCGAACTCTTGGCCGCAGTATTTCTGATTATCTGAAAGCTAGAAACTGTATATTCCTGTTCAAGCTAATTACAAGTAGGACTCCTCTGTATTTGTATGATAAGCTGATCTTCTCTCAGTCTGCAAGGTGCCTAAATTTTATTGTACCCAAGTTCAAATATCTTAATTAATCTAGAATATTTTTCGTTAAAACCATTAGACTATGGAATGCACTTCCTTTACAATTTAAAAGAAACATAAATATGTATAGATAATGTTAAACCATTACTCCCTAAATTCTCGAATGGAAATTTTTAAATTATTTAAAAAATTGTGTCCTTAGATTCGTACTGTGAATATATCAGTTGTTTTATTTGGCCATAACCCCCTAGTAGGCCAATTTTTTCAGCATTAAAAAGTATGAGGATTGGTTGATTTTAATGTATAAATGAAATGAAGTCGAAAATCGAATTGGAGACATTATTTTTGTTTGAGGTGAGGTACATCAAAAAGCTTATAGCCCCGATAAATGGAAAAGCGAAGAATTACTATGTATTCAAATTGCATAAATATAAAATATAGTCAATTTCCTACTCCAACTAACAACTATAAATATTTTTTATTGAAAATTAAATTTATCACCAATAATTTTAATATCGCCCAAAATTATTTTTTTATTCGTAAATTACTTGAAATCTGACCTTCAACTGGCGATAAAATCAAAACGAAACAAAGCACAGTGTAGCTCCGGTATTCATCTATCGAAAAATTTTAAACGGCTTCTAAATTGTATCAAGCTGTTGCCCGTCTGGAGACTGTCCTGCCTACTAGAGGGTTAATCTGTTTTATATACCTACGCATCAATATATCTGCTGGGAGGTCCATACAACTAAAAAATTTGGGAGGGGCTCACCTACTACCATCTTTAATATTCAACATCGGAACGAAATTACCCTTTTTACTTGTTTCTATTAAAATAATAAGGATGAAAATATACAAATTTCAAAACTCCGTTCTTTGATTTCGGGATTTTTATTCTAAAACAGGTTTCACTTTGATATGAAAATATACCCAATAAATAAACCAATCACTGGAAAAAATATCAGTTTGAGTTTTTCAGACCAATTTGTTTTTATCTCACTTCAAACTTAAAAGTCGATTTCCCAAAACTCGATTTTCTGGATGTACGGCAGTTTAACTGCGGGGTGACGATATGTTGTCAATATAACTATGTAGATGGCTTGACTTTCTCAGCCAGGTAATGATCCATTTTATTTTATATATCATTTTCATGGGTGATATATAAAATCGCAGAGGATTCAACTTTTTAACTTAACCAAGCCTAATACTTTTCGAATTAAAGCAAACTACAGGTACTTAAAGAAATTTTGGATAATTTCTTTACAATTGCTTGGCATTTATATAAAAAAAAATTATGATGTGGAATGATTTGTAGCACATAAACTCATACTAGTGCTTGTCCCTGAAATATGCTTTCTACCTTTTAAAGAAATAATATTAATTTACATAAATGTGCATACACTCATGCACTTGGATGTATTAAAAAAAATAATGGACCAAATCTAATGAAAAAAAAATAATGTTCTTTTCTTATTTTTCACTTTACGTTATACTAAAAGTGCATCATTAACGAAAATGAGAGCAGGAAAAAGTGCACCCAAAATGTAATAATATTAAAAAATATATACGTTTTTTATTGAAATTTTAATGAAAACATTTTGTGCTGTGTTCTTTACCCTCCTCAACAAGAATGGTTTGCAATTTCCACATTAATTGCTGCATGCTCGTAAATTTCTATGAACAAAACGCAAAAAAAAAACAAAGAACGGAAACGAATAATAAATAAATAAAATAAAAATAAAATGTGTACTTCTATACGTGAATTTGCCTTGAATTGCATCCTTCATAAATTCCATTCATTCACTCATTTATTCATTCAGTCATTCTTTCATTCATTCACATCTTCATGAGCAGTCGCATGCATTTATGAATATTTTCATCATATCCTCTTTTCAATTGCAGGCAAGTATAGTGTGGCAACAACAACAGCGAACAACAACAACAAAAGCAGTAAATGTGTAAACAAAAAATTTTCCTTGCCATTTATTTCTCTATTTTTTATTATTACTTATGTATTTACGTATGAAAATTATACAAAATATGTAAAAACTGTGTATGTTTATGTGTGTGTGTGTGCTCGCATTGAAATTGAAGCTGCACATTTTCTCTTTTCTTTCTTCCCCTTCTACTCATCTTTTCATCTTTCACCAGCACCACTAACACCACACTCATATCCTTGTGTCGTTTCTCATATAACCGCACATACACCATACACTCACACACACACACATACACATTCTAACACTGCTGCGCATTTGTTTTAAGTTTAAATTAAAATGTTTACACAACTGAGTGCAGACATTTTCATTTTGCCAACCAACATTTTCAAGTCCTTCCACTAATTCATACATACACTCATATGTATGTATGTATGTTTGTTTGTGTGTGGGCGTGTATGCATGTTTGTATTTTGTTTGTTTGTTTGTTGTTGTTGGTGGTGCTGTTGTTTTGTTATAAATGTCATTAAGCATTTGCATAATAAGTCTAAATAAGATATAAAAATGTCACTTGCTGTCGTTAGCATTTATATTCGCATTTTCTGTTGCTGCTGCTACTGTTACTGCTACTGCTACTTTTTCTACTGCAGTTGCAGATGCTGTTGTTGTCGTTGTCGTTGTTGCTCTTTACTCTTATTCTTTGCACCAGTTGCTGTTGCCACTGAAAGTTTCATTGCAAACATTTTTTATACGAGTATGTACATATGAATGTATGTATGTATGTATATTGATAATGCCAGTGATAATGATGATTAAAATGATAGGAATGAGGATAGGGCCCAATGCTGCATATGACATTTACTGCAGTTGTTATGTACAGTATATTTTATGCTTTTTTTATTTTTTGTTTTTGTTCTTTTAAAAGAAACCTTTTTTTTTTTGCAATTAGTCACTTTCATTCAGATGCAATAAATGTTTTCATTGAGTGTTAAATTCAAACGTTCCATAAATGATATGCCAAACCAGTGATGAGCAACTCAATTCGTTAAGCGGGCCGATTTTGTAAAACTTTCATGTTTTATTTCCTAAAAATGATAGGTACCAAAAGCATCTGGCTGGCTTTAAAAGCAGAGATAAAAAATTATATTTTTTAACCCTTTCGGGACTGTAAGGAGACCGGAGGAAATAAGAAAAAACCGAGCACAGATTCATATTCTCTGACCCCCATTTCTTGTTAAAATTGATTATTAAAAGCAGAAGTTTCACCCCCCTGAAGACCTGAAATTTCATGGGTCATCGACGACCCTATGCTCCTCAATACTCGTCAAGCTCTTTAAATTGATATATATTATGATAGTGTAGCACTTCTGGATCTTCTGGAATAAGGTTGTAGTTACACTACTAAATGTATAGATGTATGCAATGTGCAATTTTCCTTAAAAATTAAATTGGGCAATTCAAAAATGATTTGTAATCAATATTTTCTGAGAATTTAAGTACTCACAAAACAACCAACTTAGCAGTGTGGCCAACTTTTGTTTTTCAAAATCTGCTAAAATGAAGAATACAATGCTTATTTCCTTATAAAAATGCGAGAAAACTGGGACGCTTATAGATAGAGGTAAAATTGGTAGCGACTTAAGTGAACTATTCATCTATCAATTTCATATTGAATGCGATCCACGTTTTTTGTTTTAAATCATGCAAATATTTTCAGACATCCTAAAATTCATAATTACATATTTTCAAGACAATCTGTATGGGGTTATGAATCTGTATGGTGTTATAAATATGTATGGGGCAAGAAGAAATTATTTTATACTTTTTAGTCCATTTTAAAAACGTGGTATATTAAAAATTTTTTTTTATTTAAATTACTATTTTCTGCTTTTTAGTCTTGTATGTGTGAAATTTTTTACTGCCAATTCAACAACTATATAGGGCAAAGCCCTTATAAATTTTCCTTGTTGCACTGTGTAATCGATAACAACATAAGAAAATTAGCACAGTTCTATTTTTCTTTGAAATAATATCACATAAAAAGAATAGTACGAAAGTGTACCGATAATCTTGCTTATGTACTGACGTATTTCGAGCCTCAAAGTGTACTGAAAAAATTACGATCGTGTCGAAAAACCCATCACTAATGTATACAAATGTAGACACATATATATTCTACTCCCGCTAAAGCAATGATTTTTACAACGATGAATACAATGCGTTGGTGTGTTTCGTTCCTTTGAAGAAAGAGTATAGATTGTAAAGAGCAGTGTGGCCAACTTTTGTTTTTCAAAATCCGCTAAAATGAAGAATACAACGCTTATTTTCTTAAAAAAAGCGTTAAATTTTTTTCCTTATAAAAGTGCGAGAAAACTCAATATATTTAAACATTTTCACTAAAACAGGCACACATCTGATACTTGTAGTCAATGAAAATTTTTTCGATTTTTCAAAGATATTTTAAATTGAAAAAACGTGCAGAGCGCTAAATCACTTTTTTCGCGTTTTAATACTGTAAATGTTGAATGTTATTTGCCAAAAGAAATGTTAAATATTTGTTTTATTAAACACGTCAAACTCATCCATTCATACATTTTTGTCTGCTGGATGTGTCAACAACCGTCGCTGTCAAACCATCGGTATTGCACCTCGTTGCTGGTTTCTACGATTTTTTGTTTCGATTTCAGCAAAAACGAAAAGAAAAAGTTCGTTATTGTTTGTTTTTGTTCTCTGCTTTAATCTTCTCTCTCTCATTTGTCTTTGAATTTGTGTATGTATACCAGCGATGCCAACTTGCGGGGGATTCCCCGATTTGCGGGGAATTTTACTGGGAGCGGGGAATCGGGGAATGAGCTGTTTTTTGCGGGGAATTTGAAGTCGTTCAGCTTTTAGTCATAAAAGTCTGTAGAATATTTTTTCCCAAATTTTATGTAATGTAAAACGTTTAACTAGCGCAATATTTTATATTTTGGGTCTTAAAATCTTCGTCTTTTCTTAAGTGGGCCCTGCGGTTTATTGGTTTGGAGAAATCGGTTTTTAAAAAAGAGTGAGAAAGTTTTATATTTCGAAAGTATTTTGTGAAAATTTCAGAGACGCGGCGCTTCGTCTTCCATTTCGACCGTTCTAAATCCTTGCTGACTAATCTGTTTACTTACAAATTACGATCAGCCATCATAAAGAAGATGAAATATACTTTATATGTTAAAAACTGATAATCAAAACTTTGAACCCGTTTTTTACAAAACAAGGTTTTTGCCATTTTTTATTTGAGTCAAAAGGTAGCCCATGTCTTCTTCTTTGCAAACTTTGATATTCAAAAGTGGGCTGACGCTTGTTTATCTATCAAAATGAACGTCTAGTAACTCGAAACAACTCATCTCGTTCAAATTTGGTGTGGCAACTACTACCCAATAGGATTAAAGTTTATGTAAGCTTAAACCGGATCGATTTTGAGAGTAGGTTTCCTTTCCAGCCGGTAAGTGAAACTAACAGGAAAACCCGTTATTTTGTCATATCTTGAAAACTTACCCATAGAAAAAAAAAAATAATATGATTTTCGTGTTCTGCGTCCTCGATTTAGTTTAGAACATACTTTGATTCATGTGAAAGTGAAATTTTGTATTCCAGTGTAATCGAAGGGTTAATTGTTTTTAATAACCGGCACGCGATTTTATATACATTATGTTGCACACCCCTGTTCATTTATTTAATAAAAACTGTTTACATTTCAAACAAGGTTGTCATTATCGTCCGTTTTGAGCTGAAATAATAATAAATTCAGTATAAACTTTTAGAAAAGGGGAATAAAATTCTGTACCGCTTAAAAATTATTTAGATTTTTTTTTAATTTTTTGTTCCACTTTAGATAACTGATTGTTAGGTCCTTTTTCATCATCTACGCGTTTTGCTAATGCTTGAGTAATCTTACCTGAGCTTAAAATAATGTTCGCGCACTTCGTCACTACTAATGGGTTAAGATCAGAAAATGCCTACGTTCATCCTCACCAACGCTGGGCATTGACCTACCACGTGTATCAATATATAAACTTTTTTGCCCTCTGAGTGCTCAAAAATACCAGCTGACAAACGTGTTTACAGACTTTCCCTTAAGTAATTAATTAAAAAATGAGTTCATTACGTCATTGTTTTAAAACTAACCTTTGAAGCCATTATAACATATAAAAGTACAATATTTTTTAGGCTTTCGATAGAAGCATCAATTTTAAAAAAATCCGTTCAAAAGTTGTAGATTTTTGATCATTTATAGTGTTAAAAAAGTACACTGTGTGTCGTATTGACTCTCTTTTTCAAATTTGTATGTCCTAGAGACCAATCTTGCCACCTACGTTTAATACAAAAATGGTAACCAAAACTTCAAAACACATTCTAGGACAATGCCCTGCACTTTGCGCAAACTCGGAAAAGGTACTTGGGAGACAACCAAATACCAGACGCCATGTTGCAACACTTGGAAATAGGCTTCATACTAAGGTTTATAGCGATTATGGGCATTATAGAAATATTGTAATATTTTAAAGATTATTGGGCTCATAAGAAAACTATAATCCTATAATCCTTGAAGAGACACAATAGTTCTTTAGGACGCGGTGCAGATCCCCAAATATTGTAAAAATAAAAAAAGGTGTGTTATATTTGTATACCCTGAAAACAATGTTTGCCGTACCTTAAGTTTTCAAGATTACGAAGTCGAATAAATACCAATAGACCGGAAACTTCCCATCCTTCCTGTAACAGATTGAAAAAATTTGAAATAAAAGAAACTTTCAAAAGTCGGTAAGCTTTCAATATTCTGGATTTGGTTTCAACATTCCAAAATAGATATGCACATCAATATCATCAAAAAAAAGTTCACCTTAATTTTTTGACAGCAGTATCGAAATGCGATTGGAAAGAAAGTTGCAGGCAGTAAACTGATCAGAAAATAAAGCTCTAAGTTAATCGATCTGTACACACTTAAATACTCATTTTAATAATGAGAATGGTTTTTAACGCATTGATTCGTCAGATTGGATCTATTCGGATATGCATTTATCCATATGAGACTAATATAAATACACCGAGGTAAGTCGCATTTAACAAGAAATTCGACTCTCATATTTAATTTGATTTTTTTTATGATTTCCTCTTTCATTAGTCAGACAAACAACCTTATAAAGTGGAAATATGATATTAGCCGAAAACTAAAAATTTCTTTTATTCCAAAAGCGAAAATAAACTTAATGAGTTTCTCTTTAATTAATCATTTACGAATTTCCGAAATAATAAAAAACTTTTCGACTAATATATTCAGGTACCTACATAAATAATCAGCTGAACACATTTCCAAAAATTTTAACTGCTTATAAATTTTCATACACAACCATTTGCAGCAACTAGCAGCTAAAATATTATTATTTCAAGAAAATGTTTCACCTGCCACTTATTAAAAATACCTATTTGCTCTAAAAGGTGAGCTTAACTACAAACTTAACTAAATTCACCAACAAGCGCTAACCAAATGGCAGTTTTAGCTTTCAAAATTGTTTGTTTATTTATTTAACGGAAATGGCAGTTTACGACTTACTTCCGCTGCCACCTTTGGCGCTATATTTGTATGGATGCATTTATGTGTGCATGTATATGTGAATGTGTGTATGAATGTGTGAATGGGTATATACCCGTGTATAAGCGAGGAGCACTTGCTGCGTAGTTCTTCTTTTTACCTCATTGTGAATGTAGAACTTCTTGTAAAGCTGCTAAAATATTCAGTTGCACTTTAGCTCAAGTGCTAAGAAGTTGCAATAATGCTTTTTTTCTTCTTCTTTCTTTATAGCTACTGTGGATGTTGTTGTTGTTCTTGCTGTTGCTTTAGTAGCTGTAATGTTTGCTCAGTGTGTCGAAAAGATTAAAAGGCTGTTAAAATGGTACTTTGCAAAGATTTTACTCTAAGGAAAAGATTGAATAACGCAAAGTAGGTATGGAGATTTGTGTGGATTTTGCTTCCTTTTTTTTTAATAAATATTAAATATTTATGTAAATAAATAGCAATTAATAAACAAATATTAACTAGGAAACTATGAAATTTCAATATTATTTGCATCACAATTGTTGGTGGTGTCATAAAGCGATGGAGCTTTTTCCATTGACTGCTAAACCAATTTTGGAAAAACATTTCTTGTTTTTTTTTTTATTTAATTCTTCCAAATACCTATCCTAGTCCAGCTAGGTCATCTTAAATGTATTTTCATACAAATGTATGATAATATTGCATTTTCTGATATGCATAGAAGTGCATTTATATAACATGCAAGTTTTTGGTTTTTTCATTGTCCCAGTGCCCTTCGCATATGTTCAATTACTCAAGTAAAAATAAGAAAAAAACTAAATTGTGTATTAACGAACACAAGGCAGAAGTGAAACTTCTTGTGAACTAACCGAAACACAATCAAATAACAAGCAAATGAAATTTTTCAATCGCTAAATTTTTTACTTCATTGGCTTGTGTTTTTTAATTTAATTTGCTTGTGTTTCGTTTAGTTCACAAGAAGTTTCACTTCTGCCTTGTGTTCGTTAATACACAACCAATTTTTTTTTTTTTTGGGATTAATGCTAGAGCAAAAATTGCAACTCTGTACCGGTAATGTCGATGACAATTGTAGACTAACTCTTTTTGTGTGCGACATCTTCATGTAATTCCATTGTTCCTTCTGCTATAGGCGTGTGTGTGTGTAATTAATATGTTATATTAAATTAAAACTATTTATGAATCGTTTATTACATAGTTTGCTCGTGAATTCAGTTACGGAATATTGATATTTAGCCCCTCATGCACATTGCTCGACAAAATTATGTCGCATTGCAAACTTACTCGCGACGTCACATCCGGTTGGTTTTACTCTAGGACAAGAGAAAAGAAGTTTCACTTCAAAAATATCAAGTAGAAAACCGGTAATATGCAGGTCTAATATTTTGTTGTCTCATTCATTTTTATGTTTTCTTTTGAGGTATATAAATGGAGTGTTGCTATGAAATGCGAACAGTATTTGTCTTGTAACGAAGCTCTAGCCTGGGTATTACTCGCCGAGTCCAGGGTTCGAGGCTACACGACCCCTAGTGGGTGGTCGGGCAAATGGACCCTTTAGTGCGTAGCACTAACAGGTGACGAACATTATTATTTAACTTTAATTTATTCTTTTGTATTTCACTTATATAACACTGTGGGGTGGACGGCGTGGCCTATCCCGGTGATCCTCCTGGTGCGTGGCACAGAGGAGCGTCGATGTCCAAAAATGGCTTCCCCAGTCACTTTTCTTATTCCCTAATACCCCTCGGATGAGACGCAAAGGAGGGGGGGCCGACTTGCGTCCTCACAGTCTTATTGATTTATCAAATGCATTTGAAGGAAACATAGTCCACATTTAAGTGTTGTTTTCATATAAAATGTATGCGGGCCTGGCCAGACCACATGTGACATTTTTTTCAAATATGGTAGACAATGAATATTTAGGAAAAGTCACAAAATTTGAGGTTTATCAACAGATTTTTACATACAAATTGCAGGCTGTGAAGTAATTTACCTGCGCAATTTGTTGGCTCCACAGTGTAGCGTTGGCTCAAATTGAAAAGTTCTCTTCTTCTACTTCTACTTCAGGAATTGCTACTTCTATAGGTCGTAGAATTTCAAGATTGCCAGATGCAGCAAGTAATTCCAATCTAATCAACATTGGTGTTATAGCTAATTAAAGTATCACTAACGTTGGTTCGTAGTTCGAAAAATCTTTGTAGTATTTATCACTCCAGCGTATAGATACATCTTGTTATAACTAAGTCTGAGTAATAGGGCTTTGGAGTAGCACCACTATGGCCTTAAAATTTATCAAATTATGTTTTACAAAAACAGAATGTAGGTAAAAATAGGAACAAGTAACGGCTGAAAAAGTAACGAGTCTGGTGTGAATTCCTCAAATGCCTTTTTTTTGGCTAGCTATTTACTTTCAAAACAAGTAAATCCATATAAACTTATGTTCATACATAATTCAAAAAGAGAAATTATAATTTTAAAGCACGTTTAACGTTTCACTCAAAACTTTTTCTTTATTGTCATGACCTTCCGAGAGATGAAACCTTTCAATAACAAGACGTGATTGCACATTATCTGCCTACAAAGAACTTAACGAAAAACATTTCCCCGAAGCGAAATACACTTTCTCGAAAATGTAAATAAATATTACAGCAAATAAATGCTATTGTTAAAATCAACCACAATATAATTTTTATGTCATTGAATCCCTTTTTCTTCGACTATTTTTCTTTTCTGCAACCGCCGCCATAATTTAAATGATTATACGGATTTTATGCCTTGCAGCAGTAGTAACAGCAACAACAAAGTCACCGGCAATATCAAAAGCAGCAGAAACTTGTGTAATAAATTCATGTAAAAATAGTTTTCTTTGTTTGTGAACAATACTTGAGAAAGTTTTAAAAAAAGAAGAGAACACAAGGAGGATGCGGCAAGAAAACGAAAACAGTATCCTTGCAGTGTGTCGCCAATACGTACATACATGCTGCACATGTGTGTGTGTAAGCGTTTGCGGCACATACAATGACAAATAATTTCCTGCTTTTGGGTAAATTCAATAAATTCAAAATCCACAATTTCCTTTTGTTTGGATTTGGGCTTTTCCGCATTGAGGGGGGGGGGCAAAACTGGCAGCATTACCCTGCAAAGGAGCATTGGAATTATCATTGGGTTGTCGGGCGAAGCTTGCGAGATGAATATATTAGTATATATGTATGCACACATGTACATATATACACTATATAATATTATAGATGTGTGTGTGCGTGTATTTGATTTAAATGCAGTAAGTTTTCTTGCGCAGCAAATCGAAAGGAAATTCATAGGATATTGAGATTTTTACTTTTTCCGTTAAAGTTTTTTCTCTTCTTTGTTAAATTTTTTGTTTGCAAATTTACTGGAATAGAATTGAATAGAATATGGTATAAGTAGAAATTCCATGTGTTTAAGAAACTTTAGTTCAGATTTTTACATTCTGCTTTCAAATCTCAATAATCGCGAGCCAAAGTTTAAATACGACGAATTCAATGCCAACAGCCACAAATCATTTGCAGTTTCGCTTCTGCGTTTCCCCCTCAAACATTCGCGCATTTTCACGTCAAGTTAAAAAGAAATACATAAGAGCACATTCATCATATACTTGAAGTCATTCATCATTGGTTAAATATTTGACATATCATACGCTGCAAAGAAAAATTCATACACACATACATATATACACATATACATAGATACGTATAGCAACACATCCATAAAGAGTTTTGTAGAACATAACATGAAATGCTTGAACTCGAACCTAAAAGGAGCAGCAGCATTTGTTTTGACGCGCGTAACTAAAGCGTAAATTCGCACACTCACACGCCCATGCTTACATGGATAATATAAATACTCGTATCTGAGGTTAAACATTTCAGCTGCAAACAGAATCCATAAAAGCCCACTTGACACTTGAAAGGTCTCATGTGTTTTCAACCTTTTCCAACAGATGCCAATACATGTGAGCTAGCGTTGAATTTAAATGTACTATGCTGCATACATACTCGTTCATTCATAACTAAGTATGTGTGTAAGTATGTGTATGTATATGTGTATGAATTGAAACATAACAATATTTTATTTAAGAATAAGTTCCGAAATCTCAATAAAAAAATGAAGGGCTTTTAGTGTTTCTTTAAACAATAAGTACTAGTTAAATTTGATTTGCTTCGGGCTATTGGATTTAGATATGGGGAGGGGGATATCAGTATGCATAGTTAGTTACTTTAATAAAATCAATATTTCGCTACAAATTAAAGCAGATAATATTCTTAACACATACATATGCCTGTGCATGACCGATGGAGTTAGGATGTGGCTTCTTACATAGTTTCAAATGTGAATTTATTTTATTCTTCAGCCTTTAGTGGCTGTTCACACGGGCGCAAACACGAACGCCTGTCTGAAAGGGAGAGGTAGAAAAAATAGGTAGTTAGAAAAAGACAGCCGAGTTTCTATCTCTTCTACCTCTCTCATTTATGCTTGCGGCCGTGTGAACAGCCACTAATGGAATAGGGAACGTGCTTCAAATGTCTCAATATTTGCCACTTATCTTATTTTTAATTTGTTTTTCAGTAAAAAATGGACTCTGTGTTAATAATACTTGCGTCCGGAACTTCAACCAAAACTTCTTAATTTAATTTGCATATTATTTGCCAATTTCATTAAGCAATTACATGTCCATCTACACCATAAATCGGCTTGCCTACACTCATAGATGTAGGCGCCATATACAAAAGTGTCGCCGGTCAGTTTCCCTGTTGGAATGGCAAACATACGATTGATTGGTTGGTTGGATTCGATGGCTGTTATACAGCAACATACGGTGAGTACGATTAAAATGAGAAAAATCATTATTAGTATATAGTATAGTAACTCCGCGAAATAGCTCCTAACAAAATAACTGCTACCAAAAAATTAAAATAAATGTCACGACAAATTTTTATTTGAGTGGTCCAACGGACGGACGGAATAAATATCAAGTAGATACTAGTATTTATTCGTATCGAAACATCCCTAAGTTTAGTATGTGTCAATGAAAATCATATCTCTTTATGCATTGGCTTGCTCGTTTGGAATCCAATGTACTTCTGTTGTTAGCTTTGCAAAATATCGAGGTTAACCTACAGGGGAAACCCCATTAACCCATGAATTGGCAATGGTGCGAAAGCGCACCACTTAAAATGTGACTTTCATAGACTAAAAGTGTGATTTTTAATCTATAAAAAATCACACCTTTAGTGGTGCGTTTTCGCACCATTGTCAATTAATAGATTAAAAATATTGATTTTGTTGCCGTTGGCTAATGTCAATTTTACATCTGGAGTTAGCTTATGTTTTAAATCATAATTGCCAGCGCTCATCACGTGGATGTTGCAGGAAGACTTGAAACTCCTTTTGATGTGTCTCCTTGCCTCTCACTATTCGGGGTGCTTTATTAAAAAATGGACGATAGTAATTTACGGTTCGAACACTTTTCTGATTTCAAAAAAAGGTATCATATCCCGATTACGCAACTGTGTTCGAATGAAGCCATCTCTCTGGGCCTAACCACTGATACCTCAGTAACCCATTTTCACCTTTATTAAGTAGGGTAGGCTTTTAAACAGCCTTAAGACCTCCATTTGCTCAGCTCTAAGATCGTGTTTGCTCATGTAGAGCAGCTAGCACCTCATACCACAAGTAAGCCACCTACTGTGAGAAAGTCGACCCCATTTAAAAGCTGCTACTTGCCTTCATTATTTCATGAAGATACTTCCACGCTAA